>CM035108.1:25016078-25748759 GCA_020205505.1 Panax japonicus | reverse complement strand
AATTAAGTCAACAAACAACATCAGATGACTTGTGTGGCCGTGCGTGATCCTAGTAAAAAATGGGCGCGGGCGCACGATGTAAATGTTTGTTGAGTCTCCAGCGTGGGCGCGCGATGTGCCTTCTTGTTTTAGGTGTGGTCACGCGTGTTTGGGATTTTAGCTTTTGCAGATAGCCAGCGCAAGCGTGCGATAATTGGCTTGCTAGGCAGTGCGACCGCTTTACTTCTGTGCCATGCACTCTGATGTTCTGCTACTGCTACTTGTTGTTCTATTGTTTGTCCTTCATCTTGCCTTTCTACATACCTCTCATCCACTGCTTTAGTTCATCATCTACCCATGTCCATCATGCATCATCCTTGTTAGCTCGTGTCACCATACAACTCCCCGTCTTTCCTTGTTTTAGGAGTTCAACTACAAGAAATGCTAAACAAACATAAAATGCATGAAAACATAATAAAATCTACTTGAGATGAGCATAATTCTTGTGAATTGATATCCAATAAGTCGGTATAAAACCTACTTATAAAATACCCCCAAACTTAAACTATTTATTCCCCTCAAGCATTGCATACGATATTGAACATTGAAATGCAACTACATGTTATGTAACTAATTTACGATGCAAATGCGTCCCACGTCTTTCCATCTAAGTTGAAATTATAATCCAATGTGCCTCAATGAATTATCCAGATTCAAGAATACAATTTCAAACAAACTATAAACATAATATCATATAATTAAATAACCCATATTTGCTATAAAGATGTTGTGTGTGTGTGTTGTGTTCACCAAAAACTTGACTAAAGTAAAGAATACACATGTTAAACTACTCAAAACAGAAAATTGCTTTCTAAAATCAAGATCCTAATGCAACAAAAACTAATCTAACACATCAATACAAACTAAGGTTCAACAATGGGTTTAAACTGATTTATGTTTACTCACGAGGGCGATTTTCGCTCTTTCCCGCGGAGTTTATTGCTATTTTTTTATATACAGAGAGTACGTTTTACGCTCCATCTAGCCCCTTCCAAAGAATCAATAATTCAGATCAAAAAGGTTTCAAGATAGATTTTCCTTTTTTTATACAATAAGCATACCCATGTGTTCCCAAAGCTTGATTATCAATGTTTTCATAGCCTAAGTTCATTTTCCACATAATTCTAGTTTTTTAAAAACCACATTTCCTATTAAGCAATAAAAAACATAAAACTCTTATACCTACAAGCATTTGTGAACACGTAAGTGCAAACCGAAAGCATCTAAACAACATCCATGGATTACATCGTGTAAAACATTTTATCTAAGCTCATGTTATCCATTAAATTCAACAATCCTTCAAAATTCAGTTTCATCATTGACTAGAATTAAACTCCACAAAGCTAGAAATTCGGGACATGCAACTAAACATATAACTAACACATATAATAGCTACTAACAACAGAAAAATTTCTGCAATTATTAACTACCACATAAACATGCAAACATGCACGATTTAAACTAAACATACAAAAACTACAGGAAACTAACTACATTCAACTAACCTACTACCCAATACCCCCAAACTTAATATATTCATTATCCCAATGAATGAAGGTATAAGGTTAGAAGAACTCCCCTACTGATCAGCTGCACCACCCTCTTCGGGTGGTGAATCCGGTGGTGGAAATGGCACGGCTATCCCAAATTGTGGCCACTAGAGCATAGTCCCCTACTGCGCAAATGCCTCCGCTAGAAACCTCGTCAAACCTGTAGCAAACGCTGTAAAATTGTCGTACATGGCGTCGACCTTCCGCTCCAACATTTGGAGCTGTCGATCCTCAGTAGCAGCAATGGATTGAGTTAACGTTCCTGTTTCATTCGTCTTGGAGGGCTACGATGATGGTGTAGATAATGCGAGACAAAGGATGAAACCCTTTCCTCTTGGGTGCAGAGTACCCCCTTGCCAATCTTTGAATCTCGCTAACGCCTAACGTCCACCTAACGCCTGCTTTAGTACACAAAGGAGTCACGATTGATGCATGTGGTATACTTCTCGTAGTACTTCCCCGTATGTATCTCATCATATTCTAATTAATTAGGTGACCTACGTCGATATCTTGTCCCACAATAATCCCTCATAATATAATTTTCCGTTCAACTGTACTATCATGCTGATAAGATGATGGCATGAGTTTTGCACACACAAATAAATTCCAAGCCTTTGAATAACAGTTTAAAGTTGAAGCCGGAAAGGTCTTTGGTTGATTAGTACCGGGCGTGCAAGTCCATTGTGTTCCTGGGATACATAAGTAAGTAATCACAACATCCAAGTTTGTCTCCATGCGTTCTGCCTCAACCCAATTTATACGTCTAGTTGGAGGGTCGGGTAAATTGAACACACTATGAATTGCCCTTGGTCTATAATCCACTTAAATCCCTCTAACGAACAAAAAACCATTCATCGTCTCCCGTGCATTTGCATAAAATTCCCGCACAATGGCCATAGGTGCACCCATTGGCATAGAACACACGCCATACCAACATTTTTTTCATGATCATCTGTACCAACTAGCCATCTTGTGCATCTGTCTTGAATCCTCTTTCTCGAACAAATGATTTCCCCACAATGCGGTAATACTCTATCTGTGCATCCAAGCTGACAAACTTAGAGAAATCAACATTATCACCACTTTGGCTACTATCAGAGGATGATTCAGGAGCTCAAGAGTGAGCACGCTTTGGACCCATTTGTATTGAAGAAGAAGAACAGAAACCTAATTGATGGAATCATGGGTGTAATATCTGATAAACAAAGAACCCCCAAACTTGTATTTCACGCACCCACCGAAAAACCCTAGATTTATCAGTGAAGACTTTGAACGTGGGTAGGAAACAGATGCGATATACTCATAGTGGGATGAGAATTTACACTTTTGAATTGGAACAGTTTGGGAAGGAAGAGTCGTGCATGCTGTGGAGAGGAATGAGATACGCACTCTGCTATTTCAAATGTTATGAGAGATGGATCAAGACACATCTTTAAAATATTACAAAAAATTTTATAACACGGTCTCAGGCACGACCGCGCGTGTTCTGAATGGGGACATGGCACGGGCGCGCGATTACTCTTACTACACAAACTAGCGCGGGTGCACGATTTTGTATAGCTACCATGGCGCGGTCGCGCGGCCCTGGATTTTGTACTACTAATATGTATCTCAAATTTACCAAAACAGTGATGAATCCACTCCAATACACCTGCACAAATATCAATTATCAATATCAAAGAATAAACTACTGAATAAGTAAGAATGACTATCATCATGGGCAAATTTAGCTCCCATAATACTTTTTACGCTATGCTGAGACATCATCATAGGCAAATTCAGTTCCCATAATACTTATGTAACCCTCATCAAGCTATAACACTGAGCATGA
Source organism: Panax japonicus (assembly GCA_020205505.1). Classification (NCBI taxonomy): domain Eukaryota; kingdom Viridiplantae; phylum Streptophyta; class Magnoliopsida; order Apiales; family Araliaceae; genus Panax; species Panax japonicus. The sequence goes on along the minus strand of CM035108.1, from coordinate 25,745,339 downwards.
AAGTGAACTAACAAATATAATCTAAACTGAATAAACAAAAAGATAAAGATAGAAATAATGGGTTTCTTCTCATCAAGCGCTAAGTTATAGTCAATTAGCTTGACTATCTCTGACACTTCGTGTTGAAGAAAGAATGGAGGTTACTTTCTATTTGTCAACCTCGCCACCAAAAAAATGCTTTAGCCGCTGTCCATTCACTTTAAACGGCTTGTCCGGGAACTTGTCGAACACTTCTACTGCACCATGTGGAAATACTGTCTTCATTGTGAATGGCCCTAACCACCTTGATTTGAGCTTCCCAGGAAAAAGTTTAAGTCTTAAATTAAATAGCAGAACTCTTTGTCCCGGCTCAAATACTCATTCTATAATCTTGGGATCATGCCATTTCTTCACATTTTCCTTATCCAACTTAGAGTTTTCATACTCCTATAATCTGAATTCAGTCCAACTCATTGAGTTGGAAGTAGTCATTTTTCTCTTGTAGCTTTCAAATCAAAATTGAGCTTTCGAATTGCTCAATATGCCTTATGCTCAAGCTCCATAGGAAGGTGACAAGCCTTTCCATAAACTAGCTGAAAAGGTGACTATGCCGAATGAAGTTTTATAAGCAGTCCTATATGCCCATACAACATCATCAAGCTTTAATGACCAATCATTTCTTGTGGGGTTCACAACTTTTTCCAGAATTCTCTTGACTTCACGATTTGAAACCTCTGCTTGGCCATTACTTTGAAGGTGATAAGCTATATCAATGCAATGATTTACCCAATACTTAGCCAACTGAGCTGTGAACTGTCTATTACAAAAATGACTGCCTTCACCACTAATGATAGCTCATGGAGTCCCAAACCTTATAAAAATACTCCCTGTGTAAAAATTTTAGGACCACTTTGGCATCATTCATTGGAAGAGCTACCACTTCCACCCACTTTGAAACATAGTTAACTGCTAACAAGATGTATAGATTTCCATAAGAAGAAACGAAAGGGCCCATGAAATCTATCCCCAAAACATCAAAAATTTCCACCTCGAGGATTGTGTTCAATGGCATTTCATACTTTTTCAAAAAATTCCCAACTCTTTGACATCTGTCACATCTCTAGACAAAACTATAAGCATCCTTGAGAATCGTTGGCCAATAGAATCCTGCTTGTAACACTCTAGCCAGTGTTCGCTCTCCACCGTAGTGACCACCATATAATGAAGCATGGAAATCCTGCAAAATCCCCTATGTCTCACTATATGGGATACATCTCCTTATCATCTAATCAGCACATTGTTTGAACAAATATGGTTCATCCCATATAAACCAGTTCACGTCATGTAAAAAAATTCTTCTTTTGATGACCAACTAAGTTAGAAGGGACCATCCTACTCACCAAGTAGTTCGCATAGTCTGTAAACCATGGCACTTCCCCTTTTATCACAAACAACTGTTCATCTGGAAAGGATTCATTAGTCACAGTCTTTTCATCTACCTCCCTTTCCGGATTCTCCAGTCGAGATAAGTGGTCCGCCACTTGGTTCTTAGTTCCCTTTCTGTCCTTAATCTCTAAATCAAATTCTTGCAATAGAAGTATCCATCTTATCAAACGAGGCTTTGCATCCTTCTTTGCCACTAAGTGTCGAATTGCCGCATGATCCGTGTAAACTATCACCCTTGAACCAATCAGATACGCTCGGAACTTGTCAAAAGCATACACAATTGTCGGTAATTCCTTCCCTGTGGTGGTATAGTTCAACTGCACATCAGTAAGAGTCTTACTTGCATATTATATCAAATGAAAAATCTTTTCCTTTTGCTGACCCAAAATAGCTCCCACAACAGAATTACTGGCATCACACATCTATTCGAATGGTAGGTCCCAATCTGGTGCTGTAATTACTGGTACTGAAGTTAACCTCCTCTTCAAATGCTCAAATACAGACACGCAATCCTCATCAAACTTGAACTGTACATCCTTCTCCAATAAACTGCAAAGTGGTTTTGTTATCTTGGAGAAGTCTTTAATGAATCTACAGTAAAAACTTGCATGTCCTAGAAAACTTTGAACACTTTTTACTGAAGTTGGTGGCGGTAAATTCTTAATAGTCTCTAATTTAGCTCTATCCACCTCAAGTCCCTTCTTTGACACCTTATGTCCCAGAATTATTCCTTCTTGTACCATAAAATGGCACTTTTCCTAATTCAATACCAAGTTCGTCTTAACACATCTTATTAAAACCATCACTAAATTTTCCAGACATAGATCAAAGGAATCCTCAAATACTAAAAAATCATCCATGAATACATCCACATTTTGCTCCACCATATCCGAAAAAATAGCCATCATACATCTCTGAAAAGTGGTTGGGGCATTGCACAAACTGAAAGACATCCTTCTGAAAGCAAAAGTACCATATGGACATATAAGAGTTGTCTTTTATTGGTCATATGGAGCTATAACAATCTGATTGTAGCCTGAATATCCATCCAAAAGGCAATAAAACTCATGACCCGCTAGTCTATCCAACATCTGATCGATAAATGGCAGTGGGAAGTGATCTTTCCTTGTAGCTTTGTTCAGCCTACGGTAGTCCATGCAGACTCTCCACCCCATTACTATTCTTGTCAGAATCAACTCATTGTTCTCATTAGAGGCGACGGTCATACCACCCTTCTTCGGTACACATTGTACCGGGCTCACCCATGAACTATCTGAAATTGGATATATAATGCATGCATCCAACCATTTCAATGGTTCATTCTTGACCACTTCCTTCATGATTGGATTAAGTATTCTTTGTTATTCCACCGAAGGCTTGCTATCATCTTCTAGTAGGATCTTATGCATATAGAAAGATGGGTTGATCCCTATTATATTTTCTATAGTCCATCCAATAGCTGACTTGAACTCTCTGAGAACTCTTAGTAGTTTTTCTTCCTGAAAAGATGTTAGTGCAGAAGAAATAATCACAGGTAATTTTGAATTTTCATTTAAAAACATATACCTCAAATGGTCTGGAAGTGGTTTTAACTCAAGTTCTGGAGGTGTCTCAAGAGATAGTTTTAACTTCACTGATGACTCTCCAGCTTTCTTTAATAGCTCAACAGGAGTCTTGAATTTTCTGAATTGTGGAGTTGTATCAAGAAAATGCACAAGTTCTTCAGTCTCCTCATCATCTAATTCTGAATGTCCCACAATAGCATTTCTCAAAGGTTCTTGATTCACCAAGCTCTCTACTTCATCATTTAAAACCTTTTCCACAAAATCAACCCTGAAGCATTCCTCATCTTCTGTCAGAAATTTCATTGACTTGAATACTTTGAAAGTAACTTCTTGATCATGAACTCGCATTATGAGTTCCTCTTTTTGAACGTCTATCAAGGTTCTTCCTGTAGCTAAGAATGGTCTTCCAAGGATGATCGGTATACTTCTGTCTTCTTCATAGTCTAGTATGATGAAATCAGCCGGAAAAATGAATTTATCCAATTTAACCAATACATCTTCTATAATCCCCCGTGGATAAGTGATAGACTCGTCAACTAGCTATAAAGAAATATTTGTTTGCCTTTGAGCTGACAATCCCTACTGATTAAATACTGACAAGGGCATCAAATTGATACTTGCCCCAAGATCACACAAACATTTCCTGAAACTCATCTTTCCAAATGTGCATAGTATTGTGAAAACTGCCCGGATCCTTCAGTTTTGGAGGTAATTTGTGTTGAAGCATTGCATTCCATTCCTCCGTCAAGGCTACTATTTCAAAGTCTTCTAACCTCTTCTTCCTTGGCAAGATTCCCTTCATAAACTTTGCATAACTAGGCATCTGTTCTAATGCCTCAGCGAAAGGTATGTTAATTTGCAGCTTTTTAAATACCTCCAAAAACTTACTAAATTGTTTGTCTTCCCTCTGCTTATGTAATCTCTATGAATAAGGAACAAGAGGGTGAACTATTGGTATCTTATTCACGGGCTTCTCAAAAGAACCTTCTTTATTCTTCTCTTCTTGATGTTGTTCAGAACCTTCATTATTCAAATTCTCTTCAGATAAATTTCATGACCGCGTAGCCGCGCGCCTTCCCTTTGCAAAAGTTGGCAGGGAATGCCATGCTGATTTCTTAAAACTTATTTCCCAGACCTAAGTGTAATTACTTAACATTGTTCCTTGCCTTCTCTTCTTGGATTGGCCTCTGTTGTACTTGGCAATGAAACTTGTGGTCTGTTGTTAAGCATACTAGCCATCTGACCCATTTGAGTTTCCAAGTTCTTGATAGCCACAACTTGGCTTTTAATCATCACTTCTGTATTTGCCATGTACTTCATCATCATCTCCTCCATCTCTGACTTCTTCTCCTGCTGAGGTGCAGGTGGTGTAAGATGTTGTTGTTGAGAAAATCCAGGTGGATAGGGTGGTCTTGGTGCAAACTGTTGCTGAGATGATTGTGACTGAAATTGATTTTTTGGTTGAAACTGACTTTGTTGATTGCTTTGGTTATTCGACCAACTGAAATTTGGATGGTTGCGGTTGTTGGAGTTGTATGTGATTTGAAATTGACCTTGATCCTTCCGATAGTTGCTCACATATTGTACAGACTCTGAACTGATAGTGTAATAACCTAATATTTTCAATAAGAAATTTTGCGAATAGATTTTATATATATATATATATATATATATAAAGGTGAGAATATGTGCAACGTAAAGTATATTTATATATGTGATAAATATAATTATTTATTAGATGAATAATTGTAAATAAATTTTTTTTAGAATTATTGATCATTATAGATTATATTCTTATAATAAAATTATGTTGTAATAAAAATATTTATTATTTATTTTCCATGAAAATATGATTATTGTATATATGATATGATTATTATGATATGTATTAGTTAAGATAATTATTTTAACTTAATATAAACATGTCTGATAAGTGTGTAATGTTAATTTGTGGAACAATTATAGTAAAATAGTACACAACCCTAGCATTACTGATAAACTATAGTGCAGAAGTCAACTATGACTGCAAGATTTATTAAGTTGTGTGTTATGTAATTAATGACCATTATTATGTTTAATGTTAATTAGGTAAACTCTAATTAATATTTAGAAACCCTAATTACTAAATTAAAACACTAATTGCTAAGTTATAAACCCTAATTATTAATTTAGTAAGCTTATGGTAATTAGTACATTATAAAGCCTAATTTATAAGTCCTAAGTTATTAGGAAACCTAATTTAATTAGGGAACCCTAATTCACATTTGTAGAGACTAAGATTTCCATTTTTGCCCTTAATACACAATCCTAGATATTGAGCTTAGGAAACCTTAGGGTCAAACCCTAAGGGTTGATATGAATTGATAACTTTGCCAGTAAAAGTAAAAGCCAAATGACATAATTGTCCTTCTTGCATTATTTAATAGATAACTTGTAAAACTTGACATAACTTTAGTTGGTGACCAACTCTAGTTAGCCATGTGGTCTAGTAATAGCCTTTAATCAATAAAAATATGACAAACATGATCAGCCCTAAGCATTTCACCACATTATATATAGATTATGTGTTGATTATGTCACGTTCTAGCCTAATGTTTTGATGATGACTTGTTCATTGGTACTAAATTCTTTATTTTTAATTTCAGGAAATTGTTTCAAGAATTGTTTGATGGATTATTCCAGAAGAATGAAGATGCTTTGTGTCTTAGGAAAAATATGTAAGGTCATTGCAAATATTTAATTTTTTCAATAAAAGGCTCTAGGACATTTTATGTGTGCATTTAAGTTGATGTTTCGTGCATGCTTAATTTTATGCTAACTGTTATTACATGTTTATGCATGCGTAAAATTAATATGATAATTTTTATCCGGTTTAATTGAATTATATTACATGTGTTATAAGATAGTTCTGATTCTATTTAAGCTGTATAACATGTCTAATTTGTTGGAAGCACAAAAGCTTGTAGCGGTAAAGATGTGATCATTATCTGTTGGTTGAATTAAATGCCTAAGCCTTGGGAATATAAGATAAAGATTATCCTGGAGAGTTGTGTGATGTTACACTTTCTTATATTTACAAAGTTAACACTCCATTATCTTTTGAAATGCAGTAATATCTCTTAAACAATTGTGGCGGCAGTTTGTTTTTAAGAATCATAATTGCTACAGGACTAGTCCTATTTAACTTGGTCTCTATCTAGATTATATATGAAAAAGTCCAACATTTATCCGAAGGTTATTAGGATTTGTTATGTTTGTTTTCAACAGAAAATCATTGGAACGTTGCATTTTTATTTTCAATGGAATTGTGATTGAATAAACAACTGTAATATTTTTGATGGGTTATAAAAAGAAGTACTGACATTAATAAAATATACAACACTTACATTGCAATTACGAAATTTAGAAATTATTATTTTCGGTGCAATATTCCAGTTGCTGCTCTTATACTCACATTAAATATCAGCAATTTTCGTGAGCAATATATTGGTGATATCTTTTACTATTTCTATTTGATCATTGCATTCATTAGTCGAGCATTGCATTGTTAAATTGCTTATTTGCTTTGATCATTACACCTGTTTTATTGTAATCTAATTCTTTAGACTAAGTGTTGTCTAAGGAAATTTAATCCAGGTGGATTAAGGTTTGTTTACAAACAGGTTCAAGGAAGTATAGGTGCTTAAGGAGTGCATTGGTGCACAAGGAGCAAGAGTGCTCAAGTGAATTCTTGTAATTCAATTTTATAGAATTTGTATTGTAACAAGAGTCTTTTAAAGAAATAAAAGTGAGTCTCCAATACTAGTTGGTATTGGACGTGGAGTAGGCTATTATTATAGAGGGTAATAGCCGAACCACGTAAAAAATCTTGGTGTTATTTTGATTACTTGATTTAACTCAATTTCACTCAAGTTAATTAATTTTCTAAATAAACAAAATTTAATCATAAGAAGTTTTGTTATCGTTTAATATTTTATTTAGCTTAAAAAAACAACAAGATATTTTCTTAAACAAAAATCCAATTCGGCAGACCATATTCATCCAGCAAGCTGCATTCATCAATGTAGTTGACTACATTCAATAATTCGGTTTAAAGTTTTTTTAATTGGTCATACTTTGTATCCACACTTATTCAACCCCCCTTCTAAGTGTGCCTTATCTGAATTTCATTTGGTATCAGAGCTTGGCTCTTTTTACTTGGTCTTAAAAGTGACTTGTAGGGAAAGATTCTGACATGGCACAGTTTGGAAACAACAATCAAGAACGTCAATCAACCAATAGACCCCCACTGCTGCATGGAATATAAAACTACAACTTCTGGAAATTTCTAATGAGGATCTACCTTAAAAGAGATCCTTGGTAATGGTGGGTTGTGGAGAATGTACCAGTTATTCCAAGGAAAGATGATGGTACTCCAAAGACTTTGCTAGTGATGGATTCAACTGAAACCTTCATGGTCTCCTATGACTCAAGGGTGATGAATACTCTATTAAGCAGCATGATGCAGTCCGAGATTGACAAAGTATCCTCATGCAACACAGCTACGGAAATTTGGGATACTCTAGTGGTGAGTCATGAAGGAACATCAAAAGTTCGAGAAGTTAAACTAAGCATGCTTATGTATGACTATGAGATGTTTAAACTTGAAAAAGATGAAACTATAAAGATGGCTCAAGCAAGATTCCTTATTCTTCTGAACTCTTTAAAGCTACTGGACAAATCAATTCCACAAAGTGAGATTAATCGTAAGTTACTTCGGGCTATGCCTAAGAGGTTTGCATCTAAGATTACTACTCTTCAAGATTCCTCTACTATATATACTATGGATACACTAACCCTTTTTGGTGAACTTGAGGAATATGAACATCAGTTAAAGATGTATGATGATGATGAGGAAACTCCTCGTAGAAAGGTTTTAGCTCTTAATGTAGGAAATGAAGAAGAGCTTGATGATGATTCTGACGAAGACATAGCTATGATGTCACGGAGACTCAAAGGACTTCTACAAAAAAAGAATAAACGAAAGAATACCTTCAAAGGCAAAGGAAAGCAAACTGAAGAAACGTGTTTTTAATGTGGACATCCAGGGCACTTCAAGAAAGACTGTTTTCAACTAAAGAATAAAGGAAAAACAGGCTTCAAGGATAATAAGAAGAACAAGGCACTGGTCACTTGGAGTGATGAAGAAGAATCTGAAGTTGAGGTCGACGCCAAGAATGAGATAGCTCAAGTATGCTTCATGGGAATAGAAGGTGAATCAAATGAGGTATCTATTTTTGAAAATATTTCCTTGAAACAAGAAAATGAGAAATTGAAAGAAAAGAATGCATATTTGAAAGACTTAGTTAACACATTAATGGGTGAAGTAGAATCTTTGATAGATGAAAAGAAAAATATTGAAAAGGAATCTATATGTAAAGAAGAAAAAGTTTTGATTGCTAAAAATGATTTTCTTGAGAATTATAACAAAGTTCTTTTCAACAAAGTGACTTACTTGAACATTGAAGTTGAAAAATTGACAAATGAATTGAAAATGCGAGATGTATGTATTGATGCTTTTGGTAATGAATCTCAGTCTAAACCCATTCATACTAATGAACTTCAAAAGGAAGTAAATTCATTAAAAAAATCTCTTGCTAGATTCGTTCAAAGAGAAGATAATCTAACTGTCATGTTAGGAAAGCAAAAACCTAGTTTTGATAGACAAGGAATAGGTTATAATCTCACTCATAAAACTGGTAATGTTAATGTCCTTAGATCCAAGTCACGTTTCAAATTGAATTATTTTTCTCCTTTCACAACATGCAAAAACTGTGGTATTAAAGGTCACTTGGACATAAATTGTTATAAGAAAAATAAGATTAAAAAGGTATGGGTTAAAAAGGTTGATTTACTTGTAATTAACCCTAAAGGACCCAAGAAGATGTGGGTACCAAAAAGATGAATCAATTTTTCTTGACAGGTATGTTTCAAGGCGAAGGTTCCATCTCAAAAGTGGATTCTTGATAGTGGATGCTCTCGTCACATGACTGGTGACAAATCAATGTTTGTGGAACTAAAAATCAAGAAGAAAAATGAAACGGTCACATTCGAAGATAATCGAACTTGTGAGATTGTTGGAAAAGGTAAAATCGATAATGGTAAGTTTAACATCGATAATGTTCATCTTGTTAACGGTCTTGAATTTAATCTTATTAGTATAAGTCAATTAATGGACAATGGTCACCAAGTCAGTTTTGATAAAGAAAAATGTATTATTTCTCATGGTACTAACAATGTTTCTTTAATTGCACAAAGAGAAGGAAATATATATACTATTGACTTTGAGAAACAGGATGAAGAATTATGTCTTACATTTATGAAAGATGAGGCTAATCTGTGGCACAAGAGGATGGGACATGTTCACATGGATCTAATCAAGAAATTATCCTCAAAGAATCTTGTCAAAGGTTTGCCAAAGATAAAATATGAAAAGAAGGGAATATGTGTCCCTTGCCAACTTGGAAAACAAGTAAGGACATCATTCAGTGCAAAGAATATGGTATCAACCTCTACCCCTTTACAATTACTTCATCTTGATTTATTTGGCCCAGAAAGACATGCTAGTATTAATGGTAAATTTTATGCATTTGTCATAGTTGATTATTTTTCTAGATATACATGGGTATTATTCTTAAGAACCAAAGATAAAGCATTTAAAGAGTTTGAGAAATTGATAAGAAATTTAGAGAATAAGTATAGCTTTAAACTTATAAAAATTAGAAGTGATCATGGTACTGAATTTCAATAAAACTTTATTACATTTTGTGATCAAAAATGTATAAGCCATGAGTTTTCCGCTCCTAGAACCCCTCAACAAAATGGAGTAGTGGAAAGAAAAAATAGAACACTTCAAGAAACAGCTAGAACACTTTTAGAAGAAAGCAAACTTCCAAAGAAATTTTGGGCTGAAGCTATTACTACTTCATGTTATGTGTTAAATATAGTTCTTATTCGTCCTATTATTTTGAAAACTCCTTATGAGCTTTTGAATAATAAAATTCCTAATATAAGTTATTTCAAAGTATTTGGGTCTAAATGTTTTATATTAAATACTAGTGATAACTTGGGAAAATTTGATGTTAAATCCTATGAAGGTATTTTTATTGATTATTCACATAACAGCAAAGCATATCGTGTATTTAATATTTACAAGTTATGTGTTGAAGAATCAGTTCATATAATTTCAATGAGACTAACAATGATCTTCCAAAAGAAAGAGAAGAGGATGCAGGAAATTTAGAGATTTTCACAAATTTAGCAAACCGAAGAGAACCATTCAGTAAACCGAATGGACAAACTCAACAGGCTGAATTGAACGATCCACGTGAAAATGAACAAGAAGGAACACAAGAAAATTTTCTTCAACAAGAAGAGGTAATACACGATGTTCAAATGCCAAAGACAGCAAAATATCTCAAGGATCATCCACCGAAAAATATCATTGGAGATATAAACAAAGGAGTTACTACATGAAGAAACCTACAGAATTAATGCGCATTTTTTGCATTTCTATCACAAGTTGAGCCAAAGAATGCTAAGGAAGCTATACTTGATGAAAATTGGCTGCTAGCAATGCAAGAGAAACTACAACAATTTGAACGATGTCAAGTTTGGGAATTAATGTCTCCTCCTAAAGATGCGTCTATCATTGGAACAAAAGGGTGTTTAAAAATAAGCTTGATGAGAATGGAACAATCACTCACAACAAAGCAAGGCTAGTGGCTCAAGGTTACAATAGACAAGAAGGGATCGACTTCAAAGAAACTTATGCTCCAGTTGCAAGACTAGAGTCTATTCGAATCTTGTTGGCATTTGCTTGTTATAAGAAATTCAAGATTTATCAAATGGATGTAAAGAGTACGTTTCTTAATGGATACATCAATGAAGAATTCTATGTCAAACAGCCACCTGGATTTGAACATGAGAAATATCCAACTCATGTCTTTAAGCTAAAGAAAGCTCTCTATGGTCTCAAACAAGCTCCAAGGGCTTGGTACGAGAGGTTGAGTAAGTATCTTATTTCAAGTGATTTCACTAGAGGTAAAATAGATTCTACCTTATTTATTAAACATGAAAAACAAGAAATAATCATTGTTCAAATATATGTAGATGATATAATATTTGGTGCTACTAATGATTTTCTTTGTGAGTGGTTTTTGTGACGCCCCCAAATCCGGGTCTCTTCCAACCCGACAAATGGTGCTACACGGTACTACCATTCATTCACACATTTCCTCAAATAGTCACAAGAGGACTAATATAACTCCATATATATATTAATGTAATATTACATTACCCAGGTTCTTTGTAACCCTTTCATTTGTTCTTGTCATAATATCAATATATTACAGACATTCTTCCTATACTATTACATAAGTATGCTACGGGTTCTTCTTCGCCTTGCCTTTATCCTTGCTAGATCCTTCTGTCCGCTCGATCTTAGCTGTGTTCATATGGTTCAAGCAAGAGTGAGCACGGCTAGCTCAGCAAGTACTAAAATTCTAATACATAACATGCTTGAAAAGTAGAACTAATATATCTCCAGTAACTGAACAATAGTTACGAAGTACTATTGGTGATTCAAAATAGCACTTCATTTCCTTCAAAACGTTTTTCCATAATATTCAGTAGAATAACAATTATGGCTCAAGATTATGAGCATACATAAGTTCTTTTGAAAAGGACATCCCGGCACTAAGTCCGTAAGTCCGGCATAGCTTACGAGCACTTCTGAGTGATCAGCTCATAGTACTCTATGTTGATCAACACTACATTCTTTAAACGTGTATACGTTTAATTGTGGCAACCTCACGTGCCTGTCGTTAAACGACAAAAATATTTGAACATGCGTGGTCTTCGATTGAAAACCATACCAATATAACTCGGTATTTTACAAATCATGCTTGACAGAATCATAATATAAGTCTAGCCGGAAGAATTGGCTTAAGACTTCATCATTCTAGATTTCATGTGAAATAGTACATGAATTACAAAGCTTGTCCAGACTAAACTGGAAAAAAGGTTAGAATACTTGCCTTTGGCGTCTGCTTACTGGTTAATACTCGTACACTTTAAGTCTCTATGATTCTACAATTCATAATCATATAACGTACCATATTAGATCATAATTAACCAGGTACGTTTTCTATTATACCTTACCGTTTATCTCAATGTAATTCTAACTTAGTTTCATTATTAAGGGTTTCGGCTTTCATTACGTCATTCATATCACGCTCGTCTTTGATTGATTATAAACATGCATTAGTGTATTACAAGCACCTTACAATGTCTTAACTATGTTGTGATTACATCACAATTCATTACTATTAATCCCTCTTTCATTCTACACTTGGAACCCTTCTTCTCTATCTTCTTCCTTGCACTGGCGCCGCGGCGCCACTAATTGGTCTGTAACTCGCGCTGCGGCGCGAGTTAGCAGTGTGCCATCATCCGGCCTCGCGCTGCGGCACGGCCAAGAAGGCTTAGAGTCGCGCCGCGGCACGGACTCTGGTCCTCAGAAAATTTTGCAGTTTTTGAAAATTTTGCTAACTTCCCGGACGCATAACTTCTTCGTTTTAAATCCGAATTGGTCCGTTCAAAAGCCTACGGTTCACAAATTTCATAATCTACGCGTTCATGCAAGAATTTTATCTATTTGACTTCATTTGCTAAAATTTGACCTATTAGTCCATTTTAACGAAAACGATAAACGTTCGTGAACGTTCAACGCTCATTTCTTCGTTCTAAGTCGGAATCCGGTCATTTTCGAGTCCGCAACTCTATAATGACTATAATGACTTGTCTCCATCGAAAACCAACGTTTCCGACTTCTAACACAAAATATGACTTCTATTCTGAGAATTTTACGAATTCGACGTTAATCGTCTAATCGTGCAAAGTTCGTCAAATCAACCATACTAAGCGTTCTAAGTGGATTTTAACCAACATATAATCACTACAAGTTATTTACTACACCAAGTTATAATCAAAGTAGGTTTTTGACTTATTTCCATAAGTCATTGACTTTCTCAACTTATGAACTAGAAATCTTCAAACTCATGACTTACCAATAATTTAAGTCCTTCAATCAATGTTCTCATGTTATAAACAACATACTAACATCATATGACAAGTCCTTCATGATCCTAACAACTTATTAGGGTTCAAGTTGCTTATTCAACTTATTCGGCTTAAGTTCATTCCTTATAACTTATTACATGTTATCCTCAAGCAATCCCCCTTCTCTATCAATCCTATCATAGAAAAGATATAGATAAAAGGAAATGAGTCTTACCCTTGAAGACTTCTATTAGCTTTGGAAACTATCAAAGGTTGAAGTGGCTTATAAGTGCTTAAGTGACTTATTCTCTCTACCAAATAAGTAGCTTATATGCTTGAGAGGAAAGTGTTGGATGATAACAAAACAACCAACAAAAAAATGAAATGAACTTGGTATTTATAGGCCACCAAAGCTTGGGGCAAAATGGACAATAATCAATCCCACCTCCTCATTCCACCTCCTCATTCCACCTCCTTACTATTCATAACTTAACCTTCAAGTCTTCTTGCTAGCCACTTCTTTTACTTGCTCACCACAACACTTGGTCATCACACTTAATCCTTGCCCATCAAGACTACCCACTTCCTCACTTGGTTTGACCTATGGGTCAAGGCTTCACCTTGGGCTTGGTTAATTAATCCAACTATTTTCCTATTGGGATTAAGTTACAATAGATTGGACTTGTGATAATCATACACTTGGGCTTCTATCAATAAACTAGAAATCCAACAAGTTCATTACCTTAAATTTAATAACTTAACATACATATCCTACGTATAATTCTCGTATGCTATCTCGTATATTAATTCAAAATATACGTTATCTCGTTCTTCGTACATAATAATACAATACATCGTATTATACCTACATTTATTACTTCATATAATGTTTACACATTATACGATCACAACTTCCTTCTTTTAACGTTTAATAACCTAACACTATCTCAAATTAGGTACGCATGCGAAATATTTCATTTTCCATACTTAGATTATTATTACATAATCGATATCATCTCGATATTATAACATTACTGTATTTCTCGGAAGTTCAAAAATAATTCCCGAGCAGAAATTGATGAATAGTGTTTTTCGAAAAATTTCTCAGAAAACTTTTATTTTCGTTTTAGAAATTCAAACACTTTAATTCTCCCACGTAGTTAAAATACTACGACGTTACCGCGTTTCTAGGTTATAGAACGACATCCATCATCTTAACACGTAATAATAATAAATAATATTATTTTATTCATTATTAAAAGAAATTACAAAATGTTCAATTTTCTGGGGCGTTACACTCTCTCCCCCTTATAAGGATTCTGTCCCCAGAATCTCGCTATATAAAAAAAATTACACAAATAAATTCGGGTAATTCTTTTTCATCATTTCTTCTAACTCCCACGTTGCTTCCTCTGCATCATGGTTCTTCCATATCACCTTTACTGAAACTATACTTTTGTTCCGCAGAACTTGTTCTTTCCTATCGACAATTTGAATTGGCGTTTCCTCATACGTTAAGTCCTTCTCGACATGAATAGGCTCGTATTCTATCACGTGCTTATAATCCGACTTATAAGGACGCAATACCGAAACATGAAATACATTATGTATTCGTTCTAGGCCTGGAGGTAACGCTACCATGTAAGCTACTTCATCTACCCGTTTTAAAACCTCAAAAGGTCCTATAAATCTCGGACTTAACTTTTCTTTCTTCCCAAAACGTATCTTTCCTTTCCAGGGAGATACTTTTAGGAATACGTATGAACCCACTTCAAACTCTTGATTCTCTCTATGCAGATCTGTAAACTTCTTCTGTCTGTCTTGAGCTGCTAAGAGACGCATCTGAATCTTTTTAACAATATCCGCTATCTGTTGCACCAATTCTGGTCCCAACATTCGGCGTTCTCCTACCTCATCCCAATACAGTGGTGTTCTACATTTCCTACCATACAAAGCTTTCGTAAGGCGACATACCTATGCTTGCATGATAACTATTGTTATATGCAAACTCACTAATGGTAGATGATCATCCCAACTACCCTTGAAATCCATAACGCAAGTTCTTAGTATATCTTCTAATGTCTGAATTGTCCTCTCGCTTTGTCCATCCGTTTGTGGATGATACGCCGTACTCAGCTTCAACTGCGTTCCCAACTGCTCTTGCAGACTTCTCCAAAACTTCGACGTGAATCGTGGATCACGATCTGACACAATCGATACTGGCACTCCATGTCTAGAGATTATTTCCTTAATATAAAGTCTAGCTAACTGGTCTAAGTTATACTTAACCCTAATTGGCAAAAAGTGAGCTGATTTCGTCAATCGGTCCACTATTACCCAAATCGCATCATACCCCTTCTGAGTAGTCGGAAGTCCCACCACAAAATCCATTGTGATATTTTCCCATTTCCACTCCGGAATCTCTAATGACTGTAACAAGCCACTAGGTCGTTGATGTTCAGCCTTAACTCTCTGACAAGTTAAGCACTTACTAACGTACTCAGCAATCTCTCTCTTCATGTTCGTCCACCAGAAACTCTGTCGAAGGTCTTGATACATCTTAGTGCTACCAGGATGAATCGAAAACCTTGAACTATGAGCCTCTTGTAGAACCTGCTCCTTTAATTCTGTCTCATCCGGAACCCAAATTCTTCCGTCAAATCTCAATAATCCCTCGTTATCAAGACTATATTTAGTATTTTTTTCATTGGTCAGCCGTTCCTTCATCCGGTCACACTCATCAGCTTTGAGTTGCACTTCTTTAACTCTCTCTACGATGGTTGGTTGCATCTCCATTGCAAACAACATTGGTCCTTCTTCTTCACTGGGTAGCTTCACTTCTAACTCCATCCTAGCCATCTCTGTTATTAACTTAGTTTGAGCCGTTAACAAAGACAACTTTTCCCGACCCTTTCTACTTAAGGCATCGGCAACTACATTGGCTTTTCCAGGGTGATACAAGATTTCACAGTCGTAATCCTTTATCAACTCCAGCCATCTTCTCTGCCTCATATTCAACTCCTTCTGTGTGAAGATATATTTTAGACTTTTATGGTCCGTGTATATCTTACATTTTTCTCCATAAAGATAATGTCTCCATATCTTTGAAGCAAAAACTACTGCGGCTAGTTCTAGATCATGAGTAGGGTAAACTTTCTCATAATCCTTCAACTGCCTAGATGCATACGCAATGACCTTGCCATGCTGCATGAGCACGCAACCAAGTCCTCTATGCGAAGCATCACTATAAACTATAAAATTTCCCGTGTCATCGGGTAATGACAACACAAGGTGCCTCACTCATCCTCTTCTTCAGTTCTTGGAAACTGTTCTCACACTTGTCAGTCCAAGCGTATTTCACCGTCTTCCTCGTCAAATTAGTCAACGGAGTAGCTATCATTGAAAAATCCTTGATAAATCTCTGATAGTAACCCGCTAACCCTAGGAAACTCCGCACCTCTGTCGGCGTTTTCTGTTGTTCCCAATTTATCACGGCTTCTACCTTTGCTGGATCCACTGAAATCCCCTCATGGTCAATGACATGACCTAAAAATTGCACCTTCTCTAACCAAAATTCACACTTTGTGAATTTCGCATACAACTTCTCCTTCCTTAACGTCTCCAACACTAATCTAAGGTGTTCAACATGATCTTCTGGCGTCTTAGAATAGACTAGAATATCATCTATAAACACTACGACGAACTTGTCCAAATATTGTTTGAACACTTTGTTCATCATATCCATAAATGCAGCTGGTGCATTTGTCAACCCAAATGACATCACTAAAAACTCGTAATGACCATAACGAGTCCTGAATGTTGTCTTTGGCACGTCCTCCTTCCTAACCTTCAACTGATGATACCTCGTTCGTAAATCTATTTTAGAAAAATAATTAGCCCCTTTCAGCTGATCAAAGAGATCATCGATCCTGGGCAGTGGGTATTTATTCTTTATCGTTAACTTGTTCAACTCTCTATAGTCGATACAAAGTCTTAACGATCTGTCCTTCTTCTTGACAAACAGTACCGGTGCTCCCCACGGTGACACACTCGGCTGAAAGTACTTCCTATCCAACAGTTCTTGTAACTGCACCATCAACTCCTTCATCTCTACTGGCGCCATACGGTACGGTGCCCTGGAAACTGGTGCCGCTCCTGGCACAATGTCTATCACAAATTCTGTCTCCCTATCCGGTGGAAGACCAGGTAATTCACTCGGAAATACATCGGCGAATTCCCTCACTATAGGTATTTGTTCCATGGTTGCTACCACTCTTTCGGTATCAACAACATGGCATAGATATCCTATGCATTCCTTCCTCAGTAATTTTCTAGTTTGTGTCATGGTTAGACAACATGAACGTCCCAGCGATCTATTCCCATAAAATACTACCCGAGGTTGTTCTAACGTCTTAATGTTCACACACTTCTTTTGACAATCTATTATTGCCCCATGGTTTACTAACCAATCCATTCCGAGAATTACATCGAATTCTTCTAACTTTATTGGTAATAAATCTACCGATAATTTACAACCCCGTATATCTACACAACAACTCCTATGAACATCTTCAATAGGAATTATATCTTCGTTTGCTACCTTAATATTTACAGGTATAGGTAACTTTTTGGGAAGTAGTCCTAATCGTCTAGCAAAATCGCATGCTATAAATGAACAGGTAGCACCCGAATCAAACAGCACGTACGCATTGATATCGTTGATCGGGATAATACCTGCAACGACGTCCCCTGATGCAACCGCATCCTGGACTGTCATGTTAAAGGTACGACCCATCGGCCTACCCGGCTGAGCTGGACCCCCAATAGCTAACTTACCGTTATTAGTGCTTCGATTCCCGTCCGTCCCCTTCTTCGGGCAGTTCTTTGCCATGTGGTCGGTTGACCCACACACAAAACATCCATGATTCTTTTTCGGACTCAGGACAATTTGGCGCAATGTGCCCCTCCTGTCCGCAGTTGTAACAGACGGCATTCCCCTTGAGACAGACTCCTAAATGAGTCTTTCCACAGGTCTTGCAGGCCTCCATTCTTCTCTTTGGGTCTCCTTGCTTCACTCCGGTATTTCCAGAGTTAACTACATTCCTCTTTTGACCCTCGCCACTCCCACTGACTCCCTCAATCTTGAATCTCCCGTCAACCTTCCCCTTATTCCTCTTTTCCTTGTGGTATTGGCTCAACGCCTCACTACCACCTTCGGCGATTATCGCCTTCTCTAAAACGATCCCAAAGGAAGTACTTTGGAATACTGATATACGGTTATAGAGCCAGGGTTTCAAGCCCTGCTCGAACCGTCGCGCCTTCCTCACCTCAGTATCCACTTGGTGTGGAGCGAACCTAGCCAGTTCATTGAACTTGGCAGCGTATTGGGGAACCGTCATTTCCCCTTGTTTCAGCTCTAAAAACCGCATCTCCATCCTTCCCTGCATGCTCGTGGGAAAATAGTTCTCGAAGAATATCTCCTTGAATCTATCCCACGTTAAAGTCGTTATCACGACCCTAGCCTGATTGGCTTCCCACCAAAAATTGGCCTCTCCCTTCATCATATAGGTTGCAAGGGCAACCTTCTGGGCCTCATCAACATTTGCAATTACGAATGCCTTCTCTATCTCCTTAACCCACGTTTGGACTTCGATTGGGTCCGTAGTTCCTTTGAACTCCGGCGGACCTACACTCTTAAAATCCTTAAAGGTAGTAGCTCGTGCTACTCCTGGATTTACGGGGATATTAGCCCCTGTTCTATTAAAGGCGGCTGTTAATAAATTAACAAACTCCTGCATCGCGTTAACCGGACCTCCCTCCGGTTTATTTAGGTTCGCACCTTGATTACGTTGCACTCTTCTCGGCGGCATTTTGCCTGATACAATAAACACATTGCGTTATTATTCCTTCCTTTATTAGCTATTATTAATATAAAACAATATCTCCAACATTCATAACTCATTGCTTTCCATAAAACGATCTTTATATTCATTCTTTGTAGTATAATACTACATCGGTTACATACTCAGCCTAAGCTGATTACATTACTTTCCCGCTATCACTTTCCAAAAATTGGGATTTACAAAAGACTACCCTTTACTATACAAAAAGGGTTTTACATCACTACTACTTACAAAAATATCTACAAACTACTCTAACCACCATTAAACTACATCTGCCTCAAGGCATTATTGAAATCTGCCTTGGCCAGACCGGCAATGATATCACGGCTAATAGTATGCCGCGTTTACCCCACCTCCACCGGATATCCAGCTACCTGCTGCTGAAAATCCGTGTGAGAACTCCTATAGATATAGGACATCCTCCCTATTTTCTGTACTTTTGTCTTGAGCTCCTCCTTGAGCTCCAAGACCTCGTGCTTTAAATCCTGGACTTTGTCCTTAGCCAAAATCCTCTCGTCATGCTCCTGCTCCCACATGGACTCAACATCAGTCTTGTCCTCTATAAGCATTTGAAGCTCTGCCTTCAGCTCCTTAACCTCCTGACAGTAATGGATATTTCTATCCAACACTGACATAAACAGCGACATCATCGACCCTCCAGGAGCTATCTCTGCTGCTATAGCCACTGGGTTAAAGGAGACTGTCTCTACCTCCTCCTCTATCATCCCGTCAAATACTGACATGTAGTCAGCTTCTTCTGAGTCTTCAAACTCAATGACTACTACTTCTGGCTCTGCTGCTATAGGGTTCGGTACAACCTCTACTTGGTTCACCGACTCTTCACTTATGGTCTGTTCATAAACAAACATCCCGTTTACTCCTGACATCTACATAAAACAATTGAGTTGATTAGTATACGTCAGTAAAATAATAATAAAAATACATATCATAATCATAATGCATTTTTATAAGGTTATTTTCTTCTTGTATTTCTTTGATTCTTCCTAAGGTTATGGCTTAAGGTTTTAATTCCCCCCTTAAGTTTTATAACCTCTTGCTCTGATACCAACCTGTGACGCCCCCAATCCGGGTCTCTTCCAACCCGACAAATGGTGCTACACGGTACTACCATTCATTCACACATTTCCTCAAATAGTCACAAGAGGACTAATATAACTCCATATATATATCAATGTAATATTACATTACCCAGGTTCTTTGTAACCCTTTCATTTGTTCTTGTCATAATATCAATATATTACAGACATTCTTCCTATACTATTACATAAGTATGCTACGGGTTCTTCTTCGCCTTGCCTTTATCCTTGCTAGATCCTTCTGTCCGCTCGATCTTAGCTGTGTTCATATGGTTCAAGCAAGAGTGAGCACGGCTAGCTCAGCAAGTACTAAAATTCTAATACATAACATGCTTGAAACATAGAACTAATATATCTCCAGTAACTGAACAATAGTTACGAAGTACTATTGGTGATTCAAAATAGCACTTCATTTCCTTCAAAACGTTTTTCCATCAATATTCAGTAGAATAACAATTATGGCTCAAGATTATGAGCATACATAAGTTCTTTTGAAAAGGACATCCCGGTACTAAGTCCGTAAGTCCGGCATAGCTTACGAGCACTTCTGAGTGATCAGCTCATAGTACTCTATGTTGATCAACACTACATTCTTTAAACGTGTATACGTTTAATTGTGGCAACCTCACGTGCCTGTCGTTAAACGACAAAAATATTTGAACATGCGTGGTCTTCGATTGAAAACCATACCAATATAACTCGGTATTTTACAAATCATGCTTGACAGAATCATAATATAAGTCTAGCCGGAAGAATTGGCTTAAGACTTCATCATTCTAGATTTCATGTGAAATAGTACATGAATTACAAAGCTTGTCCAGACTAAACTGGAAAAAGGGTTAGAATACTTGCCTTTGGCGTCTGCTTACTAAGTCTCTATGATTCTACAATTCATAATCATATAACGTACCATATTAGATCATATATAACCAGGTACGTTTTCTATTATACCCTACCCTTTATCTCAATGTAATTCTAACTTAGTTTCGTTATTAAGGGTTTCGGCTTTCATTACATCATTCATATCACGCTCGTCTTTGATTGATTATAAACATGCATTAGTGTATTACAAGAACCTTACAATGTCTTAACTATGTTGTGATTACATCACAATTCATTACTATTAATCCCTCTTTTATTCTACACTTGGAACCATTCTTCTCTATCTTCTTCCTTGCACTGGCGCCGCGGCGCCACTAATTGGTCTGTAACTCGCGCTGCGGCGCGAGTTAGCAGTGTGCCATCATCCGGCCTCGCACTGCGGCGCGGCCAAGAAGGCTTAGAGTCACGCCGCGGCGCGGACTCTGGTCCTCAAAAATTTTGCAATTTTTGAAAATTTTGTTAACTTCCCGGATGCATAACTTCTTTGTTTTAACTCCGAATTGGTCCGTTCAAAAGCCTACGGTTCACAAATTTCATAATCTACGCGTTCATGCAAGAATTTTATCTATTTGACTTCATTTGCTAAAATTGGACCTATTAGTCCATTTTAACGAAAACGATAAACGTTCGTGAACGTTCAACGCTCATTTCTTCGTTCTAAGTCAGAATCCGGTCATTTTTGAGTCCGCAACTCTATAATGACTATAATGACTTGTCTCCATCGAAAACCAACGTTTCTGACTTCCAACACAAAATATGACTTCTATTCCGAGAATTTTACGAATTCGACGTTAATCGTCTAATCGTGCAAAGTTCGTCAAATCAACCATACTAAGCGTTCTAAGTGGATTTTAACCAACATATAATCACTACAAATTCTAGTTTTTCTTTCTTAAAAACCTCTGAAGTCGAACTGTCTCACCGGGACAAGATGAAGCAGCCAGTGGATAAGAACAGTTTTTCTCATAGCCTGAGTCTCCTTCTAATCTGGTAAATCCATTTTCATCCTCCTTTGATATGTAAGAAAATTTCTTTAGAGGACCTAGTTTCGAAACTCGTTTTAAAAACTCCATTGCTACAAAGAAATTTGTGTATGAAAAATCTCTCGATCTATTTTATCTAAAATACACTGTTTTGGAAAAACTCTTCACTGATTGCAATATTTCTTCTATGATGCTCCCTCCTAATATTGCTTATCCTCGGTTAGTTCAACAATTTTACACTAATCTTGAATGCAATAGGGATTGTTATACAACATTTATTAAGGGTAAGTCATTATTTTTCACTAGTATTGACTTTGGTAGCATTCTTGGTATTTCTTCTGCTGGACCTTATCCTTTTACTCTTAAAGGTGCTGCTAATATCCCTTTTCATCCCTTGGAACAGCTTCATATTGTTATGAATTATTTTCTCTCACTTCTTTTTTTCTTCCAAAAATTGTAAGTGTGTGTCCTACTGCATGTGTGTTACATAAGTTGGTTCGGTATAATCTGTTTCCCCGACTTGGTGGTGGGGCAAATTTTACTTATCAAGATTTAGTGGTTGTGGCTATGATTCTTAAAGGAAAATTTTTCAATTTTTCTCAAATGATGTTGTCTCATATTCAAAGTTGCATTCGTCAAAGCAAGAAATGTCTTCCTTACAGCAAGTATTTAACAAAACTCTTTCAACATTTCAAAATCTCTTTTGATGATGAAATTTTTGTTTCAAATCATGAGCTTATTGACACTGCCAATCTGACAAAATCGCACATTACTTTTCATGATGGTGAGTTTGTTCGTCTTCTCCCTGATCCTCCTATTACCTCTTCTCCTCCTATTTCTCATACTCCTGACTCATCCTCATCTTCTTTGCCAAATTCTCATGGGTCTGATATTATGAATGTTTTGAATGAGATTTTACAAAATCAAAATTCTGTGAAAGCTGATTTGATTGAATAAGAAATCGGCTTATGATTCTTAAGAAAGGGAAGCTACCGATAGATGCTCCAGAAATCAATAAACTATATCATCGGGTTGAAGATGAATTTATTGATCTTCGGGCAGGTTTTGAGATTCAGACGATGGCTATGGTTGAAGCACTCCAACGAAAATTTAATCGGAATACATGTCAGTTAAGTCAAGAGGTGAAATTTGTAAGTTATCAACTCAGGGAGCTTGCAAATTTTATGGCCACCAGGTTCAATGATATAGGCCAAAGGTTTCATGTTCCAGCAATGTATTCTCTAATTCCCGAATGGCCAATGAACAATTAGATGGCTGAACACAAGGGTGACTTTCTGGATATGGAACTTCCTCTTACAACCTTTATTCCTCGACCACCTCTACTTGCAAACGATTACACTTTGGAAGAGCGTCTTCATCGCCTTCGTCACCGACCATACTTTACCACTCGTGCTGAACTAGCGGGCCAATCTCGAAGATAGTGATTGATTAAGGTCTTCTCTTTTTGCATGATGACAAAGGGGGAGAATTTCTGAAGAATTTCATTTAGTATCATTTCATGTTCTGTTTTAAGACCTATGGTTTAACTTAGTTTTTGGTAGGCATGTTTGCCTGGATGATTAAGACTGATGGTGTTTTTTGTTTTGTTGCATGCTAAGATTGATTTTTTCATCTTCATTTTGATAATATTATGATCTGATCTTTGATTTAGTATGATACTAACTTATGCAAGTTACGAAAATTTTTCCTGAAATAAGTTATATTCATGAATTTAGGGGGAGTTTCATTTATTTATGTTGTCATCAGTCAAAAAGGGGGAGAATGTTGATTATGTCACGTTCTAGCCTAATGTTTTGATGATGACTTGTTCATTTGTACTAAATTCTTTATTTTTAATTTCAGGAAATTGTTTCAAGAATTGTTTGATGGATTATTCAAGAAGAATGAAGATGCTTTGTGTCTTAGGAAAAATATGTAAGGTCATTGCAAATATTTAATTTTTTCAATACAAGGCTCTAGGATATTTTATGTGTACATTTAAGTTGATGTTTCGTGCATGCTTAATTTTATGCTAACTGTTATTACATGATTATGCATGCATAAAATTAATATGATAATTTTTATCCGATTTAATTGAATTATATTACATGTGTTATAAGATAGTTCTGATTCTATATAAGCTGTATAACATGTGTAATTTGTTTGAAGCACAAAAGCTTGTAGCGGTAAAGATGTGATCATTATTTGTTGGTTGAATTAAATGCCTAAGTCTTGGGAATATAAGATAATGATTATCCTGGAGAGTTGTGTGATGTTACACTATCTTATATTTACAAAGTTAAAACTCCATTATCTTTTGAAAGGCAGTAATATCTCTTAAATAATTGTGGCGATAGTTTGTTTTTAAGAATCATAATTGCTACAGGACTAGTCCTATTTAACTTGGTCTCTATCTAGATTATATATGAAAAAGTCCAACATTTATCCGAAGGTTATTGGATTTGTTATGTTTGTTTTCAACAGAAAATAATTGGAAAGTTGCATTTTTATTTTCAACAGAATTGTGATTGAATAAACAACGGCAATATTTTTGATGGGTTAAAAAAGAAGTACTGACATCAGTAAAATATACAACACTTACATTGCAATTTTGAAATTCAGAAATTATTATTTTCGGTGCAATATTCCAGCTATTGCTCTTATACTCACATTAAATATCAGCAATTTTCGTGAGCAATATATTGGTGATATCTTTTTACTATTTCTATTTGATCATTGCATTCATTAGTCGAGCCTTGCATTGTTAAATTGCTTATTTGCTTTGATCATTACACCTCAATTATTGTAATCATATTTTTTAGACTAAGTGTTGTCTAAGGAAATTTAATCCAGGTGGATTAAGGTTTGTTTACAAACAGGTTCAAGGAAGCATAGGTGCTAAGGAGTGCATTAGTGCATAAGGAGCAAGAGTGCTCAAGTGAATTCTTGTAATTCAATTTTATAGAATCTGTATTGTAACAAGAGTCTTTTAAAGAAATAAAAGTGAGTCTCCAATACTAGTTGGTATTGGACGTGGAGTAGGCTATTATTATAGAGGGTAATAGCCGAACCACGTAAAAAATCTTGGTGTTATTTTGATTACTTGATTTAACTTAATTTCACTCAAGTTAATTAATTTGCTAAATAAACAAAATTTAATCATAAGAAGTTTTGTTATCATTTAATATTTTATTTAGCTTACAAAAACACCAAGATATTTTCTTAAACAAAAATCCAATTCGATAGACCATATTCATTCAGCAAGCCGTATTCATCAATATAGTTGACTACATTCAATAATTCAGTTTAAAGTTTTTTAAATTGGTCATAGTTTGTATCCACACTTATTCAACCCCCCCCCTTCTAAGTGTGCCTTATATGAATTTCATTATGAGAGAGAAAATGTCAAATTCAAGCCTCATTTGATCACAACACCCAACCAAACTTTCTCAAGTTCAAAACCTACGAAAATATTTAGTGGATCAGTCCCAAAGCAAAGCCCCACTATCACTTATAGCAGATCAGAAGTCAGATTCAAGGATCAAAGCTAAAAAGGAGGTATAAACCCTAATCTTTAAAATCTTATTATCTGATGTTAGATGTTGTTAATGATTAGTTAGATATGTGTTAGAGGGTGTCTTTTAATTTTCTGGTTGCTAAATAGTGGATCCATAACATCTATATGCTAGAATTTAAATATTTACAAAATCTGGAAAAGTTTGAAAATGTTGTTTGACAATGAATGTTAGACCTCATAGATTTCAGTATGTTTATGTTTTTGTTTGTTTAAGGGTTGATAATTATAGTATGCTATGAGATCTGTGTTCTGGAACTGGAACTAGGGTCAGATGATGTGTAGATTTCATGTTATTGTTGGTCAAACTCGGTTGACCGAACATGACTGGGCAATTCTGGGCAACCCAAAAACTGCCCAGAAGCGTCTGACAACGTATTAGTAGCCTCTGATCTTGCAGGTGTTTTGTGATATGAGTTTGTTGTTATATTCATGTTTTAGTATGTTAGATTAACTACAGATCTATGCCTTTAGAACACAAAAATATCAAACTCTGTAGATTTAGTTGACGATCAAACTAGGCAAGATGATCACGGATTCTATTTTCTGGGTAACCCAGAAAACGTATGAACGTGTATTCTGACATGCTTTGACCGGACCATATCTGTTGATTCTGTTGTTGTTATATTGTTTTTATGTAATAGATCTCTTCCCTTACATGTTGGGTACACACTAGAACTTTTAAATCACAAAAACAATACACAGAAAACGAGTAGTGGAAGCCCAAAGTAGGCGTCACGAACTGTTCTTCATTTCTGGGTAACCAAGAAAATGAAGAACAGCTCTGACAGCTACTTTGGAAGCTTAAATCTTGTTGGTGTTATACTGTTTTGCCATGTTTGTTGTTGGATCATGTAGTATTGCACTAATACTATAAGATCTGACCAATAACATGCCCAGAAACATCATATATTGAAAATTAATGTTGGTTAAATATGTTATCTCGAAACTGGCTGATGAATGTTCTTAAGCCTCAAGAACACCTAAGGCGACACTTACTGTCGCTAAAGGCTTTAGCGACATACTTTTTAGTTTTAATTAAATTAATTTCTAAAAATCATTTAAAAATAGAAAATAAATTCTAAAAATTATAAAATCAGTTTTTAAAAATTATTTTAAGTTATAAAAATTAATTTTTTATAATTTGACATATTTTCCATAAATATTATTAAATATTTGAATATTATTGATAATTAATTTATTTAATAAATTCATTAAATAAATTAATTAAAAATCATTTTATTATATTAAAAAACATTTTGAATGATAATAAGATATTTAATAATATTTTAAGTTACAAAATGTAACTTTCAATATTTTAAGGTAAATTTTATTAATTATTAATATTAATGACATTAGATTTATTTAATTATAATATTAAATAAATAGTTTAAAAGTGGTTTTATTGATTTAAAAATTATTTAAAAAGAATATAAATGAATTAAAAATATTTTAAGTTATAATTAATGACTTTTAATATTTGATAAATAATACCTTAATATTTAAATATTAATGGTAATTGTTTAAAATGATTTTTAATAGTTTAAAAAATCATTTAAGGTTAATATTAATACTTTAAAAATATTTTAAGTTATTATAAATTACTTTAATGGTTTAATTAATATTTGGATATTATTTAAATATTAATGATAATAGAATTATTTAATATTTAAATCATTTAATAATGATTCCAGAGTTTGAAAAATCATGATAAATTATAATAATTAATTAAAAATTATTATTGATATTTAAATTATCCAGAATAATATTTAAGATACAGATTAGAGTTTTAAACTCGATAATTACCCGATAAAGCTGTCGGTACACCAAAATATTACCAAAATTGATCCGAGCGTATATAGTTTGACTGTATAAGTGTTTGTTTGTTTCTTAATGAGTAATATAACTATGTGACAATGTGATTAGGTTATGTGTTGACTGTAAATAACAGTACTATGTGTTATGATATGTTATTCTAATCAATAGAACGATCTTATAAATGATAGGTCGTTAAATTAAAGATAGAACTAAGTTGTGTAAGCAGCTGACCAGGCAAGTATCTTTACCCTTGCATTTACTTTATGCAATGGACACGTATAGGCAAGTATCTAAATTACCTTTTTACATTATGCAAGTATCCTAACCTTTGCATTTCCTTTATGCAATGGACATGAGTAAGAAAGTTTCAGAATTATATTATCATTATGCCAGATTATTAAACTTTATTGTTATTGACTATGTATCCAATCATTTATATTCACACAAGTTCCCACACTTTATTCGTTCATTGTTTATTAGTATCGTATTACTATAAGATTCAGATATATATATATATATATATATATATATATATATATATATATATATATTCTGTTCTTTAAATTCTAAGTATGGTTATACAAGTGTCCTCACTTGGATAATTATGGTACATGTTGATACATACTTGTTGATTTCCAGTATGTATACCTTACTTAAAAATCTTCTAAGCTATTTGACTTAGTTAGACACAGATTTAAGAATATCGTTAAACATGATAAAACACTATTGTTATCCAACCAAATTGTTTTGGGTTGGATTTAGGCTAAGTATGAACATCCCGAATCTAGGAAACGTTTGTGCACCCAAGGCGGATGAGAAGAACGAGAATATCGTTCTGGTATGTAGTATTGATCAATACAGGGCATAACGGGCTGATCACTCCCCGTGCCCGTAAGTTATGATGGTTTACAGATGAAGTTCTGTTAAACCTTTTCGAAAATAGAAAACAATGTTCATAGTCTGTTAACTGAACTCCATTTATAGTCAGTACGTAGTTTTAAATATTTGAAATAGAATTGGTGTGTTGATTAGAATTGTTTCAGTTACTTCAAAAATATTGCTTCGTTGTAGAAGTGTCACTCAAAGAAAACATTTAATCCTTTCAGCTAATGTTTATTGTTTGCTATTACTTGATGGGCACTCAAATGCTCATTCTTGCTTAATTTAAATGTTTTCAGTTAAGTATGACCAACCAGAGGGCTCTGCCAGGAACAAAGGGAAAGGAAAGCTGTCAGAATAAGTTTGTGTTATCTTATGTAATAGCTAGACTTAAATAAGATGATGATATTTATTATATATATCATGTAATGAAATGTTTTAAGGTCGCGTACCTATGATTTAGACAATTCTGATATGTAAATTAAGTTTAATATTTATGACAATATTATTATTATTCTGCTCAAAGAAATGTATCGTGAAGCACTGAATTCGGGTTTCAAGTACTTGAATTTGGGGGCGTCACAGGATGGTATCAGAGCTTTAGGGTTAGAAACCATAGGTAGGGGTAGACCTTAGGCTATAACCTTAGAGCAAAGAAAAACGTTAAAAGTACAAATAATTCATATAGAGTTTAAAAGGAGATGAATCGAATAAATTCATCGTCAAACCAAATAAAAGATAACTTATATAAAGCTTTTACCTATTGTGTGTATATAATATCTGCTAATTAGGATAATTTATGTGTAGATGTCATGAGGAAAAGAATTAGGATACCCTAAGATCATAAAGAAGGAGCCAATCTCCATAACCAATCCAATATCAAAGCCAACAGCTGAAATAGAGGCTCACGTGTAAGATAACCTTGATGAAGTGATCATTTTGGAAAATATAGAACCAGACCCAGGAATGGTGGAACTAACAGATAATGATTTGGACACCGAAGTTGGAGCTTATAGAGCATCAACCAAAGTGCAGAATCTGAAGAACAAGGTTTCTTCTCTGGAAAGGTTGTGGGAAATAGAAAAGCTACTAAATAGTCAATTATGAAAGGCCTTAATCGAAACAATGGAACAACAAGATAAGCTTAAAATCAAAATTAATCATATGGGAGCCAAAAGCAGTAAATCGTGTGTAGCTCTAAGAAAGAAGGGGAAAAGGGAGATAAAAGACTGCAACTTAGGAAATTCCGATAATGACCAAGAGAACGCTAGTAAAATAGAAAAGTACAAACTGTAGCAAAAAAACATAAAGGCATATGCAGGAAAGGGAAAAAGATATGTTACATTTGCTGACATGAGGGACATATCTCTCATCATTGCCCCGACTTTAAGCTAGGTGCAAGTTTTATTTTTCGATTTGAAGGTCATCGAGCGAAAGGTTATCCAGAATCAGGAAAAAGGGCGTAGTGAATAAGTAGTATAAGTACTGTTTGAATATGTGTGTTCTATGATAAGTATATCGGTGTAATATTTTCACTTTTGAATAAGTTTTGGTAGCGAATCCCGACTTTAGTGATCACAAAGGGATATCAGATGTTTAAAGCAATTTGTGATATGCAATGTACTATGAAATAGTTGAATGAATTTGAATCTATATTTGCTTAATGGAATAAGTTTGAAATATTAAATTTATACGATAAGGTTTAGAATGTAAGTTAATAAAATATAGATTTTGTTTTATTTAACCATAAAATGCCGCCAAGATGTCAAACTCAAAACCAAAGGGTAGAAGAATCTGTCAACAATGCTGGAAGACAAGAACAAGACCTGATGCAGAATTTCGCAAACACGGTAGCTCAGGTCATGCAGAATGGAATGCCAGCAGTGGGAAATTAGCTAGACAATCGATTTGCGAACTTCAAAGATTTTAAGGACGTAGGACCGCCAAAATTTGCAGGTACCACTGACCTGATAGAAGCCCAAACTTGGGTTAAGGAAATAGAAAAAGCGTTTGTAGTTGCTAGGGTAGATGAGGGGCAAAAGATAGCTTTTTCCACTTATATGATGAAAAGAGAGGCGAATTTCTGGTGGGAGACAAATCAAGCTAGGGCGGGAGAAGGAGTAATAGCATGGACTAGGTTTAAGATGCTGTTCTTTGAGAACTATTTGTCGTCTAGTGTGCAAATTAGGATGGAGGTGAAGTTTTTGGAATTAAAGCAGGAGAACTTGACAGTTGCGGAGTATGCCGTAAAGTTTAATGAATTAGCTAGGTTCGCTCCGTACTAAGTGGATATGGAGGCTAGAAAGGCAAGGAGGTTTGAGCTAGGCCTAAAACCCTGGCTCTACAATAAGGTGGTGGTATTACAGATCAATACATTTGTCGCACTCTTAGAAAAGGCTATCATAGCTAAAGGGGGAAGTGAGACCATGAGCCTCTACAATAAGGAGAGAAAGAATAAGGGTGAGGGAGCCGGGAAGATAGAAGTATGTAGTGGAAGTAGGGGTGAAAAAAGAAAGTGGAACAATGTTGGGAGTGTCCATGTCAAGCAGGAAGGTGTAAAAAAGCAGGATGTGTAGTTTAAGAATTATGGGAAGAGTCATTCAAGTGAGTGTCTTAAGGTAAGTTTGTGTGCTACAAGTGTGGGCAGGAGGGACATATCTCTCCTAACTGCCCCAATCCTAGGATGAGCAATGGTGTTTTCTGTGTGGATCAACAGAGCATAAAGTGAAGGACTGTCCAAAAAGGAGAATGGATATAGGAAGCGTGAATGCGAGGAAAGGCAGTGGAACAATGGCGATAACGGGACCAACTTCGATGAAATCAACCGCAATAGTCATCAACATGATTGTGACGCCCCCAAAACAGGTATACATCACCCATCTTGAGTCGCGAGATACATGGTACATAAATTTAAATACAACTTAATTATACAACAATCGTGTAAAATATGACAAAACATAGCTGAGAGTTTAAACAAGAATATTGTCATCTAGACAATATCCACACTCAATGGTGTCCTCATTACAATTATTATCACATTATTTCATAGAATAATGTGAACTACTAATGCCATTTATCCTGGACCATCACTCCATTCCTCGACTCGTCCTAGCTATATTCTCATTTCCTGAAGAGAACAATGAATGAAAGGGTGAGCTAAACTAGCCAAGTAAGAAATATTATAACTAAGATAATGTAGAATAAATTATCCTTAGCCTTCAACAGTATAACAACTTATAGAATACAATAGAAAACAAGTTTTAGAATAACAACTGCAGTGGAAATAAGCAATCCAATAGAAGAGTCAGGTAGAGCATAAAATTTACTATCTTCTATGATTTAAAAAGTTTTTCATCTACTTTATTGCTGAGACTCAGCTTAATAAATAAAATTGAATCATCCATGCACCACGGCCAAGGATATTCATGTAATTATCAATGGTCATGATTATACCAAATAATCCCTGGTCATAATCATACCAACAATTATCCATCAATGAACTACAGGCCAATGAGGACTTTTACCACATCATTCGTCACATTACGGTCATGATTATAATGAATAATCCCTGGTTATAAAAATACCAAGTTCATCTATGCACGTAAGCCAAAGATGACTTTCATCACAATATAAGCATGAGGATGATGACAATGACATAATAATTCAATAAAACAAGTTCAAGGATAAATTTTAAAGATTTATAATTTAATTTATCTAGGAATCAATAACGTCCAAATTGTCAACATGATACTGCTTTGTAGAGTAAAATTCAAGAATAATATTCATGTACCAAAAATAATTTGGACAAAAAAGAAATATATTTTTCGGATGTATAGTACTCCGTGAATAGTACTTCGGGAATAGTACCCCGTGAATAGTACCCTGTCACGAAAAGTATCTCGAATATCTGAGTGAATGATACTAGAGTGAATAGTAATCAAGTGAATAGTAACTTATGAATAGTAACTCGTGAATAGTACTTTGGCACAAAAAGTGTCCCGAATACCCAAGTGAATAATACTAGAGTGAATAGTAATCGGGTGAATAGTAACATATGAATAGTAACTCGTAATAGAAAAATACAAAAGAAAATGATATTCCATGATGAGTACAAAAGGAATGATATCTCATACTGAGTATAATAGAATATACGAGACTGCAAATGGATTTTCACCCGCCATACGGTAATCCACGTAGACAGATCATTTCCATAATTTAATAAAGAATGAATACGAAGGATCATTCACCATGCATGCGGTAGTCCAAACAGACAGGTTATTCCAATAGAATAATAAAGAATGGAATAACAAAAGAATTCATCAGGCATGCGATAGATCGCACAAACATGTTATTCCAATAAAATAATAAAGAATGGAACCAGGTCAGGTGTAATCCTCACAGACATGATATTCCAATAGAATAATAACGAATAGAACCAGGTCATGTGTAATCCGCACATACAGGATATTCTAACAGAATAATAAAGAATAGAATAACAACATAATTCACCAGACATGCGATAGACCGTACAGACAGGTTATTCCAACATAATAATAAAGAATAGAATAACAGAAGAATTTCACCATGTATGCGGTACTTCACATAGACAGGTTATTCCAACATAATAATAAAGAATAGAATAACAAACCTTACGAGTATTGGAAGAAAATAACTCTCTTCATGAATACGAAAGAAATAATACCCCTTACCTTAGAAAAAATTGGATACTGGAATATTGAGTTAGCAGACATCTATTCTCCTTTCTCTCTATAATAATTGCTCTATATCTTTAGCGAATTGGTGGGAAATGAAGGAAGAATGAGCTTCTATTTATAGAAAAATATAGTTTCAATAATTACACTATTTGGGGCTCGAAATATTACAGTATAATACCTCTCTCTTTTTTCATTTTTAATTTAGTCATGTAAGTATTATCAAACTTGCACCACCTCCCCTAATAGTAAATCATGGGAATTAATAGTTCATTCATGTGACTCAATAGTATAATCATGTGAAAAAACTAATTACAGTATAATACCTCCATCTATACCTCTATTTTTAACTTAGTCATACAAGTATTATCAATCTTGCACCACCTCTCCTAATAGTACAAGAATGTAAATCAATAGTACACACATGTGAACAAATAGTTATAATCATGTGAATTAATAGCAATTAATTCCTCATTTATCCGGTTAAATACTCGATTGGTCAATATAACCTCCATGCATCAATTATGAAATAAATGTCAATTTTCACTAACACTAATAATTCCAACACAATGGAACTATCAATTTCATCTTTAATCAACACAAACTTATTCATCATTAATATTATAATTCACAATATTTAACAACCAGGTCGTTCCTAGGAAAGAGGGGGCTTTCCGATAAGGATTTCTCCTTATTGACGCGCAATTACGTGACCAATCCTCTCCTTGACAGAACTTCTAGACATTGTTAATATTGCAAATAATAATATGAATAACTTTGTCGTCTCAATTATTGATTTAATAATATAACATATTATACAAATGATACTGTGACAATAATTGAATCAATAATATGAGAGATATGATGCAATAATTACTGTAGCAATAATTGAGTATAACTGAGTGACTTCTTACGTAAGCAACAATAATCAATACCGTGTGCTACTATGCAACCACGCGTATTACTGTACTTTTACTACCGGGTAGTTCAACAGTTTTAACGGTAACACTTTCGCCATTATTTTTATAAAAAGATAATTCTGCCATTTTTAACTATAACAATACTTCTGTTGTGGGGTCCACCAATGATTGTGCCATCGTAAGGATATTCTCCGACTAAAAGAATATTTCCCGACCAATCGAATATTATATAACAATTTGCATACTTTGCAAAATTTATACATATTATCCACAACTATAACATTATATCAAATCCACACCATAATATTAAAAAAAATATTTTGAGAAATTTAAATCTTTATTCATAAAATTTGGGGTCTCACAATCTCCCCTCCTTATGAAATTTCGCCCTCGAAATTTACGTACGCACCTGTTATGCTGAAAAGGTGAGGATACCTTGGCTTCATTTCAGATTCTAACTCTTGAGGTATAACCTTTGAGTGTCAAATACGATCCTTCTTATCCATGATTTTAACACGTATCTCCTCATACGTTAAATCTTATGTTATCTCGTCTACTTTTAATTCAATAATATGGTTCGGGTCGTCCACATATTTACGTAACATCGATACGTAAAAAAAATGTTATGAACACGCGACATGCTTGGAGGTAAAACGAGTTTATAGGTCACAGTTCCTACTCGATCGAGGATTTCAAATGGACCAATTAAATCGAGGGTTGATATTTCCTCTTTTCATTGACTCTTGCTTCTAGAATAACGCCTTCTTGAACCTTCTTCTTCATTTTCATCAGCTCCAGGTGTGTAGTTTGAGCGGCTTTAACTTTATCGATTAAAGTCGATTTTACTCGTATATTCGTTATCTTCACGTGGGTACCTAGAGTCTTTAACTCTATCTTCATCATTTGTAAGTTATACAAAATGGGTTTTTGTGTTAACAACATCGCACTCATAAACGCATATGATCTTCTACTCAACGCGTCAGCTACCACGTTCGCTCTTCCACGATGATTTTGAATGGTATAGTCGTAATCTTCAACAGCTCGAGCCAACGCCCTTGGCGCATGATACGTTCGTTTTACTTGAAAAAATATTTGAGGGTTTTAGAAATGGGTTTTGTATTGAGGTCAATACAAAATTCGATTTCACGCTCTGGGGGTAGGCCAAGAAGTCTTCAAGAATACGTCAGGAAATTTATTAACGATAGAAATATCATTTAAAAACTAAACTCTCATCCAAGACTTGGATATTACATGAAATGAAGGTTTTTACTAACAAAGTTTCAACCGAGAAGTCAAAGTCTAATTTCTTTTGAAGTCAAATTTAAATGTTGAGTGCAAGTAAGAGAGATAAAAGAATGGGTAGAACCGGTATCTAATAAGGTATAGACTTCACAAGAATTTATAATTAACTAACCTGTGCTAACTTCGTTCGGGTTACTCGCTTTTTGAGAAGTCACGAAAAACGCTTTTCCTGAAACCACGACTTTGTTTTGTCCGTATCCGCCTTTGGTGCCACCGTCCCACCTGGACTTGACTTTGGTGCATGACAAAATCGAGCTATATGACAGTATTTTCCACAACTAAAACATACCTTGGAAGGCTGTGAACAGTCTGGACTTATGTGTCCCTTCTCTCCGCATCTGTAGCATCTAACTGGCGGTCGTTCTCCTCCCCTAGAATTTGTTGTTGGTGTTGGTGCTTCTGCCAACGTCTTCTCATCATCGTTAAATCTTCTCTTCTTAAATTTTCCACTTCTATTATCTTGGCCATGATTACCACCGAAGTGGTTTCCATTCTTGGCATGATAATTTTCCCCACGATGGTTATCATTATTCAGATGGTCATTGTCACCGGTATGATTATTATCATGTTGTTAGTCATTACCTTTTGGTTATGCTGACTTATTATCTCGCTCCAATAACTGAGCCCTATTCACAACATCTGAATATAAACAAAGTTTGTGAGAAATAAGGTATTGACGTATTTCTGGTTTCAAACCTCTTAGAAACATTCGCGTCATTCGCTCCTCATTATCGACCAAATGGGATGAAAACTGGGATAACTCCGAATATTTAGCCTCGTATTGTGACACGGTCATATTGTTTTTCTCCAACTTGATAAACTTCACCTCCTTCATGTGACGAATACTTTCGGGAAAGTACTTGTCGTTGAATAGCTCTTGGAACTTCTCCCAAGACATCTTGAGTGTGTCAAGCTAGGTACGTTTTACAGATTCCCACCAATAATCTGTCTCTTCACGCAACATAAAGGTGGAGAAGGGAACCTTTTGCTCCTCGGAGCATCCCAAGACATAAAATATCTTGGTGATCTGTTTTAACCACGTCTCAGCCTTAAGTGGTTCCGGCTTTCCCAAAAACTCCGGCGGTTCCAGCTCCTTGAACTGCTTAGCGGTGACCATCCGAGAGTTTCCAGTGTTTCCACCTACATTTTGAACAGAAGTCTCTCTCGCCTGATGTTGCATGAATTGCACAAAGCCTCTGAATATCTCATCGTTCATCATCTGATCGGTGTAGTTATTTACCTAAGGATTATTGTCTTCCTGTTGCACATTATCCTAGGTATTGATCGTTGGTGACTCAACGGTCTCATGTACTTCATTGCATATCTCAACATTTTTAGATGCCATTCTCAAACACTGTCACAAAACAAGGGTTAATTATCATGTCACATATTATCCCTATACTCTAACCGACCAATTAAATGCCAAATAAACTTAGGTAGGTCATACTAGCGAAGGAATTCCCCGTCTCTCCCCTCCTAGTTCTTGTCTAACATCTCAGCCAGGGATCATATCCCTAAGCTTTGATTCCAACTGTGACGCCCCAAGAATAGGTATACATCACCCATCTTAAGTCGCCAGATACATGGTACATAAATTCAAATACAACTTAATTATACAACAGCCGTGTAAAATACGACAAAACATAGCTGAGAGTTTAAACAAGAATATTGTCATCTAGACAATATCCACACTCAATGGTGTCCTCATTACAATTATTATCACATTATTCCATAGAATAGTGAGGACTACTAAAGCCATTTATCCTAGACCATCACTCCATTCCCCGACTCGTCCAAGCTATAATCTCATTTCCTAAACAGAACAATGAAAGAAAAGGTGAGCTCAACTAGCCTAGTAAGAAATATTATGACTAAGATAATGCAGAATAAATTATCCTTAGCCTTCAACAGTATAACAACTGATAGAATACAATAGACAACGAGTGTTAGGTCAACAACTGCAGCGGAAATAAGCAATCCATTAGAAGAGTCAAGTAGAGCATAAAATCTACTATCTTATATGATTATAAAGTTTTTTTATCAACTTTGTCGCTGAGACTCAGCTTAATAAATAAAATCGAATCATCCTTGCACCACGGCCAAGGATATTCATGTAATCAT
Source organism: Panax japonicus (assembly GCA_020205505.1). Taxonomy (NCBI): domain Eukaryota; kingdom Viridiplantae; phylum Streptophyta; class Magnoliopsida; order Apiales; family Araliaceae; genus Panax; species Panax japonicus. The sequence goes on along the minus strand of CM035108.1, from coordinate 25,708,057 downwards.
CAATGGTCATGATTATACCGAATAATCCCTGATCATAATCATACCAACAACTGTCCATCAATAAACTAAATGCCAATGAGGACTGTTACCACATCATTCGTCACATTACGGTCATGATTATACCGAATAATCCCTGGTCAAAATCATACCAAGTTCATCTATGCACGTAAGTCAAAGATAACTTTCATCACAATATAAGCATGAGGATGATGACAATGACATAATAATTCAATAAAACAAGTTCAAGGATAAATTTTAAGGATTTATAATTTAATTTATCTAGGAATCAATAACGTCCAAATTGTCAACATGATACTGCTTTGTGGAGTAAAATTCAAAAATAATATTCATGTACCAAAAATAATTTGGACAGAAAAGAAATATATATTTTGGGTGAATAGTACCCCGTGAATAATACTTCAGGAATAGTACCCCGTGAATAGTATCCCGACACAAAAAGTGTCCCGAATACCCGAGTGAATGATACTGGAGTGAATAGTAATCGGGTGAATAGTAACCTATGAATAGTAACTCGTGAATATTATTTCGGCACGAAAAGTGTCCCGAATACCTGAGTGAATAATACTAGAGTGAATAGTAACTGAGTGAATAGTAACTCGTGAATAGTAACTCATAACAGAAAATACCAAAGAAAATGATATTCCATGATGTGTACAAAAGGAATGATATCTCATACGAGTATAATAGAATATACAAAACTGCAAATGGATTTTCACCCGCCATGCGCTAATCCACGTAGACAGATCATTTCCATAATTTAATAAAGAATGAATATGAAGGATCATTCACCATGCATGCGGTAGTCCACACAGACAGGTTATTCCAACAGAATAATAAAGAATTGAATAACAAAAGAATTCACCAGGCATGCGATAGACCGCATAAACAAGTTATTCCAACACAATAATAAAGAATAGAACCAGGTCAGGCGTAATCCGCACAGACAGGATATTTCAATAGAATAATAAAGAATGGAACCAGGTCATGCGTAATCCGCATAGACAGGATATTCCAACAGAATAATAAAGAATGGAATAGCAATAAAATTCACCAGGCATGCGATAGACCGCACAGACAGGTTATTCCAGCAGAATAATAAAGAATGGAATAACATAAGAATTTTACCATGTAAGCGGTACTTCGCATAGACAAGTTATTCCAACATAATAATAAAAAATGGAATAACAACCCATACGAGTATTGAAAGAAAATAACTCTCTTCATGAATACGAAAGAAATAATACCCCTTATATTAGAAAAAACTAAACACTGGAAGGTAGCAGACTTCTCTTCTCCTTTCTCTCTATAATTTCTCTCTATAATAATTGCTCTATATCTTTAGCGAATTGGTGAGAAATGAAGGAAGAATGAGCTTCTATTTATAGGAAAATATAGTTTCAATAATTGCACGATTTGGGGCTCAAAATATTAGAGTATAACACCACCCTCTTTTTCTTCATTTTTAATTTTGCCCTGCAAGTATTATCAAACTTGCACCACCTCCCCTAATAGTAAATCATGTGAATTAATAGTTCATTCATGTGACTCAATAGTATAATCATGTGAAAAACTAATTACAGTATAATACCTCCATCTATACCTCCATTTTTAACATAGTCATGCAAGTATTATCAATCTTGTACCACCTCCCCTAATAGTACAAGAATGTGAATCAATAGTACACACATATGAACAAATAGTTATAATCATGTGAATTAATAGCAATTAATTCCTCATTTATCCAATTAAATACCCGATTGGTCAATATAACCTCTAGACATCAATTATGAAATAAATGTCGATTTTCACTAACACTAATAATTCCAACATAATGGAACTATCAGTTTCATCTTTAATCAACACGAACGTATTCATCATTAATATTATAATTCACAATATTTAACAACCAGGTCGTTCCCAAGAAACAGGGGGATTTCCAATAAGGATTTCTCCTTATTGGCGCGCAATTAGGTGACCAATCCTCTCCTTGATAGAACTTCTAGACATTGTTAATATCGCAAATAATAATATGAATAACTTAGTCGTCTCAATTATTGATTTAATAATATAACATATTATACAGATGATACTGTGACAATAATTGAATCAATAATATGAGAGATATGATGCAATAATTACTATAATAATAATTGAGTATAACTGAGTGACTTCTTACGTAAGCATCAATAATCAACACCGTGTACCACTATGCAACCACGCGTATTATTGTACCTTTACTATCGGGTAGTTCAACTGTTTTAATGGTAACACTTTTGCCGTTATTTTTATAAAAAGATAATTCTGTCGTTTTCTAACTACGACAATACTTCTGTTGTGGGGTCCACCAATGATTATGTCGTCGTACGGATATTCCCTAACAAAAAGAATATTCCACAACCAGTTGAATATTATATAACAACTTGCATACTTTGCAAAATTTATAAATATTACCCGCAGCTATAACATTATATCAAATCCATACCATAATATTCAAAAAAATATTTCAAGGAATTTAAATCTTTATTCATAAAATTTGGGATCTCATAATGACAGTTTAGGATACCTTAGCAGCAGGGGATGGAACTTCAGGTATTATTCGTATGAATTTTATTTTTGTATATATGATTTTTCTTAAATATAGTAAATTATGTTATAAAGAAATTTTGAAGGAGGAATTTGAGTTCTGTTAGAAATCAAACTTCCGTATAATCAGATAGACAAGCTTTATGTTGAAAAGTTAAAGATCAGTTCGATCAAATCTGATCGAGATGATTGTGTATGCTATTTGCCCTTGTGTCTATAAGTTTTAAAGTGGTGATTCCGTGGGCGGAATCCTTATAAGGGAGGGTGGATGCACTTCAAAAAAAATGGGGCTTCAGCAACAATCTATTTTCATTGCTTAAGGTGCCAAATTTCATTGCTAAAGGGTTTTGGCAATGACTTTACTGTTGTTGCGTCTTTCGTTGCGCAATGAGCGTTGCTAACTGTTCCGCAACGAATTTATTTTTTTCGTTGCCAAAAGTAATATATTTTTCAACAAAATTTGGCTTTCGTACAGAGACATTGACCTTTAGCAACAAAATGTATTATTGCAGAATAATTAAAATTTTGTTGCTAAAAACCTCATTTCATTGCAAAAGCCTGCTAATTGGCAACGAAATGAACTCTTTTTTTGCAATGACCATGCATTTTCGTTGTAATTGACACCATTTTTCAACGATATTTTTTGTTGCAGTAAATTATGAAAATTGTTGCCTAAGCTTACTTTCGTTGCGGAATGTAAACTTTTTAACAATGATTTTCGTTGCTGATTGTATTATTTGGCAACGACATTATGTTGAATCAGCAACAAAAATGTTTGTTGCTAGTTATTTTCAATAGCAACGAAAGTCGTCGATTAGCAATGACATTATATGTTTCCGTTTCTTTATATGTGCAACACATTATATTGTTGCTATATTAAAAATTGTTGCTATATTAAAAATTGTTGCTATATTAAAAATTGTTCAATGCTTTGGTAACACATTATATTGTTGCCAAATCAAAATTTGATATTCTTTTTGTGTACCTGGCTGGCTCAATGTCCCCATAGCAAATAATGACAAAAATATAAAAAAAAAATATTATTAACTTAATAAAATCATCCACTACATAATCATTCATTATCTTTACAATTAACTATCTAAAGCTATCACAGATCTTCAATCAAAGTATATATCTACATATATAAAGAGAGAGAGAGAGAGTACACTTCATAATTTCGTCCCTTGTCTTCCGTAAACGTAGCACGAAAATTTGATACCCAGTAATGTGAGACCCCAGATTTTATGAATAAAGATTTAAATTTCTCAAATAATTTTTTTGAATATCATGGAATGAATTTGATATAATGTTATAGTTGTGGGTAATATTTATAAATTTTACAAAGTATGCAAGTTGTTGTATTATATTCGATTGGTGGGGGAATATTCATTTTAGCAGGGAATATTCGTACAATGACACAATCATTGGTGGACCCCGCAATGGAATTATTGTCGGATTAAGAAAACAACAAAAATATTTTTATGAAAATAACGGCGGAAGTTTTACCGTTAAAACTGTTGAACTACTCGGTAGTAAAAGTACAGTAATACGCGTGGTTGCATAGTAGCACACGGTATTGATTATTGATGCTTACGTGAGAAGTTACTTAGTTTTGTTCAATTATTACTACAATAATTATTGCATAGTATCTCACGTTATTTGATTCAATTATTGTCGATATTTTATATATTATTAAATCAATAATTGAGATGACAACGTTATTAATATTATTATTTAAAATATTAACGATGTCTAGAAGTTCTGTCAAGGAGAGGTTTGGTCACCTAATTGCGCGCCAATAGGGAGAAATCCTTTTTGGAAAGCCCCTTCTTTCCTGGGAACGACCTGATCGATTAATATTGTGAATTATAATAATGATAATAAATGTTGTTAAATATATTGAGATATCTTTTTATGAAGTCACGGAAGTTTGTGTGTATATATATACTTTTATAAAGTTATTTATTTTATTAGACAATAATTAGAATATATTATATTCTATTATGCATAGTGTTTTGTATAGTAAAATCTTTTTATATAAAACAGAATACTTTTATAAAGTTATTTGTTTTATTAAACAATAATTAGAATATATTATATTTTATTATGCATAGTTCCTGTATAGTATTTTGCATAGTAAAATCTTTTTATATAAAACAGAATACTTTTATAAAGTTATTTGTTTTATTAGATAATAATTAGAATATATTATATTTTATTATGCATAGTGTTTGCATAATGCCTGCATAGTGTTTTGCAAGTAAAATCTTTTTATATAAAACAGCATACTTTTATAAAGTTATTTTTATTATTAGACTATAAATATAATATATTATATTTTATTTAAAAGATTTTGTTTTATTAGAATATTTTATTAATACTGCATAGTAAATCAATATGGACCGTCCGTTTAAAAGTAAATCAATCTGGACCGTTCATGAATTAGTTACTATTTAGTCCATTCTCCTATAAATAGAAGATCATTCCTTCATTATTTCTTACGAATTAACTGAAATTCTAGAGAGAGAAACTATAGAGAGGAAGAAGAAAAGTATTCTGCTACTTCACTACTCCTATATCCAATTTCTTCTAAGGTAAGGGATATTATTTATTGTACTCGTAAGGGGTATTATTTATTTCGTATTCATGAAGAGAACTTCTGTTATTCCATTCTTTATTATTCTGTTTGAATAACTTGTATACGCGGGCTACCCTATACTTGATGAAATTCTTCTATTATTCCATTCTTTATCATTATGTTGGAATAACATGTCTATGCAAAGTACCGCATACATGGTGAAATTCTTCTATTATTCCATTCTTTATTATTCTGTTGGAATATCATGTCTGTGCGTTTATGCTTGACCTGGTTCCGGTATTTATTATTCTGTTGGAATATCCTGTCGGTGCGTATTACGCCTGACCTGGTTCCATTAATTATTATTCTGTTGGAATAACCTGTCTGTGCGGTCTATCGCATGCATGGTGATTTCTGTTGTTATTCCATTCTTTATTATTCTGTTGGAATATCCTTTCGGTGCGAATTTCGCCTGATCTGGTTCCGTTATTTATTATTCTGTTGGAATAACCTGTCTGTGCGGTCTATCGCATACCTGGTGATTTCTTTTGTTATTCCATTCTTTATTATATTCAGTTGGTTAAAGTTTTGACTTCTATACTCCATGAAATTAGTGGAATATCCTTGATATTTGCGCTTCATCCAGTATCTTTTTATGAAAATATTCTTCTGAGCATTCTTGAATTTTACTTTACAAAGAAGTATTATGTTGACAATTTGGACGTTTTTAGTTCCTGGATAAATTAATTATTGAACTTGTTTTATTGAATTCTTATATCATTGTCATCATCCTCATGTTTATATTATGTTGAAAGTTATCTGTGGCTTGTAGTGCATAGATGGACTTGGTATGATTATGACCAAGGATTAATCGGTATAATCATGATCGTAATGTTACAAATGATGTTGTAAAAGTCCTCATTGGCCCGTTAGTGCATTGATGGACAGTTGTTGGTATGATCATAACCATTGATGAATACACGAATATCCTTGGCCCGTAGTGCATGGATAATTTGTGATTTTGATACTAATGAATATCCTTGGCCGTAGTGCAGGGATGATGTGGATTATTTATTAAGCTGAGTCCAAGTGATAAAAGTGATGAAAAACCTTTTAAATCATAAAAGATAGTAGATTTTATTCTCTACTTGACTCTTTTAATGAATTACTTGTTCCGCTGTAGTTAAACTTGATGTTTGTTATATTATATCAGTTTAACACTGTTGAAGGCTAACGATAATTTATTCTGCATTATCTTAGTCATAATATTTTTTACTGGGCTAGTTCAGCTCACCCTTTCTTTCGTTCTTCTCTTCAGGAAATGAGAACGCAGCCGGGACTAGTCGGGAAACAGAGTAACGATCCAGATGATAACATTAATAGTCCTCACTATTCTGTTAAATAATGTGACAACAAATATAACGAGGACTCCATTAAGTGTGGATATTGTCTAGATGACAATATTCTTATTAAAACTCTTAGATTATGTTATGTCGTATTTTATATGACTGTTGTATAATTAAATTGTATTTGTATTCTGTACCATGTATTTGGCGACTCATAATAGGTGATGTATACCAATTTTGGGGACGTCACAAGTATTGTAAGGCAGGTCGTAGAAGCAGTCCTCTTGCACATATTTAAAAATAATAGCAAGTCAGGAAAATAAAGCAAATATGTCACCAGAGGCACTTAGTGCCAAAATTAACACACAAAGACAACAATGTTGTGTTATTTTCTTGCTTATCAAGGGACATGGAAGAAGTTAATACCCTTTTTATTGACTATCAAATTAATATCTAAATCAAATATCCTGAAAAAGACAATTGTATGAAATGTTCAATAGTTAATGGATTCAGTGAGTGTCCGCCAACATTTACGGTTGCCTAGTGAAAAATAGACAAAATTTAGTGAATTTATGAATTCATATAGGACCACATATAGGACCAAACAAAAATATAAATAATCTACTTCTATAGTTAATAGGTTTCCGCATCATTAGATGATCACAAAGTAATGGAATTGAAAAGGCATATGATGCACATATGATAAAGATATTGCTTGGACTGAAGTTATTACGAGATAAAATTGACTACAGTCAAATGAAGAAATGGATTCGCTGGAGAGGAAATACCTTCTATATCAGTGCAACAACCATCTCGGGACTCTCTGGTATTCCATATTCTAAAAATGCCTAAAGCAATGCACTGTAGTTAGTGGATCTAATTCTGAAAGGATATGATAATCTTAATTCTAAAGCACTTCATCGAGGATTTACAAATAGGGTCAGATTTTTAGTAATCTAAATAATTCTGAAAGGAAAGAACATAAGAGATTAAATTAAGTAATTAGTCTATTAAAATATGTTCATAGGTCACTCATACGTTCATTATGCACGAATTGTAAGTGTTAATTCAAAAGGCAAGCTTCTCTTGATGTGTCAGGTCCTTGAGACATGTAACGCCCGAGAAAATCGGATTTTTATGACAATTAAATTTTTATTTGATTATGTGAATTAAATGAATTTAATTAATTTATTATGTGAGTATGTTATGTGAAGGTCGTTCTATGACCCAGAATGTGCTAATATGGTTAGTAATCTGGCTACGTGCTATAATTAATTGTTTAAAATTTCAAAGGCAAAAATATTTGTTTTCCGAGAATTTTCTGTAAAAATACTATTCATCCGTTTCTGTTCGGGGAATTATTTTGAAATTCGGAGAAACGAGTAATGATAGAATATCGAGATAAGATGAAATATCTGATAGTATTTCATTTATGGCAAACGGAGTTTTTGCCTGCGGACTTAAAACCTAAGGGTTGAATATATTGATTTCCGAGAAGAAAATAAAATGCGTAGAAGAATTACGTTATAGTTAAAGCGAGTGTTATACAATTATGTTACTATTTAGTATCTATGTATAATACGATGAGTAAATACGAAGTAGAATACGATTACTGTACGAGTAGTATACGGAGAGAATACGTGAATTGTATGTATAGAATACGATTCGTATTATAGAATTAAGTTAAGTTTTAATGTTTATTCATTTGAGTTGGTTTATAATAAGCCCAATTATTTGAATGATCAAGCCCAAGGGATTATTGGCTTAAGCCAAGTCAAGGCCCAATGTTAATTTGGTTAAGCCCAATTCATAAAAACTGAACCGTGGATCGAACAGGTGGGTCACCGAATTTGTAAAACCCATGGGGCAACCCATTGGATGACACATGACAAGGGTGGGCTGGCCGCCTTGGTGTGTAAGCAAAGAATAAGGCTTGGTCACCAAGCAGTTTACTTGGTGACCAAGAGTGAATAGTAAGGAGGTGATGGTAGTTTGTCCAAATTGCCCTCCATTCTATTTTCCTATAAATAAGAAGCTAGGTTGGTTCATTTGAGAGTTTTCAATTGCCAACTTAGATTATTTGAGAGAGAAAGAGAGTTAGACTACACAAATCATACACTTTGGAAGCTTTGACTTGGAGTTTTCAAGAGATTTCGTAAGAGTTCTTGAGGTAAAAATCCTTATCTTTCATTTCCATCTCTTTTGATTTTCTTTTATTTTGGAGAATCATAAAATGGGTGGTATATGTCTTGTATAGTGGATTAAAGATGACTTAATATAGATTCAATCTCTATAAGTCATGAGATCATAAGAATCATAGGGTTCGTTATAGTTTCAAACCATGAAAATATTATTTGTTGAGGTCGATTGTTTATAAACGATTGAACTCCACCAATACGTTAATATATGCATCTTGTTTGGTTAGGATGTAGATTTGAAATCCATGGAGTATTCCACGTGATTTGGCCTAGAGAACATTAGTAACGAAGTTATGGCGAATTTAACGGAATTAGACGTTAAACGTCGAAAACGTTGAAATTCCAGATTGGAGGTCGAAAGTTGACATGAGACTTGAAAACGTTGTTTTTTAATGTCAACACGTGAGATAGGGTAATTAAGAGTTGTGGGCTCGAGAATCGTCGAAATCCGACTTAAAACAAAGAAAATGAGCATTGAACGCTCATTAACGTTTACGAACGTTTAGAAATTGAACTCAATAGTGAATTTTGAATTATCATATTCAAAAATGTTGAATTCTTATATGAACGCGTAGAGTATGTCATTTATGACGTGTAGTCTTTTGAATGGACCAAATCGGGATTATAATGAAGAAGTTATGACCCCAAAAATTTCACAAAATTTTTTAAAACTGTTTAAATTCTGGTACTGAGGTCAGGTGCCGCGACGCCAGACATAGTGTTAAAAGTCGCGCCACAGTGCCGGCACAGTATCATTGGCCACTGCTAAATGGCGCCGCAACGCCACTGTTTGAGTAAAGTCTCGCGCCGCAGCGCCGAGCCTGAAGCCTTGCCATTGCTAACTGACGCCGCAAAGCAAGTCTTAGTACTAAGAAGCCCACGCCGCGGCGCGAGTGCAGAGCTTTTGATAGAGAACTTAGGTTTTGAACTTCAATTGTTCATAGATCTATAAGGGTAATGTTTGTACACTTCATAAGTGTATTAAAACTATTCCTATACTTCCTATACTAGAGTATATGGTATTGAACTTAGGAATTGAATGCATGTTAATAAGTTAGGAATGATGAACAAAGTATGTACTTTATCAACGATGTTCAAGTCCGGTTAATAACATCAGTTGAGTAATGAGTCGGGACGAAGGGTACAAGTCATGTTGACTTTATTATTAATATTAAGTTAACTAAGACATAGAAGAGAAAGAAGTTGATAAAACAATGTGAACATTTGTTTGTTAGCTAATTACAGTGTGCTATGTGAATATATCATGTAGATTCTGTAAAGGCTGTGGTCAGTCGATTAAGTTATTTGAAGACGCTGAAAGGCAAGTTTTCTTATCGCTTGTCTAACTTTTCAGTTAGCCAAGTTTTATGTGATTCATTGAACTGAATTGCACGACTAGTTTTAAAGAAAGGGTCAATGCCAGATTTTAACTCGGCTAGACTATTTGTAAGATATAGATTGATTATGATTCATATCTTTCTATATAAAAATGTTAACGCTATCCTATGCCAAGTAATTGGTACGGACGTGAAGGTAAGGTTTGTCTATGAACAAACAAAAGTATTGTCATCGATTATTCGATTGGCACGTGAGTTTGCCAAAAATATTAAACGTAAATACATTTAATGAATGAGTGTTGATCAACATAGAGTACTATAGGCTGATCACCTAGAAGTGCTCGTAAGTAATGCGGACGTAACAGCCTTAGTGCTGTGAAATCCTTTTCATGTATGAAAACTAAAAGTTATTGTTCATGGTCTATCGACCGGTTCAGAATTCCTAATCTACTCTATACCTTAGGAATTGATGTTATGAACTGTTAAGTATTGTTGTTTCATGATACTTCATAACTATTATTCAGTTATGTATGAATTGTTATATAATTCACGAATGTAGTATTTCTCTTATCCTTTGTTAAACTTGCTGAGCTGTTATGCTCACTTCTTGCATGAATTATATAACTGCAGTTGAGGATGAACGTACTGAGAATGCCAAGAGAGATAAGGGCAAAGAAGATGGATGCTTAGCCATTGTGTAATAGATTAGTAAGTTTGTATGTATTATACATTATGAACAACGAACAATGTAACCGGTTTATGAACCTGGGAAGAATTATACTTTGATTGTAATAAGAAGATAGTAATTACATTCATTTTGTTGTTTTTCAATGGAATGATTGTATGGATGTTAGTACACTGGAGAACCATATGTCGGGTTGGAAGATACCCGAATTTGGGGGCATCACAGGTTGGTATCAAAGCCTTAGGTTATAAAACTTAAGGGGGGAAGAAGCTTAGGCTAATAACCTCGTAAGGAAGGTAAAGTCCAAAGAATGAAATTCAAGTCCATTGAATTATTAAGGTATTGAGATAACTCAATATCGAAAAAATTAAAAGATGGAAACTAAACTTAAATAAATTAAATGTGATTTGTGCTTATACTATTGCGCATTATGTACTAATCAATGTGTTATATATTTTGTAGATGTCAAACGATAGCTTGATGTTTAGAAACTTGAAGATGATAAGTGAGGATTCAGTGAATCAAGTTGAGATTGTACCAATGCCAGTGGCGGAGGTACCGTTAGTTGTACTAGACGACTCAGACATTGAGGAGTACATCTCTGAGGAGGAATACTCTGAGGAGACGATGGGTTTAGCATCATACCTTAATGAGATGCTGGACGTAGATGAGGAAAGGGAGGTGACATCGGTTAACACGGTGGTGCCTACTCAAGAGCCGACACCTCCGGATACAATGCGATCATTGTATCTGGCTGTGTTGAATAGGAATGTGCATCTGCGCACTGTGATAGAAACTCAGAATGAGGAGATAACCGCTCTATATGAGGCGAAGGAATCTGCAGAAGCAGACTTTGAGTCAGAGCACGACGAGAAAGTGCTTATGACAGATAAGGCACGGGACTATAAGGATGAGGTCCTAGAGCTTTAAAAGAAACTTGTTGAAAAAGACCAGAAGATAGCTAGGATGTTATACATCCACGAGTGCGCTCATGAGGATTTCAAGCTGAAAATTGCTTGTTATTCCATGAGTCCGGACAGACTCGATATACCATTAGTCGAGATATTGTGTCGATATTGGCAAATCAGAAATATGAGAATGTCGTTCGACAGTGTTAGTAGATCGTTAGATCTTTTGTGTATATAGTAGTGACGTAAAGCCCTCGTTTGTATAATTAAAGGGTAGTCTTTCTGTAAATCCCAATTTTTGTAGAAGACAATCAAGGGATAGTATGTAATAGCTTTTTGGCTAAGGGAATATGATGTAAATAGTTTTGACTATGAAAGAATTAATATAATAAAGTTTTTATTTAATGTGCTTGTTGTGGTATTAGTGGTTGTTGTTGTTTGAGAATGATAACCAAGTAGTTAAATAGATAATAACAAAGCTTTATTTATTTAATCAGAATTATGCCGCCAAGAAGGAGACAACGTAACCAAGAGGCCGAGTCTCATAATGAGAATCAGGGGTGGTTCTAATAACCCTATGCAAGAGTTCGTTAATTTATTAACAGCTGCATTTAACCAAGTTGGGGGTAGGATTCCTGTAACTCCTGGCGTAGTAAGAACAACTACCTTTAAGGAATTTAAGAGTGTGGGTCCTCCTGAGTTTCGAGGAACGATGGACCCATTAGAAGCCCAGACATGGTTGAAAGAAATTGAAAAGGCGTTTGTGATAACAAACGTAGGTGAGGCGCAAAAGACTTTTTTTGTGACTTACATGATGAAGGGGGAAGCCAACTACTGGTGGGAGGCTCACCAAGATGGGGCTAGAACCGAAGCTGTTATGTGGGAACAGTTTAAGAAGGTGTTCTTCGAAAAATACTTCCCTACTAGCATGCAGGGTAGGATGGAGATTAAGTTCCTAGAACTTAAGCATGGGGATATGACAATTGACAGTTCCCTAGTATGCCGCCAAGTTTAATGAATTGGTGAAATTTGTTCCACACCAGGTGGATATAGAGGAGAGAAAGGCACGTAGGTTTGAACAGGGTTTAAAATCCTGGCTCTACAATAGGATATCAGTTTTTCAGAGTGCTTCCTACGGGACCATTCTGGAAAAGGTGATTATAGCTGAAGGTGGTGGTGAGGCATTGTCTCAGTACCACAAAGAATGAAAGAATAAGAATAAGTTAGAGGGAGTGAGTAAGGCTAAAGTTGCCAGCGGAAGCGGCAACTTACCAAAGGGGAAGAGTTTTAACCCTGGGAATACTGGGGTAAAGCAAGGAGAGCCCAAGCGGAGAACAGAAGCATGTAAGACATGTGGAAAGACTCAAATGTGAGTCTTCTTAAAGGGGTAGTCAGTCTGCTACAACTGCGGGCAGGAGGAGCATTTGTCACCCAACTGTCCTAACCCTAAGAAGAACCAGGGGTGTTTTGTCTGTGGGTCATTGGACCACATGGCAAGAAATTACCCGAAGAAGGGTTTAGAGGGAAATAAGGGTTCTGGTAGTGGTAAGTTAGACATTACTGGACCAACACCATCAGTGGGTAGACCCTCAGCTCGTACATTTAATATGACTGTCCAAGATGCGGTTGCATCAACGGATGTGGTAGCAGGTATCATTCCGGTCAATGAGATAAATATTTATGTGCCATTTGACTCAGGTGCTACTTGTTTTTTTATAGCATGTGAATTTGCTAAGCGATTAGGTTTAATCCCTGAGAAGTTACCAATACCTTTAGACGTTAAGGTAACAAATGAAGAGATAATCCCCATTTAACATATTCATAAGGATTGTTGCGTAGATATTAGAGGGAATAAGTTATCGGTAGATTTGGTACCAATAAGGTTAAAAGATTCGAAGTAATTCTTGGTATGGATTAGTTGGTTAACCATAAGGCGATAATAGATTGCCATAGGAAAAGTGTAAACCTTCGGCTTTATAAGAAAACCAAGGTAGTGTTCTTTGGTAGTAAATCACTGAGATGCTCTTGTTGTCTGTCGATGACACAAGCTAGGAAGGTGTTAAGAAAAGGGTGTGTAGGTTATCTGTGCCATGTTGTGGATACCCAATGAGTGGGAACATCCTTGGACCAGATATCTATAGTGCAAGATTTCACGGATGTATTTCTGGAGGAGTTACCGAGTATTCCACCGGACAGAAAGGTTGAGTTTGTAATTGATCTGTTACCCGGAACAGCACCAGTTTCAAAGGCACCATATCGGATGGCGCTAGTTGAGATGGAGGAGTTAATGATTTAGTTGCAAGAATTATTAGATAGAAAGTACATTCAACCGAGTGTGTCTCCTTGGGGAGCACCGATTTTGTTTGTCAAGAAAAAAGATGGGTCATTTAGACTTTGTATCGACTATCGAGAGTTGAACAAGTTGACAATTAAGAATAAATACCTGTTGCCCAGGATCGATGATCTATTTGATCAGTTGAAAGGGGCAAAATATTTTTCTAAGATAGATTTGCGCACGGGGTATCATTAGTTAAAAGTGAGGAAGGAGGATGTACCTAAGACGGCGTTCAGAACTCGTTATGGTCATTACGAGTTTCTGGTAATGTCGTTTGGGTTGACTAATGCGCCAACCGTATTTATGGATATGATGAACAGAGTATTCAAACAATATTTGGACAAGTTCGGCGTAGTATTCATTGATGATATTCTAGTCTATTCTAAGATGTCAGAAGATCATGCAGAACATTTAAGGATAGTGTTGGAAACACTAAGGAAGGAAAAGTTGTATGCAAAATTCACAAAGTGTGAATTTTGGCTTGAGCGAGTGCAGTTTCTAGGACATGTTATTGATAAGGATGACATTTTAGTAGATCCGGCAAAAGTAGAAGTAATTAATGAGTGGGAGCAACCAAAAACGCCAACTGAGATTCGGAGTTTTCTTGGGTTAGCGGGATACTATAAAAGGTTCATTCCGGACTTTTCGAAAATAGCTACTCCGTTGACAAATCTGACAAGAAAGTCGGTGAAATGTGTGTGGACTGAAAAATGTGAGAACAATTTTCAGGAGTTGAAAAAGAGATTAAGTGAGACACCTGTATTGTCTTTACCCGACGATACAAGGGAACTATGTAGTGTATAGCGACGCTTCGCATGAAGGACTGGATTGCATGCTCATGCAGCATGGCAAATTCATTGCGTATGCATCACGTCAATTTAAGGATTATGAGAAGGTCTATCCTACTCGCGATTTGGAATTGGCAGCTGTAGTTTTTGCCTTGAAGATATGGAGGCATTATCTATATGGTGAGAAGTGTGAAATATACACGGACCACAAAAGTCTGAAATATATCTTCACACAGAAGGAGTTGAACATGAGACAGAGAAGGTGGTTAAAGCTGATTAAAGATTATGACTGTGATATTTTATATCTTCTGGGGAAGGCAAATGTAGTAGCCGATGAGCTAAGTAGGAAGGGTATAGAGAAACTGTCAATGTTAACAACTCAGAATGAGTTGATAACAGCGATGGCAAACATGGAATTAGAAGTTAAGTTACCGGAGGAGGCGGTGGAAATGTTATTTTCCATGGAAACCCAACCGACCATAGTGGAACGGGTTAGGGGAGTACAATCGAGCAACGAGGAATGCAAGCAGATGAAGAAGAGGGTAGAAGATGAAGAGAAGACTATGAATAACCTCGATAAGGAGGGATTACTTCATTTTGAAGGAAGAATTTGGGTTCCGAATGATCCCAAATTAAAAGAGGAGATAATGATGGAGGCTCATAGTTCAAGGTACTCGATACATCCTGGTAGTACGAAGATGTATCAAGACCTTCGTCAGAACTTTTGGTGGCCGAACATGAAGAGGGAGATAGCAAGATACGTTAGTAGTTGCTTAACTTGTCAAAAAGTTAAGGCTGAACACCAACGACCTAGCGGGTTGTTACAACCGTTAGAAATTTTAGAGTGGAAGTGGGAGCACATTTCAATGGACTTTGTGGTGGGACTTCCAACAACAAGAAAAGGATACGATGTTATTTGGGTGATAGTGGATCGATTGACGAAATTGGCTCATTTTCTACCAATAGGAATTAGGTATAACCTAGATCAGTTAGCTAAGCTGTATGTCAAAGAAATTATTTCCAGACATGGAGTACCTATTTCGATTATGTCGGATCGTGATCCACGATTCACATCAAACTTTTGGAGGAGTTTGCAAGAGCAAATGGGAATGCAGTTCAGATTGAGTACGGCGTATCATCCTCAGACGGATGGTCAGAGTGAACGGACAATTCAAACGCTTGAAGATATGTTAAGAACTTGCGTTATGGATTTCAAAGGGAGTTGGGACGAATATCTACCATTGGTGGAATTTTTGTACAACAATAGTTTTTACGCTAGTATAGGCATGCCGCCTTACAAAGCGTTGTATGGAAGGAATAGTCGAACTCCATTATGTTACAAAGAGTTGTGGGCTCGAGAATCGTCGGAATTCGATTTAAAATGAAGAAAACGAGCATTGAACGCTCATTAACGTTTACGAACGTTTAGAAATTGAACTCAATATAAAATTTTGAATTATCAGATTCGAAAATGTTGAATTCTTATATGAACGCGTAGAGTATGTCATTTATGACGTGTAGGCTTTTGAACGGACCAAATCGGGCTTATAATAAAGAAGTTATGACCTTGGGAATTTCACAACATTTTTCAAAATTGTTTAAATTCTGGTACTGAGGTTTGGCGCCGCGACGCCAGACATAGTGTTAAAAGTCACACCGCAGTGCCGGCACAGTATCATTGGCCACTGCTAAATGGCGCCGTAGTGCCACTGTTTGAGTAAAGTCTCGCGCCGCAGCGCCGAGACCGAAGCCTTGCCATTGCTAACTAGCGCGCAGCGCCAGTATAGTACTAAGAAGCCCACGCCGCAGCGCGAGTGCAGAGCTTTTGATAGAGAACTTAGGTTTTGAACTTCAATTGTTCATAGATCTATAAGAGTAATGTTTGAATACTTCATAAGTTTATTGAAACTATTCCAATACTACCTATACTAAAGTATATGTTATTGAACTTAGGAATTGAATGCATGTTAATAAGTTAGGAATGATGAACAAAGTTGGAACTTTATCAACGATGTTCGAGTCCGGTTAATAACGTCTATTGAGTAATGAGCCGGGACGAAGGGTAATAAGTTATGTTGACTTTATTATTAATATTAAGTTAACTAAGACATAGAAGAGAAAGAAGTTGGTAAAACAATGTGAACATTTGTTTGTTAGCTAATTACAGTGTGCTATGTAAATATATCATGTAGATTCTGTAAAGGCTATGGTCAGTCGATTAAGTTATTTGAAGACACTGAAAGGCTAGTTTTCTTAACGCTTGTCTAACTTTTCAGTTAGCCAAGTTTTATGTGATTCATTGAACTGAATTGCACGACTAGTTTTAAAGAAAGGGTCGATGCCAGATTTTAACTCGGCTAGACTATTCGTAAGATATAGATTGATTATGATTCATATCTTTTTATTTAGAAATGTTAACGCTATCCTATGCCGAGTAATTGGTACAGAAGTAAAGGTAAGGTTAGTCTATGAACAAACAAAAGTATTTTCATCGATTATTCGATGGGCACGCGAGTTTGCCAAAAATATTAAACGTAAATACGTAAACAGAGGGAGGGAAATTTTTTTGAGAATTAGCACTAAATTAGAATTTTAATGTGTGTTTATTTTTTTAATGGTTAGAATTTTATTCACTTTTGTATTTAGATTTTATTTCTTTTATGAGATAATTAATTAATTATATTTTTATGAGATAATTGATTAACAATGTAGTTGATGTTTCTAAATACTTAGAAAGAAAATTAAAAATAATATTATTATAAGAGAAACATATAAATTTGCATTTACAACTTATAATTTAAGATGTCAATAAAAATCTTTTTGTAGACCGGATAAGTGATATTTAAATATTTTTCACAATTATGCTCTCCCCTTCAGTGTCTCTCTATCTGAATAACTATGTATAATTTGTAAACTTTGGATCAAAGTATTATTGAAAAAATATTGTAAGGCATAAGTGATATCTCAAATATTTATGAGTTTAGGAAATGATGATATTGAACTATTATGACGATTGAGGCTTACGATGATCCTTAGAAGAAAGAAGTTGTCGGGTTAAAAGAATAAGTAATACTCGGAATATAATAGCACGAGTTTAAAATAGATTATAAAATGAAACCTATAAGAATTAGTTAAGGGAATGAATGCAATAGGTATTATAAGACCCGTATTAAAGCGATATGTTGACATGAGTCAACGAAAAAGTTACAAAGAAGAATAGGCGTAAACCGAGTATGGATGTTTCGGTAATTATAATTCCGGGAACATAATCCTTATAATAAGGGAAGAATGTGACAACCTGAATTTATTAAAAATTATTAAAATAAGAATTTAATAAATAGAATTCCTATTATCAGAAGTGACGTGTTTGAATGTTTATATATATATATATATATATGTGTGTGTGTGTGTGTGTGTGTGTGTGTGTGATTTATGTGGTAGATTTAAAATGTATATATATGTATGAAATATATACATTTATTGAAAAGTAAGATTTAATAGTGAATTTAACTATTGAATTAGTTAGTTTGAGTTAATTACGGAATGAAATATGGAGGCGAAGGAAATTAATTAATTAATATTAATTAATGGAGATTAAATTTAAATGAAATTATATGGTATTTGGATAAAGTGTGATTTAGTATAATTTTATGTGAAACCATTAATTTAAATGGTTTAATTGACAAAAGAAAATGAAATAAAAAATAGAAATTTGGTGAGAAAGAGATTAACTTATATTAGTTAATCGTTAAATGTTTAATAAGATAATAAATCTTGTTAAGGTAACAATTAAATAAGAATTTTTTTAATTGCGTGAAATAGTAATTTATATCATGTTATGAAACTAATGCCATTATATATATGACAATTAAATGTAAGTTAAACCAAATATTGGATTAAAGAATAAAAATATATTATATATATGTAAATAAATTGTTTAGAAACAATTTATGAAAGGAAACGAGAAAATTTAATTATAAAGCTTAATTGAACTATTTAAATAGTTAATGAGATAATAATAATTATTTAGATAATTATTTCGTTCAGTTATAAGAGTTTATTTTAAAATTATGAATTCAACTTCATAATTAGTGAAGCAATGGTTATAATGTTATAAATATATAATTATCCAATCTTAAGTAATAATTGGATTGTATGTATACTGGAAGTTGTAAAGTTCTGATAAGGCAAGCTAGGATGCAATAACCTTAAAAACCATTCTCAGTCCTCTATAGTTGCATCCGTTCCAAACGAAAGTGGTTAGGATGAAGTTTATTTTTGTACAAGTAGAGTACTGACACGCAAGGCGATATTCGATGTGTGTTAGCATTTTATTAGGTCAATTGACCAATTTACCAAAAAAAATAAATTTCAT
The DNA here is from genome assembly GCA_020205505.1 of Panax japonicus. NCBI lineage: Eukaryota > Viridiplantae > Streptophyta > Magnoliopsida > Apiales > Araliaceae > Panax > Panax japonicus. The sequence goes on along the minus strand of CM035108.1, from coordinate 25,688,903 downwards.
GTTAACAGGATCCGTCCCAAACCCTCTTCTCTCTCTCACTTAATTTCTATACTCCCAAACCTTTGTCAAAAACCCTCTTGGATTCGGCTATAATCATTAAATTCATCCAAGAAAATAAATTCACACACTGAAATTGAAATGAAATGGGGGCAAGATGCAACCTTAAGGAGGGATTAAAATCATTCAATTACAAGCTTGAACCACAAATTCAGTAATTACATCAAGCAAGCAAGGTAATCTATACATTTACACTATGTTTATAAAAAAACTAGTAAATATATATGTGTATATATATATATATATTAACATTGAAATAAATGCTATGTTGGGCTGTGTTTGGTTGTGAACAAGTATAACGGAGGTATTATGCAGGTTGTGTGGAGTGATATGACTGAAAATTTTGGGCTAGACTCCATCTAAATAGCTATGAAACCTGTTTTTAAAAGCTACGCATAGATTGTGAAACCCCCAAAATAGGTCCACACGACCCATTCTGAGTCGCCAGATATCATACTATAAAAATTAAATACAAACTTCATTTATACAACTCTTGAACTGTCATGTAGAATAAGACCACAGTTAAACTCTGAGTTTTAATACAAATGTATGTAACTCTCATTGTGCATTGACCACAACCTTACAATGGTACCTTACATAAAAGTACAGTCCATATCTGTTTTAGAAATTAAAATCTTTGGGAAGTGCTCAAGGAAACCTTCGTATATGGGAGGCCATGCGTCTAGGTTATGATAAATATCATATGTCCACAGAATTATCCTTGGTTGACCCAATAGTCCGCAAAGAAAAACAAGAAGATTGCTATCATCTTCTTTCCAATGGCGAGTCTTCTCTTGACATATAATTATCTCTGTTGTCTCCAAGTGAGAATTATATTTCAAATAAACTCCAAGATTATATAGGTCGCACTTGTAGATATACTCAACAAGTGGATGTGCACAACCCTGTCTTATGATAACACGAGGTTGTATGTCATTAGACATCTTGTATGAAAGTGGCAAAACACCTTTTCAAAGTTGGGTTCACCTCAACCTATTCGGTTCACCAAAATTAAATATCAAATGACGTATACAATACCACACACTTATCTAAAGTTCTCAATAAAATTATTTCCAAACTATTTAAGGAGAATATAGACCACCGTTCTATTCTCCTGTTACCCCCGTTCGACCCAGCTACAATCTTATTACCTGAAAGGAATTGTGAAGCAAAAAGGTGAGCACAACTAGCTCAGTAAAGAATATCATGACTAAAGATAATTTACATCATCAATAGCCTTCATCAGTAATAAATCAGAGGTTTAGAACATATGGTAGATGATAAAACTTTTCAACCATAGTTGTAGCGGAACGAACAATCCATTAGAAGAGTCAAATAGACCATCAGATCTATTATCTTCTCCATGTTAAAAGTCCACCAATAATATTTTATCCCTGTAACATCAATCAATAATTCATGTCCACAATCATATGAATAACTCATAATCATAATTGTGATTCTAACTTCCTCTTCGCAACCAGGACGAAGATAATTTTCATCACCTATCTTCACCTAAAACATCAAAAATCATGGTTATACCAAATCAAAATTCCTGCTCATAATCATACTAATAAATCCATCTTTGCACTATGGCCAAAGATATTCATTAACAATTCATCTTTGCACTACATGCCAAAGACATACACTGTATTTTAGAAGAGTCAAGTACGACATGATATCTACTATCTTTTACGAATTAAAAGTGTATAATCAATATTTTATTGCTGAGACTCAGCTTAATAAATAATCTAAATCATCGAATCATCCCTGCACTACAACCAAGGATATTCATGTAATCATCAATGGTCATGATTATACCGAATAATCCCTGGTTATAATCATACCAATAACTGTCCATAATGCACTACAGGCCAATGAGGACTTTTACCACATCATCTATAACATTACGGGTCATAATTATACCGAATAATCCCTGGTCATAATCATACCAATAAACAGTTCATCTATGCATATAAGACAAAGATACTCATCAATTAATAGTTCATCTTTGTACGTAAGCCGAAGATATACAACTGTAAAACCAATAATCAATAGTCCATCCCTGCACGTAATATATAACTGTAAAACCAATAATCAATAGTCTATCTTTGCACGTAAGCCAAAGATATATAACTATAAAACCAAAAATTAACAATCCATCTTTGCACATAAGCCAAGGATGACTTTCATCACAATATAAGCATGAGGATGATGACCATGATATAAGCGAAAACAAGGATAAATATTAAAGATTTTAAATTTATCCAAATATTATCAATCACTTAATAAACTCATAATCTACTATTATTAATATTATAATAATATTTTAATCACTTCTTAAACTTATAAATAATTTATTTTAATTGTTTACACTTTACTAAATAATGCATTTTAATCATTCAAAAATGTCATACTCATAAGATTTATCACCAATGATCAAATCCCTCATCAAAAATCTGCATATACCTTATATAGGATTCCCAAGCCATAAAATCCTATTTTCCAATTTTGTTACTTCACATAACATATTTAATTCATTTACTTATAACTAGTTTATTTTCATGAAAAATACCAAATCAGTCCCAAAAATATTTCTTTTCTGGGATTTAGCAGAATATAGTCCCATATTGAACATATATTTTTCTCAGAATTTTTAAAATTCATTTACTATTTTTCATATGGCCAAACCTGCCGAATATTTGGACATTTATCATAAATTGTAATTTTTTTCCAAAAATTCTGAAATTTACAGGGTATACTCATGTTATATACATGTACTCTCAATAAAAATTTCACCAATTTTGGATTTAACCACAAGGAGTTATAAGGGTTTACTTTTAAAATAGTCTTTTCTCATAAAATCCATAACTCTTAATCTATACATCCAAAAATCACCATCTTTAGACACAATATAGAAAACTCATCAAATTATCATTTCAAATTTTTTCAAAATTTTTGAGGGTCAAAAATATTATGAAACTGCAAATAGATTTTCACCCGTCATACGGTAATCCACGTAGACAGATCATTTCTATAATTTAATAAGGAATGAATTCAAAGGATCATTCACCATGCATGCGGTAATCCACATAGACAGATTATTCCAACATAATAATAAAAAATGGAATAACAGAAGAATTCACCATGCATGCGATAGACCGCACAGACATGTTATTCCCAACAGAATAATAAAGAATGGAACCAGGTCATGCGTAATCCGCACAAACAGGATATTCCAACAGAATAATAAAGAATAGAATAACAAGATAACTCACCAGGCATGCGATAAACCTAACTGACAGGTTATTCCAACAAAATAATAAAGAATGGAACCAGGTCATGCATAATCTGTACAGACAGGATATTCTAACAGAATAATAAAGAATGGAATAACAAAAAAATTCACCAGGCATGCGATAAACCGTATAGACAGGATATTCAAATAGAACAATGAAGAATGGAACCAGGTCATGCGTAATTCGCATAGACAAGATATTTCAACAGAATAATAAAGAATGGAATAAAAATAAAAATCATCAGGCATGCGATAGACCGCACAGACAAATTATTCCAAATGAATAATAAAGAATGGAACCAGGTCTAGCGTAATCTGCACAGACAGGATATTCCAACAGAATAATAAACAATGAAATAACAAAGAATTCACCATGCATACGATAGACCACACAAACAGGTTATTCCAACAGAATAATAAAGAATGGAACCAGGTCTAACGTAATCCGCACAGACAGGATATTCCAATAGAATAATAAAGAATGAAATAACCGAAGAACTTCACCATGTATGTGGTACTTCACATAGACAGGTTATTCTAACATAATAATATAGAATGGAATAACAAAAGCTCTTTTCATGAATATGAAAGAAATAATACCCCTTACCTTAGAAAAAATTGGATACTGAAATAGTGAGGTCGCAAACTTCTCTTCTTCTTTCTTTCTATAATTTCTCTCTATAATAATTGCTCTATAGCTTTAGTGAATTGGTGAGAAATGAAGGAAGAATGAGCTTCTATTTATAGGAAAATATAGTTTCGTTAATTGCACATTTTAGAGCTCGAAATATTACAGTATAGTACCTTCAACTTTTCTTTCATTTTTAATTTAGTCCTGCAAGTATTATCAAACTTGCACCACCTCCCCTAATAGTAAATAATGTGAATTAATAGTAAAATCATGTAACTCAATAGTTATAATCATGTATAAATACGAATTATAGTGTAGTACCTCCATCTATACCTCCGTTTTTAACTTAGTCATGCAAGTATTATCAATCTTGCACCACCTCCCCTAATAGTACATGAATGTGAATCAATAGTACACACATGTGAACAAATAGTTATAATCATGTGAATTAATAGCAATTAATTGCTCATTTATTCGATTAATTACCCGATTGGTTAATATAATCTCCAAACATCAACTATTATCGAAATAAATGTCGATTTCCACTAACACTAACAATCCCAACACAATGGAAATATTTTTCTCAAAAATTTTATTTTTGAAATTTCAAAGATGGACTTTTTCTAAAAAAAGTCAACTATTGACTTTTTTGACCAAAAAGTCAACCCCAACAAATTTTGTGATTATAGTCTATTTCAACTAATTTCATCGTTTCAGACTCAAATATCACGTCTACGTCTCCAAATTCAACTCCGAACTCAACTTTGATTTTTAATAACATTCATCATTAATATTATAACTCACAATATTTACTAATCTGGTCGTTCCCAGGAAAAGAGGGGGCTTTCCAATAAGGATTTTTCCTTATTGGCTCGCAATTAGGTGACCGAACCTCTCATTGACAGAACTTCTAGACATTGTTAATATTGCAAATAATAATATGAATAACTTTGTCGTCTCAATTATTAATTTAATAATATATAACATATTATGCAGATGATACTGTGACAATAATTGAATCAATAATATGAGAGATATGGTGCAATAATTATTGTAGCAATACTTGAGTATAAATGAGTGACTTCTCACATAAGCAGCAATAATCAATACCATATGCTACTATGCAACCACGCGTATTACTGTTCTTTTACTACCGGTTATTTTATGACAACTTGCTTAAATTGAAAAATTTTCAAATATGACCCTTAACTTTAAACTTTTATCAATTTAACTATTTACCAAAAAAGAAAAATTGAATACTTTTATTTCATAAAATTCGGGATCTCATAATCTCCCCTACTTATGAAATTTCGCCCTCGAAATTTACGTACCTGGTAGTTCGAAGAGATGAGAATACCTTGCTTTCTTTTTAGATTGTACATTCCTGGTTATTTCCTCTGTATCATGATTTTTCCATTGCTCATCTCCTGTATTTCAGATATTATTCTAGAATATATCTTCAAAACAAAGGTTAATTGACATATCTCAATTTGTCAACTTATCAAGTAAACAATTTCAACTTAGGTAAATCACACTAGCGAAGTATATAACTCGTCTCTCCCCTTCTAGTTCTAGACTCTTATCTCTACCAGCGACCATATCCCCAAGCTCTGATACCATTTGTGACGCCCCCAAAATAGGTCCACACGACCCATTCTAAGTTGCCAGATATCATACTATAAAAATCAAATACAAACTTCATTTATACAACTGTTGAACTGTCGTGCAGAATACGACCACAGTTAAACTATGAGTTTTAATACAAATGTATGTAACTCTCATGGTGCCATGACCACAACCTTACAATGGTACCTTACATAAAAGTACAGTCCATAACTATTTTAGAAAATAAAATCTTTGGGAAGTGTTCAAGGAAACCTTCGTACGTGTCTAGGTTATGATAGATATCATACGTTCACAGAATTATCCTTGGTTGACCCAATAGTCCCCAAAGAAAAAAAGAAGATTGCTATCATCTTCTTTCCAATGGTGAGTCTTCTCTTGACATATAATTATCTCCGTTGTCTCCAAGTGAGAATTATATTTCAAATAAACTCCAAGATTATATAGGTAGTGCTAATAGATATACTCAGCAAGTGGATGTGTATAACCCTATCTTATGATAACACGAGGTTGTATGTCATTAGACATCTTGCATGATAGTGTCAAAGCACCCTTCCAAAGTTGGGTTCACCTCAACCTATTCGGTTCATCAAAATTAAATATCAAATAACGTATACAATACGACACACTTATCTAAAGTTCTCAATAAAATTATTTTCATACTATTTAAGGAGAACCTCAAGAACTATATATAGACCACCGTTCTATTCTCTTGTTACCCCCGCTCGACCTAGCTACACTATTATTACCTGAAAGGAATTGTGAAGCAAAAGGGTGAGCAGAACTAGCCCAGTAAAGAATATCATGACTAAAGATAATTTACATCATCAATAGCCTTCATCGGTAATAAATCAGAGATTTAGAACATATGGTAGATGATAAAACTTTTCAACCATAGTTGCAGCAGAACGAGCAATCCATTAGAAGAGTCAAATAGACCATCAGATCTATTATCTTCTCTATGTTAAAAGTCCACCAATGATGTTTTATCCCTGTAACATAAATCAACAATTCATGTCCACAATCATATGAATAACTCATAATCATAATTGTGATTCTAAATTCCTCTTCGCACCTAGGACGAAGATAATTTTCATCACCTATCTTCACCTGAAACATCAAAAATTATGGTTATACCAAATAAAAATTTCTGCTCATAATCATACTAATAAATTCATCTTTGCACTACAGCCAAAGATATTCATTAACAATTCATCTTTGCACTACAGGCCAAAGGCGTACAACTGTATTTTAGAAGAGTCAAGTAGAGCATGATATCTACTATCTTTTACGAATTAAAAGTGTATAATCAATATTTTATTGCTGAGACTCAGCTTAATAAATAATCTACATCATCGAATCATCCCTGCACTATAACCAAGGATCACCAGTACAAAGTACCTAATAGACAACACTTAATAGACAACGTTTTTTATAAAAATGTTGTGGTATTTTTTTTACAACGTTTTTAAAAAAAACGTTGTAGATATATATGCAAAAACGTTATCTATTTAAAAGAACATTTTTTTTGTTTTATTTTGATAACGTTTTTTTAAAAAAATGTTGTGTATCAAGAAAAACACGGAGCTAAAAAAAAAGACAACGAACTTTAACACGGAGCTTAAAACGTTTTTCATTCCCTCCCTAATTTTTCCCCGATCTGATATTCCCTCCTTCCCATTTTTCATACAAACTCTTTTACCTCTCCACCTAAATCATTTGGTTGCTTCGGATCTTGCCGTCGCCGTCGCTGGTGGTAGTGAAGAGGCGGTCCCCATTGACATTCGATGCTCTAACGGTTCCAAGTTCTCTGTGCGGTCCACCTTCGGATCCACTATGGCTGACTTCAAAGGTGTTCTCGCCCAGAACTGTGACGATCAAACCCTAAACAGCTATGCTGATCAACAGAGGTTGATTTACAAAGGCCGGATCTTGAAGGACGATCAAACCCTAGACAGCTATGGTAAGTGCTACTTCTCTTTCTTTTGTACGCTCAGTATTTGAATTGGGTATATTTATGGATTTTCTAAATCTCAAAGTTGCAAGAATCTCTCTCAATTTTTGATTCTAATTGATTGGTGTTTCATGTATATCTTTTATAGGCCTGTTACCTGTGAACCGGAAAGTACAAATTTTGAATAATCTCTGTAGTAGAAGTTAACATGTTCTGCATACTGTTTTTGTGCAGCTCCCTGCATATATTTGCCCAGGGATAACATTGGTAATTTCACCTCTTGTCTCGCTGACCCAAGATCAAATTCGAGGTAGCCTAGACCTATTGTGAAGTGTTGCAGGGTTTCTTAATAAATTCATTAATGTATTACACATGCCACCCATATTTTTAAAGATTATAATTTGGAAATGTTTATACAGGTTAATTATGATGATTTAGTGCTATTCCTTGATCTGATCATGTAAATATTAATTGGGAATGGTTCTGGATTAACAAAAATGTTATGAATTTCATAAGTTTAGCAAATATTTGTATTTATTGTGACTACTAGTTATTTTTAAGATGTCGTTATTATTTATTATTTTAAATAGATATTGATGGAATTGATGTATATTTTGTCGTAGTACTTCTAAATATATGAAGCATTGATGGCACTTGTTGGCATCCCAAATTGGAGCATGGTACAGAACTTGAAAGCTCTGTAATGTAATGTAGGGCAAAGTAACTCTTGTTAAGGTTAACAAAAGTGTTTTACCAGAGATTTGTTATTGATACCTTTCGTTTACTTGTTAAAGCTGATTATTGTACTATTTAGGATTATCTGTGGCATACTTATCTGGTAGGAAATCAGCAAGCGGGCAACTTTATGGAGCATACAATCAAGATGATGTTGATGCACTGCGGGCATTAGCTGAGGAACCTGGAATAATATATATATTCTTAACATATCCTTGATTTATAAATCTTAATTCACTCACTCTGGATTATTCATTCAACTTTGTTCATTGTTAGATATTGTTGCTTTTTTGTTTTTATTCTGCTTGTTTCACTTCCTTAACTATATATTACTAATGAGTGGCCTAGTTGGATCCTGAATAGAGTTCCACCATCTGATGCTCCTCCAGGGATTTCGGATTTATCTGGTAGTGATTCCACCATCTCAGAGTTAGTGGCAGAGACGAAACCCAGGTACATGATGATTAATTGTTAGAGGCAATAATTATACATGACAATTTTCTTCATTATTGTTAAAATTAGGCTTCCAGATCTGATTCAGTTGCGAATATTATTGGAAGATCTAAACTAATTTAGTTGCGAATATTATTCATTCATATCTATCTGATTCAGTTGCGAATACATTATGATCCACATTTTTTGACTGTGCCCAGATCCACAATCTTCCAAATGTGCTTATAGCTTATGCAAAGAATGATAATAAACTGTCCTGATGAAAGGTTGTTTTGTGTTAGGTATCACATTGCAGGAACTAAAGGCACGTTCCCGTGAAATGCACTTATAAAGCCAGTATTTACAAGTGTGTGCCATTTACAAGTGTGTCTATGATTTTCAAGCTTACAACAAACATTTACAAGTGTGTGCCATTTCCATGATTACTTTCTCAAGCAGCAAATGCTTACCTAATAAAAGGAAATTTGTGGTTCTTGTTAAATATTGAATATGTTGAACACCTAAGTTGATGTCTTTTTCTATAACAGGGCCCGGTGGAGATCCCATACGTTGCTGTGCAGACAATAATATATGGTTTTATCACCTACTTCATGATCAACTTTGAGAGGACAGCTGGTATGATTCTAAGTTCTCTCTGAAATCTTAACGGTGTTTGGTCTCCTCATATTTGATCCTCATTTATCATCAGTATCATCATTGATCATAGTAAAATTTAAAGAATGCCTTCTTTTATGTATGGGAGATTAATACATGTTGAGGAGAATTTTTAAAGAAACTAGTTTTGTGCTCATTAAATTTGATTTACGTAGAAAACAAGCACAAGTATGCTTGCAGCTAACTTAATATTTCCTTAACTGCGATACAGGAAAATTATATCCTTCTCTGTGTGGTTAATCTAACATATATCATTATTAAATACATAACTCTTTTGCTTGGTGGATGGCGATAGTACATTCTGTGATGTGCTTTAGTTTAAAATCTGGTTTAATAAACTAATTATACTATGTTTTTGTATACAGCAAATGTTTTTGTTTATCTACGATTTTTTTTTTACAGTTTTCTGGCAAAATGAATTTCAGACTAAACAAATATCATTACCTTCATATTTCCTATGAAAAAGATTTGTTTACTTTTTAGGGGAATCTCTGGCTTTGACATGACTTCCATGACAACTATAATGACAATGTTATAGTTTAATGTTGTTCCCTATCAGGTTTTCCCTCTCCTGGTCGGGTTTCTGAAGAGGATTTGCATCGAGTTGCAGCTGCAACTGGTGGAACTGTACATACATCTATCAACAATGTTATCAATGAGGTTTCTTTTTTAAGTTTGACACACAATGTTATCATAAAGTGAATATACTTATCTTTTGGATGCATATGTTAGGATATATGTGCATCGGTCTGATAGATGTGCACCTTTTGTAGTCATACGTTTGGATGTAATATTTTGTGGATGTAGTAATTTGAAACTGTAAACGAATGGTATTATTGGGATGCATTTTGAATGGTTGATATATTTTGGCTATATATCATGGCATTAACATATTGCAAGTGTATTGGTAATATATAGGTGAATCACATTCTTTTTTTTATCTACAACATTTAAAAAACGTTGTCTAGTATACTAAACATCAACATTTTTTTATTCTACAACATTTAAAAAAAGTTATCTTATATACTAAACAAAAACATTTTTAACCAAAATACGTTGTGGAATCATACATTCTACAACTGTTTTTAAGCATTTGCTAATTTTTTTAAAACAAATCTACAACGTTTTTTTTCTAAAAAACGTTGTGTATTGTGCTTAACTACAACGTTTTAAAAACGTTGTGTAAGGGTGTCAAATAAACAACACCCTTAACCACTACATTTTTCTGACAGAAACTACAACGTTTTTTCCGCGTTGTCTATTTACTGTTTTGTAGTAGTGGATATTCATGTAATCATCAATGGTCATGGTTATACCGAATAATCCCTGGTTATAATCATACCAATAACTGTCCATCAATGCACTATAGGCCAAAGAGGACTTTTAACACAACATTTATAACATTATGGGTCATGATTATATCGAATGATCCCTGGTCATAATCATACCAATAAATAGTTCATCTATGCATATAAGCCAAAGATACTCATCAATCAATAGTTCATCTATGCACATAAGCCGAAGATATATAACTGTAAAACCAATAATCAATAGTCCATCCTTGCACGTAAGCCAAAGATATACAATTGTAAAACCAATAATCAACAGTCCATCTTTGCACGTAAGCCAAATATATACAACTGTAAAACCAAAAATTAACAGTCCATCTTTGCACGTAAACCAAAGATGACTTTCATCACAATATAAGCATGAAGATGATGACCATTATATAAGCGAAAACAAGGATAAATATTAAAGACTTTAAATTTATCCAAATATTATCAATCACTTAATAAACTCATAATCAAATATTATTAATATTATAACAATATTTTAATCACTTCTTAAACTTATAAATAATTTATTTCAATTATTTACACTTTACCAAATAATGCATTTTAATCATTCAAAAATGTCATACTCATAAGATTTCATCACCAATGATCAAATCCCTCATCAAAAATCTGTATATACCCTATATAGGATTCTCAAGCCATAAAATCTTATTTTCCAATTTTGTTACTTCACATAACATATTTAATTCATTTATTCATAACTAGTCCATTTTCATAAAAAATACCAAATCAGTCCAAAAAATATTTCTTTTCTCGGATTTAGCAGAATATAGTCCCATATTGAACATATATTTTTCTCAGAATTTTTAAAATTTATTTACTATTTTTCATATGGGCAAAACTGCCGAATATTAAGACATTTATCATAAATTGTACTTTTGTCCAAAAATTCTAAAATTTACAGGGTATACTCCCGTTATATACATGTACTCCCAATAAATATTTCACCAATTTTGGAGTTAACCACAAGGAGTTATAAGAGTTTACTTTTAAAATAGTATTTTCCCATAAAATCCATAACTCTTAATCTATACATCCGAAAATCACAATCTTTGGACACAATATAGAAAACTCATCAAATTATCATTTCAATTTTTTCCATAATTTTTGAGGGTCAGAAAAATTACGAAACTGCAAATGGATTTTCACCCGCCATGCGGTAATCCATGTAGACAGATCATTTATACAATTTAATAAGGAATGAATACAAAGGATCATTCACCATGCATGCGGTAATCCACATAGACAGGTTATTCCAACATAATAATAAAGAATGGAATAACAGAAGAATTCACCATGCATGCGATAGACCGCACAGACATGTTATTCCCAATAGAATAATAAAGAATGGAACCAGGTCATGCGTAATCCGCATAGACATGATATTCCAACAGAATGATAAAGAATGGAAAAACAACAGAATTCACCAGACATGTAATAAACCGCACAGATAGGTTATTCCAACAGAATGATAAAGAATGGAACCAGGTCATGCATAATCCGCACATACATGATATTTCAACAGAATAATAAAGAATGGAATAACAATAGAATACACCAGGCATGTGATAGACCGCACAGACAGGTTATTCCAATAGAATAATAAAGAATGGAACCAGGTCTAGCGTAATCCGTACAGACAGGATATTCCAACAGAATAATAAAGAATGGAATAACAAATAATTCACTATGCATGCGATAGACCGCATAGACAGGGTATTCCAATAGAATAATAAAGAATGGAACCAGGTCTAGCGTAATCCGCACAGACAGGATATTCCAACAGAATAATAAAGAATGGAATAACAGAAGAATTTCACCATGTATGTGGTACTTCGCATAGACAGGTTATTCAAACATAATAATAAAGAATGCAATAAAAAAGGCTCTCTTCATGAATACGAAAGAAATAATACCCCTTACCTTAGAAAAAACTAGATATTAGAATAATGAGGTAGCAGACTTCTCTTCTTCTTTCTCTCTATAATTTTTTTCTATAATAATTGCTCTATAGCTTTAGTGAATTGGTGAGAAATGAAGGAAGAATGAGCTTCTATTTATAATAAAATATAGTTTCGATAATTGCATGTTTTTGTGGTTCGAAATATTATAGTATAATACCTTCAACTTTTATTCATTTTTAATTTAGTCCTGCAAGTATTATCAAACTTGCACCACCTCCCCTAATAGTAAATAATGTGAATTAATAGTACAGTCATGTGACTCAATAGTTATAATCATGTGAAAATACGAATTAGAGTATAGTAACTCCATCTATACCTCTATTTTTAACGTCATACAAGTATTATCAATCTTGCACCACATCCCCTAATAGTACATAAATGTGAATCAAATGTACACATATGTGAACAAATAGTTATAATCATATGAATTAATAGCAATTATTTGCTTATTTATTCGATTAATTACCCGATTGGTTAATATAACCTCCAGACATCAATTATTATCGAAATAAATGTCGATTTCCACTAACACTAACAATCCCAACACAATGGAAATATTTTTCTCAAAAATTTCATTTTTGAAATTTCAAAGTTTGACTTTTTTGAAAAAGTCAACTATTGACTTTTTTGACCAAAAAGTCAGTTATTGACTTTTTTGACCAAAAAATCAAGCCCAATAAATTTTGTGTTTATAGTCTATTTCTACTAATTTCATCGTTATGGACTCAAATATCACGTCTGCGTCTCCAAATTCAACTCCGAACTCATTTTTGATTTTTAATAACATTCATCATTAATATTATAACTCACATTATTTAACAATCAGGTCGTTCCCAGGAAAGAAGGGGCTTTCCAATAAGGATTTCTCCTTATTGGCGCGCAATTAGGTGACTGAACCTCTCATTGACAGAATTTCTAGACATTACCAATATTGCAAATAATAATATGAATAACTTTATCGTCTCAATTATAGATTTAATTATATATAAAATATTATGCAGATGATAATGTGATAATAATTGAATCAATAATATGAGAGATATGATGCAGCAATTATTGTAGCAATAATTGAGTATAACTGAGTGACTTCTCACATAAACATCAATAATCAATACCGTGTGCTACTATGCAACCACGCGTAAAATTTTCAAATATTACTCTTAACTTTAAACTTTTATCAATTTAACTATTTACCAAAAAAGAAAAATTGAATATTTTTATTTCATAAAATTCCGGATCTCATAATCTCCACTACTTATGAAATTTCGCCCTCAAAATTTACGTACCTGGTAGTTCGAAGAGATGAGAATACCTTGCTTTCTTTTTAAATTGTACCTTCCTAGTTATTTCCTCTGTATCATGATTTTTCCATTGCTCATCTCCTATATTTCAGATATCATTCTAAAATATATCTTCAAAACAAAGGTTAATTGACATATCACAATTTGTCAACTTATCAAGTAAATAATTTCAGCTTTGGTAAGTCACACACTAGCGAAGTATATAACTCGTCTCTCCCCTCATAGTTCTAGACTCTTATCTCTACCAGCGACCATATTCCTAAGTTCTGATACCATTTGTGACGCCCCCAAAATAGGTCCACACGACCTATTCTAAGTCGCTAGATATCATACTATAAAAATCAAATACAAACTTCATTTATACAACTGTTGAACTGTCATGCAGAATACTGACCACAGTTAAACTGTGAGTTTTAATACAAATGTGTGTAACTCTCATGGTGCCTTGACCACAACCTTACAATGGTACCTTACATAAAAGTACAGTCCATAACTATTTTAGAATTTAAAATCTTTGGGAAGTTCTCAAGGAAACCTTCGTACATGGGAGGCCATGCGTCTAGGTTATGATAGATATCATATGTCTACAGAATTATCCTTGTTTGACCAAATAGTCCCCAAAGAAAAACAAGAATATTGCTATCATCTTCTTTCCAATGGCGAGTCTTCTCTTGACATATAATTATCTCCGTTGTCTCCAAGTGAGAATTATATTTCAAATAAACTCCAAGATTATATAGGTAGTGCTCATAGATATACTCAGCAAGTGGATGTGCACAACCCTGTATTATGATAACACGAGGTTATATGTCATTAGGCATCTTGTATGATAGTGGCAAAACACCCTTCCAAAGTTGGGTTCACCTCAACCTATTCGGTTCACCAAAATTAAATATCAAATGACGTATACAATATGACATAATTATCTAAAGTTATCAATAAAATTATTTCCATACTATTTAAGGAGAACCTCAAGAACTATATATAGACCACCATTCTATTCTCCTGTTACCCCCGCTCGACCCAGCTACACTCTTATTACCTGAAAGGAATTGTGAAGCAAAAAGATGAGCACAACTAGCCCACTAAAGAATATCATAACTAAAGATAATTTACATCATCAATAGCCTTCATCAGTAATAAATCAGAGATTTAGAATATATGGTAGATGATAAAACTTTTCAACCATAGTTGCAACGGAACGAGCAATCCATTAGAAGAGTCAAATAGACCATCAGATCTATTATCTTCTCCATGTTAAAAGTCCACCAATAATATTTTATCCCTATAACATCAATCAACAATTCCTGCCCACAATCATATGAATAACTCATAATCATAATTGTGATTCTAACTTCCTCTTCGCACCTAGGATGAAGATAATTTTTATCACCTATCTTCACCGGAAACATCAAAAATTATGGTTATACCAAATCAAAATTCCTGCTCAAAATCATAGTAATAAATTCATCTTTGCACTACAGCCAAAGATATTCATTAACAATTCATCTTTGCACTACAGGCCAAAGGCATACAATTGTATTTTAGAAGAGTCAAGTTGAGCATGATATCTACTATCTTTTACGAATTAAAAGTGTATAATTAATATTTTATTGCTGAGACTCAGCTTAATAAATAATCTACATCATCGAATCATCCCTGCACTACAACCAAGGATATTCATGTAATCATCAATGGTCATGATTATACCGAATAATCCCTAGTTATAATCATACCAATAACTGTCCATCAATGCACTACAGGCCAATGAGGACTTTTACCACATCATCTATAACATTATGGGTCATGATTATACCGAATGATCCCTGGTCGTAATCATACAAATAAACAGTTCATCTATGCATATAAGCTAAAGATACTCATCAATAAATAGTTCATCTTTGCACGTAAGCCGATGATATACAACTGTAAAACCAATAATCAATAGTCCATCCTTGCACGTAAGCCAAAGATATACAACTGTAAAACCAATAATCAACAGTACATCTTTGCACGTAAGCCAAATATATACAATCATAAAACCAATAATTAACAGTCCATCTTTGCACGTAAGCCAAAGATGAATTTCATCACAATATAAGCATGAGAATGACGACCATTATATAAGTGAAAACAAGGATAAATATTAAAGACTTTAAATTTATCCAAATATTATCAATCAACTAATAAACTCATAATCAAATATTATTAATATTATAACAATATTTTAATCACTTCTTAAACTTATAAATAATTTATTTCAATTGTTTACACTTTACCAAATAATGCATTTTAATCATTCAAAAATGTTATACTCATAAGATTTCATCACCAATGATCAACTCCCTCATAAAAAATCTGCATATATCCTATATGGGATTCCCAAGCCATAAAATCCTATTTTTCAATTTTGTTACTTCACATAACATATTTAATTTATTTACTCTTAAATAGTTCATTTTCATGAAAAATACCAAATCAGTCCCAAAAATATTTCTTTTCTGGGAATTAACAGAATATAGTCCCATATTAAACATATATTTTTCTCAGAATTTTTAAAATTTATTTACTATTTTTCATATAGCCAAAACTGCCGAATATTTAGACATTTATCATAAATTGTACTTTTGTCCAAAATTTCTGAAATTTACAGGGTATACTCCTGTTATATACATGTACTCTCAATAAATATTTCAGTTATAAAGGTTTACTTTTAAAATAGTCTTTTCCTATAAAATCCATAACTCTTAATCTATACATCCAAAAATCGCCATCTTTGGACACAATATATGTGACAACCCGAGAAATTAGACAATTTATGAAAATCTTAAATGATTGATTTAAGGTCAAATATTAGACCTAGACAGAAAATAAGTGTATGCGTTTAATGTTATTGAGAAGGAATTTTGAGGGTTTCAAAATTCGGTGAAGGATATAGGTGAATTATTCAGGATTAAGTGTTTATGTGATTAAGTTCTGTGAATATGGTTATATTCTGTGTTCAGAATGTTGTTAAGGGTCATGGGTTGATCAGATAATTTATATCTGTAACAAACCCCAAGTTTATATTAAGAACGACAGCGTTCGGTTAGAAAACTCTAACGTCTAATAAGAAACCCTAGAAATCGGTTCTGAAAACCCTAGTTTCAGTTCCGGGTGTACGAAATCCTAATTCGGATATTGAAAACCCTAGATTGGGAATACAATGTATGTACAAGGTTAAACGCCTATAATTTTTATTAATTAGGGAAAACCCTAATGAATTATCTAAAATCTTAATTGATTGTTTAGAAACCCTAATATCAGATCTGAAAACCCTAGTTTCAGATTCTGATAAAATGAAAGCCCTAATCTGGGAATATAACAGAGAATTTTAATGCTTAAGTGGTATTAACTGAGTATTAATTAGGGTAAAAGTTAATTAATTACCAAACCCTAATTCAAATTTTTGGAACCCTAATTATTCCGTCAGAAACCCTAATTTTTCAATGGTGGAATTTAATTGATAAAATTAGCAATGCTAATTAGGAAACCCTAATCCTAATTATTTTAATTTATGAGTAATTAGAAAACCCTAATCTAATTACGAGATTTAATTTATAAATGAGAAAAATTTAGTTTTTCTATTTAAAACCCTAAAATGTGGTTTAGAACCCTAATCTGTAATTTTGACCTTAATTGCGTAATTGGCAATTATAATTAGGAATTATTAATCCTAATTAACAAGATTTAAGTATGATTAAGAAATTTTTATATAATTAGAAAATTCTAATTATGAGTTAGAATTGTTTATTTTCTATTTTATATCCGAAATTCAGAAATGTAGAAATTAAATTACAAAGTTAAGGGTTAAAACCTAAACCCTAAATTTGTCCAAACTCTAAATCTTAGTATGCTAAACCCTAAGGGTTTCATGAAAAGGAAAAATCTAGAAAATAAATGGAGAAGACAAGAATGCCCTTATTGCATTATTTAGGTGATTGCTTGCAAATCTTGGCAATATCTTGGTTGGTGACCAACCCTAGCCCTAAACCCTAGCACTAGCATGTGACTTTTTGTCCAGCAATCTCAGAAATTCAGCAACATACATTGAATCAAAGCATTATATAAGAGTTTGGGAGAGAGAAAGTTCATTTTTTTGTTTATTTTCTCTCCAAGCTCCTACCAACTCCCTTTCATACAAAGACCTCCGAAAATCTAAGTTAGATCAGTCTCAATTCCAGCCCCACGTGTACAAGAAGCAGATCAGAGGATCAAAAATCAGAAATCAAGCATAAAAGGTATAAAACCCTAAATCTTAAAATTTTATGATCTGATGTTTGATGTTGAAATTGATTGGTTAAATATGTGTTATAAGGTGTCAAATGATGATCCGGGTTGTTAAAATACAAACCCATAACATCAAAGTGCACGAATCTTGCGTTTTAAGAAATCTGGAAAAATTTTAAAGCTGAGGTCTGACAATGAATGTCAGAGCCTCTAGATCGTTTTCTGTTAGATGATTAGTGTGTTTTATGTTATACATGTGTTCTATGTCATGTCTACTGTGCTTTGAATCAAGAAACACGACCAGATCATGAATGGACTAAGAGATATGACCGGTCAAAGATCGTTGACCGTTCACGAAAAGTTAAATTCTGGGTAACCCAGAAAATTTTCAGTGGTCTGACAACATTTTTAGAGTCTCAGATCTTGCTATGGTTAAGTTGTTATGTGATGTTGTTGGTCTTATCTTGTAGAATGACATGCAGGCTACGCATATATGCCTTTATATCACTCAGATCCGTATCCTAATCGTAGAAATTAATGGTCAAACTATCGTCGACCAAGCTGTTCAAGAACATTTCTGGAAAACCCAGAAATGTTCAAGAACAGTCCGGACTACTACTTTGACTGGCTTGAATCTTGTTCATCCGTTGTTGTTTAGATGATCTGATGATTGTTTATTGTACCTTGACATCAGGACTATAAACTAGAACCTTTATATCAAACTAACAATGCTTAGACCGAAAGTTACAAGGAATCAAAGTAAGCACCTTAGGCTGTTCTTCAAATCTGGAAAACCCAGAATTTGAAGAACAGATCTGACAACGATTTTGAGAGCCTAGATCTCGCTCATATGATGTTGTTTGGCCATGAAACAAGTTGGAGATTGTAGTATTACATTAGTAGTATAATGCTAAAACAAATTCCAGCCAAGAAAACATTAGGAGCATAGAAATAAAACCGGTCAAACTAGGTACCCTCGCATCTGTCAAGAACACTCAAGAACACCTATAGCGACAGAAAGTGTCGCTATAGGCCTTTAGCGACAGTTTATTTAATAATTTCCGGAAATTAATTTAAAATTAGAAAAAATGGTTTTTAATTATTAAAAATACATAATAAATTATGAAAAATTATTTTAAAGTCTGAAAAATAGTTTTTAACTATTTTGAGTATATTTCAAAAATATTTAGTATTTATGGAATATAAATGATATTTATTTATTTAATTATAATATTAAATAAATTATTTAAAAATAGTTTTTAATTCATGAAAAATCATGAAAAATAATATTATGGTATAAGAAAATATTTTAAGTTATTTTTGATGACTTTTAATATTTTGGGATGAATTTCATTAATTAATCAATATGAATGATAATTAGTTTATTTAATAGACATATTAAATAAATTAAGGAAAAATAGAATTAATGCTTTATAAATCATATAAAAATGATTTAAGTGTTATAAAAATATTTTAAGTTATAAATTATAACTTTTGATATTTGGCATGAAAATATTAATATTTTAATATTAATATTAATTATCGGTTAATGGATTTAATGGTTTAAAAATCATATAATTATGATTTAAAGGTATTAAAAATACTTTAATATATTATAATTATATTATAGTATTATGTTATGATTTTCATTAATATTTTATAAATATTAATGATTAAGGTATTAAGTGGTATTTAATTCATTTAAATACGGTTTTAAGGATTGAAAAATGTTGATAAATGGTAATAATTATCCGAAAATTATTACGAGTCTAGGAAAAATGTTTTGTCTAATTAGAAATTATCTGTGATAATTGTTAACTGTTAAGTCAGAGTTTAATTGAACTTGAACTCGATATTCTTCCGACTAGACCGTCGGGATGATAGAATTGTGTTGGTTTCAACTCAGACTGCAATAGTTTGACTTGATACCTAGTCTTATGTGCTGTAAAGACTGAAAGGGTTATGTGGTAATGTGTTTAGGTTATTCTGTGGATATAAATATAACAGTAATATACTGTGATGATATTATTCTAATATTGGAGATCTATATTATTAATATTAGGTCTTCGGGTAAAGCGTTATAAATTGCGTTGCGGTAATCAACGGTTCAGGCAAGTTTTTCAGTTCTATTATGTTTGTGGATGGAATGTGGTTATGTGTTAAATTACATATCATGCTCTATGAATTGTTAAAAGTCAAAATATGACTAAGTTAATTGGGTTATGGAACTCAATCTATATGTGATTACATGTTGTACGATGCAACTCGATAAATTAAAAATGTATAATGCATAAATGTATGCTTTGTAAGGAATTATTGATGCATGTAGGTTATGCATAGTAAAGAATATATGATGCATGTAGATATGCATGTTAAAGGAATTGTAGTACATATAGAATTGTGTGCTATGTGAAACATGATAGACTGTTAAATTTGCTGGGCTGTCGAGCTCAATCTTGCAAACATAAACTTTTTGCAGGTTAATGATGTTAGACAATATTATTTGCTATACGGATGATGAAGATTGAGCGATGCATAAAATGAATACATTTTCTTGATTTAGAAATAATATAGATCTATCATCGTTAGTTTATTCAAATGTAATTTTCAGCTATATACAGTTTGAAATGTTTAATAGATAAATAAGATTTATTTTGAATTGAGAATAGATATGATTCTTAAATAAATGAATCATCGATAGAAAAGATAAAGCCAAGTTCAGCTTGGGATAAAGTGTGTGACTATCTTGTAATAGTTAATTTTGATAAATATTATTGTGTAATAGATATTTTATGAATTGTGTCTAAGTTAAGGTTACTCGATTTTGGGGAAATAGTGTGTAATGTAATGTATAAACAAATTATGTTTATATCTTCCGCAAACAGTTATAGAAATTATAGTAAACCGAGTTCGCGGCGATTCGGGGCCCAGATTCGGGGCTGCTACAGTTGGTATCAGAGCTGTTGGTTATGAAGCTTAGGTAGGAATACCTGAGACAAATAACCGCAATAATTAGGATAAGATTTACTCACATTGAGTTAGTGTGTCGGTAAGATTCAAAGATGAATCTCGGCGAGTGTAAAGACACAGAGTTCCCTAACTCTGTTAATAAAGTTGAACAGTTATAGTGAATAGATCGAGTCTAAAAGACTGAAAGTGCTGGGATGGAAGATCGTAAAACAAAACGATCAAGGCATAGAAATAAATCGTAATATATACGATAAGATTACCCCGTGATCTAATAAGGTTATGATATGGGAAAAGAATCAATCTAATGATTGAAAAGTTTACAGCAAGATGTTGTGTATCAGTTGTATTATGAAATTGTACTATGAAAACTCATGAAAGAGTTATGGATTATGAATACGGATTAAATGAAATTCGTATTGAGAAGGGGCTTAAGTATTAGGTGGGGATTCAATTGAGGACTCTTGTCGGCAGCTGAGTTGTATGATTCCTTGTATGGGCGGGGAATTTGTACTTGGTTTTAGAATCACTTAGCTTCCTGGTCGATATAGTGGTTAGGTTGACCAATTCTTTGAATGGGCGGGGAATTGTCCGCTTAGCTTCCTATATTGATTAGTGGCCGAGTTTGGTTTGACAACCACTTAGTTTCTGGCACTGATAATCATTGAAATGTTGTGTCGCGCTATTTTCTATATGCGTGTTAAGAGGGTGATTCCTTTTCTCATGTGTATAACAGATAGATAGGTCATATGTAGAGAATATAAGGTTTAGTACGAGTTCTTAGAACTCATACTTATGTGACATACTTGACGCATAGTTATATGAAATGTTTATGAACCCCTCAGTGAATGGACGCCAAAGGTCTGTCTAGGAAAGTTCTTAAACTCATATGATTGTGGTAATTTATGGACTCATAAGTGTGGTTTTATGAACTAGGTATAGTTATGTGTGAATGGAGTATTGAGGATAATAGGAACAGATAGATTGTTAAGCATATGATCATTAGTGGAGAATTAGGTTTTCCTAAATCCCTATCTATGTTGGATTTCAAATTTTTGACATCAAGCTAAATACGCACTATGTGCCTTTTAAAAAAAATGTGTTTTTATTTATCACTTATGTACCATGTGACCTGGTGCAGAGATGATAAAAAATGATGGAGTTATCAATGCAGAATTACTTGGTGTTGGATGTGATCTAAGGATCGCCAGCCCACTACAGTATGATGTAGTATAACAAAGTCACAAAATGACGAAATCCTCAACGGACTGTTAAATACAGTGCGGCATCATGACGTCATTCTCAAAAATGTTTTATTGAAAGAAATTTCTCAAACAAAATTGTTTTGCTGCAGAATCAAATAAGACTGAGGTATGAAATTTTGTGCGCCTAAGGCGGATAAGAGGAACAAATTGTTCCGACCAGCAGTACTTGATCAGTACAGGGCATAATGGGCTAATCACCCTTTTTGTCCGTAAGTTATGACGGTTTGCGGATGAATTTCCATAAAACCTTTGCGAAAATGAAAAACAAACAGTCTATACGATTCCTCAGCACAGTTTTAAAATTTTTACCCTTGTGAGCAGTGTATTGGGTAGCATGTGAAATATGTGTGAAGGGTATATGTGTGAATGGTATATGTGTGAATGGTGAAAAGTGCACGGTGTAAGGTGTAAGGTGAATTTCGGGGACGAAATTCTTGTAAGGAGGGGTGAATGTGACAACCCGAGAAATTAGACAACTTATGAAAATCTTAAATGATTGATTTAAGGTCAAATATTAGACCTAGACAGAAAATAAGTGTATGCGTTTAATGTTATTGAGAAGGAATTTTGAGGGTTTCAAAATTCGGTGAAGGATATAGGTGAATTATTCAGGATTAAGTGTTTATGTGATTAAGTTCTGTGAATATGGTTATGTTCTGTGTTCAGAATGTGGTTAAGGGTCATGGGTTGATCAGATAATTTATATCTGTAACAAACCCCAAGTTTATATTAAGAACGACAGCGTTCGGTTAGAAAACTCTAACGTTTAATAAGAAACCCTAGAAATCGGTTCTGGAAACCCTAGTTTCAGTTCCGGGTGTACGAAATCCTAATTCGGATATTGAAAACCCTAGATTGGGAATACAATGTATGTACAAGTTTAAACGCCTATAATTTTTATTAATTAGGGAAAACACTAATGAATTATCTAAAATCTTAATTGATTGTTTAGAAACCCTAATATCAAATCTGAAAACCCTAGTTTTAGATTCTGATAAAATGAAAGCCCTAATCTGGGAATATAACGGAGAATTTTAATGCTTAAGTGGTATTAACTAAGTATTAATTAGGGTAAAAGTTAATTAATTACCAAACCCTAATTCAAATTTTTGGAACCCTAATTGTTCCGTCAGAAACCCTAATTTTTCAATGGTGGAATTTAATTGATAAAATTAGCAATGCTACTTAGGAAACCCTAATCCTAATTATTTTAATTTATGAGTAATTAGAAAACCCTAATCTAATTACGAGATTTAATTTATAAATGAGAAAAATTTAGTTTTTCTATTTAAAACCCTAAAATGTGGTTTAGAACCCTAATCTGTAATTTTGACCTTAATTGCGTAATTGGCAATTATAATTAGGAATTATTAATCCTAATTAACAAGATTTAAGTATGATTAAGAAATTTTTATATAATTAGAAAATTCAAATTATGAGTTAGAATTGTTTATTTTCTATTTTATATCCGAAATTCGGAAATGTAGAAATTAAATTACAAAGTTAAGGGTTAAAACCTAAACCCTAAATTTGTCCAAACTCTAAATCTTAGTATGCTAAACCCTAAGGGTTTCATGAAAAGGAAAAATCTAGAAAATAAATGGAGAAGACAAGAATGCCCTTATTGCATTATTTAGGTGATTGCTTGCAAATCTTGGCAATATCTTGGTTGGTGACCAACCCTAGCCCTAAACCCTAGCACTAGCATGTGACTTTTTGTCCAGCAATCTCAGAAATTCAGCAACATGCATTTAATCAAAACATTATATAAGAGTTTGGGAGAGAGAAAGTTCATTTTTTTTGTTTATTTTCTCTCCAAGCTCCTACCAACTCCCTTTCATACAAAGACCTCCGAAAATCTAAGTTAGATCAGTCTCAATTCCAGCCCCACGTGTACAAGAAGTAGATCAGAGGATCAAAAATCAGAAATCAAGCATAAAAGGTATAAAACCCTAAATCTTAAAATTTTATGATCTGATGTTTGATGTTGAAATTGATTGGTTAAATATGTGTTATAAGGTGTCAAATGATGATCTGGGTTGTTAAAACACAAACCCATAACATCAAAGTGCACGAATCTTGCGTTTTAAGAAATCTGGAAAAATTTTAAAGCTGAGGTCTGACAATGAATGTCAGAGCCACTAGATCGTTTTCTGTTAGATGATTAGTGTGTTTTATGTTATACATGTGTTTTATGTCATGTCTACTGTGCTTTGAATCAAGAAACACGACCAGATCATGAATGGACTAAGAGATATGACCGGTCAAAGATCGTTGACCGTTCACGAAAAGTTAAATTCTGGGTAACCCAGAAAATTTTCAGTGGTCTGACAACATTTTTAGAGTCTCAGATCTTGCTATGGTTAAGTTGTTATAGTGATGTTATTGGTCTTATCTTGTAGAATGACATGCAGGCTACGCATATATGCCTTTATATCACTCAGATCCGTATCCTAATCGTAGAAATTAATGGTCAAACTATCGTCAACCAAGCTGTTCAAGAACATTTCTGGAAAACCCAGAAATGTTCAAGAACAGTCCGGACTACTACTTTGACTGGCTTGAATCTTGTTCATCCGTTGTTGTTTAGATGATCTGCTGATTGTTTATTGTACCTTGACATCAGGACTATAAACTAGAACCTTTATATCAAACTAACAATGAATCCTTACGGAATCCTTAAGTTCTTCTAACATCGTACACTAAAAATGATTTTCATTTAAAGTAAGTGTGAGCATTCAATTTCTCAGCAAGTCATAACAATTGAACAAACAACTTCAAGAGTTTAAACGTTCCTTTAGAACTTCGATAACCGAATAAAGGTTATGAAGCAGCTTGAATAATAGGAATAATCCTGATTCCTATCATTTTAAAACAATTTTCACTTTCATTTTAAAATACTTTTAGTCTTCTACCTTTTTCATACACATTCTGTTTGGCTAAAATCATTAACACAGACTTAACAATAACACATCATGTATAAGTAGAGCATTCTCTTATTGAACAGTTAAATCACAGAACAGTTCATCTCATAGAAACACCGGAGTGTTCACATTATGGCACAAGGCCTCATATGTTCTACCACCTTGCACAAATATCGCACATTAACACATAGACGGAACTTCTCAAGTTCAACATCTGAGAAGTTTAAGAAACTAGCATTCATTTAAAATATGAATGAAGTTAGGAAACTTGCCTTACGCCCAGCTATAGCTTACGCCGAACTGCTCATTTAAATTCCTATATAACACATAAGAAAATGCCACATTCACCAATTAGTCATACATCTTTGACTTTTGCATTAGTTTACTTTACTTCTTAGGTTTCGCATTCTTGCAACCTAAGTTTACGTGACCACTTTCATTATCGTTCTATGGCTTCATGACATACGAAGATGTCTTACTTATACGTTCATCATCTTTGATGTTTTACATTCTTATCTTCTTCTTATAACTTCTCTAGGACTCAGAACACATCGCTTCTCTGCTAGTAATCCATATGGTACTCTGAGTGGTTTCCCATAAACAACCAACAAACAAGTTCCCGTCTCGTCTACACTGCCATCACAGTGAGTTAGATCGGTTGCTAGTTTCGTATATATCATCACTCTCTGAAGGAATTGTTTAGCCCAGCTCCCATATGTCAACCATCAAAGGTTACGATTGTAACACAACCTAAACTTATCGTAACTTATCTTAATCATTAACTATAACTTTCGTTAAGTTAATTTCTTATTCCTTGCGGATTTTTGGCATCTAAATACCATACCTCAGGATTCATTCTTATACAACTCACCTTCAGCTTTCATTAATCTTATTACCGTTCATTACGGCTTTCATAATACCATTCATATCTTACTTATTACTTTCGTTATCCATTACTTGAACCCCATGTTCATTAGTCATTCTTAATGTCCAAGCCATACCGTTCGTTATATGTTAAGACCGTTCGTCTATCGCAACAGCGTTGCGTACACTGTGACAACCGAGATTTTGTAATTTAATTTTTATATTTATTGGATTGAATAAATATTTTTCGATTAATTAATTATTAGATTAATTAATTAATTGATGAGGTTGTGGTAGATTAATTTAATTATATGTGTTATATTTATTAAATTAATGTGGAGAATTTTTATTATTCGAAGTATGTGATTATGTGAGCTTATTGTATTAAAAAGAAATATTTAATAAGCCTAGTGTTATTTTAATTAATTTAATTATTAATTAGAGATTTAATAATTTGATATTATTAATAAATGAGAAATTTAATTATGTGACTGTGAATTAATGAGAAATTATTATATTTTATTTAAAATAAATTAAATAAGATATTTGATTTATTTTATAAGGAGTGTGACATTATTTAAAACTATATGATAAGATTTTATTAAATTATATGATTTTAAATCCCATTCTTGCTAGACAAACATGACACTAAGAGAGGTTGGGAGCAGTTACCCATGATAGGTAACTGACCTCCATCATGCGCATCAGTTCACCTTATTTATTAGTATACGCCTTCTTTTCTTTTCTTATTATTTTCTAAGTCTGACAAAGCTTAACAGAGAGAAATACAGAGAGAGTTTGAGAAATTTTGAGAGAAATTGTGAGTACTGTGATTGAAATAGAGAGAAATTGTAATCCTTGTTCATCTACGCTTTGGGTAATTCTCTCCAACCCAATTCTCATATTTTACGTTATTTAAGTTTTTATAAAAATGAATTTCAAAATTCTGTAAAGTCTCTAGAGTATGAATTATGTGAATATATGTGTTAATATAACATCATAGCATGTTTTAATATAAATACAGGTATATAATTCCATATCATCAGTTTCATAATATGTCGTATATAATGGCTTCAAAAGTTCAGAGTACGTTATATGGCCATATGGCCTTATACGTGATTTTAATATGTCAAATATAAATTATTTTGCAAAATTCACACACTTATATGATTATGCATGATAAAACAAACAAAACGAAACTTGAATGGTTGGATTTGGCCTTATAACGAATCTGTATTATTAAATTCTATGTTTTTGTTCAAGAACATCAAGAATAGTACAATTTACATAATTTAATTTTGTAATTATGTGTTTTAATGGGTTAAATCACTCTATAAATGTTGGGTAATGATTATGTATAAATTCTAACATGTGGGTATGTGTAATTTGGTGAAATTAATGATTATGTACTGTTTATTTCGCTGAATTCTGTGTTCTTCGCGAACTGGGAATTCAGAGTCTGGAGTGTCGCGCCGCGGCACCAACTCCTAGTTCATTTCCCGCGCCACAACGCTAGTTACCCAGGCCGCAGAGCCAAGACCCAGTTCAACAGTGGTGCCGCAGTGCCACTTAGCAGAATGTCCAGAAAATGTTTTTTTGTGTGTTCAAGCATAGAAATGTGATAACAACTTAATCTAATGATTATAAAAACTCATTAGACATACAATGAGATATTAAAATAGGTTCTTATCATGTCATTAAGACATTTACATGTTAATTGAATTGTTAATTATGTAATTAGCTTGTTATTCGTATAGTGTAATATTACGTGAAAACAAGTGTGATAATTTGACTAAGTATAGTCATGAATTCAAGTGATGGTTAGTGTTGCCTAAAATTTTAATAGCACTTTACCACGCAAGTATACGCGTTCAATTGTAATATTCAGCAAGCAAGAGTATCGTTCCCACGAGGAAATAGACTAATATTTATCAATTACTAATTCTAATGCAATTAATCCTATTTTAAACTAAGAAAATTTTGTTTATGATTTGAAAATTAAACTTAACAAAACTAATAATTAAAAACCAAAATTTCACCAGAATAACTGCAGATTTAACAGGTTAAGATTACAACTTCCCTTGGTATTTCATTTAAACTAACTTACTTCCCATTTAAAATAAATCAATTAATATGAATTGTTATCCAAGAATGCTTTATAAATATTCATGCACTTCTTCCAAAGACACATGAACAAATCCTCCTAAATCCAATCTTTAAGATGCAGAATTACAAGGAACACCCCAGTTAATCAACTCACTATATTCCTATGTGAATCAAGTTAATTAGGGTTTACGCACAAATTCTTTCAATGGATACAAAAGACACATAGGTATATTCCTATCCTACATTCTAATCATATTAACCCTATTCAGATTATATGAACAGATGTTATCATATCCAGATCTCAATCTATACTCCATCTTCCAATTTTATATAGATTATCACAGTAATTGTTGATCAGGCAATTAATCAATAAGCATAAGATATAATAAACAATTCAATAAAAACTAACTTTCATTCAATGGAAAGCTTGCAATTTTAAACTACATACCAAGTTCCGTTGCAATCTTAATTAAAATTTAGTTCATGATAGTAATAAAGAAAAACATCATCCAGATAAATAATCCAAACATCCCAGATAGTTACAAAAGATAAAACTAGAGAAGAGAAGAAGAAACTCTGAATTTGCTCCAATACTCTCTCTTAGATCTTCAGCCCTTGCAATTCTCCTTCGTGTTTTTCTTCCTTGTTCTCTCTGCAAATCTCTTGAAAACTTGATTGCTTTCTTCCAAAATTCGTTCCCCTTGCTTTTCTAGAGTCCTCTCCTATTTGTATTGGTCTCAGCCCTCATTCAGACTCCTATTTGGCTTCAAAAACCCACTTGACAGCTGAAAACGCAACTTTCTACGCACTAGAGCGCCTAGGCGCTCATCATAGGGCATTTTCAAGCGCCTAGGCGCTTGGCCAGGACCTCCTATTTACAGAAATGCCACTCAGCTTTAATTTTCATGATTTTTGACCTTTTTCTTCTCCGAAATGACCAATTTGTCCCTCCAGCTCCAACCTACAACAAATAAACACAAAACACATAAAAAGATCCTAAAAACAATTAAATATAACAATAATTAAGTTTAATAATACCAGATTCATAGGTATACAACCTACTCATCAAATACCCCCAAACTTAACCAATTGCTTGTCCCCAAGCAACACAACACAATGCAATAGCTAAATATGCAATGCAAATGCAGCTATCTAAATGCCTACATTCCATCAGTCAAACAGAACAAAATCTATTCATCAAGCCTCAGAGAAATCACAATAAACATGATAGTACATCATATCAAAACATATTTGTAATTTCATCGTCAATCATCAAATCCTAACCTGTTATTATTGATATAGTGCGTGTGTGCTTATCATCCATGCTAACTGATATGATGCTAAATACAACACATAATAAATCTCTTTAAAGGAATCATACAATGTAAACTCACAAAATTCACGAACAAGCTAAAACCAACTAAAGACAAATATCCACCAAAATTTAAGAGTCCAATTCGGGATACTTATGCTTTTTTTTTCTTTACGGGGGCTTTTTGCTCTTTTCCCATTTTTTTTTTATTTTTTTTTTCATATATATACATATATATATTTTTTAACCATGACTGTGCAATGTCTCATTCCATTAGGCTAACAGTGCTACCCCTTAGCGAGCTTTCGACCAACGACTCCCAGACCATATAAGACCTTAGGGCGCTAGGTTTTAAGATACCCCTTCGGGCGTACTTGCTCAAGTAACAAAGGCCCCGAAACAAAACTAGCCAGAGTATATACATTTTTTTCTTTTTTCTTTTTTTTTTAAGCTTATATATCCCAAATTTTTCCCCCAAACTTAAGTTTTTATCTAATCTCCAGTCATCTTCACCTATTCATGTCTTTCATTCATTCAGACTAGCATTATCCTCTAGAAGTCCATTATGTGTCAATTTAAACTCAATCAGTCAACATGGTTGTTTTTACTGTGCTATCCTTATTATATCAGTTTCAAACAGGTAAAGATTCAAATCATGACAAGAAATCACAAAGTCTTAACAGACAATACTATACTTGTCTACTCAATTCCAATCTCATCACTGACCAAAACAGACTTAAACTATTTAACATCTGGAAACATGCAAATGCTTGAATTTTTTTTATTTTTTTTTTGAAAACTACATGAATGCAACTATATGCAAAACTATATGCATGAACTGGAGCTATGCAAAACTATATGCATGAACTGGAGCTGGAAACCTACACCCCCAAACTTAAATTATGCAATGTCCTCATTGTATATAACAAATAAAATTTAAGAAATTAAGCACTGAGGACTTCCCTGAAAGATAGAAGCTTTACTCCTCGTCAGAATCTTCTTCCTCTTCTTCATCTTCTTCATCTGGGGGGTATGCGGATAATGGTGGAAATTAGTAAGGAGCGACACCTGGATTCATGCGGGCAAACATTTCAAGGAATGCTGCGCTAAAATTTTGATACACCTCCGTTTGCCGCTGAGCTAAACTATCCTGATTTCTTTCCATTCTGTCAAAACCTTCCTGAACTCGAGTGGCAACCATGTCGATTCTTCTAGTTTGATTTCTCAAATCGCGACGGATATCTTCATAAAAATTAGGAGGTTGCTCTGAACTTCCAGCTGCAGGAGGATTCTCGTGGACCTGATGACTAGGCTCAGCTGCAGGCTCGGGAGGAGCAATAATGAATCCTAACCCTCTCGGGTGTGGTATTCCCCCACCCCATACCTTGTACTTCTTAATAAGCGAGTGGTCAATTGCAGCTAAAGGAGGCTGTATAGCATCCTCGGCATCCCATTTCACCCCAGCTTGTTGGCATAGTCCTGTGATCAAAGATGGGTGTGGTAGTCCACCTGAGGTCCCTCCTCGAATTGCTTTGTCAATGGAATCATGAATAACTTGGCCCACATCTATAATTTTTCCTGATGCAATGCAGAAAAACAGGGCTGCCCTTTGATTTACAACATCACTCATATGCCTACATGGCATCATCTTGGCACAAATAAATGCATACCATGCCTTCCCATAATTGCTTAGTTTGGATGCGGGGAACAACACAGCTTCATGTTGATCTGTTAATTTCCATGTCGTTCCAGGCACACACAAGGCTTGAATAATCTCACTGTAGTCTAGCTCGTGTTGTAGATATTGCATGTATCCATTGTTGGGTATCGTGTTCAAACCATAATAAGCATTTATTGACACAAAACTGACCTCCACAGATTTACCTCGAACCCAAATTACGTTACCAACATGATCTATTGCATTTGCGTAGAATTCCTTAACAATCTTAACAACAGATGCATCCGGTTGAGCTGTAAAATTTATCCATCTTCTACTCCCAATCATCTGTAATAATTCCCCATCTTCTATATCGGGCAATAATCCACGCTCGGGAATTAGTGCTTTATTAGAAAGTACATTGTAATATCTGTCCGACGCTTTAGCACTTGTGAATCTCTTTTTGTCATACTTTTGGGAAGTGCCCGAAGTTTCTCCTTTTTGTCTCTTACTAGCCATGGTCTTATGTACTAAGTTCTTGGCAACCCAAATGATACTCAATGACTTAGGAGAGCCAAAATCTTCTCTGTGACAATTTATCAAACACTTTGTGTGCACAGATTTGGAACACTATTAATATGCACTCCCCCAAACTTAAATTTCACCAATTGTTGCAATTACTAAACACACTATACATCCAAGGTAATTCAAGCAACAATTAAGAGTACCCACACCCAATTGAGCCAACAAAATGATAGAAACTAACTTCAAAGTACTAACCTAACTATTATCCAAGTGAATCCAAAGAATTTGCAATACAATCTTGTGTACTTACTTGGGTATAGCCAAATCTTGATGTTCAATCAAATTTGGATGAGCAATTTGAGCCTTGAACCCTTACTTCAAGTAGATGTGGCTTGAATGCAAGTGCAATCCCGAATTGGTGAAGAAGGATGATAATATGGAACTTAGTTGCTTTGGTTTGGGTAGGGATATAGTGTTTGATTTGGATTTGGAAGAGAAAGATTAGTTGTTTAGGCTAGATTAGATGAGGGTTTTGAGTTGTGGAGGGTTAGAGATGGAGTAGGAGAGTAAGAGAGGCTTTGAGTTGGAATGGGAGAGGAGTTGCCCGAATTGGGGCTTTAAATTTTTTTTTTTTTTTACATTGGAGCGCCTAGGCGCTTGGTGTGTGCACTATTGGGGCGCCTAGGCACTTGCTTGCAGAATACCTTGAACGAGTTGAGCGCCTAGGCGCTTGGTGTGTGCACTATTGGGGCGCCTAGGCGCTTGGTCTGGACAACACATTCTGACTTTGAGCGCCTAGGCGCTTGAAATGACTTGAGGGGGAGCGCCTAGGCGCTTGGCATGATTTGTAGCTATTGACTTGGAGCGCCTAGGCGGTTGGAATGGCTTGAAGTGGAGCGCCTAGGCGCTTGGGGCTTTTCCAACATTCTCTGCTCTGACGTCCTTTGGGAAATTAGCCATAACTTCTTCGTCCGAACTCCGATTTAGATGATTCAAGATGTTCTGGAAAGAGGAGAAGTAGATCTACAACTTTCATTCTTGAAGTTTCACGAAATAATATCCGGAGTTGTGGTAAAATTGGCTTTGAAGTGACTTCTTTGTAAATGGCAACCTGAAAACGCGAATCTAGCCACTCCAAACGTCGATCCATGTAACTTTTGTCCCAAACCTCGTCAAATATCCCCAATCTTAAACTTGTACGTGTTTTCCTTTCTGCAATCAATTGAATCTCTGTTAGAGAACAAGGTATGCAACAAATCCTTAACTAGCAAGGTTTAACCACTAAATAAACTAATGGTAAAGTAAATTAATAAGAGTAAAAATAGCGAATAACAATAAAACTTCCTGGGTTGCCTCCCAGTTAGCGCTTGGTTTATAGTCTTCAGCCTGACTTTCTCCTCTGTTCTAATCGGCAAGGTTGACCGATGACTTTTCATGATCAAAACATCCCCCATAGTAGTGCTTCAATCGTTGACCGTTGACTTTAAAATTACGTTTTGAATACGGGTCTTCCACTTCAACAGCTCCATGAGGATAGACTTTTGAGATTATAAATGGCCCAGACCATCGAGATTTCAACTTTCCAGGAAACAGTTTAAGCCTCGAATTGTATAATAACACTGTTTGACCTGCTTCAAACTTTCTTTCCAGAATTTTCTCATCATGCCATCTCTTAATCTTTTCTTTATATAACTTCGCATTCTCATACGATTGGAGTCTGAACTCATCCATTTGATTCAATTGTAAGAGGCGCTTCTCTCCCGCAGCAGATATATCAAGGTTTAACTTTCGAATTGCCCAATAAGCACTGTGTTCGAGTTCAACTGGAAGATGGCATGCCTTCCCATAAACTAACCTGTATGGAGACATCCCTATCGGGGTTTTGTAAGCTGTACGGTATGCCCATAGAGCATCATCCAACTTGCTAGACCAATCTTTCCGACTAGGATTCATTATCTTCTCGAGGATTCGTTTCACTTCTCGGTTAGATACCTCGGCTTGACCACTTGTCTGAGGATGGTAAGCAGTAGCTATCTTATGAGTGACTCCATATTTAGCAAGGATAGCTGAAAACTGCTCATTACAGAAATGTGTTCCTTCATCACTAATGATTGCGCGAGGAGTGCCGAATCTAGAGAAAATGTTCTTCCGAATGAACTTAATCACAACCTTCGCGTCATTGGTAGGTGATGCTATAGCTTCTACCCACTTCGAAACGTAGTCCACCGCTAGAAGTATATAGGAGTTACCGAAAGATGGTGGAAATGGTCCCATGAAGTCAATTCCCCAAACATCAAACAATTCGACTTCCAGGATCATATTAAGTGGCATCTCGTGTCGCTTTGATATATTACCAACTCTTTGGCATCTGTCACATTTTAATGAAAACACACGGGCATCTTTGAAGAGTGTTGGCCAGAAAAATCCACATTGAAGCACTTTAGCTGCCGTTCTTTCTCCCCCAAAATGTCCACCATAGTCAGATGCATGACATTGGTGTAGAATACTCTCCATTTCAACTTCCGGGATGCACCTTCTTATTACTTGATCGCCACATTGTTTAAATAAGAATGGCTCATCCCATAAATACTGTTTCACGTCATGGAGAAATTTCTTCTTTTGTTGGCTTGTCAAATCAGGCGGAAACACCTTACTGACAATGAAATTTACATAATCTGCATACCATGGTGTATCCATCCTTACCGCAAATAGCTGTTCATCCGGAAAAAATTCGTTGATCACTGTTGTGTCATTTTTCTTTAGTTCTGAATTCTCTAACCGTGATAAATGATCAGCAACCTGATTTTCTGTTCCTTTTCGGTCCCGGATCTCCAAGTCAAACTCTTGTAGCAATAATACCCATCTAATTAATCTCGGCTTCGCGTCTTTCTTTGCTATTAAGTACTTAATTGCCGAATGATCCGTAAACACAATCACCTTTGTCCCAATCAAATATGAGCGAAATTTATCAAATGCATAAACAACTGCTAATAGCTCCTTCTCGGTAGTGGTATAATTCAGTTGAGCATCTGTCAATGTTTTACTAGCATAGTATATAGCATGAAAAATTTTATCCTTTCGTTGGCCAAGAACTGCACCAATCGCATAGTCGCTAGCATCACACATTAATTCGAACGGTATAGTCCAATCTGGTGCTATGATTGCAGGTGCGGTAACAAGTTTCTTCTTTAACACCTCAAACGCTTCTAGGCATGCTTGATCAAAGTTGAATGAGACATCCTTCTCCAAAAGATTGCACAGTGGTTTTGTGATTTTGGAGAAGTCTTTTATAAATCGTCTATAGAAACCAGCGTGTCCCAAGAAACTTCGAATACCCTTTACAGAAATTGGTGGTGGCAGGTTCTCAATGGTTTCGATTTTTGCTCTATCAACCTCAATTCCTTTTGATGATACTCGGTGACCCAAGATTATCCCCTCTTGCACCATAAAGTGACATTTCTCCCAGTTTAAAACCAAATTCGTTTCCATACACCGTTTGAGCACAATAGTGAGATTTTCCAAGCAATAATCAAACGAATCCCCAAAAACAGAAAAATCATCCATAAATACCTCAAGATTTTGTTCAACCATATCTGAAAAAATAGCCATCATACACCGTTGAAATGTCGCTGGCGCATTACATAACCCAAAAGACATTCTGCGAAAAGCAAAGGTGCCATATGGGCATGTGAATGTTGTTTTCTCCTGATCCTCAGGTGCAATGGCAATCTGGTTATAGCCCGAGTATCCATCCAAAAGGCAATAATACTCGTGCCCTGCAAGCCTGTCCAACATCTGATCTATGAATGGTAGAGGAAAATGGTCTTTACGAGTGGCCTTATTCAACTTCCTGTAATCCATACACACTCGCCAACCAGTAACTGTTCGCGTTGGGATCAATTCATTCTGCTCATTCGCAACTACTGTCATTCCCCCTTTCTTTGGCACGCATTGAACCGGACTTACCCATGAGCTATCTGAGATAGGGTAGATAATTCCAGCATCCAACCATTTAATGATTTCCTTTTTAACAACTTCCTTCATGATGGGATTGAGTCTTCGTTGTTGTTCAATAGTCAGTTTCGCTTCGTCTTCCAACAAAATCTTATGCATACAAATTGATGGGCTTATCCCCTTGATATCTGCAATAGTCCATCCAAGAGCAGTCTTATATTGTCGAAGTACCCTTAGTAGCTTTTCTTCTTGAACCTTATCAAGTGATGCAGAAATAATGACTGGCAAGGAAGAAGAAGAACCAAGGTAAGTGTATCGGAGGTGGTTAGGCAATGGCTTAAGTTCCAAGGTAGGCGGTTCTTCTACGGATGGTGTCACCTTTTCATCTAGCTTTCCCCGAATATCCAGAGGTTCAAATTTTTGTAGACATCGTGTGAACTTTGGAGTTGAATCTAGCATTTGGACCCATTCTATAACCACTGAATCATCAAATAATTTTTCACTAACCAATGCAGTTTCAAGAGGGTTTTCAATCACAGATTCACCAAATACCTCTTCAGTTGCTTCTTCAATAAGATTAACTCTTAAGCACTCTTCCTCTTCCTTCGGAAATTTCATGGCCTTGAAAACATTAAAAGTTACTTCTTCATCTTGAACTCTCATTGTTAACTCTCCCTTTTGTACATCAATTAATGTCCTTCCAGTGGCTAAAAACGGTCTTCCAAGGATAATGGGTATGTCTTATCCTCTTCGTAGTCCAACACAATGAAGTCTGTTGGGAATATGAACTTGTCCACCTTCACTAATATGTCTTCCACAATGCCCCTAGGGTATGTCACTGATCTATCTGCGAGCTGTAGAGAGATATTTGTTGACTTTGGGGCTGGTAATCCCAACTGAGTGTAGATAGAAAGTGGCATCAAGTTAATACTTGCCCCCAAATCACACAAACATCTGTTAAAGAACTGGGGCCCAATCGTACACGGTATTGTAAAGCTACCCGGATCCTTCAACTTCGGTGGTAACTTTCTTTGCAGAATTGCGCTACATTCTTCTGTCAAGGCTACTGTTTCGAACTCCCCTAGCTTCCTCTTTCTTGCTAAAATATCTTTCATAAATTTTGCATAACTAGGCATTTGTTCTAAAGCATCTGCAAATGGAATGTTGATTTGCAGCTTTTTGAACACTTCTAAAAATTTTGAGAATTGTTGATTTAATTTCTGCTTTTGAAGTCTTTGAGGAAACGGCACAGGTGGTACAACTGTTGTTTGCTTATCTTCTTGTTGTTTTGTTGTCTTGTCAACAACTTTTTCCCCAGATTTACTTTCTGAATCTCCACTCTCTTGTTCACCATCCTCAGCAGAAATTAATTTCTTGTGTCCGTCCAAATCTGTAGTCAACTCTTTCCCGCTTCTGAGTGTAACTTCCTTATAGTGCTCATTTCCATCATTCCTTGGATTTTTCTCCGTATCACTAGGTAAAGAACCTGGAATTCTAGTATTCAAAGCATTAGCCATTTGCCCCATTTGATTCTCCAAATTCTTTATTGCAGCTGATTGGGTTTTCGTTGTGGTTTCCGACTGAGTTGCAAATCTTGCCAGCAATTCTTCCATTTGTGAAAACTTATCAAGTTGTTGAGTTTGTTGCTGTGACTGAAATCCAGGTGGATATGTTTGCCTTGGAGCTTGAGCATTTGACGGATTATTACTCCAAGAAAAATTCGGGTGGTTTCTCACTCCTGAATTGTAGTTGTTTGAATAACTGCCCTGCTGCCTGTTATAATTGGAAACAAAATTGACTGATTCAGGATTTATTGCACATTGATCACTTGAGTGATTACCCGCACATATTTCACATATCGTTTCTATTTTCTGAACTGGTTGTACCCCAAGTGAATCTATCTTCTTTGTAAGAGCAGAAATCTGAGCTGTCATTTGAGCTGACAATGCTGTCATCGCATCCACTTCATACCCTCCGACTGTCCTTTGCAGAGTTGTTCTTGCTGTTGGCCATTGATAATTATTAGCTGCCATGGTTTCAAGCAACTCATACCCCTCATCACAATTCTTGGCCATAATAGCTCCTCCTGCTGTAGCATCTATACTCGATCTCACTGTGCTGAATAACCCGTTATAAAAAGTTTGCACCTGAAGCCATTTAGGAATCCCATGGTGTGGACATTTTCGCAATGAATCTTTGAATCTCTCCCAAGCTTCATATAGTGATTCTGAATTATGCTGAACGAAAGAGAAGATATCGTTCTGCAACTTTGCTGTTTTTGCAGGCGGGAAAAACTTTGCAAGAAATTTCTGGGCTAAATCATTCCATGTAGTGATCGAGCCTAGTGGTAGTGAATGGAGCCAACTCTTAGCCTTATCTCTGAGAGTAAATGGAAATAGCCGTAGCCCTATTGCATCCTCTGACACATTATTGTACTTGAAAGTATCGCAGATTTCTATAAAGCTGACTATGTGATCGTTCGGATCATCGTTTGGTAACCCTCCGAACTGGCATGAATTTTGAATCATCTGTATTGTCCCCGGTTTTATCTCAAAACTTGTAGCAGTAATAGCAGGTCTCGTAATACTCGACTGAATTTCAGTAACCCGCGGTGTAGCATAATCCCGCAGTGCTTTTTGCTCTTCTTCAGCCATAGTATCTTCCTTATCAAATGCTTCTTTGGTTTCCTTAACCCACTTACGCAACCGCTGAAATCTTTTCTCGATGTCGTCCTCGTGAGGCAATAAATCTGGCTTCTTCGATCGCGTTTGCATAAACTAGTCAAAAGAACCTGAATGGAACAGAATAGAAAAAGTTTAAATTAAGATTAAAGCTATAAAAATCAATAATGACAAAATATTAAACTAATTTCCCCGGCAACGGCGCCAAAAACTTGTTGCCTAAATTTTTAATAGCACTTTACCACGCAAGTATACGCGTTCAATTGTAATATTCAGCAAGCAAGAGTATCGTTCCCACGAGGAAATAGACTAATATTTATCAATTACTAATTCTAATGCAATTAATCCTATTTTAAACTAAGAAAATTTTGTTTATGATTTGAAAATTAAACTTAACAAAACTAATAATTAAAAACCAAATTTTCACCAGAATAACTGCAGATTTAACAGGTTAAGATTACAACTTCCCTTGGTATTTCATTTAAACTAACTTACTTCCCATTTAAAATAAATCAATTAATATGAATTGTTATCCAAGAATGCTTTATAAATATTCATGCACTTCTTCTAAAGACACATGAACAAATCCTCCTAAATCCAATCTTTAAGATGCAGAATTACAAGGAACACCCCAGTTAATCAACTCACTATATTCCTATGTGAATCAAGTTAATTAGGGTTTACGCACAAATTCTTTCAATGGATACAAAAGACACATAGGTATATTCCTATCCTACATGCTAATCATATTAACCCTATTCAGATTATATGAACAGATGTTATCATATCCAGATCTCAATCTATACTCCATCTTCCAATTTTATATAGATTATCACAGTAATTGTTGATCAGGCAATTAATCAATAAACATAAGATATAATAAACAATTCAATAAAAACTAACTTTCATTCAATGGAAAGCTTGCAATTTTAAACTACATACCAAGTTCCGTTGCAATCTTAATTAAAATTTAGTTAATAATAGTAATAAAGAAAAACATCATCCAGATAAATAATCCAAACATCCCAGATAGTTACAAAAGATAAAACTAGAGAAGAGAAGAAGAAACTCTGAATTTGCTCCAATACTCTCTCTTAGATCTTCAGCCCTTGCAATTCTCCTTCGTGTTTTTCTTCCTTGTTCTCTCTGCAAATCTCTTGAAAACTTGATTGCTTTCTTCCAAAATTCGTTCCCCTTGCTTTTCTAGAGTCCTCTCCTATTTGTATTGGTCTCAGCCCTCATTCAGACTCCTATTTGGCTTGAAAAACCCACTTGACAGCTGAAAACGCAACTTTCTACGCACTAGAGCGCCTAGGCGCTCATCATAGGGCATTTTCAAACGCCTAGGCGCTTGGCCAGGACCTCCTATTTACAGAAATGCCACTCAGCTTTAATTTTCATGATTTTTGACCTTTTTCTTCTCCGAAATGACCAATTTGTCCCTCCAGCTCCAACCTACAATAAATAAACAGAAAACACATAAAAAGATCCTAAAAACAATTAAATATAACAATAATTAAGTTTAATAATACCAGATTCATAGGTATAAAACCTACTCATTAGTTAGCACATTATAATTGATTGGTATTTTGAACGTAAATGATATATAGGATTTAAATCAAAGAATGAGTTTTACTAACGTGTAATCTATGCACGAGACAAGTTTCCTAACCCTACTTGTTATCGTTATATAAGTTGATAAATTCACCTTCCTAAATTGAGCAAGTTCTCATTATTATTGAGCAAGTCTGTTTTGTTTATTGAAGTTTATTAATCTTTCAAGCATGAAATTGTTATACAATACTTATTCTATTGTATACCTTTTGAGATTCTATTCAAAATAAGTTATCAATTAGTATTAAACCTTGTTAGACTAGCGAACCCTTATTGATTTAACTAGTCCATAGTTGATAAGCGTTCTAAATTTCAGAACCCTTGATGAATTATCCAAACCAAACTTCCTTTGGTGCAGACTCGAATGTCAAACTGAGATGAATAACCCTGTAAAAGGGGATTACTTATGCGTTAGCGTTAAGATATTGTGCACAGTATAGTACTAAGGGTTGATCCCCCTAAGTACCAGAAGAAGAGTCCATAGTCTTATGACAGTTAAAGGTTTCAAGTATAAACACTTGACAACCTAGGACATAATTCAAGGTCTTAAGACCCTCAGAATTTCTTTTAATTCTTGATTCAAAAGTTGAGCTTTTATATCAGAAGTTGTTAATTTATTCGCATGTTATTATTTATTGTTGTATTGTTATACTTGTGGGCAATCGTGCTCACTCTTGCATAATAATAACATTGCAGTTAAGAACGAAAGAGCAGACGAGCCTTCCACTAGTAAGGGCAAGGGCAAGATTAGCAAGTAATGAAGACTGTCTATTTATGTTGTTATGTAATGATAATTAGAATTGATGTTACTTAAGACTTATTTGTTTATGATTCCGCACAAATTTTTTAAGGTTAGAGTAACCTGGGATTTATTATTATTATGCAGTTGATGTAACCCCATAATGGGAGATTTATTATTTAATTCTATCTATTGCATGGTTTACTTTTATTTATGGGTAGATAGATAGATGATATTTGTACAGTGAAAACCAAATCCTGTGGAAATGGAAGTACCAGATTTGGGGGTGTCACATACACAGAATCTATACGCTTCACACGTATCTCTCATTATCATGACATAACATCAAAATGTTATTCATTACCCTTGTCGCTTAACGTCTAAGGAATCACAATCATAGCAATCCTCCACGTTCGTTTATCGTAACTACGGTCCCGGATATCGGTTCTGTAATTCGTGTTTACATTCTTTATCTTTTACTCTCATTTAATCTTTTCGTTCAACCTTCATTAAATATTTAAAACACTTGATTAAGGGTTACATTAGTTGAATATTATGTTCTTTATCTTTCCTTATGTTTTCCCCAAGAGCTGAGCAGTTAAAAGCTCTTCTCTAGCTTTTTCCCTACACTGGCGCTGTGGCGCCACTCTCTTCTTTATCTCTCACACCGCGACGCGAGTTTGCAGTATCTGGCTACCTGGTCTGGCACTGCAGTGCCACCTTACAAGATATGGCTGGTGCCGCGGCGCCATGCCCTAACCTTAGAAAATTTCTCTAAGTGTTAAATTCAATTTGAG
Organism: Panax japonicus; assembly: GCA_020205505.1. NCBI lineage: Eukaryota > Viridiplantae > Streptophyta > Magnoliopsida > Apiales > Araliaceae > Panax > Panax japonicus. The sequence goes on along the minus strand of CM035108.1, from coordinate 25,647,207 downwards.
ACGCTTACTTCCTACTCTCATAACTTATTCATTATAACTCAAAACGAGGTCATTCTAAAACCCTTCACTTCCTTGTCTTACGTACTTCAATACCCCCTAGACAGAACTTCGTTCTAAATCCGTTAACGTGCCATTCGATTGGCTTGATCTTCACTCTTCATTCATTTTACGTTTTTAACGCTCTTCGTTTGTTCGTCTGTAATTCGGTCATCCGAACTCAGAATTCATTCGTTCATGAGTCCATAACTCACGTTTTTATGTTCTCTCACATTCTTATAAAACCCTACACATTCAGGTTCATTTACTAACTTTCTAATTCTCGTTTGTCTTTTACAAAAATTTTCACCATAACTTCGTTATAGCTAAGTTTTAATCCGTTCTTCATGAACATTTCTACCGTTCCTAACCAAGAAATAAGCATCTAACTTATACACGATGGTTTTAAACTTGTCCATCAATAACAATTATCCTACAATGGTTTTAAATTTGTACATCAACAACGTTCTTCGTGTTCTTCTCGTGTTCTTTTTGTTCTTCGTTCGTTCTTCATTTTAATCGATATTTTGGATTATAATTTCACTTTTTATTGGAATTTGATGTTATAGAACATCATTCCTTACTTATTTCACCTACTTATTCATATAATCCACTCAGATCATTCTAATTCATCACGAATCTTATACTTCCTTAAGAAATTTATAAACTAAATTTTTAATTCTTATTTCTTCATTTTCTTACGATTTCAACCATATGAAATCATTCCTAACATCATTTACTTCTTATTCTTATTAATCTATATTTTGAACATAAAAACTTTAATAAAAGTTAACTTAGGAGTTAGGTTTTAATACATTTCCACTTTATTTTTCTTCCACTAGACAAAATCGGCGATTCGCAAGCTTTTCTATTTCACGAACACTTTTGATCCGATCATTCATGCTCATGGTCTTCCTTCTCCCTCTTCATCCGAACCCTCTCGCTCTCTCTCTCTCTCTCTCTCAAGATATAGGATTTTCAAAAATCTCATTTAAATGAAAGTTAGCTTCCTATTTATAGAAAATCCAAGCTAAGGGTATTTTAGTCATTTCACCCCCTTAACCTCCTTACTATTCATGGCTTAAGGACTAAGTTAACTTAGCCCTTAAGTTTACTTATTCCTTAAGTTAACCTCCTTACTATTCATGAAACTTAGCCTATAAGTTTTATGGTTCCGTCTTTCGGGTTTCGTCCGATAATTTTAAAAACTGCGATTCTCGGAATCCAAAATTTTCGGATATTTTGTTTTTCCTTTACCGATTAACTTTTACGTATTCTTTGAATTTCTGAAAAACTAAAAACACTTTTTGGTGTTGAGCATTTTTCTTCACGTTTTCCCCTAACGTAGCTAAACTAATGAAAAGTACATAGCAGTACTTTTTGTCATTTTATTTCTTTCGATTTTTGCACGTTTTTCGAGAAAAACTTTTATTAGCTTATTTAACTTTTCACAACATATTATCGTCAAATTGTTTGACGAAATGTCATTTTGACATACCGAACTCTTGAAAAGGCTTAGGTTATTCAAATCCTAACCCTTAGGTTTCATCGGGTGAATAGTGCCTATTTCGTCTTTTTCCTTGGAAATATTTTTGTTCCTGGGAAATTTTCTCTTTTATCTTGAAAATTATTACTCGTTCAGTCTAGCTCGTAGCGAGAAACATCCCGACTTATAATCATCCTAGGTTCTAGAACAATTAATAAATACATAGCACATAATATTATTAATAAAAATTCATTTTATTAATAACTAATTCTTTAAACTTAATTTTTGGACGATCCGAATTTTTGGGTCGTCAGAGATATTTCCTCGTAGGATACACATTTATCAAACTATAACGGTTTATACTTGATCACATGATTGCAGTTAGGCTTGTTCGATCATATCACCGAAACATGAAAAAGATTGCGAATGCATTCTAATTGTAGAGGTAAGGCTACCTCAAAACCATCTTTTCAACTTCATCAATGCTCCCTATACTATAATTGTTTTATACCCAATATAGTTCATCAAACTTCCACACTTTGGAAATTTAGGAACTTTCCATAATCATATGAGTTTAAGAACTTATCCTAGTCAGACTATAGGCGTCCATTCGCTGAGGGGTTCAAAACATACCATATGATTATGAGTCATGAACTTACCATATTCTTTAGTTTTAAGAACCGAACCTAATCTTAAAAGCCTCTAACTATCAAATATATACATGAGAAAAGAATCACCTTTCCACCACATATACATTAACACTGCGACACCGATACTCCAATGATTATCAATGTGATAAACCAAGTACATGCACAAAACCTCTGCACATACAAAGGTTTGTATAACTTAGTCACCATATGAGTCCTCAATTGAAATCCCACCTAACATTACCTTACTCTTAACTTATTCTTAACTTTCCATTAACTTTCTCAATACGAATTCCTCGTATCACCTTATCTATAACTCCTCGTGCGCTTAGCATGCCTTCCGATGTCTGGATTTCCTTTTAGTTTGGCAATCGATCTACAGACGATATGACGTACTTATTTCTAATTGTGTTCCACGCGTTCTTGCAAACTCTTCTAAAAATTTGATGTGAATCTCGGTTCGACACAATTGATACTGAAACACCGTGCCTTGAAACAATTTCTTTAACATATTACTTTGCACACTGATCGATAGGTAATATGCTAACTTTGACATATCATGAAATCTATCACCATATCTTGCCACCAAAAGTATTGTCGAAGGTGTAACATATTTTTATGTTCCATAGTTGATTCAACATATAATTTTATGCAAAACTTCACCTTCAATTCCTGACAATACCGAAACCTAATTTCTTCCTTCAACTTTTAACCATCCTTTAGCATCGATCTTGAATTTGACACCTTCATCTTGGAACTACTCTTCCTTTTCTCTGTCCAGCAAAGTTGTATGGTTTTCCGTCTGAACATATTCTCCTCTGACTTTTTCGGATATCTTACCTCCTACCACCACTTAACCATTTCCATTATGAACACATCTTGCACAGTTAACAAAAATAACTACTACATTTTGTTTAAGACGTCGGCAACCACATTCGTTTAGGATTTTGCAATCATAATCCTTCATCAATTTTAACTATCACTTCTGACGCATATTTAAATATCTTTGTGAGAGGATATACTTTAGACACTTATGGTTTGTTTTTGTCTCACACTACTTCCCAAAAATAACACCTCTAAATCCTCAAGGCAACCATTATTACCTTTAACTCTGGATCATGAGTCGGATGCCCTTTCTCATAAAACAAAATTAACTGACGAGATGCATATGAAATTACCCTGCCATTCTGCCTAAACACACAGCCTAGTACATTATACGATGCGTTTTTATACAACACAGAATTTCCTGTATTATCTGGTAAAGACAACACACAGGTGCCGCACTTAACTTTTTCTTTAATTCTTGAAAATTCGCTTCATAATTTTCCTGCCCATATAAATTCCACTGATTCCCTCGTCAAGTTAGCTAACGGAGTGGTTATCTTGAACTTTACGTATCCCACACACTATTTTCTTATCAACTTCTCCACTTACAACATCGATAAATAACTCTATCGTATAGGTGATCTGCAACAACAAAATTAAAATACTACCTTTGAGTTCCTTGGAGTCACAAGATTTTCACACTTTCTTTGACAATATCCCACACACTATTTTAAAAATATTCTTGCATCAAATAATCGATTTAATAAATTCTTTTTATTACGAATAGGATATATGATCCATTTTAAGATCTTATTGAGGGGTTTATAATTAATCACCATTCTTGGTGTACCTCTCTCAATTTCAAAATGTTTATTAGCATAGAAAGCTGAACAGCTGCATGTGGAGGAACTCTTTTTTGTATTAAAATTTTTTGAATTAAAGTTTCAATTTCTTTTTTTGCAATACGCAAGAGTTTCTCTATCCATTTGAGAAGGTCTAGCTTTTGTAGGAATATTATCCTCTGAGAATTTCTCATCGTATGGTATATTAACCATATGTTTCTTTCAATCCCAAAAAGCATTTGGAAATTCGTTACAGATATTATCTCTAATTTCCCTTTCAATTCATTTGATTTTTTCCTGTATTACAGGAGACTTGAGTTTTTCTTCAAGAGTACAAGAGTACATTTCTTGTTTTAAGAAATTTAATTGGTTCTCCTTCTAGATAAGATGAGTTTTTAATTCATCTATTTCTTTAGTAATTGGAGAGGAAATAAATTATAGACTGACCATTTAAAGTCGTCTTGATTCCTTCGTAATCAATTCTTTCAATTGGTTGGATTATATTTAGGAACGGGGTTCCTAGGATCACAAATTGGGATAAATTTTTAATTAATATAAAAGTTGTTTTCAAGCATATTCCTTGATTACAAATGTGAACATTGTTCAATTTGTAATTAATGTTCATTTTTGAACCATCTACAATGCTTAAACTTTTGTTTAGTCTTTTAAAAATATTTGGTAGTAATTATACCTTCTTTGATACAATTCATATCTACTAGAGCCGTAGTGTTGACAATGAAATCTTTATCAATAACCAAATTATTTGGATATACCATTTTTGGAATGTAATTCTTTCCATAAGCATTAAATAATAAGGAATTTCCTTATCTTCATCTTCCTCAAAGAGGGAGTTATTTGGGGTTTTCAGGGATTTTTCCCTTTCCTTTTGTAAATTTAGCAAGAGTCAAATTTTCAATTATTTCTTATCTGCTTGTGAGATTATTAATCTCTCTTTTTTGGTTATTAACCTCTTCCCTTAAATCTTTTAAGGTAATATCTTTTTCAGGTTAAGAAATAATTCTGTTAAACACTTTCTGTAAAGTGTAAGACTTGTAAATTTTAGGTTTTTTTTATTTCATCAATTTCTTCTTTAGCTTGTCTTAAGCATTTTTCTATTAGATTTCTTTTTTCAACAGGGTCGTTCACCTATTCAATGATATCTAATAAGAAATTTTCATTTTTTGTTAACACATTAATACTCAAACCATTCATCTGTAGAATAGATTTATAAAAATCTTTTTCTGTTTTCCAGTAATCTGTACATTGAACTGAATTATCAGAGTCAGAAGATGAATCATGATCAGAATCATCAATATCAGTAGCGGAATCATAAGAAGATTTAACAGATTCAGATATATCAGAATGTAATAACAAATTGTAAATTTGCTCTTTGATATTATCATCTAATTTTAGAGCATCAATTTTCTTTTTGACTTTACACTTATTAGCATAATGTCCCATTTGACCACATTTGTGACATTTTATGTCTTTTAGACTCTTTTTCTTCTTTCCTTTATTAAAGGATTTATTCTTTTTGTAATAATCATCTAATGATTTTTTTTTCTTTCTATGCTTATATTTTTCACTAGAAGCTTTTTTCTTTTTATCTATTTTCCTATGAGGAACAGATACAAGAGGGTAACTAAATTGATGGCAGAATTCACCAACTTCCTTTCTATCAGAAAGACCTTGCTTTTTAAGCTGTGCTTTAAGGTTTAAATCATTGCATAAGGCTAAACCTTCAGCAGTGATTTCTCATATCAATTCTCCATAGGTGTAGTTATCATATGGTATAACCATTCCACCATTTTTATTACGGAGTTTAGTTTTAACCTTTTCTGTAAATAAAGCAGGCAAACCAGAGATAAATTTCTCTTTCCAGAAGGTAGAATTACCATCTGTTCTCATAACAATTGAAGACAAGAATACATCTTTGTACCATCTAAAATATGTAAGAGTTGGACATTTTAAACTAATTAATAATTCTTTGCTTCTGTCCATATTGGATAAAGCATTTCCAACAAAGTGTTTGAATAATTTTTGGATTAATGTATAAATATTATCTTCAGCAAGTTCTTGTTTTATTTGTTAAGTGTTTTGATCTGTCATATTCACAATTTTTACTTCATTCTCAATTTCATATTAAGATTACTCTCACAAATTATGTGATCAAGTTGAGATCACTCTCACAAATTATGTGATTAAATTGAGATCACTCTCACAAATTATGTGATCAGATTAAGATCACTCTGACAAATTAAGTGATTATCTTCTGCTTAAAAATTAGTACATGGCTCTGATACCGAAGATAGAGCAAGACCGACTATTAGACATAACTACTTATTTAAGCCTTATTTAGACATAAATTAAAGATAAACATGAACATAAAGACATATGCAAACATATGAATATGCAGACATATGTATAAAATCAAAATCAAAATCAAAACTATGTACATGCAGAACTTTTTTTATGGGGATTAAGTCATACATCTAGCTACTGGAATGGTTTTCCCTTTCGAAAAATCCCTAGATGGAGTAAGGACCGAGAATGGAAATCAAATATATACTTGAAATAGTATTTATTTTATTAATAGAGAGCAATTTACAATGGAGGAGTGAGAGGAGATGGCATTGTTCAAGCTTAGAGTTAAGCCTAAAATTCAGAATTCCTCTACTGGTTACAAGAGGATCTATTTATTCAACTCTTGGCCTAACTATTTGCGGACTTCAAAAAGGAATCAAATTAGAATGGAGAAAGAGATAAAGTTTGAGTACACATTGGGCCCCATAGACAACTTTAATCATTTTACTTTATCTAAAGTTATTCCAAAAATTACCCATACCTAATAACTTTAAAAAAAGGAAAGACACTTTGAAAGCGATGCGTACCTAATATCTTTAATAAAGTTACTTTAATAAAGTTGCTTTAATAAAGTAATGATACTCCTTTACAAGACAAAAGGAAATCCTTTACAGGACAAAAGGAAAATACAATAATAAAGGAATCAATAATGGAGCAAGTGTGTTCATTATTGATCTGGACAACATGATATTTATTTGGCACTTTCTGGAGAAGTCTTTATGTGTCCAAATTGTGTCTAGCAATGCTGTCAAGGCTTGTCCCACTATCACTTCTTGGTGACCCTAAGTCAGATAAGGATGGAGAGTGAATGGGTGAGTCTTCCACATTGTTTTCAATTATCTATTTAGTGTTTTCTTTATACTGTGGAGATAAAGGTAGTGGATCTGGATTTGCTCTGGCTTGGAGACATTCAAGCTAGTTCAGAAAACTATTTAGTGTTCCTTGAGTGTCATTAAAACTAGTTTTATTTCTGGCACTTCCAAGGAGATGTTTCTTCTTCGTACTAGCATTTCTTTTCCTGGTGACGGTAATAAAGCTGTCTTTCAGCTGTGGAGCTGGTTTTTGGAGCTGAATGATTTGCTTTGCCTTGCATGGCATCATAGAACTGAGAACTGTATCGGACTTAATTTGATTACTGGATTCTGGTATTTTTAAGGAATTAATCTGACTAATTAAAGTCTTTGTAGGACTAAAATTAATCTGACTTAATTTTGATTGGATTTTTGGGAAAGCCACACCCATCAACTGACTTAATAACTCTTTACCACTTGCCGTTTATAGTGGAGTAGGTAAGTTCTTTTCGGATGACTCACTATCCGTCACAAGTATTTGGGATCTTGTGATATCCTCTGTGCTCTTCAGAGAGGAAGATGCTAAACCCTTCTGTCCCATATTTTGGGTAGCTAACTGTGAGGTCAGGTAATAAACATGTTATTGTAAATCATTATTTTTTTGGCAAAGCTTAGAATTCTCAGTCAAGAGTTCTTCTTTCTGTTTATTTAGTTTGGAGAAATTGGATACCATATTTTCATAGTGTGTTCAAAACAATTGTTGAGTTGGATTAGGGTCTTTAAGACTGAATAATCCACTGGATCTCTGTAGTTCTGGAGAGGTGGAGTGACAAAATAGGTTGCGCCTATTCTGTTTTTGGCGAACTGATGTGCTGATTCTAATGACTCAAAACCTTTAAAAATGGCTTTTGGGTAATTCTGTATCTGTGAGCAAACATTTGTCTAAGAGTGAAAGATACCCTGAACATGTTCTGCTACTACTACGATGCCCCCAAAATAGGTATATATCACCCATCTTGGGTGGCCAAGTACATGGTACAGAATTCAAATACAAATTTAATTATACAACTATCATGTAAAATACGACAAAATATAGCTGAGATTTTTAACACGAATATTTTCTTCTAGATAATATCCAAACTCAAATGGAGTCCTCATTACAATTATTATCACACTATTTTATAAAATAGTGAGGACTACTACAGCCACCATCTCGGACCATCACTCCATTTCCCGACTAGTCCTAGCTACATTCTCATTTTCTGAAGAGAACAATGAAATCAAAAGGGTGAGCTCAACTAGCCCAGTAAAAAATATTATGACTAAGATAATGCAGAATAAATTATCATTAACCTTCAACAGTGTTAAACTGATAAAATACAATAAACATCAAGTTTAACTGCAGCGGAACGAGAATTTCATTAGAAGAGTCAAGTAGAGCATGATATCTATGATTTAAAAAGGTTATCATCAATTTTATCGCTTAGACTCGGCTCAATAAATATTTCACATCACTGAATTATCAATGCACTACGGGCCAATGATATTTATTAGTATCACGTCCACGAATTATCCATGCACTACGGGCCAAGGATATTCGTGTTATCACCATACTAATGGTCATGATCATGCCAACAACTGTCCATCAATGCACTACGGGCCAATGAGGACTTTTATCACATCATTTGTAACATTGCAGGTCATGATTATACCGAATAATCCCTGGTCATAATCATCCCAAACAACAGTCCATCTATGCACTACGGGCCAAAGATGACTTTCATCACAATATAACCATGAGAATGATGACAATGATATAAGAATTCAATTAAATGAAAACAAAGGATAAATTTTAAAGATTTATAATTCAATTTATCCAAAATTTAATAATGTCCAAATTATCAACGTGATACTACTTTGTGGAGTAAAATTCAAGAATAATATTGTATCAAAAATGATTTGGACCGAAAAGAAATCAATTTTTGTCATGAATAATACCTCGGGTGAATAGTACTCGAGTGAATAGTGTGACAACCCGAATTTTCATAAGTTATTAAAATAAGAATTTAATAATTAAAATTCTTATTATGAGGTGTATATATTTTGAATTATGTGATTTGGTGTGAAGAATATATTCATATGTTGGAGAATGTGAGATTTAATAGTTAATTAAACTATTAAAGAAATTAAATAATATTAGTTAATTGAATTAAGTTGAAATTATGTTATGAGATAATATAATTTTAATTGTTATGCCTTGTGGGCAATGGAAATTATTATGAGTTAAGTTTCATAAATAGTGTGAATAATTCACTTAATTAAAATAGTGAATTAATACAAGTTTAATTGATTTAATAAAGTGAGAAGGTAATATATTGCATGAAAATGTAAATGTTAGTATAATGCAAGTAAAATATTTATTAAGTACATTAAATATTTTAGTTGGAAACTTTATGGAATAAAATGAATATTTATGGTATTAAATAAATATTTGATAAAAATTGTTATGGGATAGTTTATTTAAGTGTGATAAAATAGATGGGATTTATACGTATTTCATTACGCGAGTATAATGGTGATATTCTAATTTAATTAAATAATTAAATTAGAGAAGTGAGAATTTTTTTTAAAATGTAATGATTATAATGGTTGAATAGAAATTATAATTTTACTGATAAGGTTAATTTTATATCTTAAGGAATTAAAAGTACATAATCTAGTTTATATTTCTAGTTTATATGTTGTTGACTTTCTTTTAAAATTGGAGTTTTGGTTAATGAATTTGTGGGTTATAATGTTATATATGTTATTAGATTTTATAATTTTATAATGGTCATCTAAAAACGATTTTTCAGAAATCAAATTCATGTATTTATGCTAAAGAAGAGGAATTTGGATTTTGATGGTAATGTGTGTTTTAGTGTACTTTGAGACTAAAATTGATGATGAAATCATGATTAAATCGAGCTCAACCTTGCAAATAACCACTTTTGCAGAAAGTCGGATCCGATCAAGGCAGAAACGTGGGTCAAGCAAATTACTAAGATATTTGATGTCTTGGGATGCACAGAGGAACAGAAGGTTCCATTCGCTACCTTTATGTTTCATGGTGAAGCAGATTACTTGTGGGAATCTGTGAAGCGTACCCAACCAGATGCACTCAACATGTCTTGGGAAAGATTTCAGAAACTGTTCAATGACAAGTACTTTCCAGAAAGTATTCGCCATATGAAAGAGGTAGAGTTTATTAGACTCGAACAGAATAACATGACGGTGTCTCAGTACGAGGCAAAGTTCACAGAGTTATCCAGGTTTGCACCTCATTTGGTGGAGAATGAGGAACGTATGACGCAGATGTTTCTGAGAGGTCTAAAACCTGAGATTCGTCAATACCTTATATCTCATAAATTTTTTTAATATTCAGATGTTGTAAATAGGGCTCAGTTGTTAGAGCGAGATAGTGAGTATACTCAACCGAGGGACCACAACCAGGGTCATATCGGTGACAGCAGTCATCAGAACGATGATAACCAGCGAGGAAGGAAGAATACGGACAAAGGCGGTAACCACTCAGGTGGTAATCGTGGCCATGATAATAGAAGAGGTGACTCAAGTGGAAATTTCAGAAAGAGAAGATTCAACAATGACGGAAAGACATCCGCAGAAGTACCAGCACTAATAACAAATTCTAGGGGAGGAGAACGACCGCCAGTTAGATGTTACAAATGCGGGAAGGAGGGACATATCAGCCCAAACTATCCACAACAATCCAAGATATGTTACAACTGTGGAAAGGAAGGCCACATCGCTCGAGATTGTACTATAGCAAAACCAAGTTCAGCGAGAGTGGTGATTCCAAGGGCTGTCCCGGATAAGTCGAAATCAGCGGTTCCTGGAAGAGCGTTTGTCGTAACTTGCCAAAACGTGACGAACCCAAATGAAGTGATCACGGGTAAGCTAATCTTGGATTCTTTTGAAGTTTATACCTTACTAGATACCGGTTCTACCCATTATTTTATCTCTCCTGCTAGTGCTAAACGTTTAAACTTGACTCCGGAGAAATTAGATTTTGATTTATCTGTTGAAACTTCGTTAGGTGAAACCTTCGTTACATCTATAGTTTATAAATCTTGCATGATCCAAGTTGGCACTATCACATTACATGTAGTTCTTATCTCTTTAAAGATACTTGCTTTTGATGTGATTTTAGGAATTGATTGGTTAACCACTTATCATGCCAAAATTGATTATTTTCGTAAGGTTGTTAGTTTTCATATTCCTAACCAACCTGTCATACGAATTCAAACCACTAAACCACTAAAATCAGCCACTGTCATATCAAGCCACAAAGCTATTCGTTTATTAAAAAACAGATGCCAAGCTTTCTTAGCCAATGTTATGGATTTGAACAGAGACAAGTCAGATTTGGATAATATTTCTGTTGTTAAAGAATTTCCTGATGTATTTCCCGAAGAACTTCCCGGTCTACCCCCTGAACGTGAAGTTGAATTCTTTATTGACCTTGAACCGGGTACAAAACCCATTTCTAAAACCCAATATAGAATGGCTCCTATTGAACTTCAAGAGTTAAAAGTCCAACTACAGGAATTATTAGACATCGGTTTCATTCGTCCTAGTACATCTCCTTGGGGTGCTCCTGTTTTATTCGTAAAGAAGAAAGATGGGAGTATGCGACTTTGTATTGACTACCGAGAATTAAACCATGTCACCATCAAGACTAGGTATCCACTACCTCGTATTGATGACCTGTTTGACCAGTTGCAAGGAGCACAATTCTTTTCAAAGATCGATCTTCGTTCTGGATATCATCAGCTGAAGATTAAAACTGAGGATATTCCAAAGACTGCCTTCAGAACTCGGTACGGGCATTATGAATTCTTAGTGATGTCTTTCAAATTGACTAATGCCCCTGCTGCCTTCATGGATATGATGAATCGAGTATTCAAGAAATATTTGGATCAATTCGTTGTTGTCTTTATTGATGACATCCTCATCTATTCCAAAAGCCGTGTAGATCATGAGCACCATTTAAAGCTAGTACTTCAAAGACTTCGTGAACACAAGTTGTATGTCAAGCTAAAGAAATGCGATTTCTAGCTTGAGGAAGTAGCATTCCTTGGGCACGTGGTGTCAAAACATGGAGTATCTGTGGACCCGGCGAAGATTGAAGCAATACAAAGTTGGGAGCAGCCAAAGTCGGTGACCAAAGTGCGTAGCTTTCTGGGCTCAACTGGTTATTATCAGAGATTCGTGGAAGGATTTTCTCGAATCGCTACTCCGTTAACTCAGCTGACTCGAAAGGATGCAAAATTCGTATGGAGCGAGGAATGCGAGAAGAGCTTCCAAGAGCTCAAGAGGAGACTCATTTCGTCACCTGTTCTAACAATACCATCTGGTTCGAATGGATTTTTTATCTATAGTGATGCTTCTGGCAAGGGATTAGGATGTGTTCTCATGCAATATGGGAAAGTCATAGCCTATGCCTCATGACAACTCAAAGAATATGAGAGGAATTATCCTACTCATGATCTGGAGTTGGCAGCAGTCGTATTCGCGTTGAAGATATGGAGACACTACTTGTACAGGGAGAAAGTGGAGATTTATACGGACCATAAAAGCCTCAAATATTTTTTCACCCAAAAAGAACTCAACGTACGGCAACGACGTTGGCTTGAGCTGTTGAAAGATTACGATCACACTATTCAATATCATCCTTGAAAAGCGAACGTAGTAGCTGACACATTGTGTAGAAAATCATATGCGAGTACGAGTACAATATTTTCAACGCAAAGGCCCATTTTGTATGACTTGCAAAGGATGGAGGTAGAATTAATAACTCCAGGGACCCACGTGATGATGGCGAATATACGAGTAGAACCGACTTTAATTGATAAAGTTAAAGCTGCTCAAGCTACGGACCTCGGGCTGATACAAATGAAGAAGAAAGTGCAAGAAGGTGCTATTCCAGAAGCAAGAATCGATGAAGGAGGAATACTTCGAGTCAACTCTAGACTTTGTGTTCCAAACAATTCTGACTTGAGTCATAGAATCATGATGGAGGCACACAACACCCCGTTTGAAATCCATCCTGGGAGTACCAAAATGTATCATGATATTCGACATACATTTTGGTGGAACAATATGAAGAGTGAGATCGCAGAGTTTATCTCGAGGTGTTTAACTTGTCAACGTGTAAAGGCGGAGCATCAAATGCCAAAAGTCCCATTGCAACCACTTGAGATTCCGGAATGGAAGTGGGAACACATTACAATGGATTTCATTATAGGTCTTCCCACGGTTTCTCAAGGCATAAATGCTATTTGGGTTATTGTTGATAGATTAACCAAGTCTGCCCATTTCTTGCCGATACGTGAGACTTATTCCCTTGAACGTCTTGCTCGTATGTACGTGAATGAGATTGTGAGATTGCATGGCATACCAGTATCCATAGTTTTGGATCGTGACCCAAGATTCACTTCACAATTTTGGGTTAGCTTGCAGAAAGCTATGGGCACAGATTTACGATTCAGTTCGGTATACCATCCTCAAATGGACGGATAATCAGAGAGGACTATTCAAACCCTCGAAGATCTATTAGGACTTTGTGTCCTAGATTTTAAAGGAAGTTGGGATAAGTACTTGCCACTGGTGGAATTCTCCTACAACAACAGTTATCAAGCAACTATAGGCATGGCTCCATTTGAGGAATTATATGGACGAAAGTTTCGTTCTCCAGTATGCTGGGACGAGGTGGGACAAGCAACGTTGTTGGGACCAGATTTAGTACGCATGACTACAGAAAAGATAAAATTATTCGACAACGTATTCACACTTCACAAGATTGACAAAAGAGTTATGCTGATCTTCATCGAAAAGACGTGGAATTTAATATTGGGGATCATGTACTCTTACGTGTTGCTCCATGGAAGGGAGTTACAAGATTTGGAAAGAGAGGAAAAGCTCAATCCAAGATTTGTTGGTCCATTTGAGATTTTTGACCGAATAGGAAATGTGGCTTATAGACTCGCATTACCTCCAAGCATGTCTCGTGTTCATAATGTTTTTCACGTATCTATGCTTCGTAAATATGTGAAAGACCCGAACCACATTATTGCGTTAGAACTAGACGAGATAGCAGAAGATTTAACATACGAGGAGATACCTGTTGAGATTTTGGATAGGAAAGAGCATGTCTTACGCACGAAGGTTATACCATAAGTTAAGGTTTTGTGGAGAAAGCATGTTATTGAAGAAATGACCTGGGAGTTGGAATCAGAAATGAAAGCGAGGTACCCTCATCTGTTTGAAACACCAGGTACATACGTCAATTTCGAGGACAAAATTTTATAAGGAGGGGGAGGTTGTAAGACCCCAACTTATTATAAATAAAATTGAATTATCCTTTATTCATTATTCTAAATTAATAAGGGTTGATTTGATATAATGCTTTGGTTATGGGTGAAATGTGAAAATTTTACAAAATAAGCAAGTGGTTATAAAATAATCATTGTTGTCGGGGAATATTCGTTTGGTCGTGGAATATTTTTATTGTCGGGAATCTCCGTACGACGGCGCAGTCATTTGTGGGCCCCATAACGGAAAACGGTTGGATGAAAGAAAACGACAAAGATTGAGTTTTATAAATAACGGCATAAATTGTTACTGTTAACACTGTTGGGTTACCTGGTGGTTAAAATACAGTAATACGCGTGGTTGTACAGTAGCACACGGTATTGCACAGTATGGTTGAATTATTAATTCGTACGTAAGAAGGCACTACTCAATAATTGTTACAGTAGTTACTATTCATTATTTTATTATATTGATTCAATAATTGCTGCATTGTTAGTTTATATTATTATTGTTTCAATAATTGTCACTGCACAGTATTTCTCATTATCAGATCAATAATTCATATTATTTGAATAATATTATTAGATAGCATTATTGGAAATATCTAGAAAGTTCTGTCAAGGAGAGATTTAGTCATCTAATTGCGCGCCAGTAAGGAGAAATCCTTATTGGAAAGCCCCCTCTTTCCTGGGAACGGCCTGGTTGTCATAATCGTGATTCTATAATATTATTTAAGAATAATTAATTATTGATTCATATGATAAGGAAATATTTATTTGATGTAGATATAATTGATGAATATATTATTTTATGTGGATATAATTGAAGGAATTAATGTTGAGGTGTTTTATCAATATTTTGTCGGACTAGAAGAATTAAAAATCATCCGTTTGTGGATTTCGGATAATTTTTGTTTGGAATTTGGAAAAAATTTCTTCTGCAAAGTTGTAGATAATTGAAATTCCTATACAAATTCATAAGATTCGAATTTTCTGACAAAGGGGCTATTTATTGTAAATTATTGAAGTTCCGGAGTTCCGAAATAATTGATTTTTGAAAGTTTTAATCATTTTATTTAAGAAAAACATTTTTGTGGTTGTTGGCACATGGGTGGCTGATGTTTTTGACCAAAGAAGGCTGCTAAGGAATTAAGAAAAATAAATTAATATTTTATTAATTTAGTCTCCTTTGGCGTTCTAGCATTTTCCTATAAATAGAGGGCTAAGTTAGAATTGAAAATTACACCAGAAACAAGTTTTCTCTCTTTCTCTCTCTATATTATCGAGCGTATTCTTGTGAGTACACTTTGAGTGTTGTTATACGGTGCGAGTTTCTGTCAGTACTATACCCGAAATTCAGTCAGAAATACAGTTATTTTGAGGTAAGGGATGTTATTTTTTTCTTAAATGATATTATTTTCTTCAATATCATTATGCCAGAATATTGGTGAATTTTTTTATCAAATTTGGAACTTTTTGTGTCGGAGTTACTACTCACGTATACGGCACTATTCACGTGTACGTCACTATTCACGAATACGACACTATTCACCGAAAAATAAAAATTTTCCTTTTTGTCCAAGATGTCTATTTTGGCTACTATCTTTGATTGTATCCATGTTTAGATCGTTATTTTTGAATTCTGCTTCAAAATTGGTTATTATGGAGTATTATTGATCTTGGATAAAACTGTTATACGAATCCTTAATATTTGTCCTTCTATCTCACTGGATTCGTTCTTAAGAATATTTTTCATCATCCTCAGTCCTTAATGATGATATTATTGAATATCTTTGGCCTGTAGTGCAAAGATAAATGATTACTGATGAATATCTTTGGCCCGTAGTGCAAAGATGAACAGGTGTTAAAATGAACATGACCAACCGGTGATATAAATGAATATCTTTGGCATATAGTGCAAAGATGATTAAAGATGTATATTGATTGTTTTTACAGGGATAAAATATTGATGATGGACTCATAATCTTAGAAGATAATAGAATTCATTCTCTACGTGGCTCTTCTAATGGATTGTTGTTTCTGCTGTATTTGTTGATCTAAAACTTATTGTTGATTATATTTTATCAGATTTGTTTCCTATTGAAGACTAACGATAATTTTTTGTATATTATCTTAGTCATAATGTTCTTTACTGGACTAGTTGAGCTCACCCTTTTCTTTTTTGTTCTATTTTTCTTCTCAGGAGGTGAGAACATAACAGGATTGAGTCGGGGTATGGAATGAGGTTTCTAGAAAGATGTTTTAGCAGTCCTCACTATTTCTGTAAAATAGTGTTAGAATAATTATAATGAGGACTTATTTGCGTGTGGATATTGTCTAGAAGATAATATTTGTATTTAAACTCACAGTATGTATTGTCGTATTTCACACGACATTTGTATTATTGAAGTTGTAGTTTGCTTTATGTACCATGAATTTGGCAACTCAGAATGGGTGTTGTATACCTGTTTTGGGGGCGTCACAACTAAACCCCTTTCCTTGATAGAACTTTCTTAGACATTGTCAATAACACAAATAACAATATAAATAACTTGTCATCTCAATTATTGATTTAATAATATAAAATATTATGCAGATGATACTGTGATAATAATAGAATTAATAATGTGAGATACTATGCAGCAATTATTGTAGCAATAATTGATTATGGCTGAGTGACTTCTCACGTAAGCATCAATAATTAATATTGTGTGCTACTATGCAACCATGCGTATTACTGTACTTTTATCGCTGGGTATTTTAATAGTTAACGGTAAAAAATTTGTCGTTATTTTTATAAAAAGATATTTTTGTCATTTGCTAACTTCGACAATAATTCTGTTGTGGGGTCCACCAATGATTTTACCGTCGTATGAATATTCCTTGATAAAATGAATATTCCCCTGACCAAACGAATATTTTATAACAACTTTCTTACTTTGCAAAATTTATAAATATTACGCACAACTATAACATTATATCAAATCCACACCATTAAGGGTGTAAACGAACCGAGTCGATCCGAGTATTGAGTTGCTCAGATTTGGTTCACAAAATTTATCGAGTATAAAATAAGGTTTGATTGAGGCTCATTTAGCTACCAAGTCGAGCACGATTCCGAATCGAGCCCGAGCAGTTTGGACTTTTCAAACGAATATGATCCGAGTGTCAATAGAAAATTATAGTTTGAGGAGGTTCGAGTAATTTATCGAACTTTAAAATGTGTTCATATTTGACTCATTTATATTTTGAGTCGAGCTCAAATCAAACTTTTAGTCGAGCGAGTCCGAATCGAGCCCGAACTGTTTTCTCATTTTACAGCCTTACACACCATAATATTCAAAAATTTATTTCGAGAAAAATAATCTTTATTCATAAAAGTTGGGGTCTTACAACTACAACATAGAACTTAAATCTGTTTGATTGGAATAAACTGGTACAAGCATTGAGAGATGCTAAAAATTGTTTCGTGTTTTTGTCATGTGATATCCAAAGATTATCAATAACACATTTATATTCTTTTGAAAGTTCTATTCCTGGATATGAATAAAGCTATTGGTTCCCTATGGAAAGAATTTCATAATTCTTTTGGGGACTAGAATGCATGTTATGTTGTGATGATTATGCAGTATTCATTTTCTTAGATGCAGTGAATGAATGTTGTGAGTTGTGTAAACTGGCATAAACTGGTATTCGTACTGAGCCTTTAGGCAGAAAACCTTGATGTATGCTATTGTTCCTTGGCGAAGAATGCCTCGAAGGATCTGTCATCTGTCATGCATTAAATGAAGTTAATAATGTGAAAATAAATTTACTGTAATGAATTCTTATAAAGACTCTGCTACTGAACTTGTAATGTTAGGTTTCGGAGGGGGTTTCTCTGGAGAAGTATTATCTAAGGCTGGTAAAGTATGCTTTACTGGATCATTAAGCTGGGTATTTATAAGCTTGATAGAAGCTATAGTTTCTGTTCTTTCTAGAACATCGCGATTCTTTCTCTTAGAATCTTATAATCCTTCTGGTATTCTAGACTGGAAATCTTTCTAAGTTTCAATCTTGGGACCTGTGTATACTTTTTTTTTTGTATTTATAAAAAATCTTTCTATCTGGCTTAGTATAAAGATTTTTCTGTTTATTACTAAACTTTTGATCTTTTCTAGATCTACTGTTTAAATAAATATTTTTCTTAACTAAAGACTATTTTCTAAAAGTCCTTAGTAATTTTTTGTGAATATTACTAATAATATCTTTGTTAAAAACTTTTTTTAATCTGTTAAACTGTTTATTAACATTATTACTTCCTATATTGTGAACTAAATTAAGGGAAGTAATTTTACTGGGGTAATCTAGTAATGTATGGTTTAACCGCCTATTGTTATTGTTGTAAAAGTCTATTTTATCTTTTATTTTTGGGTTGAATAATCTAATCTGTTGGGAAGTATTTTACTTACTAATCTTACTGGTTGTTACAAGTTTATCCCTAAACTTATAACCTGAATTTGGAGAAGTAATAATAATAAAGTATTTTAGTATTGTCTATTCTATTCTTTTAAGAATATTAATATCTAAACATAAGTTAATATTATAAATTATTCTATTTAACTCTGGATAGAATGGTTTAACCTATTTATAAGTAATATGTTTACTTGTATTAAATATATTGTGATAATTAACAAAGTGGGTTTCTGGCTATGGAGAGGAAGAATACTATGGTATTCTGATGATAATTGGTTTAATCTTATTATACTATTTAAGCAAAAATATATTTTAGTAAATATTTTTGGTAAGAATAAAATAATATAAAAATATATTGTTGTTAATAATTGTTTTAGAAATAAAACTGGTAATTGTATTGATCATGGAATAATATTACAATTTGTAATTTTTGTCTTCTGGAATAATTCCTGATGTAAAAGATAATAGTTTTAATGATCGAGTAATATGGTTAAAATAATATTCTAAAAACCTGGTTATAATATTATTATCAAAGTATGTTTGATAATTCCTGATTTCTGGAAATACTTTTACTTTATCTGTCTTAAGATCAATCTTAGGAAGATTAATCGCAAGATCATTTAAAATTGATTTTACTGCAGACTGAAAGGATTGTAGATGTTTATCTGTATTCTTAGATATTTCTATTTCCAAGGTTTCGGGTTTATCTAAAATACTCTTTTCTTTTTCTAGAAATGGTATGTCTGGTGTATCTACTAATTCTAAGAACCCTTGTTCTAATTCTTTTGATGATGAGTTTTCTGGTGTAACTAAAATATCAGCATCTGTGTCTGGCGTATCTACAAATTCTGGATTAATATCTTTATCTAATTCTGATGGTATTTCTGTTTTATTAAGAATATACTTGTGTCCTAACTCTAAAAGTTCTTTTTCAAATGTTGGAACAATTGATGATAATATTTCTTTTTTTATTAAGAAAATTCTCATCTTCAAATAATGTTATTTCTGTTGAGTAGAAACTTCTATGTCTTCTGGTTCTTGAATAGTTATACTTTGGTCTAAGACTTTTTTTTAAGTCTTATGGTTCTTCTTTTTGGAATGTTTTCTGTAGTACTTCATTATTTATTTTTAAAACTAAATTATTATTTTCTACTTCTATATACTGGTAAGGTTCTAGTAGATTTTCTGGTATTAACTTTAAACAATCTTGGTTTAAAGAATCTGGATGATAAAATAAAGATCTATTAATAATGGTGACTTCTTGAGTCTTCTGTTTACTATGTTTAATATACCTTTTGAGTATATTATATCTTTATGTTTTTATTTCTTCTGGATCTCCTATCTTACACTTTACATATCTGATAATCTTATATTCTACTGCTGTTAATTATTTTGCTGTAGGAAACTATCTGTTGGAACTTTTGGGAGCTGGTAAAGGATCTGAAGTAATCTTAATTCAAGACTATCTTCTAACATATAGATCTATTAAGATGTCTTTAGTCTGAATTAAGTACTGGTAATATGTAATCTTTTTGATATTCTTCTAATGAGTCAATGGCTTCTATTGTATGTTTGTACTGGATATAAGAAACCAATTTTCCTATATTCATATCATGTCTCATCTTTTTTAGTCCTTTCTGTAATTCTTCTAATTCTATTTTTGTTTTTGTATATTCTTTCCTATTTCTCTAGTATTCTACATGATATCTCTTGGTAATAGTTCTGGTATTAGTAAAGGTTCTTTCGAACTCCTAAATTTGTATTCTATTCTGGTTTATATAATCTGTATATCTTCTTCTAGCTTCTGTAAGATCCATTTCTAGCAAATGTGTTTTTCTAACTTTTCTCTATCTTCTTCAGCTTCTAACTGTAATTCTGCTAGAGTTTCTTTAAGATCTCTTATTCTATCTGATACTTGAATATAAGCATTTATACTGGTATTTTCTGTTTTTGCTAAGTTTCTGAGAATATATTTTTTCTCTGGATTCTAATCTGTTAAGAGTTTCCTTTACTTTAATGTACTCTAATAGTATTATAATAATATATCTAGCATACTTTAGTCATAATATTAGGTTTAGGAAATTTATCTTTTACTGGAGTATATCTACCTACTATTTTTATTCTGTTTAATTCTTCTTTAAAGGATTTTATTATAGTTTTTCTTTTATCCATTCTAACTAATATATTCTCCTAGTCTTATCCTAGTCCTTTCTATTTTATGGTTATAATATTTTTTAAATGAATATACTGGTTTTTTCCTGGTGATCTAGTATATGTTATTGATGATTGGGTAATATACCCATGAATTGGATATACTTGGGCTTAAATTATTGTATTCTCAAGTCATTTAGAAGCATTTTTACTATGTTTAGTTGTTATTTTGCAAATTCGAGAGCTGGAGAGGCAATTGAGGAAGCTTTTGAGCAGAGAATGGCAGTTTGGTAATTAAAATGACTTACAGTGTCGGGGCACTATTGCTAGAGTTAATCCCAGCACCGGGGCGCTGTGGCGTGATTTATGTTGACTATGCATGCGCGTTGACCAATGGTTTGACTGCATAATTGGAGGATATTTGAGAAGTTGATTTGGACAAGGATTTTGGGGAGGGAAGGATAGTCTATAAAGACTAATTGGCTGTAAATAAAGATATGTATCTACACAATTGAAGATCAAGCAAGGGGATTACTTGAAGATTGAAGGATTGGCTCT
Organism: Panax japonicus; assembly: GCA_020205505.1. Lineage (NCBI taxonomy): Eukaryota > Viridiplantae > Streptophyta > Magnoliopsida > Apiales > Araliaceae > Panax > Panax japonicus. Next base: position 25,625,679 of record CM035108.1, on the reverse strand, counting down.
AGAGTTTTCTTCTTCTCCTATTTTTCAATTGGTGTAATTTCTTAAGGATGATTTTTAAAGGATTGTTAGTTTTAAATTTTGTCATGAACTAATTTCTTTCATTAAGATTTCAATTGTATCTTTTATGTCTATAAATTAGTTATGCAATTTATTACAATTATTTTATGTCAAAGTTAATTGTTTATCTTGCCTTGTGTTAATTGATTAATTATTTGGCCAATAATTATCTTGTTACTCTAGAAGGAATTGAAAGAGGATATCTAGGGTTAGAACTAGGCATGATAACATGTGTTCTTAGTTATTTGCATGACAGATAATTAGGGTTGTGAATTGAATGGAAATATTTGTTCACCGTATATAACAAATAAGGAATTGGGATTGAAGGAGTTTAATTCAATTGTTTTACATAGGAATATAGCAAGATTAATTGGATTAAATAGAAGTTAATTGATCACTTAATTGGGAAATGGCTTTTGACATTTGAGAATTCATATTAACAATTCAGTAGGCATAATAATTGGGATAATTGGATAATTGATTTATAGTTCATAATTTGGGATATTGAAGTCTTAATCTTTCTTTATCTGAATTCATTCGTTAAAATCTTATTTTTATTTATTTGATTTATTTTAGAATAATCTCTTTCTAATTGATTATTTTCGTTTTCCTATTTCGAAAAATCACATTGTATGGTTGTTTAAATAAAATTGGATTGATATAGTGCTAGTAGTTGGAATTTATTGACTAGAATTCTCTATGGGATCGACACTCTATCTTATCACTTTATTACTAGTTAACTATATACACTTGCACAAATTCATTGATTGTGAAATCATCCAACAAATTTTTGGCGCCGTTGCCGGGGAATTCTTTATTAATATTAATTCCATATTAGTTATAATCAATTCGGTCTTAATTTAAACGTTATTTATTTTTCTTCTTGTATTTACAGGAATTCTTTGTGAGTGTATGCACACTAGATCAAGGGCTAAAAAGGAACTTTTTCCTTATACAGACGATATCGAAAGGAAGTTCCGCAAATTGCAGTCAACTAGTGCGGTGTCACCTGTGGAAGAAAATCTGGCAGAACAAGAAATACCGGTGAACATGGCAGGGGATGAACAAAAATCACTTAGGGATTATGCCATGTCGAATGTCACGGATATACAGTCAAGTATTAGGAGGCCGACAATCAATGCAAACAGTTTCAAGATAAAACCGGGAACAATTCAGATGCTACTGAATACATGCCAGTTTGGGGGTACTTCGCTAGATGATCCTAATGAGCACATATTGAGTTTCTTGGAAGTTTGCGACACCTTCAAGTTCAATAATGTATCAGAGGATGTGACACCCCCAAATCTGGGTTACCTGACTCCCGAGTTTGGTGTTCACGATCCACACTATAACAAACATTTAACTACCCATAATATATAAAGATAGTAACTTTCATAAGATTTTATCAGAGTTTAATAATAATACATCACCCAGGTTCTCTAACCTTAACTTTACAAACATACCCTTTAGATATACAAAAAGGATTTACAATACAACATAATAAATATATTCAACATAACTAATTTATAACTACGCCTTTTCCCTTGTTCTGCTTCATAGCACCTCCTGCAACTTCGTCCCTAGCTGAAATGTTTTATTTATAGCAAGGGTGAGCAACAAATTTGCCCGCAAGTTAAGATTATACAATAAATGTATATGATTTAACAATAATAGCCTATCTATTTTGATAGTATGAAACCAAAGTTCGGGGAACTTTGAAATAGCTGAACAAATTGTTATTCAATAACAAGGCTTCTCCTTTTCTATGCAATACCATAATTTGATAATGAAAGAGTACAACGCTTTCAAAATTCTACAAGAATCAATTCTACACAATAACAAAGTGGAATAATTTCCAGATTTATACTGAGTGATCACACAAGATCTTTGAACTTATTTTCTCGGGCATCTATCAAAGATTTACTTTGATACATACCAGGAGTATCAGATAACCATAAAGATTAAATCATACCCCTCTGCAAGTACTTAGAGCCGGCCAACTCCTTGTACCCTATATTATGCATATTACTCAAAACGCGCGCAAAGATCGAATTCACAACCCAAAATGTTCCCTTTATATAAAATGTTGTTCTTCTCAGTTTTAGAATCAATATTTTGATTTTACAACGAAATACTGTGATTTCAAATTCTACTTACTTATCGATCTTGCCGAAATAATTGGCATCGATTCTCCAATAACAATTTAATTATTTTCTTGAATTTATCAAGTTCTAACCAATGTTTGTCTAGCCAGAATAATTAGCTAAGACATTTCTCAACACAATTTGACAATAAACAGGAATTATCTGTACTGTCAATTCTAACTTCTACAGATTTGAATATTCAACAACAGTAATTCTACGAATATATATTTCTGAATCAGTTATTCAATTTGAATTATTAGGCATGCACTAACTGTAAATAAACAACAATAAATCCTGGATGTGGTGTAATTAGCAATAATTAACCACTATAATAATTGAATGAAATATAATTCAAGGTTGAGTTAGGAAACTTGCCTCTTCAGCTGACTACAGCTACACAATACATTTATCTGTTTTTGAGAGACCTATAACCAATAATGTCGGTCTCACAATTAGTACAATCATTTATAACATATAACATTGTATTTACAGTCAAACTTCTCCTAGGCACATTACCACATAGCCACATTAGTGTTTATAACCTATATAAAGACTTATCAAGTCTAACTATTTTGGTCTAGTTGGATTTCGGTCCATTCTCGGTGTTCTAGTCACCATATCCGACAATTAACACATTGATTGTCAATTAAACTTGATCTCTAAGCTTCAATATTATTATAGATAAGTCAAATATCGTTTATAATATTTTCCGGAAGCTTTTAATAATCTATAAACCCTTATTATAATTTATAATAATTTTTCAAACACTTAAATCATTTTTAAATGATTTAATTATCAAATAATCATATCATTATTAATATTTAATAATATAAAAATATTAATAACATACTTGTCAAAATATTAAAGTTATTATCAATAACTTAAAATATTTTTAAATCATCAATATTCTACTTAAATGATTTTTAAAATATTTAAAAGCATTTTTAAATCATCACCATTAATATATAATATTAATGAAATTATTATCTAAATATTAAAAGTCATAATTTATAACTTAAAATATTTTTAAACTATTTTTCTCATTTTTAAATCAATAAAATCATTTTTAATTCATTTATTTAATATAATAATTAAATAAATCAAATATCATTAATATTACTTTATTAATGAAAATTCTCCAAAAATATTGAAAATTATATTTTATAATTTAAAATATTTTTTAACACTTTATTCTAAATTAAAATGATTTTTAAATCATTTTTATCTTATTTATTTAATTTAATAATCAAATAAATATAATATCATTAATATTAAATTATTAATGAAAATTCTCCAAAAATATTAAAAGTTACATTTTATAACTCAAAATATTTTAAAATACATTTTTCTTATTTAAAATGATTTTTCATAATATTAAATCATTTTTCTCTAATTTATATAATAAAATAATTAAATAAATTAAATACCTTTAATATTTAAATACTTATAAATATTAAAGAAAATTATTCCAATTGGTCAAAAATTATTTTTCATAATTTAAAATAATTTTTAAAACTATTTTTGGTAATTTTTATAATTTATTTCTATTTTTTATTAATTTCCGGAATATTCAGAAAATAAATAAATAAAACCGTCGCTAAAGCCCTTTAGCGACAGAAAGCGTCAGTTGTTGGTGTTCTTGAGCTCAAGAACACTGACAGCCGGCAGCTTCAAGGGTCTACTTTGACCGGCTTTTTAGTTGATCTATGATGATTTATCATAGATCCATAGCATCAAAGTTGATAAAACTCGAAGTTTTTCAAAACTGCCAAGAACACGATCTGTGGTCTGACAAGCTAATGTCAGGTGCCATAGATCGGTGCTTGTGCTTTAGTTTTCTTGTTTTATGTTTTGTAATGGTAGACTGATATGCTGTCTTTCATCTCCAAGTGGTAGAATAACAATTGAATAACTAGATCATGAGATATTAACGGTCAAAATCTGTTGACCGGGATTGACCGAGCCAAAATCTGGGCAAGCCCAGAAACTGAAGTGGCGTCTGACAGAACTTTAAGCTTCCAGATCTGTTTGGTTTGTGTGTTTTTTGTTGCTGTTGTTGTGTTAAATGTGTAGCTTGTAGTATGGACTACGGATCTGGGTTATTAGGACTCTTATAACTTCTTTGGATTGCTTAGAAAATTTGGTTAAAGTAGGCGTCTCAAGCAGATTTTGAAAATCTGGGTAAAACCCAGAATTCTGGGCAGCGAGTTTTCTGACGACGTTTGACCAAAGATTAGATACTGATTTCGTTGTTGTTGGACCTAGATATTGTTATTTCGTTATTCCTTGACATAAGAACTACAATTATGAACCAACAAACGACTTAAACTAAGACCAGAACATAGCTTAAATTGAGCTTGAATATGGCAACTCGAACTGCTCATGCCCAGAAAATTTCCAGGTCACGTTGTCAGTGACTTTAGGGGCTTGGATCTTGATAGTGTTGTGTGATATTACTTATATTGTTATTGATTCTTGTAGTGTTACATAAACTCTACAAGATCGTGCTTAAGATAGCCCAGAACATGAGCATATTGGAAATTAAAGTCGGTCAAACATGACACCTTGATCTGCCGGCTGTCAGTGTTTTTGAGCTCAAGAACATCAACAGCGACGCTTTGTGTCGCTAAAGGGTTTTAGCGACGGTTTTATTTATTTATTTTCTGAAAATTTCTTAAATTAATAAAAAAATAAAAATAAATTCTAAAAATTACCAAAAATGGTTTTAAAAATTATTTTAAATTATGAAAAATAATTTTTGACCAATTGGCATATTTTTCTTTAATATTTATAATTATTTAAATATTAGAGGTATTTAATTTATTTAATTAGTGTAATTAAATAAATTAGAAAAAAATGAATTAATATTATGAAAAATCATTTTAAATGAGAATAATGTATTTAAAAATATTTTGAGTTATAAAATGTAACTTTTAATATTTTTGGAGAATTTTCATTAATAATTTAATATTAATGATATTATATTTATTTGATTATTAAATTAAATAAATAAGATAAAAATGATTTAACTGATTTAAAAATCATTTTAATTTAGAATAAAGTGTTAAAAATATTTTAAATTATAAAATATAATTTTCAATATTTTTGGAGAATTTTCATTAATAAAGTAATATTAATGACATTTGATTTATTTAATTATTATATTAAATAAAGGAATTAAAAATGATTTTATTGATTTAAAAATCATTTAAAAATGAGAAAAATGATTTAAAAATATTTTAAGTTATAAATTATGACTTTTAATATTTAGATAATAATTTCATTATTATTTATATATTAATGGTGATGATTTAAAAATGATTTCAAATATTTTAAAAATCATTTAAGTAGAATATTGATGATTTAAAAATATTTTAAGTTATTAATGATAACTTTAATATTTTGGAATTTATGTTATTACTATTTTGATATTATTAAATATTAATAATGATATGATTATTTGATAATTAAATCATTTAAAAATGATTTAAGTGTTTGAGAAATTATTACAAATTATAATAAATGTTTATAATTATTAAAGCTTCCGGAAAATATTATAAACGATATTTAACTTATCTATAATAATATTGAAACTTAGAGATCAAGTTTAATTGACAATCAATATGTTAATTGTCGGATAGGGTGACCAGAACACCGAGAATGGACCGAAATCCAACTAGACCAAAATAGTTAGACTTGAAAAGTGTTTATATAGGTTATAAACACTAATGTGGCTATGTGGTAATGTGCCTAGGAGAAGTTTGACTGTTAAATACAGTGTTATGTGTTATAAATGTTTGTACTAATTGTGAGACCGACATTGTTGAATATAGGTCTTACGAACGCAATTAATTATATTGTGTAGCTGTAATCAACGTGAAAGGCAAGTTTCCTAACTCAACCTTGAGTTATATTTCCTTCAATTATTATAGTGGTTAATTATTGCTAATTACACCACATCCAGGGAAGTTATTGTTGATTATTTGCAGTTAGTGCATGCTTAATAATTCAAATTGAATTACTTATTCAGAAATATACATTCGTAGAATTACTGTAGTTGAATATTCAAATCTGTAGAAGTTAGAATTGACAGTACAGATAATTCCTGTTTATTGTCAAATTGTGTTGAGAAATGTCTTAGCTAATTATTATGGCTAGACAAACATTGGTTAGAACTTGATAAATTCAAGAAAATAATTAAATTGTTATTGGAGAATCGATGCCAATTATTTCGGCAAGATCGATAAGTAAGTAGAATTTGAAATCACAGTATTTCGTTGTAAAATCAAAATATTGATTCTAAAACTGAGAAGAACAACCTTTTATATAAAGGGAACATTTTGGGTCGTGAATTCTACCTTTGCGCGCGTTTTGAGTATTATGCATAATATAGGATACAAGGAGTTGGCCGGCTCTAAGTACTTGCAGAGGGGTATGATTTAATCTTTATGGTTATCTGATACTCCTGGTATGTATCAAAGTAAATCTTTGATAGATGCCCGAGAAAATAAGTTCAAAGATCTTGTGTGATCGCTCAGTATAAATCTGGAAATTATTCCACTTTGTTATTGTGTAGAATTGATCCTTGTAGAATTTTGAAAGCGTTGTACTCTTTCATTATCAAATTATGGTGTTGTATAGAAAAGGAGAAGCCTTGTTATTGAATAATAATTTGTTCAGCTATATCAAAGTTCCCCGAATTTTGGTTTCATACTATCGAAATAGATATGCTAATATTGTTGATTCATATACATTTATTGTATAATCTTAACTTGCGGGGCAAATTTGTTGCTCACCCTTGCTATAAATAAAACATTTCAGCTAGGGGCGAAGTTGCAGGAGGTACTGGGAAGCAGAACAAGGGAAAAGGCGTAGTTATAAATTAGTTATGTTGAATATATGTATTATGTTGTATTGTAAACCCTTTTTGTATATCTAAAGGGTATGTTTGTAAAGTTAAGGTTAGAAAACCTAGGTGATGTATTATGAAACTCTGATAAAAACTTATGTAAGATACTATATATATATTATGGGTAGTTAAATATTATTTATATTGTGGATCGTGAACACCAAACTCGGGAGTCAGGTAACCCGGATTTGGGGGTGTCACAGGTTGGTATCAGAGCTGTAGTGACCAAGGTAGTCACCAACTGGTAGTGGAGCTGTAGGTTATAAACCTTAAGTGGGGTGGAAAAAAAAACCTAGGATTATAACCTATAAGCGAGATAGAGATACTCATTTAGAGTACTAAGTCAGAGATTGCCGAAGTGCAACGATAGTGAGAAATGGGGACACATAGTGTGAGGAGTTTGAACTAATGAATTACTAATCAAGTTATTTAAATTGATTGTAGGATGTTTGGAGAAGACCAAATGAGTACGGAGATGCTAGTGGTTGTTGCACCAAAGCCACAAGCCGAGGTGCCAGCGCAAAATGAATCAGTTGATAAGGTGGAATAAGATGAACCTATGGTTAATCTGGGGAGCGATCATGACGATTATCCCGAGATGTATCTGAGTGGAGATGGGGAGGTAGAGTCTGAGCCAACTAGGGTAGAGATAAAGAATAAGACTACAGTTGAAGAACAAGATCAACTAGTTGCAGAAGTTCAAGAACTCCGGAGTAAAGCGTTTCTCTTAGAGCAGCTATGGAAGACAGAACGAGCGTTATGCGAAATGACTGAAGGCGCAGGTAGACAGAATGAAGGCGAAAGGTGGTGGATCATCTGAAGGGACGATCAAACAGCAGAAAGACAAGAAGAAAAGGAAAAGGGACAACAATATCCCTAATTCAGAAAAGTCAAGCTCGAAGAAGAAGCAAGCCTGTGGCAAGTGTGGAAAGAGCCATTTGGGAGAATGTATGTGGGGTTAGAATGTGTGTTATAATTGTGGTTTGGAAGGACATTTATCACCAAATTGTCCTAAACCAAAGAAAGGAGGATGTTTTGCATGTGGTGGAACGAGTCATAGGGTTAAGAATTGTCCTAAAAAGAAGAAGGATTATGTGTGTGGAGAATAATGTTTTCTTTGGTAGGAGATAACTTTTGTATGCCTCCACTTTTTGTGTAAAGTTGTAGTAATGAATCCCGACTTTTGTCATAAAGGGATAGTACTTGTTTGTAGTTGTATGAGTAATGTATTGAAAAGTACTATGTATTATTTGCATGAATATAAATGCAATATATGTTTGTATGAATGAAATCTTTATTTTCTATATGAATATAAGATTAAAATAAATTTGTGTGTTCTTAAAACTCATACTTATGGTATGTTCATGACTCATAATTATATGAAATGTTTTGAACCCCTCAGCGAATGGATGCCAAAGGTCTGACTAGGATAAGTTCATACACTCGTATAATTGTGGCAAGTTACTGAACTCCTAAGTGTGGTAAGTTTGATGAACTGGATATAGTAATGTGAAAATGGAGAATAATAACTTTTTGTGTAAAGTTATGTTGTTAATCCTGATATGATTTAAAAAAAAAAGGATAGTAATATTTGAAGTACTAAATGTAGTATGTGCTATTTGAATAAATATGCAATTAATTGAGAATTATGTGTTGAATTCTTATTGTGTTAAGAATTTGTATAGAGAAAGAGTATTAATATAAGATTTTTATTTAAATCAGATCATGCCGCCTAGACGACAGAATCGAAACCAACGAGAAGAATATTCAGTGAATAACGAAGGAGGTCAAGTTGACCCAATGCAAAATTTTGCAAATATGATAGCCGAAGCTATGGAGAATAGAGCTTCCGCGGGAAGAGGAAGAGCGAGAGAACAACCCGCTGATAGATTAGCCAATTTCAAGGATTTTAAAGCTGTAGGACTGCCGAAATTCAAAGGAACCACCGATCCGATTGAAGCCCAAACTTGGGTAAAGAGATGGAGAAAGCATTCATCATTGCACGTGTGGCAGAAGAGCAAAAGATGGCTTTTGCAACTTATCTGATGAAGGGAGAAGCCAATTACTGGTGGGAGACGAACCAAGCACGAGCTGGTACAGAGGTGGTGTTGTGGACGAGATTCAAGGAGTTGTTCTTTGAGAACTACTTCTCACCAAGTATGCAATCCAGAATGGAAGTTAAATTCTTAGAACTAAAGCAGGAGAACATGTCAGTATCTGAATATGCTGCCAAATTCAACGAGCTGGCAAGATTTTCACCTCATCAGGTGGACACAGAAGCAAGAAAGGCACGAAGATTCGAGAATGGGCTGAAGCCGGGGATATTCAACAAAGTAGCTGTGCTGCAGATCAGCACTTTTGCGGCTCTATTGCAGAAAGCGTTAATTGCTGAAGGAGGGAGCGAAGCAGCGTCTCGATTTCATCAGGAAAAGAAGAAGACAAATGACGGAGGAAGCAGTGAAGGAAGTAATCCAAATAAGAGAAATGGAATGAGAATACCCAGTCGGGTAATAAGTTAGAAGATAATAGGAAAGGAAGGGAGCCATGTTCGAATTGTGGGAAGCACCATGCTGGAGTTTGCTTGAAGAAGAAGGGAGTTTGCTATAACTGTGGGCAAGAGGGGCATATGTCACCCAATTATCCCAGTCCGAAAAAAATTCAAGGTTACTTTGGATGCGGATCGATCGACCATATTGTACGAAACTGTCCGAAAAGAAATGCTGAGAAGGAAAGCGCCAACAAGGGACCCGGTGGCAGAAGCTTGGCAATTCGAGGTCCTGCACAGCCAGGAAGACCAATGGCACGTACATTCAACATGACGGAACAAGATGAAGTGACAACTCAGGAGGTGGCAGCAGGTAACGATATCGTTTAGAAAATTTAATTTCGCGAGAAATATGAGTTAGATAATTCTGAGAACTGATTTCTTTTATAGACTCAGGTCACATGTTAGAATTTGAAACCAAAATTAATATTGTGTTGATTAAAAATGAATTGATGATACAACTTTAAAAGATTGTAGAGTATAAGAAAGCGGTAATCCGAGGACGGAATCCTTTTAAGGAGGGGTGAATGTGATAACCCGGGATTTTGAATAATCCAAAATTTATGAATAATTTTTTTTATATTATTAACATTGATTGTTAATATTGTGCTGAGAAATTTATGAGAAAAGTCTCGAGAATGAGTCAATTTGGATATTGACTAATAAAATAGAGAAGAGTTGTGTTTAACAGTTTTAGAAACCCTAACCCTAATTTTCGGATAGGGGTTCGATCGAAAATACAATTGAAATAATTGTATTAATAATTTCGTGTTCGTTCTGTATGACTTTAATGATCAAAAAAAATTAATTGGATAAGGTTTAATATTATTAAACCCTGATAAGAGATTAGAAACCCTAATCTCATGATTAGAAACCCTAACGTACCGTTAGAAACCCTAATTTTACGCCGAGAAACCCTAATTTCAAAATTGGGAGATTATAAATCCTAAATTGGGAAACCCTAATCCTAATTGACGAGCCTATGGGTCCATTAAACTTAAATATGATTAGAAAACTCTAATTATATTTTTTGGTATGTTAAATTTCTATTTTTGAAACCCTAATTTTATTTTAGAAAATTTATTTTTCTAAATTAAACCCTAAATTTGAAAATTGTGGGAGCTAGAATTTTTTTTAAAAAACCCTAAGAGGGTTCAAAACCTAAAACTTAATGTCCAAACCCTAAACCCTAAGGGTTTCATCAAATACAAATTCTAGAAAAAATTGGAAATGACCATAATGCCTTTATGTGGAGATTTTATTTGATTTCTTGTAAATCTTGCAAAATCTAGAGTTGGTGAACAACTCTCTTGTCTTTGTGACTTCAAAATCTCAGCCAAATCAGATCCCAGCCAAAAATGATCAGATCCAAGCAACTTATAAGCTTATATTAGAAATTCAAGAGAGAGAAAGTTCATAAACTTTGCCATTTTTCACATTTGCTCTCACCAACTCTCTCTCTCTCCTAAATATCCAAAAATAGCTAGTATATCAGTCCTAGAATCATTCCTTGATCAACCAATATCAATTTAGGAGAATCAAGATCAAAGATTGGACAAGAGAGGTATAACCCTATTTTTATTTTTGATCTTGTATGCTTAGGAAATAATTGTGTTTATGTGTTTAGATTCATGCTAGGATATGTTTTTAGTTGATCTATGATGATTTATCATAGATCCATAGCATCAAAGTTGATAAAACTCGAAGTTTTTCAAAACTGCCAAGAACACGATATGTGGTCTGACAAGCTAATGTCAGGTGCCATAGATCGGTGCTTGTGCTTTAGTTTTCTTGTTTTATGTTTTGTATTGGTAGACTGATATGTTGTCTTTCATCTCCAAGTGGTAGAATAGCAATTGAATAGCTAGATCATGAGATATTAACGGTCAAAACCCGTTGACCGGGATTGACCAAGCCAAAATCTGGGCAAGCCCAGAAACTGAAGTGGCGTCTGACAGAACTTTAAGCTTCCAGATCTGTTTGGTTTGTGTGTTTTTTGTTGCTGTTGTTGTGTTAAATGTGTAGCTTGTAGTATGGACTACAGATTTGGTTTATTAGGACTCTTATAACTGCTTTGGATTGCTCAGAAAATTTGGTTAAAGTAGGCGTCTCAAGCAGATTTTGAAAATCTGGGTAAAACCCAGAATTCTGGGCAGCGAGTTTTCTGACGACGTTTGACCAAAGATTGTAGCATCCCCGAATCCGGGCCCCGAATCGCCGCGGATTCGGTACACTAATTCTTTCACTAATTGCGGAAGATATAAACATAATTTGTTTATACATTACATTACACACTATTTCCCCAAGGTCGAATAACCTTAACTTAAATACAATTCATAATCTTTATAACACATTTATCAAACTATTTTATTACAAAATAGATACACTGTATACTCCAAGCTAAACTTGGCATTATCTTTTCTATCGATAATTAATTTGTTTAAGAATCATATCTATTCTCATTTCAAAATAAAACTTCTTTATCTATACAATATTTCAAACTGTATATAGCTGCCGATTACATTTGATAAAACTATCAATCATAGATTTATGCCATTTCTAATTCAAGAAAATGTATTCATTTTGTACATCGCTCATTCTTCATCATCCGTATAGCAACAATATTGTCTAACATCATTAACCTGCAAAAGTTTGTGTTTGCAAGATTGAGCTCGACAGCCCAGCAAATTTAACAGTCTATCATGTTTCACATAGCACACAATTCTATATGCACTACCTTTCCATTAATATGCATCTATACATGCAACATATATTCTTTACTATGCATATCTTACATGCATCAATAATTCCTTTCAAAACATACAGTCATGCTTATACATTTCTAATTTATCTAATTATATCATACAACATGTAATCACATATGGATTGAGTTCCATAATCCAATTAACTTAGTCATATTTTAACTTTCAACAATTCATAGAGCATGATATGCAATTTAACATATAACCACATCGCATCCTCAAACATAATAGAACTGAAAAACTTGCCTGAACCGTTGATTACCGCAACGCAATTTAATTTAATCTCTCACGAAAGACCTATCAGTTATAAGATTGATCTTTTAATCAGTATAACATGCTTTATTCCATAATACTATCTAATACTTAATCAAATATTAGATAACAGCTTAACACATAAATTTTGTTATCATCCTTTAATAATTATTCAATCACTATATCATATCCCTTATGATTTAACAGTTGCTCTTTATTTCATAAGTTATTCATTAATATGTAATAAGGCAAACACTAATCCAGCACCCTGGATTCTACATCTAACAACCAACTTTATAATTCAGCAACTTGGATTCCAAGTCCATCAATTTAAACCTCAATCCAGCAAACCGGATTCAACACATTTTCAATACAGCAAACTGTATTCTATATTCTTATCACGAAAATAGCAAATCAGTGAATTATTCTCCTATCCTTTGGTCAAATATATATACATGTATTTCATGCATAAAAATTATTTTTCCATAATTTTCCAACTTCCTTTGGTATTTTTCAAAAATTAATTTTTAGTGCGTAGCTTAAGAAATTAGCTACCTCGTGCTTAACTCCAGTAATGCCCATCTTTTGGCATAACCTTATATATGTTAACATGATACTCCATTTTAAATGTCGTGGCAATCGGAGTTGTAGAACTCCGTTTATAGTGATCTCCGTCGGAAAATCACAAAAATTGAAACGATCATAACTTGGTCGTTTTAACTCAGAATTAGCTCATTTTTGGACACGAGCTACATAATACCATATATTTTCATTTCCCAAAATCCTGGAATTTTTCTCATTAAATAAATGTCCAAATCAGCCCTCGGAAAATTTGGCCAGAAACTTTTTACACTTTGGCAGTTTTGGAGTCCTTCACCAAAACTTAAATAAAACGAAATCTGTAATGATCCGTCACTTTTGTTGGGTTCGTATCTTTCCGAACTACAGTTTTCATCTATCAAAATCCATATTTGGACATGTTAATCTCCCGGAAAGTATCCCAGAAGTGACTGTTTAAAATCTGTCCTTTTAACAGTTTTCTTATCTTTGTGTAGTTTGGGAGAAATCCCATAACTTGTTCATTTTACAACCTATTCAAGTAATTCCAAAGGAATTTTACCCTTTACACACAGATCTAACTTCCCAAAAACATAAATCACAAATATCCAACATAGATATCAAAAATAATCAAAACCTAGCTCACCTAAAAAGTTCAAACTTTTCGGAAGAATTCCATTTTTCTATTCCTTTTGATTTCAACAAAATCAACACCCAATATGGGTAGATCCAACCAATAAAAACTTATTAACATGTATATACATGGTCCTTGAGTTTAGAAACAAAATTTCTGAATTCATCAAACAAACTTCAAATACAAGATCAAAGCTAAGAGAAAATCATGTTTTCTATCTTTTGAAAAAAAAACCTAGCTTCCATTTTTTCTTGCTTTTGATCTATCTTTTGAAACTTAAAATGGATAAATCCACACATAAAACACTCTAAATCATGTAGATCTAGAGTTTTGAAGATCAAGAACATAACTCCATGTTTTGAGTTACAACCATCAAAAATTTAACTAAACAAAAAGGGTTTATACCTTTATTACCATGTTCTCTTTCTTCTTCCTCTCCATAGCTTGATCATGGAACTTGGCCGCCTCACCAAAACTCTCCTTTTTCTCCACCATGGCTGCCGAATGGCAGCTCTCTCTCTCTCTCTCTCTCTCTCTCTTTCTCTTAGTAACTTGGAAAGACAAATGAAAGAGAAAGAAGAAAAGAAAATAAGATAACTTTACTTTAGAGAACTTGATATATCACAAGCTCCTTCCTTTTCTCTAGCAATAGCTGGCCATATGGCCTTCATTCTCCCACTAATTCTCCACTCAATCACTCTCTTTTGTCTCCCATTAATTGCAAAGGATTGCTTACAAGAAAATACCCAAAAGTTGGACAATAAAAATATGACACATAGGGGGAGTTGTTAGTAGTTGGTCACCAACTAAAGGGAACCATTAATGCATTCATCTCCCCTTTATCCTAGCTTCTCATGGCCAGCCCTATGGCCAAAAAAAATGCTCCAAGTTTGGCTTTTTGATTTAATGCTTATTGGATTTATCAATTGTCCAAAAATTCCTCTCCCGCTGAGGCTAAAGATTGAGCCATTCCTTTGCTGTATAGCTTGGCTTCTAACCAATTTCATTCGCCAATACTTGGGCTATAAAATATACATAATCATCTACCTAAATTCTCATCCAACCCAATTCATTTAATTAGGGTTTTCACTTCTCCATTAAAACACCAATCCTTGCTCATAAACATTTATTTCCTTAACCCAATTAGACTTGCTATAATTAGGTTATAAAATTAATCCACCGAGATGTATAAAATAAATCTCTTAGAATTAGAAAGTATTCTAAATACCACAATTCTCTTTTTTCATAACCCTTAAGTTATGAAATCCTTCATCCCTAATATATAATTAGGGTTACACTAGTTTCTTTTGTTTGTTTATAATAAACAAATATACACCATCACATAATGTTCATATTTCTTACACACAACTTTTTAACCCTTAGGGTTTAATACTTCGCATTTAGGATTCCCAAATTAGGGTTTAAATATCCGAATTAGGGTTTCGGATTCTCGAAACTAAAATTAAAGTTTCTGAGCGTATCGTTAGAGTTTTCTAACTTAATCACCATATTCATATCATGAATTTAGGGTTTCGGATTCCCGAAACAGAAACTAGGGTTTCAAAACCGATTTCTATGGTTTCTCATCCATTGTTAGGGTTTTCTAACAATTCGTTAGATTTTTCTAACTTAATAAATGTATGATCAACATAACTTTAGGGTTTTCTAAAGTTATAACTTATCTGATCAATCCTTGATCTCAAATTATTATGGTTCACATATGTAACCAAATATACCGACTAGTATTCGCTTCGATACTTATCCTTGATAATTCTTCAAAAGAAATTTAAATCTACCATAATCTTATACCTCATTACTAGACTATCACTTACAGTCTATCACATAATTCAAGTTTTGTTCAAATTTTTTGAAATTCTTGGAATTTCATTACATAACTGCCAATTCCATACACTTATTTCCTGTCTAGGTCCTAATATTGAACCTTAAATCAATCAATTATGATTTTAATAAATCTCCAAATTCTCGGGTTGTCACATTCACCCCTCCTTCTAAGAATTTCGTCTCCAAAATTCACCTTACACCTTACACCATTTATAATGCGCGATTACACAAGACCTTGAACTTATTTTCTCGGGTATCTATCAAAGATATTCAAACTTCTCGGGTATCTATCAAAGATACTCAAACTTCTCGGGTATCTATCAAAGATACTCAAACTTCTCGGGTATCTATTAAAGATACTCAAACTTCTCGGGTATCTATCAAAGATACTCAAACTTCTCGGGTATCTATCAAAGATACTCAAACTTCTCGGGTATCTATCAAAGATACTCAAAACGCGTGCAAAGGTCAAATTCACACCCAATAAAATATTCCCTTTATATAAAAGGTTGTTATTCTCAGTCTTTAGAATCAAGATTTTGATTTAACAACAAAATACTATGATTTCAAATTCTATTTTCTTCTCTTCTCTTCTCTAACCTATCAGGTTTTCATTCTCGATCTAACCAAAATAACTTGCATTGATCTATCAATAATAATTAAATTCTCTTCTCTTATCTCTCCATCTATTTCTATAATCCTCAATTCTCCATTCACAACTTTGCTATACCCCAGTTCATCAAACTTACCACACATTATGAGTTCAGTAACTTGCCACAATCATATGAGTTTAAGAACTTATCCTAGTCAGACCATAGGCGTGCATTCGCTAAGGGGTTCAAAACATACCATATGATTATGAGTCATGAACTTACCATAAGTATGAGTTTTAAGAACTCGCAACTTAAACTTATATTCTCTACCTATTCATTATACACATGAGAAAAGAATCACCTTCTCAACATGCATATAGCATATAGCGCGACACAAACATTTCAATGATTATCAGTTCCAGAAACTAAGTAGTTGTCAAACCAGACTCAGCCACTAATCAATATAGGAAGCTAAGCATACAATTCCCCGCCCATACAAAGAATTGGTCAACCTAACCACTACATCGACCAGGAAGCTAAGTGATTCTAAAACCAAGTACAAATTCCCCGCCCATACAAGGAATCATACAACTCAGCTACTGACATGAGTCCTCAATTGAAATCCCACATAATTCTAGCTCCACACTTACTCCATACGAATTTTATTTAATCCGTATTTACAATTCATAACTCTTTCATGAGTTTTCATAGTACAATTTCATAGTACAACTTACACACAGCATCTTGCTATAACTTTCCAATCATCAGATTGATTCTTTTCCCACATCATAACCTTATCAGATCACGGGGTGATCTTATCGTATATATTACGATTCAATTCTATGACTTGATCGTTTTGTTTTACGATCTTCTATCCCTGCATTTTCAGTCTTTTAGACTCAATCTATTCATCATTACTGTTCAACTTTATTAACAGAGTTAGGGAACTCTGTGCTTTACACTCGCCGAGATTCTTCTTTGAATCTTACCGACCAACTAACTCTATTTGAGTTAGTCTTATCCTAATCACTGCGATTATTAGTCTCAGGTATTCCTACCTAAGTTTCATAACCAACAGCTCTGATACCAAATGTAGCATCCCCGAATCCGGGCCCCGAATTGCCGCGGATTCGGTACACTAATTCTTTCACTAATTGCGGAAGATATAAACATAATTTGTTTATACATTACATTACACAATATTTCCCCAAGGTCGAATAACCTTAACTTAAATACAATTCATAATCTTTATAACACATTTATCAAACTATTTTATTACAAAATAGATACACTGTATACTCCAAGCTAAACTTGGCATTATCTTTTCTATCGATAATTAATTTGTTTAAAATCATATCTATTCTCATTTCAAAATAAACCTTCTTTATCTATACAATATTTCAAACTGTATATAGCTGCCGATTACATTTGATAAAACTATCAATCATAGATTTATACCATTTCTAATTCAAGAAAATGTATTCATTTTGTACATCGCTCATTCTTCATCATCCGTATAGCAACAATATTGTCTAACATCATTAACCTGCAAAAGTTTGTGTTTGCAAGATTGAGCTCGACAGCCCAGCAAATTTAACAGTCTATCATGTTTCACATAGCACACAATTCTATATGCACTACCTTTCCATTAATATGCATCTATACATGCAACATATATTCTTTACTATGCATATCTTACATGCATCAATAATTCCTTTCAAAACATACAGTCATGCTTATACATTTCTAATTTATCGAATTATATCATACAACATGTAATCATATATGGATTGAGTTCCATAACCCAATTAACTTAGTCATATTTTGACTTTCAACAATTCATAGAGCATGATATGCAATTTAAGATATAACCACATCCCATCCTCAAACATAATAGAACTGAAAAACTTACCTGAACCGTTGATTACCGCAACGCAATTTAATTTAATCTCTCACGAAAGACCTATCAGTTATAAGATTGATCTTTTAATCAGTATAACATGCTTTATTCCATAATACTATCTAATACTTAATCAAATATTAGATAACAGCTTAACACATAAATTTTGTTATCATCTTTTGATAATTATTCAATCACTATATCATATCCCTTATGATTTAACACTTGTTCTTTATTTCATAAGTTATTCATTAATATGTAATAAGGCAAACACTAATCCAGCACCCTGGATTCTACATCTAACAACCAACTTTATAATTCAGCAACTTGGATTCCAAGTCCATCAATTTAAACCTCAATCCAGCAAACCGGATTCAACACATTTTCAATACAGCAAACTGTATTCTATATTCTTATCACGAAAATATCAAATCATTGAACTATTCTCCTATCCTTTGGTCAAATATATATACATGTATTTCATGCATAAAAATTATTTTTCCATAATTTTCCAACTTCCTTTGGTATTTTTCAAAAATTAATTTTTAGTGCGTAGCTTAAGAAATTAGCTACCTCGTGCTTAACTCCAGTAATGCCCATCTTTTGGCAAAACCTTATATATGTTAACATGATACTCCATTTTAAATTTCGTGGCAATTGGAGTTGTAGAACTCCGTTTATAGTGATTTCCTTCAGAAAATCACAAAAATTGAAACGATCATAACTTGGTCGTTTTAACTCGGAATTAGCTCATTTTTGGACACGAGCTACATAATACCATATATTTTCATTTCCCAAAAGTCTGGAAGTTTTCTCATTAAATAAATGTCCAAAATAGCCCTCGGAAAATTTTGGCCAGAAACTTTTTACACTTTGGCAGTTTTGGAGTCCTTCACCAAAACTTAAATAAAACGAAATCTGTAACTCCGATTAATGATCCGTCACTTTTGTTGGGTTCGTATCTTTCCAAAATACAGTTTTCATCTATCAAAATCTATATTTGGAAATGTTAAGCTCCCAGAAAGTATCCCAGAAGTGACTGTTTAAAATCTGTCCTTTTAACAGTTTTCTTATCTTTGTGTAGTTTGGGAGAAATCCCATAACTTGTTCATTTTACAACCTATTCAAGTAATTCCAAAGGAATTTTACCCTTTACACATAGATCTAACATCCCAAAAACATAAATCACAAATATCCAACATAGATATCAAAAATAATCAAAACCTAGCTCACCTAAAAAGTTCAAACTTTTCGGAAGAATTCCATTTTTCTATTCCTTTTGATTTCAACAAAATCAACACCCAATATGGGTAGATCCAACCAATAAACAGTTATTAACATGTATATACATGGTCCTTGAGTTTAGAAATAAAATTTCTGAATTCATCAAACAAACTTCAAATACAAGATCAAAGCTAAGAGAAAATCATGTTTTCTATCTTTTGAAAAAAAAACCTAGCTTCCATTTTTTCTTGCTTTTGATCTATCTTTTGAAACTTAAAATGGATAGATCCACACATAAAACACTCTAAATCATGTAGATCTAGAGTTTTGAAGATCAAGAACATAACTCCATGTTTTGAGTTACAAC
The DNA here is from genome assembly GCA_020205505.1 of Panax japonicus. Lineage (NCBI taxonomy): Eukaryota > Viridiplantae > Streptophyta > Magnoliopsida > Apiales > Araliaceae > Panax > Panax japonicus. Next base: position 25,605,892 of record CM035108.1, on the reverse strand, counting down.
CATCAAAAATTTAACTAAACAAAAAGGGTTTATACCTTTATTACCATGTTCTCTTTCTTCTTCTCCATAGCTTGATCATGGAACTTGGATGCCTCACCAAAACTCTCCTTTTTCTCCACCATGGCTGCCGAATGGCAGCTCTCTCACTCTCTCTCTCTCTCTCTCTCTCTCTCTCTCTCTCTTTCTCTTAGTAACTTGGAAAGACAAATGAAAGAGAAAGAGAAAGAAGAAAAGAAAATAAGATAACTTTACTTTAGAGAACTTGATATATCACAAGCTCCTTCCTTTTCTCTAGCAATAGCCGGCCATATGGCCTTCATTCTCCCACTAATTCTCCACTCATTCACTCTCTTTTGTCTCCCATTAATTGCCAAGGATTGCTTATAAGAAAATACCCAAATGTTGGACAATAAAATATGACACATAGGGGGAGTTGTTAGTAGTTGGTCACCAACTAAAGGGAACCATTAATGCATTCATCTCCCCTTTATTCTAGCTTCTCATGGCCAGCCCTATGGCCAAAAAAAATGCTCCAAGTTTGGCTTTTTCATTTAATGCTTATTGGATTTATCAATTGTCCAAAAATTCCTCTCCAGCTGAGGCTAAAAATTGAGCCATTCCTTTGCTGTATAGCTTGGCTTCTAACCAATTTCATTCGCCAATACTTGGGCTATAAAATATACATAATCATCTACCTTAAATTCTCATCCAACCCAATTCATTTAATTAGGGTTTTCACTTCTCCATTAAAACACCAATCCTTGCTCATAAACATTTATTTCCTTAACCCAATTAGACTTGCTATAATTAGGTTATAAAATTAATCCACCGAGATGTATAAAATAAATCTCTTAGAATTAGAAAGTATTCTAAATACCACAACTCTCTTTTTTCATAACCCTTAAGTTATGAAATCCTTCATCCCTAATATATAATTAGGGTTACACTAGTTTCTTTTGTTTGTTTATAATAAACAAATATACACCATCACATAATGTTCATATTTCTTACACACAACTTTTTAACCCTTAGGGTTTAATACTTCGCATTTATGATTCCCAAATTAGGGTTTAAATATCCGAATTAGGGTTTCGGATTCTCGAAACTAAAATTAAAGTTTCTGAGCGTATCGTTAGAGTTTTCTAACTTAATCACCATATTCATATCATGAATTTAGGGTTTCGGATTCCCGGAACAGAAACTAGGGTTTCAAAACCGATTTCTATGGTTTCTCATCCATTGTTAGGGTTTTCTAACAATTCGTTAAATTTTTCTAACTTAATAAATGTATGATCAACATAACTTTAGGGTTTTCTAAAGTTATAACTTATCTGATCAATCCTTGATCTCAAATTATTACGGTTCACATATGTAACCAAATATACCGACTAGTATTCGCTTCGATACTTATCCTTGATAATTCTTCAAAAGAATTTTAAATCTACCATAATCTTATACCTCATTACTAGACTATCACTTACAGTCTATCACATAATTCAAGTTTTGTTCAAAACTTTTGAAATTCTTGGAATTTCATTACATAACTGCCAATTCCATACACTTATTTCCTGTCTAGGTCCTAATATTGAACCTTAAATCAATCAATTATGATTTTAATAAATTCTCCAAATTCTCGGGTTGTCACAAAGATTAGATACTGATTTCGTTGTTGTTGACCTAGATATTGTTATTTCGTTATTCCTTGACATAAGAACTACAATTATGAACCAACAAACGACTTAAACTAAGACCAGAACATAGCTTAAATTGAGCTTGAATATGGCAACTCGAACTTCTCATGCCCAGAAAATTTCCAGGTCACGTTGTCAGTGACTTTAGGGGCTTGGATCTTGATAGTGTTGTGTGATATTACTTATATTGTTATTGATTCTTGTAGTGTTACATAAACTCTACAAGATCGTGCTTAAAGATAGCCCAGAACATGAGCATATTGGAAATTAAAGCCGGTCAAACATGACCCCTTGATCTGCAGCTTGTCAGTGTTCTTGAGCTCAAGAACACCAACAGCGACGCTTTGTGTCGCTAAAGGGTTTTAGCGACGGTTTTATTTATTTATTTTCTAAAAATTTCAGGAAATTAATAAAAAAATAAAAATAAATTCTAAAAATTACCAAAAATGGTTTTAAAAAATATTTTAAATTATGAAAAATAATTTTTGACCAATTGGCATATTTTCCTTTAATATTTATAATTATTTAAATATTAGATGTATTTAATTTATTTAATTAGTGTATTAAATAAATTAGAGAAAAATGAATTAATATTATGAAAAAACATTTTAAATGAGAATAATGTATTTAAAAATATTTTGAGTTATAAAATGTAACTTTTAATATTTTTGGAGAATTTTTATTAATAATTTAATATTAATGATATTATATTTATTTGATTATTAAATTAAATAAATAAGATAAAAATGATTTAAATGATTTAAAAATCATTTTAATTTAGAATAAAGTGTTAAAAAATATTTTAAATTATAAAATATAATTTTCAATATTTTTAGAGAATTTTCATTAATAAAGTAATATTAATGACATTTGATTTATTTAATTATTATATTAAATAAAGGAATTAAAAATGGTTTTATTGATTTAAAATATTTTAAAAATCATTTAAGACTTTTAATATTTAGATAATAATTTCATTAATATTTATATATTAATGGTGATGATTTAAAAATAATTTTAAATATTTTAAAAATCATTTAAGTAGAATATTGATGATTTAAAAATATTTTAAGTTATTAATGATAACTTTAATATTTTGGAATGTATGTTATTACTATTTTGATATTATTAAATATTAATAATGATATGATTATTTGATAATTAAATCATTTAAAAATGATTTAAGTGTTTGAGAAATTATTATAAATTATAATAAATGTTTATATTTATTAAAAGCCTCCGAAAAATATTATAAACGATATTTAACTTATCTATAATAATATTGAAACTTAGAGATCAAGTTTAATTGACAATCAATGTGTTAATTGTCGGATAGGGTGGCCAGAACACCGAGAATGGACCGAAATCCAACTAGACCAAAATAGTTAGACTTGATAAGTGTTTATATAGATTATAAACACTAATGTGACTATGTGGTAATGTGCCTAGGAGAAGTTTGACTGTTAAATACAGTGTTATGTGTTATAAATGTTTGTACTAATTGTGAGACCGACATTGTTGAATATAGGTCTTACGAACGCAATTAATTATATTGTGTAGCTGTGATCAACGTGGATGGCAAGTTTCCTAACTCAATCTTGAGTTATATTTCCTTCAATTATTATAGTAGTTAATTATTGCTAATTACACCACATCCAGGGAAGTTATTGTTGATTATTTGCAGTTAGTGCATGCTTAATAATTCAAATTGAATTACTTATTCAGAAATATACATTCGTAGAATTACTGTTGTTGAATATTCAAATCTGTAGAAGTTAGAATTGACAGTACAGATAATTCCTATTTATTGTCAAATTGTGTTGAGAAATGTCTAAGCTAATTATTCTGGCTAGACAAACATTGGTTAGAACTTGATAAATTCATGAAAATAATTAAATTGTTATTGGAGAATCGATGCCAATTGTTTCGGCAAGATCGATAAGTAAGTATAATTTGAAATCACAGCATTTCGTTGTAAAATCAAAATATTGATTCTAAAACTGAGAAGAACAACCTTTTATATAAAGGGAACATTTTGGGTCGTGAATTCGACCTTTGCGCGCGTTTTGAGTATTATGCATAACATAGGATACAAGGAGTTGGCCGGCTCTAAGTACTTGTAGAGGGGTATGATTTAATCTTTATGGTTATCTGATACTCCTGGTATGTATCAAAGTAATCTTTGATAGATGCCCGAGAAAATAAGTTCAAAGATCTTGTGTGATCGCTCAGTATAAATCTGGAAATTATTCCACTTTGTTATTGTGTAGAATTGTTCCTTGTAGAATTTTGAAAGCGTTGTACTCTTTCATTATCAAATTATGGTGTTGCATATAAAAGGAGAAGCCTTGTTATTGAATAATAATTTGTTCAGCTATATCAAAGTTCTCCGAACTTTGGTTTCATACTATCTAAATAGATAGGCTATTATTGTTGATTCATATACATTTATTGTATAATCTTAACTTGCGGGGCAAATTTGTTGCTCACCCTTGCTATAAATAAAATATTTAAGCTAGGGGCGAAGTTGCAGGAGGTGCTGGGAAGCAGAACAAGGGAAAAGGCGTAGTTATAAATTAGTTATGTTGAATATATGTATTATATTGTATTGTAAACCCTTTTTGTATATCTAAAGGGTATGTTTGTAAAGTTAGGGTTAGAAAACCTGGGTGATGTATTATGAAACTCTGATAAAAACTTATGTAAGATACTATCTATATATATTATGGGTAGTTAAATGTTATTTATATTATGGATCGTGAACACCAAACTCGAAGTCAGGTAACCTAGATTTGGGGGTGTCACAATCGATCTATTGAGTTTATAAGTGATATAAAGACCTAAAGTTATAGTAAACATAACCAGCTACAAAATTGTTACAACAAAAACATCAAATCATTTAAAACTAGACAGATCTGCTCGCTACAAAACATTGTCAGACACTGTTTAACTCTTTATGGGTTACCCAGAATTTTGGTCGGTCAATCCCGGTCAACGGGTTTTGACCGTTAATAACTCCCGATCCAGACATCTAATGACACTGATTCAACTTTCAGAGTAAAGACCACATACAAGGCTACATGTAACAACGATTAAACAACAAAAACAACAAACGAACTAGAATATGTGGCCCCTGACATTAGCTTGTCAGACCACATATTTTGTTCAAGAACAGATTTTGAAAAACTCGATTTTATCACACTTTGATGATATGGATCCATGATGGATCATCATAGATCATTGAAAAACATTATCTAGCAAAGATTCAAACACATAAACACAAATATTTCTTAAGCTTACAAGATAAAAAAAATAAAATTAGGTTTATACCTTTTCTTAAATAATTTTAGATCTTGGCTCTCCAATCTGTTTTTGGTGTTTCTAGGGTGTATTTAGTGACTGATTTTCTCAAAAAATTTGGAGCTTTGGTGAGAGAGAGAGTAGGTGAGAGATTAGAGCAAAATGGCTAACTTTTATTACCTTTCTCTCTCTAAATCTTATATATATTGCTTGATGTTGCTTGGATCTGATATATTTAGGCTGGGAGTTGATTTGCTGAGATTTTGTGAGCCACAAAGTCAAGAGAGTTGGTGACGAACTCTTGATTTGGCAAGATTTTCAAGTAATCTAATAAAATATCCCATAAGGGCATTATGGTCATTTCTAATTTTTTCTAGAATTTGTATTTGATGAAACCCTTAGGGTTTAGGGTTTGGACATTAAGGTTTAAGATTTGAACCCTTTAGGATTTTAAAATTTCCTAGTTCCCATAATTTTCAAATTTAGGGTTTAATTAGAAAAATAAATTTTCTAAAATAAAATTAGGGTTTCAAAAATAGAAATTTAACATACAAAAATATAATTAGAGTTTTCTAATCATATTTAAGTTTAATGAACCCATAGGCTTGTCAATTAGGATTAGGGTTTCCTAATTTAGGGTTTATAATTCCCAGTTTTGAAATTAGGGTTTCTCGGCGTACAATTAGGGTTTTTAACGGTACGTTAGGGTTTCTAATCCTGAGATTAGGGTTTCTAATCTCTTATTAGGGTTTTATTAATATTAAACTTTATCCGATCAATCATTGATCAAAAATTATATACCGTTCAAACACATACATATTAATATAATTATTTTAATTATATTTTCTATCGAATCTCGTTCCAAAAATTAGGGTTAAGGTTTCTATTCTCCGTTACGCACAACTTTACTCTAATTTTATTAGTCAATACACAAATTAACTTTCTCGAGACTCGTATCACAGATACTTGTCACAAAATTGGTAATTAATATTAATATTAATTAAAAAAAAATTATTCGCAAATTTTGGATTATTCGAAATTCTGGGTTATCACATTCACCCCTCCTTAAAAGGATTCCGTCCTCGGAATCACCGCTTTCTTATTCCCTACAATCTTTTAAAGTTGTATCATCAATTTATTTTGATCAACACTATATTAATTTATGTTTCAAATTCTAACGTATGACTTGAATCTATAAAAGATAATAGTTCACAGTATTATCTAACTCCTATTATTCGCGTAATGAAATCCTTACATGCTGCCACGTCCTGAGTTGCCACTACATCTTGCGCCGTCATGTTGAATGTACGGGCTGTTGGTCTTCCTGACTGTGCAGGTCCTCGAATCGTCAAGCTTCCGCCACCGGGTCCTTTATTGGCGCTTTCCTTCTCAGCATTTCTTTTCGGACAGTTTCGTACAATATGGTCGGTCGATCCGCATCCAAAGCAACCTTGAATTTTTATCGGACGGGGACAATTGGGTGACATATGCCCCTCTTGCCCGCAGTTATAGCAAACACCCTTCTTCTTCAGGCAAACCCCAGCATGGTGCTTCCCATAATTCGAACATGGCTCCCTTCTCTTCCTATTATCTTCTGTCTTATTACCCGACTGGGTATTCTCATTCCATTTTCTCTTATTTGGATTACTTCCTCCACTGCTTCCTCCTTCATTTGTCTTCTTCTTCTTTTCCTGATGAAATCGAGACGCTGCTTCGCTCCCTCCCTCAGCAATTAACGCTTTCTCTAATAGAGCCGCAAAAGTGTTAATCTGCAGCACAGCTACTTTGTTGAATATCCCCGGCTTCAGCCCATTCTCTAATCTTCGCGCCTTTCTTGCTTCTGTGTCCACCTGATGAGGTGCAAATCTTGCCAATTCGTTAAATTTAGCCACGTATTCAGAAATAGACATGTTCTCCTGCTTAAGTTCCAAGAATTTGACTTCCATTCTGGATTGCATACTTGATGAGAAATAGTTCTCAAAGAATAACTCCTTGAATCTCGTCCACAACACCACCTCTGTACCAGCTCTTGCTTGGTTCGTCTCCCACCAGTAATTGGCTTCTCCCTTCATCAGATAAGTTGCAAAAGCCGTCTTTTGCTCTTCTGCCACACGTGCAATGATGAATGCTTTCTCCATCTCCTTTACCCAAGTTTGGGCTTCAATCGGATCGGTGGTTCCTTTGAATTTCGGCAGTCCTACCGCTTTAAAATCCTTGAAATTGGCTAATCTATCAGCTGGCTATTCTCTCGCTCTTCCTCTTCCTGTGGGAACTCTATTCTCCATAGCTTCGGCTATCATATTTGCAAAATTTTGCATTGGGTCAACTTGACCTCCTTCGTTATGCACTGTTTGTTCTTCTCGTTGGTTTCGATTCTGTCGTCTAGGCGGCATGATCTGATTTAAATAAAAATCTTATATTAATACTCTTTCTCTATACAAATTCTTAACACAATAAGAATTCAACACATAATTCTCAAGTAATTGCATATTTATTCAAATAGCACATAGTACATTTAGTACTTCACATGTTACTATCCCTTTTTAAATCTTATCAGGATTAACAACACAACTTTACATGTTACTATCCCTTTTTAAATCTTATCAGGATTAACAACACAACTTTACACAAAAAGTTGTTATTCTCCATTTTCACATTACTATATCCAGTTCATCAAACTTACCACACTTAGGAGTTCAGTAACTTGCCACAATTATACGAGTGTATGAACTTATCCTAGTCAGACCTTTGGGGTCCATTCGCTGAGGGGTTCAAAACATTTCATATAATTATGAGTCATTAACATACCATAAGTATGAGTTTTAAGAACACACAAATTTATTTTAATCTTATATTCTTATAGAAAATAAAGATTTCATTCATACAAACATACATTGCATTTATATTCATGCAAATATTACATAGTACTTTTCAGTACATTACCCATACAACTACAAATAGGTATTATCCCTTTGTGACAAAAGTCGGGATTCATTACTACAACTTTACACAAAAAGTGGAGGCATACAAAAGTTATCTTCTATTTCTACCAAAGAAAATATTATTCTCCACACACTTAATCCTTCTTCTTTTTAGGATAATTCTTAACCTTATGACTCGTTCCACCACATGCAAAACATCCTCCTTTCTTTGGTTTAGGACAATTTGGTGATAGATGTCCTTCCAGACCACAATTATAACACACATTCTGACCCCACATACATTCCCCCAAATGGCACTTTCCACACTTGCCACATGCTTGCTTCTTCTTTGAGTTTGATTTTTCTGAATTAGGGCTATCGTTGTCCCTCTTCCTTTTCTTTTTGTCTTTCTGCTGCTTAATCATCCCTTCAGACAATCCACCACCTTCCGCCTTCATTCTGTCTACCTTGCGCCTTGAGTTCGTTCCTTTCTTCAGTCATTTCGCATAGCGCTCGTTCTGTCTTCCATAGCTGCTCCAAGAGAAACGCCTTACTCCGGAGTTCTTGAACTTCTGCAACCAGTTGATCTTGTTCTTCAACTGTAGTCTTATTCCTTATCTCTACCCTAGCTGGCTCAGACTCTACCTCCTCATCTCCACTCAGATACATCTCGGGATAATCGTCATGATCGCTCCCCAGATTAACCATAGGTTCATCTTCTTCCACCTTATCAACCGATTCACTTTGCGCTGGCACCTCTACTTCTGGCATTGGTGCAACAACCGCTAGCATCTCCGTACTCATTTGATCTTCTCCAGACATCCTACAATCAATTTAAATAACTTGATTAGTACTTCATTAGTACAAACTCCTCACACTATGTGTCCCCATTTCTCACTATCGTTGTACTTCAGCAATCTCTCACTTAGTACTCTAAATGAGTATTCTCTATCTGGCTTATGGTTATAATCCTAGGTCTTTCCCCACCCCACTTAAGGTTTATAACCTACAGCTCTGATACCAACCTGTGACACCCCCAAATCCGGGTTACCTGACTCCCGAGTTTGGTGTTCACGATCCACACTATAACTAACATTTAACTACCCATAATATATAAAGATAGTAACTTTCATAAGATTTTATCAGAGTTTAATAATAATACATCACCCAAGTTCTCTAACCTTAACATTACAAACATACCCTTTAGATATACAAAAAGGGTTTACAATACAACATAATAAATATATTCAACATAACTAATTTATAACTACGCCTTTTGCCTTGTTCTGCTTCACAGCACCTCCTACAACTTCGTCCCTAGCTGAAATGTTTTATTTATAGCAAGGGTGAGCAACAAATTTTCCCCACAAGTTAAGATTATACAATAAATGTATATGATTCAACAATAATAGCCTATCTATTTTGATAGTATGAAACCAAAGTTCGGGGAAGGAACTTTGAAATAGTTGAACAAATTGTTATTCAATAACAAGGCTTCTCCTTTTCTATGCAACACCATAATTTGATAATGAAAGAGTACAATGCTTTCAAAATTCTACAAGAATCAATTCTACACAATAACAAAGTGGAATAATTTCCAGATTTATACTGAGTGATCACACAAGATCTTTGAACTTATTTTCTCGGGCATCTATCAAAGATTTACTTTGATACATACCAGGAGTATCAGATAACCATAAAGATTAAATCATACCCCTCTGCAAGTACTTAGAGCCTGCCAACTCCTTGTACCCTATATTATGCATAATACTCAAAACGCGCGCAAAGATCGAATTCACGACCCAAAATGTTCCCTTTATATAAAAGGTTGTTCTTCTCAGTTTTAGAATCAAGATTTTGATTTTACAACGAAATACTGTGATTTCAAATTCTACTTACTTATCGATCTTGCCGAAATAATTGGCATCGATTCTCCAATAACAATTTAATTATTTTCTTGAATTTATCAAGTTCTAACCAATGTTTGTCTAGTAGAATAATTAGCTAAGACATTTCTCAACATAATTTGACAATAAACAAGAATTATCTGTGCTGTCAATTCTAACTTCTACAGATTTAAATATTCAACAACAGTAATTCTACGAATATATATTTTTGAATTAGTTATTCAATTTGAATTATTAAGCATGCACTAACTACAAATAAACAACAATAAATCCCTGGATTTGGTGTAATTAGCAATAATTAACCACTATAATAATTGAATGAAATATAACTCAAGGTTGAGTTAGGAAACTTGCCTCTTCCGCTGACTACAGCTACACAATACACTTATCTGTTTTCGAGAGACCTATAACCAATAATGTCGGTCTCACAATTAGTACAATCATTTATAACATATAACACTGTATTTACAGTCAAACTTCTCCTAGGCACATTACCACATAGCCACATTAGTGTTTATAACCTATATAAACACTTATCAAGTCTAACTATTTTGGTCTAGTTGGATTTCGGTCCATTCTCGGTGTTCTGGTCACCCTATCCGACAATTAACACATTGATTGTCAATTAAACTTGATCTCTAAGCTTCAATATTATTATAGATAAGTCAAATATCGTTTATAATATTTTCCGAAAGCTTTTAATAATCTATAAACACTTATTATAATTTATAATAATTTTTCAAACACTTAAATCATTTTTAAATGATTTAATTATCAAATAATCATATCATTATTAATATTTAATAATATAAAAATATTAATAACATACTTATCAAAATATTAAAGTTATTATCAATAACTTAAAATATTTTTAAATCATCAATATTCTACTTAAATGATTTTTAAAATATTTAAAAGCATTTTTAAATCATCACCATTAATATATAATATTAATGAAATTATTATCTAAATATTAAAAGTCACAATTTATAACTTAAAATATTTTTAAACTATTTTTCTCATTTTTAAATCAATAAAATCATTTTTAATTCATTTATTTAATATAATAATTAAATAAATCAAATATCATTAATATTACTTTATTAATGAAAATTCTCAAAAAATATTAAAAATTATATTTTATAATTTAAAATATTTTTTAACACTTTATTCTAAATTAAAATGATTTTTAAATCATTTAAATCAATTTTATCTAATTTATTTAATTTAATAATCAAATAAATATAATATCATTAATATTAAATTATTAATGAAAATTCTCCAAAAATATTAAAAGTTACATTTTATAACTCAAAATATTTTTAAATACATTTTTCTTATTTAAAATGATTTTTCATAATATTAAATCATTTTTCTCTAATTTATTTAATAAACTAATTAAATAAATTAAATACCTTTAATATTTAAATACTTATAAATATTAAAGAAAAATATTCCAATTGGTCAAAAAAAAATTCATAATTTAAAATAATTTTTAAAACTATTTTTGGTAATTTTTATAATTTATTTCAATTTTTTTATTAATTTTCGGAATATTCAGAAAATAAATAAATAAAACCGTCGCTAAAGCCCTTTAGCGACAGAAAGCGTCGTTGTTGGTGTTCTTGAGCCCAAGAACACTGACAGCCGGCAGCTTCAAGGGTCTACTTTGACCGGCTTTAATTCACAGCCAAAATGGTTTCTGGACTATCAAAAACTTTGGTATTGTAGTATTAATGTAACACTACATTACCTAATTGATACTTTGGTCAAACAACATCACAACAAGGAGATCAAAGCCTCCAAAGTTGCTGTCAGATCGTTTCTGGGTTTTCCAGAAACCCAGAAAATTCGACCAGCCACTTTCAAGCTTAATTTAATCAATCTTCGGGTCATGTTTTATGTGGTTTGATGGCTCAAACCTGTAGTACTAGTGTCAAGGTACATGATTATAACAACCAGTTCGTTTAAAAACAACAGATCTTTAAGATACAATCCGGTCAAACTCTGCCAGAAAACATGTTCATACCGATTCTGGGTTTTCCAGAAACATCAAAACAGACCGAGTGGTCTACTTTGACCACCCGTCACGATCGATCTGTTGAGTTTATAAGTGATATAAAGACCTAAAGTTATAGTAAACATAACCAGCTACAAAATTGTTACAACAAAAACATCAAATCATTTAAAACCTGACAGATCTGCTCGCTACAAAACGTTGTCAGACACTGTTTAACTCTTTCTGGGTTACCCAGAATTTTGGTCGGTCAATCCCGGTCAACGGGTTTTGACCGTTAATAACTCCCGATCCAGACATCTAATGACACTGATTCAACTTTCAGAGTAAAGACCACATACAAGGCTACATGTAACAACGATTAAACAACAAAAACAACAAACGAACTAGAATATGTGGCCCCTGACATTAGCTTGTCAGACCACATATTTTGTTCAAGAACAGATTTTGAAAAACTCGATTTTATCACACTTTGATGATATGGATCCATGATGGATCATCATAGATCATTGAAAAACATTATCTAGCAAAGATTCAAACACATAAACACAAATATTTCTTAAGCTTACAAGATAAAAAAAATTAAAATTAGGTTTATACCTTTTCTTGAATAATTTTAGATCTTGGCTCTCCAATCTGTTTTTGGTGTTTCTAGGGTGTATTTAGTGACTGATTTTCTCAAGAAATTCGGAGCTTTGGTGAGAGAGAGAGTAGGTGAGAGATTAGAGCAAAATGGCTAACTTTTATTACCTTTCTCTCTCTAAATCTTATATATATTGCTTGATGTTGCTTGGATCTGATATATTTCGGCTGGGAGTTGATTTGCTGAGATTTTGTGAGCCACAAAGTCAAGAGAGTTGGTGACGAACTCTTGATTTGGCAAGATTTTCAAGTAATCTAATAAAATATCCCATAAGGGCATTATGGTCATTTCTAATTTTTTCTAGAATTTGTATTTGATGAAACCCTTAGGGTTTAGGGTTTGAACATTAAGGTTTAAGATTTGAACCCTTTAGGATTTTAAAATTTTCTAGTTCCCACAATTTTCAAATTTAGGGTTTAATTAGAAAAATAAATTTTCTAAAATAAAATTAGGGTTTCAAAAATAGAAATTTAACTTACAAAAATATAATTAGAGTTTTCTAATCATATTTAAGTTTAATGAACCCATAGGCTTGTCAATTAGGATTAGGGTTTCCTAATTTAGGGTTTATAATTCCCGATTTTGAAATTAGGGTTTTTCGACGTACAATTAGGGTTTCTAACAGGTACGTTAGGGTTTCTAATCCTGAGATTAGGGTTTCTAATATCTTATTAGGGTTTTATTAATATTAAACTTTATCCGATCAATCATTGATCAAAAATTCTATACCGTTCAAACACATACATATTAATATAATTATTTTAATTATATTTTCTATCGAATCCCGTTCGAAAAATTAGGGTTAGGGTTTCTATTCTCTGTTAAGCAAAACTCTACTTTAATTTTATTAGTCAATACACAAATTGACTTTCTCGAGACTCGTATCACAGATACTTGTCACAAAATTGGTAATTAATATTAATATTAATTAAAAAAAATTATTCGCAAATTTTGGATTATTCGAAATTCTGGGTTATCACAGAGGATGCTATAAGGTTGATGATGCACCCGTTTACGTTGAAAGATAAAGCTTGGAGTTGGTTACACTCGTTGCCCCTTGGTTCAATCACAGCTTGGGACGACTTAGCTCAAAAATTTCTATATAAGTTCTTCCCACCAGCGAAGTCGGCAAAACTGCGGAACGATATTCACACCTTTGTATAGTCCGACTCCAAAACATTATATGAGGCATGGGAAAGATTTAAAGACATTCTTTGTAAATGCCCACATCACGGAATCCCACAGTGGATGTAGGTTGGGATATTTTGTGATGGATTGCACGCGACCACAAGAGCCAGTATTGATGCACCAGCAGGTGGAGCAATCATGATTAAGAATTTTTATGAGGCATATCAATTGCTAGAAACGATGGCCAACAACAACTATCAGTGGTCCATGACTAGGTCGAACCCTCCGAAAACACCAGGAAAGTTTGAAGTGGATACAGTGACAGCATTGGCAGCACAGGTGTCCGCGTTAGCTAAGAAAATAGAAACATGGACTATACCATCCACGCATCAAGTAGCAATGGTTTGTGAGTTATATGCTGGGAGTCATGTTACGGATCAATGTGCCATAAATGATAAATCAGCTCAGTTCGTAGGGAGCTATAATCAATCTACCCAACAATATCTGAATCAAAACGTGTATAATCCGGGTTAGATAAATCACCCGGGATTTTCATGGAGTAACAATCAAGCTCAAGCACCGAGACAACAAAACACATTCGAATTTCAAAATCAGACTCAACAATAGCCAGAGAGGAAATCTAGTTGGGAAGAAGCCTTGGAAAAATTCATTAGAGCTACTTACAAAAGGATCGATGAATAAGACAAGTTATTGAATCAAGTAGATATGAATGTGAAAAGCCAAGGTGCGTCAGTAAAGAATCTGGAAAATCAAATGGGGCAGATAGCACATGCGTTGAATAACCGTCCACATGGAACACTCCCTAGTGATACAGAGATAAATTCGGGCAGAGATGAGCATTGTAAGGCTGTGACTCTACGTAGTGGAAAGGATTTGCAAGTGACAGTCAAGGATAAGGAAAAGAGGGACAACACAACAGCTGAAACAGAGGAAGTTATGGAAATCGAAAAACACCAGGATAAGACTTTAGAGCAGAAAGCACCGGAACCAAAAATCACAATGCCTCCAATACCGTATCCACAGAGGTTTTAGAAATCCAAGTTAGATAAGCAGTTTTCAAGGTTCTTGGACATTTTTAAAAAACTGCATATCAACATCCCATTCGCAGTAGCCTTGGAACAAATGCCGAGTTACGCCAAGTTTATGAAGGAAGTTTTGTCGAAAAAGAGGAAATTAGGTGAGTTTGAGACAATGGCGTTGACCGAAGAGTTCAGTGCAATTATTTAGAATAAGTTACAGCCGAAGCTCAAGGATCCAGGTAGTTTTACTATTCCATGTGAAATTGAACTCAGTTTTCGGGACGAGCACTATGTGATTTGAGGGCCAGTATAAACATGATGCCACTATTCGTCTATAGTCAATTTGGACTTCAAGCACTAAAACTGATGAATGTTAGTTTGCAGTTGACGGATCGGTCCGTTACATATCTACGAGGTATAGTTGAAGACTTGTTAGTCAAAGTGGATAAATTCATCTTTCCTGCGGATTTCTTTATCTTGGATTGTGAATTAGATAGCGAAATTCCGATTATTCTCGGGCGACCATTCTTAATAATGGGGAGAACATTTATTGACATGCAAAAAGGTGAATTGACGATGCGAGTTGAAGATCAATAGGTCACCTTTAACATATTTAAGTCGATGTCTTATCCGAAGGAAAAAGGTGAATGTTTGCTGGTGGATATCATGGATGACTTGGTTAATCACAAGTTCCATGGAAATTATTCAGAGGGGGCACAACCAACCATTGAGTAGCAAAGAAGGCTAAAACCCATTATGAAGGATGTGGTGAAACAGCAGATCATAAAGTGGTTGGATGCCAGCATTATTTATCCAATCTCAGACGGTTCATGGGTAAGTCAAGTACAGTGTGTACCAAAGAAAGGGGGTATGACAGTGGTGAAGAACAAAGCTAATGAGCTCATCCCTACTAGAACCGTTACAGGATGGAGAGTATGTATGGATTACCGCAAGCTGAATAAAGCTACACGCAAAGATCACTTACCCTTACCGTTCATTGATCAGATGTTAGATAGGTTAGTGGGACATCAATTCTACTGTCTTTTGGATGGATATCCTGGCTACAATCAAATTGCCATAGCCCCGGAAGATTAAGAGAAAACAACATTCACATGCCCTTACGGTACGTTTGCCTTCCGTCATATGTCTTTTGGTTTATGCAATACGTCAGTAACCTTTCAACGGTGCATGATGGCGATCTTCTCTGACATGGTAGAACATAATTTAGAAGTATTCATGGAGTATTTCTCCATGTTCGGTGATAATTTTGATTTATGCTTGAATAATCTGGTCTTAGTGTTGAAGCGTTATGTGGAGACTAACGTAGTTCTTAGCTGGGAGAAATGTTACTTTATGGTGCAAGAGGGGATTATTTTGGGCCATAGAGTTTCTGCAGCAGGCTTAGAGGTGGACAAGGCAAAGATTGAGACAATTTAGAAGTTACCTCCTCCAGCATCTATGAAGGGAATTCGGAGTTTCTTGGGACATGCCGATTTCTACAAACGCTTCATTAAAGATTTTTCCAAAATTTTGAAACCCTTATGTTTCCTTTTGGAGAAAGACGTGCCTTTTAAGATGGATCAGTCATGTATCAAGGCGTTTAAAGTATTAAAGAAGAAATTGGTCTCAGCTCCAATAATAGTGGTGCCCGATTGGTCTTTACCGTTTCAATTGATGTGCGACGCCAGTGACTATGCAGTTGGAACAGTATTGGGACAACGTCACGATAAAATTTTTCACACTATATACTACTCCAGCAAGACGTTGATGGATGCCCAATTGAACTACACGACCACCGAAAAAAAATTACTAGCGGTTGTGTTTGCCTTCGACAAGTTCAGAGCATATCTCATAGGGACCAAGGTAATTGTTTACACTAATCATTCTACCATTAAATATCTGATTGAGAAGAAGGATGCAAAACCGCGGTTAATACGATGGGTACTATTGCTAGAAGAATTTGATTTGGAGATCCGAGATAGAAAAGGTACCGAAAATCAAGTGGCGGATCATCTTTCTCGGTTGGAAAATGCAAAGGTACAGAAAAAAGACAACGTCATGATTAATGAGCAGTTTTCAGATGAACAGATCCTTCGAGTAACAACGAGATTGTCATGTTATGGTGATTACATGAATTACTTGGTGGGTAAGGTGTTACCCCCAGATTTGAGCTCGCAACAACGAAAGAAGTTCCTCCACGATGTTAGGCAATATTATTGGGATGAATCATTTCTGTTTAAGACTTGTGTGGATCAAATGATTAGACATTGTGTGCCAAATGAAGATATGGACATCATATTAGGATATTGCCACTCATCAGATTATGGAGGTCATTACGTCTGTGATCGGACAGCGTCCAAAGTTTTGCAATCAAGATTTTTTTGGCCTTCTCTATTCAAAGATGCATACCTCTATGTGCTGAAGTGTGATTGGTGTTAACGCGTAGGTAATTTTTCTAAGCCCAATGAAATGCCACTCAATACAATTTTGGAGGTTAAACTATTCGATGTGTGGGGAATCCACTTTATGGGACCTTTCCCATCTTTATTCAATAATCAGAACATTCTGTTGGCAGTCGATTATGTTTCCAAATGGGTAGAAGCTGTAGCTTTACCCTCGAATGATGCCAACGTTGTCCTCCGATTTTTATAGAAAAACATCTTCACACGATTTGGGATGTCGAGGGCAATAATAAGTGATGAGGGAACTCATTTTTGTAATAAGCAGTTCACTAAATTGCTTATAAAGTATGGGGTTCTTCATAAAATTGCAGCCGCGTATCATCCCCAAACCAATGGTCAAACGGAAGTCTCGAATAGGGAGGTAAAGCGAATTCTGGTAAAGGTGGTCAATCCATCACGGAAAGATTGGACAATGCATCTTCATGATGCCTTATGGGCATATCGAATAACATATAAGAATCTGATCGGCGTATCACCTTACCGAATGGTCTACAGAGAGGCATGTCATCTTCCGGTCGAACTAGAACACAGTGCACATTGGGCCATTCGTAAACTTAATTTTGATCTACAAGAAGTGGGTGAGAAAAGGTTACTGCAATTGAATGAGATGGATGAATTTCGGTTCAATGCCTATGAGAACGCAAAACTCTACAAGGAGAAAGTCAAAGCCTGTCATGATAAGAAAATTCTTGATCGGACATTTGAACCAAGCCAACAAGTCTTGCATTTCAACTCATGATTGCGTTTATTTCCTGGGAAACTGAAATCTCGTTGGTCGGGACCTTTTAAGGTTGTATCTGTCGCACCACATAGAAACATCAAAGTCGAGGAACCGAATTCAAAGCGCACATTCAAGGTGAATGGTCAACGACTTAAACATTTCTAGAGTTGACCCATCGAACGCCAATCTACGGTTGTGTACCTCTCTGAGCCAGTGCACAATTAAGCAACACAGAAACGTCGGGCTGACGACTATAAACCAAGCACTATAGGGAGGTAACCCAATGAGTTTGAATATATTTCATTTTGTGAACTTCAGTTAATTTTTACTTTCAATAGTTGAATTACTTACAATTTTTATCAAGATAAATCAGATTAATTTCTCCTCAAATGTCTTGTTTTGGTACAGCTCAACAAATTAATACAGCAACAAAATCCAAGCCAGCGCCCCGGCGCCCAAGTTACTCATGCTTACAGCGCCCCAGCGGTAGAGCTTCTTGAAGATACTACACCTCAGCTCCCCAGTGCCCAAAAAGGCATAGCCTTAGTGCCCCAGCGCTAGCCACTGACATGACCTACTGTATCTCAGCGCCCGGTGCTGCATTTAAGCCTTATCTTAGCGCCCCAGCACTAGGCTCAAAAATCAGATACTGAAGGCTAGTGCCCCGGCGCTCTCCATAGAACAATGCACAGCGCCCCGGCGATGGGGGCGCGATTTAGAGTCCAACTTCAGTTTAAAAAGTCTCTGGTTCCCCACTCAGGCATTCCAACTTCTTCACGCGTCTCCACTATCACAAATAAACTACTCTCCTATGGTAACTGATCTCCAAAATTTTATAAAGCCTCACAATATCTAACGCAATTATACACATCACATTGGGGTTTTCAGTCTACAAACACTTTTCTTCTAGTATTTCTACTTCAAAGAATTTTCTACATGGCTTCAAAGCGAGAACGAGGAGAAGGTTCTGGTTCCGTCTTGGCTCCACCCAAATTTGATAATCGAAGGTTTGTCAGCGCTGAGGCACGGGAACGCTACAATAAGATGGCTACCCGCTCTCTCATCCCTGAACAAGGTTTAAGGCCCAATCAATCCAAAGACGGGGACATAGCGGTCATGATAGCTGAGAGAAATTGGTTCACACTCACCGCACAACCCAACTTAGCAGTCATTGCAGTAGTCAAAGAGTTTTACGCCAATGTTCCCGAGCGCTACCACTATGGGTGTATGTTAGAGGCAAGATAGTCGAATTTGGCGAAGAAGACATTAACGGTTGCTATCAACTGCCATTAGAGGGACACGACGACGAATATGCTAATTTTGTTAGTCAAGGCCCTGACTATGAAGTAATTATCCTTGATCTTTGTCAAACGGGCACCACATGGACCATGCATGAACGGGGTAGTATGAAATTTCTTATGTCACACCTCGGCTTATATGGAAAGGCTTGGTATGCCTTTTTATGCGCTAAACTGATGCCATGTGTGGCGAACCCAAATCCAGGTACTTGAAACCCGAACTCGATTCTCCACGATACCATTTCTTTAACCTGAATCATACTAAATAATAATACATTCGAACTTAATTTACATACATCAAAGTTTACTTCCCCAAGTACGTGACCTTCAAATACATTCCTTACAATACTTGAATAGATATCAATACAACTATAACCATTAACTCATAATACACACTTATTCGATCAGCTTTCCTTTTCCTTTGTTCGTGCCTGAGCCTTCAGGTTGATCGTACGTAACTGAAAACATTTAGTTTAAGCAAGGATGAGCATTTGAGTGCCCAGTAAGTAATAGCAATTATATATATAAGTTGAAAGAATATAAGTATTCTCTTTACATAACACTTCTACAACGAAGCAAAACTTGTGAACTAATCTGTACTGATAAAAAATTCACATAACAACTCTCTTTCAAATTCTTGAAATTAGGCTCTACCCATGAGTAGGGTTTAAGAAACATACTATGAACATTGTTTTTCATTTTCGAAAAGGTTTAGTAGAAATTCATCTGCAAACCGTTCTAGCTTACGGGTACGGAGGGTGATCAGCCCCGTTGTACCCTGTATTGATCAATACTACATAACTTGAACGAAATTCATCGCTTACTCTGTCCGCCTTGGGCGCAAAAAATTTCCCATATAGGGATGTTCATACATGCCTGGTTCCAAACCCGAAGGTTTTTAATCTTGTTCAACAATAATATGTAATTCAACATATATGTATATGGGTAATTGAAAAAGTGTATCAACATGTGAATAAATGTCATGATTATCCAAGTGGGGACACTTGTATAACCATTTAGAAATCAATGAACAGAATATATATCTGAGCTAACATGTTGATAATCAAAGCGTACATAATCTGTACATGAATAGAAAAATTCTGAAACTTCTCACTTATATCCATTGCATAAAGGAAATGCAAAGGTAAGATACTTGCCTTATTTGCTGATTACAAATCTCAACTTAGGTTTTATCTCTTTATCACAACCTATTAATAATCAGATCATTCGTTCGATTAGAACAATATATCATAACACATAGTACTGTCTATTACAGTCAGCACATAGTCTAATCATGTCATCACATAATCACAGTGATCATACTTTTAGTTCATATTCTATACTTGAAATATTTTTATACATTTTTCAAATATCTCATACATGCTCTTACAGTAGCCTTTTCTTTCTTTTATAAGGTCTGACATTTGTCGGCGTACCGACAACATTATCGGATAAATACTGAGTCTAAGACTCTTATTCTGTACTTCAACATCTATAAATATCAAACATTTTATTTTTAATCATTTTTGAAATTTTCCAGAAATTGAAAAATTTAAAATAATTCAAATCAGTCTCTAAAAGGATCTATAGTGACATAATTGTCATTATGGTTGTTCTTCATCAAATCATGAACTTCATAACCGGTTCTCAAGTTAGCTAGTTTGATCAGATATAACTTTAAAACATCGGAATCATATTTAAATGATTTAAACCTCAAACAATTCCATTATCATTAATAATTAATTAATATTAATCTATTAATGAAACCATTGTCAAAAAATAAAAGTTATTTATAATAACTCAAACTATTTTTAAAACATTTATATTACCCTTAAATGATTTTTAAAACAATTAAAATCATTTTTAAATAATTACCATTAATATTTAAATATTAATGTACTATTCATTCAAATATTAAAAGTCATTAATTATAACTTAAAATATTTTTACATCCTTAATATCCTCTTTAAATAAATAAAACCATTTTTAAACTATTTATTTAATATAAATATTAAATAAACTTAATATCACAAATTATTAACTAAATATCATTAATATATAATTATTAATGAAATTATCTTCTAAATATTAAAAGTTATATTTTATAACTCAAAATATCTTTAAATACTTTATTTTAATTTAAAATGATTTTTAAAATATTAAAATCATTTTTAAACTAATTATTTATTATAATCAATAAATAACTTTTATATCATTAATATATAATTAATTAATGAAATTCATCACAAAATATTAAAAGTCATGGAAAATAACTTCAAATATTTTCTTATATCATAATATAATTTTTCATGAATTAAAACTAATTTTAAATCATTTATTTAATATTATAATTAAATAAATAAATACCTTTTATATTCCAAAAATATTAAATATTTATGAAATATACTCAAAATAATTAAAAACTATTTTTCGAACTTTAAAATAATTTTTCAGAATTTATTTGGTATTTTTAATAATTAAAATCTAATTTTTCTAATTTTTAAATTAATTTCCAAAAAATAAAATAAATACACCGTCGCTAAAGGCCACTATAGTGACAGAAACGTCGCTATAGGTGTTCTTCACCAACCCAGATTTCATAAGGCAGTTTCCGAGTGTCTTGGTTTGACCATGAATAACTATCTGGTATTAATGATTTTGGACAATCTATAAATTGGGTCTTGTAGAGGAATTACCGGACTACAATTATCAACAATCATAACGTTTAACAAACATCAGATATGGGAGAAATCGGCCATCATATTAGCTGACAAAGCTGTTCTTCACGAAGAACAGTTTGAGGTGCCTACTTTGGACCTCTATAACTTATTGATCATGTAACATTTTTGTGATCTATCACTTCCAGTGTGTAGACAACATGTAGAAATACAACTGAAAACCTTAATATCAACATAAAAGCGTCAGATCAAACTAGATATATCTGGTCAAAGTCGACCACGGACAGCACTCAAGAATGTTTCTGGATTCGGTATTTGGGTAGTTTTGGTCAACGTGGTTTGACCGATTATATCTCCCAATATACAACTGATATAGCTTTGATTCTTTTTGAATCTTAAATACCACATAATAAACTACACATAACATCTTACAAACACAAAAAACACTAAATAAGAACAGAGATATAAGGCTTGACATTTGCCCAAAAATAACAGAATTCGGTTTTTTCAAAAGTTGGAAAAACTTTGATTTTGAGCACTTTGATGTTATAGGTCCTTAAATTAACAACTTATAACATTAATACACTCCTTATTACACAACGTTAAACAATCAATTGCATCAATTAACATCAAATCGAAGGATTTCTAGAATTTAGGGTTTCATACCTTTTCAAGCTTGATTTTTGATTTCTGGCTTCTTGATGTTTCTGATTTGTTGTTTGTGATGGTTGGGCTTTGATTATAAGCTTATGGGTAAGAAAATTTCGTTGGCTAGAGGTTGAGAGAGTGTGTCTAGAGAGTTTAGAAAATATTAGAGTGTGTTTGCATTATTTCTCCTTCAATCTCTATATATAGACCCTTAGATTGCCTTGGATGCTGGTATGGCTGGTAATTATAGAGCTCAAAGGATAATAATAGAGTGGTTGGCCGGATTTTTGGGGATTGGTAGCACAATAATGCACAATTAATGAAAATAATGCATTTCCTCTCTTTAATTCACTTATATAATGTGTATAATAATTATAGATTGATATGATGGTCCATAGGATACCAATTTGCTGAGATTTAATGTCTCCCATAATCACTAATAGCCAACTTGCAAGATTACATAGGATTCTCTACAAATAATTCACCAAATGGGACAAAAGGGTAAAATAGTAATTTCCCCTCCAATAATTGATTCCTTCCTTTAATAATGCACAACGGCATTTTGGACTTCTCTCTTTCACTAGTAAGGGCATTATAGACATTACCCATAACCATTAGGATTTATTACTTTAGATTTTAAAATTCCATAAATAATATAACTAATAATACACTAAAAGGGTATTTTGGTAATTTCACATATAATTTCATGGGCATTTTTGTACACAGCAATTAAATTTAGTATTTAATCACTAGATGGTAATTCTTATCATTTACCAATTACTTTCTATCCTTTGGTAAATTAAAACATTTATACATTAACATCGTAATTAAACCCGGTAATTTAAAATTAGGGTTTTTGATTGAAAATTTAGGATTTAATATTAGGGTTTCTTATCGTCATCAATTAGGGTTTCTAATTGACCATTAGGGTTCTCTAATTATCTGTGTATGTTCTAACACAGTCATTACGATCTCTAACTTCAACCGATTAGGATTGTAATAATTAGGGTTTGTCCTAATTATCGACATATAACAGTAATTAGGGTTTTCTTCTAATTACTGACATCTTATACACAGTAACCTTCATATACACAGTCACTACTCAGTCATATCTCATAACTGAGTTTAATAATTAGGGTTTCACAGCACGGTAATATGCTATGACCTAATTAGCAGTCATTGCACAATATTATCTGTCCGCACATACACAGTACATATTTATGGTACTATAAAATCATTATATCAATAATATTATATTATTATTCTCATCTCTTGATCACAATCCCAGTCCAGGGTTTGGATCTCAAATCTGACTTATTCTTCGTACACAACATCAATAATCAAGTTAAAATAATTAACTTTAATATTCTGAATAATTAATATAATAAAATATTTATTATATAAATCTAATTATCACTTCATATATTATTTTCAATCATGTTTTCATGGAAAATAATTAATAAAAACATTTCGGCTTACAGAAATTAATTACCATAACAATATAGTTTTGTGGTAATTAATTATTCCAAAATTATTTCAAATTTTCAAGTAATAAATATATTCGTATTTATCGTTCACTTATTCTCATCATTAAATAAAAAAAAATTATACGCAAAATTTCTTATTTATTTTATATAAGAAATCTCGGGTTATTACATTCACCCTCCCTTATAAGGATTCCGTCCCCGGAATCACCGCTTTAAAAACTCATATGCAGAAGGGTACATAAGCATATAATCACTGCACATAGACCTCAATCATACTTGATCGAACTGATCTTTAACTATTCTTCATAATACTCTGATTAGGCAGAAATTTGATTTCTAAAAGAACTCAAAATAAAATCATCTACCATATATATGTAGGAAAACATATAAGATATATAAGTGATTCACATAGCACCTGGAGTTCTGTTTCCAGCTGCCACCGTATCCTGGACCGTCATATTGTAGACTCTCGAAGTTGCTTTCGTTGGGGTACTGGTTGAGTTTGGTCCTGAAATCGCTAACGTCCCACTACTTCTCCCTGTGGTTACGTTTCCTGCCTCCATTCCCCTCTTTGGACAGTTCCTCACCTGGTGCTCAGTCGATCCGCATATGAAGCATCCACTGATCTTCCTTGAGTTGGGGCAGTTGGGAGAGATATGACCCTCTTGCCCATACTTATAGCACACGAACTTACCCTTTAGACACTAGCCAGAGTGATTCTTTCCGCAGTTCTTGCACTGCACTACCTGCTTCTTTGTACCTTCCTGTTTCACTTGAACATTCCCTGAAAAATTCCTTATTCTCTTCTCACCCCGATTCCCACTACTACTTTCTATCTTCGCTGCTCCTCCTGACTTGCTCTTGTTCTTTTTCTCCTTGTTGTAGAGGCTCATGGCCTCACTCCCCTGTTCAGCTATGATAGCCTTTTCCATGAGTGCTGCAAAAGTATCGATTTGCAGTACTTACACCTTATTGTAGAGCTAGGGTTTTAAGCCCAGCTCAAATCTCCTCGCCTTCCTAGCCTCTGTATCCACTTGATGTGGAGCAAACCTAGCCAACTCATTAAACTTTGCGGCATACTCCGCAACAGTCATGTTCTCCTGTTTTAACTCCAGGAATTTCACCTCCATTCTAGACTGCATACTAAGAGAGAGATAGTTTTCGAAAAATAAATTCTTAAACCTATCCCAAGTAATTTCTTCTTCTCCTACCCGAGTTTTATTTGCCTCCCACCAAAAGTTAGCTTCTCCTTTCAACATATAGGTGGCAAAAGCGGTCTTTTGCCCCTCATCTACTCTAGCAATTATGAACGCCTTCTCTATCTCATTAACCCATGTCTGGGCTTCTATAGGGTCAGCTGATCCTCTGAATTCTGGTGGTCCTACGGCTTTGAAGTCTTTGAAATTTGCCAAGAGATTGTCTGGATGGTTCCCTGCAGCTGGTATTCCCTGCTGCATAGCCTGAGCTACCATGTTTGCAAAGTTTTGCATCAGTTATGGCTGTCGTTCTCCAACATTAGTAGATTCTTCTACCCTTTGGTTTCGAGTTCGACGGATTGGCGGCATTATCTGGTTAAATAAAACCATAAATTACATTCTTACATTTTAAACCTTATTGCATAAGATTAATGTATTAAACTCGTTTCATTTCTCAAACTTAAATTCATATTCATTTATCGAATATTTACATAGCACATACTACTTTAATTAACAGCTATCCCTTTGTGACTACGAAAGTCGGGATTTAAAATCTTGACCAACATAAAAGTTGAAAATAGTTCATTACTTATCACACATATTACATAAACACAACATAACCCATACCACTTATTTACCAAGCCTTTTTTCTCGGACATTCATTCGATCGATGTCCTTCCATACCACAATTAAAGCATCCACCTTTCTTATAGTCGGGGCAACGAGGAGAGGTATGTCCCTCACAGCCACAAATATAACATATTTTCTTCCCTTTCTTCTTATCAGGTTTTCCTATGTCAGGATCTTCTACCTTTCTTTTTCCCTTACCTCTCGGAGCTGAACACGATGTGTTGCTTGAGGTTCCCATCTGGTCAATTTGGATTTTGAGCTTATCTTGCTCTTCCATTGTTTCCAGTAATGCTTGACGCAGTTGAATATTAAGCAACGTCTCTATCTCCCACAGCCTTTCCAGCGTAGAAACCTTGTTCTCCAGATCCTGCACCTCCGTTGATGCTTGAGCAGCTTCAACTTTAGTGTCTGAATCACTATCTGTCAAATCCACCATTTCTGGGTCTGATGCTACGTTTTCCACTATAGCCACCTCGTCCGATTTGGGTTCCTGATGAGCTTCTATTTCAGCTATTGGCCTCGATATTAGCTCGGGGGTATGGATCTGATCCTTCTTATTCCACATATCTTTTCCACCAGACATCTACATACATAAGTTACCCTGATCAGCATATAGTATATATACACAAGCAATCAAGAGTTCTATATACGTTGTCTCTTAATTTATTTGATGATGAATTTATTCAATCCATCTCTATAAACACATCAACGCCTATCTTTCTCTGCCGAAAGGCAGCTCCATCCACTCTGCATCGAATCACCTAAAGGCGATGTCTAAAGCCTGCTCCAAGGTATATATCCTTGTGTCTTTGGCTTATACTTCAACCTTCAACTGTCCTATTTGTATCTCCCTCTGTTCCAACCTCCCTCATAATTCGGCTAACTCCATCTGTGCTTGGTGAGTAGCATCCTTGTACTGCTGTTCCGAAATCTGGAGAGTACGATTCTGTGCCTCCGCTTGCTCAGCTCTAACCTTTAAGTCATCATTCCTAACTATCAAATCTCTTATCATCTCACTGTCTATGTACTCCTCGCTAGAGTCCATCGTCTCTTGGGTCAAGGAATTACTATCTTGACTTTCGTCATCCATCCTTATGACCACAATAAATGAGACAACATTAGTACCGAAATAAAATATGTTCATCGATAAAATGAAGGAATATTTTATTTAGTACCACTTGATGAATCTTCTCGACTCATCATCTATCTAACATATCCTATAATTCTTCACCAGAGTACTTCGTCTCACGGTTCACTGATTATCTATCTTAACTTTCGTTCTCCATTTTACTAAGGTTATACCCTAGGTTTCGTATTCCTAACGTTTATAACCTACAGCTCTGATACCAACCTGTGGCGACCCCAAATCCAGGTACTTGAAACCCGAACTCGGTTCTCCACGATACCATTTGTTTAAGATGAATCATACTAAATAATAATACATTCGAACTTAATTTACATACAACAAAGTTTACTTCCCCAGGTACGTGACCTTCAAATACATTCCTTACAATACTTGAATAGATATCAATACAACTATAACCATTAACTCATAATACACACTTATTCGATCAGCTTTCCTTTTCCTTTGTTCGTGCCTGAGCCTTCAGGTTGATCGTACGTAACTGAAAACATTTAGTTTAAGCAAGGATGAGCATTTGAGTGCCCAGCAAGTAATAGCAATTATATATATATGCTGAAAGAATATAAGTATTCTCTTTACATAACACTTCTACAACGAAGCAAAAGTTGTGAAGTAATATGTACTGATAAAAAATTCACATAACAACTCTCTTTCAAATTCTTGAAATTAGGCTCTACCCATGAGTAGGGTTTAAGAAACATACTATGAACATTGATTTTCATTTTCGAAAAGGTTTAGCAGAAATTCATCTGCAAACCATTCTAGCTTACGGGTACGGAGGGTGATCAGCCCCGTTGTACCCTGTATTGATCAATACTACATAACTTGAACGAAATTCATCGCTCACTCTGTCCGCCTTGGGCGCAAAAATTTTCCCATATAGGGATGTTCATACATGCTTGGTTCCAAACCCAAAGGTTTTTAATCTTGCTCAACAATAATATGTAATTCAACATATATGTATACGGGTAATTGAAAAAGTGTATCAACATGTGAATAAATGCCATGATTATCCAAGTGGGGACACTTGTATAACCATTTAGAAATCAATGAACAGAATATATATCTGAGCTAACATGTTGATAATTAAAGCGTACATAATCTGTACAGGAATAGAAAAATTCTGAAACTTCTCACTTATATCCATTGCATAAAGGAAATGCAAAGGTAAGATAATTGCCTGATTTACTGATTACAAATCTCAACTTAGGTTTTATCTCTTTATCACAACCTATCAATAATCAGATCATTCGTTCGATTAGAACAATATATCATAACACATAGTACTGTCTATTACAGTCAGCACATAGTCTAATCATGTCATCACATAATCACAGTGATCATACTTTTAGTTCATATTCTATACTTGAAATATTTTTATACATTTTTCAAATATCTCATCCATGCTCTTACAGTAGCCTTTTCTTTCTTTTATAAGGTCTGACATTTGTCGGCGTACCGACAGCATTATCGGGTAAATACTGAGTCTAAGACTCTTATTCTGTACTTCAACATCTATAAATATCAGACATTTTATTTTTAATCATTTTCGGAATTTTCCATAAATTGAAAAATTTTAAATAATTCAAATCTGTCTCTAAAAGGATCTATAGTGACATAATTGTCATTATGGTTGTTCTTCATCAAATCATGAACTTCATAACCGGTTCTCAAGTTAGCTAGTTTGATCGGATATAACTTTAAAACATCGGAATAATATTTAAATGATTTAAACCTCAAACAATTCCATTATCATTAATAATTAATTAATATTAAACTATTAATGAAACCATTGTCAAAATATAAAAGTTATTTATAATAACTCAAACTATTTTTAAAACATTTATATTACCCTTAAATGATTTTTAAAACAATTAAAACTATTTTTAAATAATTACCATTAATATTTAAATATTAATGTACTATTCGTTCAAATATTAAAAGTCATTAATTATAACTTAAAATATTTTTACATCCTTAATATCCTCTTTAAATAAATAAAACCATTTTTAAACTATTTATTTAATATAAATATTAAATAAACTTAATATCACAAATTATTAACTAAATATCATTAATATATAATTTTTAATGAAATTATCTTCTAAATATTAAAAGTTATATTTTATAACTCAAAATATCTTTAAATACTTTATTTTCATTTAAAATAATTTTTAAAATATTAAAATCATTTTTAAACTAATTATTTATTATAATCAATAAATAACTTTTATATCATTAATATATAATTAATTAATGAAATTCATCACAAAATATTAAAAGTCATGGAAAATAACTTCAAATATTTTCTTATATCATAATATAATTTTTCATGAATTAAAACTATTTTTAAATCATTTATTTAATATTATAA
This sequence comes from Panax japonicus, assembly GCA_020205505.1. Lineage (NCBI taxonomy): Eukaryota > Viridiplantae > Streptophyta > Magnoliopsida > Apiales > Araliaceae > Panax > Panax japonicus. The sequence continues at coordinate 25,576,607 of CM035108.1, read as the reverse complement.
TTAAATAAATAAATATCTTTTATATTCCAAGAATATTAAATATTTATGAAATATACTCAAAATAATTAAAAACTATTTTTCGGACTTTAAAATAATTTTGCAGAATTTATTTGGTATTTATAATAATTAAAATCTAATTTTTCTAATTTTTAAATTAATTTCCGGAAAATAAATTAAATAAACCGTCGCTAAAAGCCCCTATAGTGACAGAAGCGTCGCTATAGGTGTTCTTCACCAACCCAGATTTCATAAGGCAGTTTCCGAGTGTCTTGGTTTGACCATGAATAACTATATGGTATTAATGATTTTGGACAATCTATAAATTGGGGAAATCGGCCATCAAATTAGCTGACAAAGCTGTTCGTCACGAAGAACAGTTTGAGGTGTCTACTTTGGACCTCTATAACTTATTGATCATGTAACATTTTTGTGATCTATCACTTCCAGTGTGTAGAAAACATGTAGGAATACAACTGAAAACCTTAATATCAACATAAAAGCGTCATATCAAACTATATAGATCTGGTCAAAGTCGACCACGGACAACACTCAAGAATGTTTCTGGATTCGGTATTTGGGCAGTTTTGGTCAACGTAGTTTGACCGATTATATCTCCCAATCTACAATTGATATAGCTTTGATTCTTTTTGAATCTTAAATACCACATACCAAGCTACACATAACATCTTACAAACACAAAAAACACTAAATAAGAACATAGATAAAAGGCTTGACATTTGCCCAAAAATAACAGAATTCGGTTTTTTCAAAAGACGGAAAAACTTTGATTTTGAGCACTTTGATGTTATGGGTCCTGAAATTAACAACTTATAACATTAATACACTCCTTATTACACAACTTTAAACAATCAATTGCATCAATTAACATCGAATCGAAGGATTTCTAGAACTTAGGGTTTCCTACCTTTTCAAGCTTGATTTTTGATTTCTGGCTTCTTGATGTTTCTGATTTGTTGTTTGTGATGGTTGGGATTTGATTATAAGATTATGGGGAAGACAATTTCGTTGGCTAGAGGTTGAGAGAGTGTGTCTAGAGAGTTTAGAAAATATTAGAGTGTGTTTGCATTATTTCTCCTTCAATCTCTATATATAGACCCTTAGATTGCCTTGGATGCTGGTATGGCTGGTAATTATAGAGCTCAAAGGATAATAATAGAGTGGTTGGCCGGATATTTGGGGATTGGTAGCACAATAATGCACAATTAATGAAAATAATGCATTTCCTCTCTTTAATTCACTTATATAATGTGTATAATAATTATAGATTGATATGATGGTCCATAGGATACCAATTTGCTGAGATTTAGTGTCTCCCATAATCACTAATAGCCAACTTGCAAAATTACATAGGATTCTCTACAAATAATTCACCAAATGGGACAAAAGGGTAAAATAGTAATTTCCCCTTCAATAATTGATTCCTTCCTTTAATAATGCACAAGGGCATTTTGGACTTCTCTCTTTCACTAGTAAGGGCGTTATAGACATTACCCATAACCATTAGGATTTCTTACTTTAGATTTTAAAAATCCATAAATAATATAACTAATAATACACTAAAAGGGTATTTTGGTAATTTCACATATAATTTCATGGGCATTTTTGTACATAGCAATTAAATTTAGTATTTAATCACTAGATGGTAATTGTTATCATTTACCAATTACTTTCTATCCTTTGGTAAATTAAAACATTTATACATTAACATCGTAATTAAACCCGGTAATTTAAAATTAGGGTTTTCGATTGAAAATTTAGGGTTTAATATTAGGGATTCTTATCGTCATCAATTAGGGCTTCTAATTGACCATTAGGGTTCTCTAATTATCTGTGTATGTTCTAACACAGTCATTACAATCTCTAACTTCAACCGATTAGGATTGTAATAATTAGGGTTTGTCCTAATTATCAACATACAACAGTAATTAGGGTTTTCTTCTAATTACCGACATCTTATACACAGTAACATTCATATACACAGTCACTACTCAGTCATATCTCATAACTGAGTTTAATAATTAGGGTTTCACAGCACGGTAATATGTTATGACCTAATTAACAGTCATTGCACAATATTATCTGTCCGCACATACACAGTACATATTTATGGTACTGTAAAATCATTATATCAATAATATTATATTATTATTCTCATCTCTTGATCACAATCCCAATCCAGGGTTTGGATCTCAAATCTGACTTATTCTTCGTACACAGCATCAATAATCAAGTTAAAATAATTAACTTTAATATTCTGAATAATTCATATAATAAAATATTTATTATATAAATCTAATTATCACTTCATATATTATTTCCAATCATGTTTTCATGGAAAATAATTAATAAAAATATTTCGACTTACAGAAATTAATTACCATAACAATATAGTTTTGTGGTAATTATTTATTCCAAAATTATTTCAAATTTTCAAGTAATAAATATATTCGTATTTATCGTTCACTTATTCTCATCATTTAATAAAAAAAAATTATACGCAAAATTTCTTATTTATTTTATATAGAAAATCTCGGGTTATTACACCATGCACACGTGTGAGCCATGTCACCAAGGAGCGAGCGGTGCTGCTATATTTAATAATTAAAGGCTTCAAAATTGATGTCGGTCATCTTATTCAGCAGTCCATTCTCTGAGCGTCACGACGATGGATCATAGGAGGGTTACCCCATCCATCTCTCATTTGTGCTTTATGAATCAAGTTTGGGGTCAAATTGAAGTCAGATGAGATGATTCAGCTACCAATGCTCGTGTTGGACCATTAGTTGATCAGCGGGTATAAAGTGTGGACGGGAGAGGAGAAACACCCTAGGGGATTGGGTTTTATAATTCCCCAAGTTGAAGGTCCACAAGCTCCACCACATTTGGCTCCACCCTCATATGGTCCTTCCTCCGCAACTCATCTCGGTGTTGTCCTTGAAGCTGTCCAGCGTGAAATTGACGGATGGTTCTACAATCTTGAATCACAGAATGTTCGTCTGTCTGAACGCCAAGATGTCATCTACAAATACTTAGTTGACCAATTTGTTGCCAAGATTACCATGAACGCCCAACTGTACCCGGGCGTTAAACTTTGTCAATTCCCTACTGCTCATGTCCTGCCTGTTTTCCCCCTTCTAATCTAGAGATGAGTGAAGATGATGATGCTCCACCCGAGGAATAAGCTGGACAGGGAAGTCCTCTGTTTTATATTGTTTTATTTTTCGCATGAGGACATTGCTCTTGATAAGTTTGGGGGTAGTTAATTTTTATTTGCATTAGTATATTGTTAATAGTTTATGGATAATTTGAGTTTTTATTGTTGATTCAGAGTTACATCTAGGATTACATATAAATTCCAGCTGTTTAGTAGTTACATATGTTTGGGGCCAATGATGAAATTAAAATTGCATGAACAAGTCTAGTAAGGATTGTTAAGTTAGTGATATGATTTTCTTGACATAATTGAAATCCTTATCTGTTTGACACTGATATTATCAGGATAGCACATTTTGAAAAATGACCATGTGGGCTAAGAAAGTTTAAATGGAGAGATAATAGAGTTCTAAAGGATGAATGCCAGTGAAATGAAGGAACAAGTTGAATAGCTAGTGAAGACTGAATTTAGACATAAACTCAAGTTTGGGGGAAAAATATTTGTAGTATATAAGCTTTGAATGAAAAAAATGATTAAATAAATACCGTGACATGTTTGTCTAGTTTTGTGACCTTTATTACTTGAGTAAGTAAGCCCGAGGGGATTGTCTTTACACCTAGCGCCCTAATGTCTTATTGGCTTGGGAGTTAGTGGTCGAAAGCTCGTTAAGGTAACACTGGAAAGCCTAAGGGAATAGGACATGCATAGTCATGAGGAAAAAAATAAAATAAAAAAAAGTAATAATAAAGCGGGAAAAGTGCAAAAAGCCACCGTTAATAAAAAAAGCATAAATATTCTATTTTGACCCTTGGACTTTGGTAATTGTTTGATTTTAGTCGAATCAAGTTTATTTGAGGAATTCTCGAGTTTATACTGTATGATGCTTTCTAAGAAATTTATTCTCTTTCATATTTTTGCTTTTCATTGGTTAGCATGGTTGTTGAACACACACACACGATATCAGTAATAACATATTTAGATTCATTGATTGTTGGGATATTATTGATCTGCCTTAACATGATGTATTAGCATATTTGTGTGATTTTTCTGAGACCTAATGGATATACGGTGTGCTATTTAATTGCTGGAATTACGAACATATAGATAGTTTTAGGTGTATTTGCATGGTGGTTTAGTTTTTCGTGTTGTTTTGTGTTTTGTTACTTGAGGACAAACAACGTATAAGTTTGGGGGTATTTGATGATTGGGTAATATACCCATGAATTGGATTACTTGGGCTTAAATTATTGTATTCTCAAGTCATTTAGAAGCATTTTTACTATGTTTATTTGTTATTTTACAGATTCGGGAGCTGGAGGGGCAATTGAGGAAGTTTTTGAGCATAGAATGGCAGTTTTGTAATTAAAATTAATGACTTACAGCGCAAGGGCGCTATTAGTAGAGTTAGTCCCAGCGCCGGGGCGTTGGGCGTGATTTATGTTGACTATGCACGCGCGTTGACCAATGGTTTGACTGCATAATTAGAGGATTTTTGAGAAGTTAATTTAGACAAGGATTGTGGGGAGAGAAGGATAGTCTATAAAGACTAATTGGATGTAAATAAAGATATATATATATATATATATATATATATATATATATATATATATATATATATATATATATGTATATATATCTACACAATTGAAGATCAAGCAAGGGTATTACTTGAAGATTGAAGGATTGGCTCTAGAGTTTTCTTCTTCTCCTATTTTTCAATTGGTGTAATTTCTTAAGGATGATTTTTAAAGGATTGTTGGTTTTAAATTTTGTCATGAACTAATTTCTTTCATTAAGATTTCAATTTAACCTTTTATATCTATAAATTAGCTATTCAATTTATTCCAATTATTTTATGTCAAAGTGAATTATTTATCTTGCCTTGTGTTAATTGATTAATTATTTGACCAATAATTACCTTGTTACTCTAGAAGGAATTGAAAGAGGATATCTAGGGTTAGAACTGGGCATGATAACATGTGTTCTTAGTTATTTGCATGGCGGATAATTAGGGTTGTGAATTGAATGGAAATATCTGTTCACCGCATGTAACAAATAAGGAATTGGGATTGAAGGAGTTTAATTCAATTGCTTTGCATAGGAATATAACAAGATTAATTAGATTAAATAGAAGTTAATTGATCACTTGGGAAAGGGCTTTTGACATTTGGGAATTCTTGTTAACAATTCAGTAGGCATAATAACTGAGATAATTGGATAATTGATTTATAGTTCATAATTGGGGATATTGAAGTCTTAATCTTTCTTTATCTGAATTCATTCATTAAAATCTTAGTTTTATTTATTTGATTTATTTTAGAATAATCTCTTTCTAATTAATTAATTTCGTTTTCCTATTTTGAAAAATCACATTGTATGGGTGTTTAAATAAAATTGGATTGATATAGTGCTAGTAGTTGGAATTTATTAATTAGAATTCTTTGTGGGATCGACACTCTATCTTATCACTTTATTACTAGTTGACTGTGTACACTTGCACAAATTCATTGATTGTGAAATCATCCAACAATTATATAGTCAAACTTATAATTTACTAGTTTCTGTAGTACAAGTATTCTTTCCTATAGTAAATCTCTAAGTCTTTTAAATTCTAGACAACTCATTTTAAACTGCTAACTGGTTAATGAGTCTAGTATAAGTATTAATAAAATATATGTTATACCTTTCTATATCCCAACATTCTATTAGTAGATATGCTTTCTGTTCTAAGTAATTATCAATATCTATAATTTTCTTATTTAAATCTTTTTCTATTTTTTTCTATTTCCTATCTTACACTTTCCATATCTGATAATCTTATATTCTACTGTTGCTAATTCTTTTTCTGTAGGAAGACTATTTGTTGGAACTTCTAGGAGCTGGTAAAAGATCTGAAGTAATCTTAATTCAAGACTATCTTCTAACATATAGATCTATTAAGATGTCTTAAGTCTTAATTAAGTACTGGTAATATGTAATCTGTTAGATATTCTTCTAATAAGTGAATGACTTCTACTGTATGTTTGTACTGGATATAAGAAACCAATTTTCCTGTACTCATATCATGTCTCATCTGTTTTAGTTTTTAGTTCTTTTTGTAATTCTTCTAATTCTATATTTGTTTCTGTATATTCTTTCCTAATTCGGTAGTATTCTACCAGATATCTCTTAGTAATAGTTCTGGTATTAGTAAAGGTTCTTTTGAACTCCAGAATCTATATTCTATTCTGGTTTATATAATCTGTATAACTAGTTATTAAACATAACTAAGTTGTCTATCTTTAACATGCATATAGAGTTAAAACAGTTAACTCTATATGCATGTTAAATTTACATGTTTACATATATGTGAATCCATACACACACACACACACACACACACATATATATATATATATGCTAATAGCATAATAACAATTTGCATATAATATACATGTTTTAGCTTATAGTTTAACGATTAGTTGTGTCAAAGTCTGTCTTGCTCTATATTTGGTATCAAAGCCATGGACTAATTTTTAAGCAGAATATAATCACTTAATTTGTGAGAGTGGTCTTAATCTGATCACATAATTTGTGAGAGTGATCTCAATCTGATCACATAATTTGTGAGAGTGATCTCAATTTTATCACTTAATTTGTGAGTGTGGTCTCAATCTGAATATTTAATTTGTGAAAATGATCTCAATCTAGTGGGGCGTCACCCAAGTCGTGTGCTCCGGTGGAACGTTATTGTTGCCATGTGTTAACGTTGTTAGTTCTATATTTCGATCGTAAAGCGTTGACAAAAGTGCTAGAAAGAGGTTAGTTTTACAAATTAGGTGAAAAGAAAGAGATTAATCTTATAGATTATATGAGAAAAAAGAGATTAATCTTATAGATTATTTGTGAAGAAAGAGATTAATCTTATAGATTATTTTAGAAGAAAAGGATTAATCTTATAGATTATATGAAAGTCTAATGCTTCGATCATTAGGAATTGGTCCTAGTACTAATAGTACTAAGAAGGACAAAAGACACAAAGATCGTGTTAAAAACATGTCAGAAATTGCTTATAGCAATCTTGAAGAGCACCTTAAGAATTGGTCTCTACCTAAGGTCAAACCTAATCAGGTTTATGAGATTGGAACTTTTGATCTCCAATCAAAAATAATTATTAAAACTGTTGAGAGAACAATGCCAATCTCTCAAATGTATGAAAGCATACAAGTCCTTAATAAGGATATAAAACAATATAAAGAAGATTATAACTTCTTACACCTAGGTTGTGTTTCCATTGGCATAAAGCCACTAACTCGTGATGGGTTAGATACTTGCTTAATGATAGCACTCCATGATAATTGTCACAATAGATTTCATGATTCCTTAATAGGATTAATTCAAACCAGTCTGTGCAATGGTCCAGTATATTTTAATTGTTATCCAAACTTTGAAGTCTCTTTAACAGACAAACATCTTCTAGATGTCTTGACCATTTTGAGAATAAGGGATATGATATGAAATTAGGCGTCGAAAATATTGCCTTCATGTATAGAGTTTATTTTAAAACCCTTAACACTTTAGACCCTAAAGCAAAAAGATTTGATATTAAGGAAAAACTACTCTTTTTGAAACAAATGTTTCTAAATCTTTCTTATGAACTCCTAAGACCTTGACATGGTTTGAATTAACAATTCCAGAACAATGGACTCCTCACAGAGCCGTTCTTCCTGAACCGGAAGAAAATGTTGAACAAATCATTGAAACTCCTAATGGAAATGTTGAAATCTACTTTGGTCAGTCTAATAGAATGGCTAGATTTCATGTTACTAATTTTGAGAAGAATGATAGTAAGGCTCCTACTACTACATCAACGTTTATTCCTCCTAGTAGAGCGTCTACCTCATCCATTCCTTCTTATATTCCTAATAGGAACGATCAATTTCAAACAAATCTCAATATTGACATTAATAATATCATGGGAACCTTCGAATCGCCCAACCAAATCCCTCATGGAATTTACAAATCAAAATCGGTTATGTGACACCCCCAAATCCGGGTACTTCCATTTTCGCAGAATTTGGTGTTCACTATACAAATATCATATATATATCTACCCATAAATAAAAGCAAATCATGCAATAGATAGAATTAAATAAATAAATCTCCCTTATGGGGTTACATAAACTGCATAAAAATACAATCCCATGTCACTCTAACCTTAATCATCTATGTGGAATCATAAACAATAACAAATCTTAATAACAGCAAGTCTGGAAATAAATATATAATAACAACAAGTCTTCTTCATTTGTTAACTTTGCCCTTGCCTTTACTAGTGGAAGGCTCGTCTGATCTTTTGTTCTTAACTGCAATGTTATTATTATGCAAGAGTGAGCACGATTGCCCACAAGTATAAAAATATAACAAATGAATAATAACATGCAAATAAATAAAAGACTTCTAGAATAGGAAACTCAGCTTTTTTAATCAAGAATGAATAACAAGAAACAAAAGAACTTCTGAGGGTCATAAGACATTGAACTATGTCATAGGTTGTCAAGTTTTTATAATTGAAACCTTTAACAGTCATAAGACTATGGACTCTTCTTCTCGTACTTAGTGGGATCAGTCCTTAGTACCATACTATGCACAATATCTTAACGTTAACGCATAAGTAATCCCCTATACAGGGTTGTTCATCTCAGTTTGACATTAGAGTCCACACCAAAGGAAGTTTGGTTTGGATAATTCATCAAGGGTTCTGAAATTTAGAACGCTCATCAACTATGGACTAGTCGAATCTTTAAGGGTTCGCTAGTCTAACAAGGTTTAACAGTAACTAATAATTTCTCCTTAATTCATATAGTCACATAATTAAATTTCTCATTTATTAATAATGTCAAATTATTAAATTAACTAAAATAACATTAGGCTTATTAAATATTTCTTTTTAATTCAATAAGCTCACATAAATACATACTTTGAATAATAAAAATTCTCCTCATTAATTTAATAAATATAACACATATAATTAAATTAATCTACCACAACTTCATCAATTAATTATTTAATCTAATAATTAATTCATCGAACATATTTATTTAATCCAATAAATATTAAAAATTAAATTACAAAATCTCGATTGTCACAGGTTAGGACTGAATCTCCTACTCATTCCGAGCTTGAATTTTTTATTAATATAATAGAAGTTGTTAATAACAACACACCCGAATTTTTCATAGATAGAAAAGCTATCAATGATGAATTCCAAGATGAGAAAAATAAATTTTTAGAAATTGGTATTTCAACTATTATTCCAAAAAAGATTTAACCACTTTCAAAGAAGAATATTATAATTATTTGGAAACAAATAAAGTTAATATTCCTTTCATTGATTGGTTCTTCCCTTTTCATGATCTTAAAGATAAAGAAATAGCAATGATTGAAAATTTCTACAAATCATAGGAAATAATTGAAGGAAAAAAGGTTCTATCCATTCATCCTCCCACAGAAGTCCCTATTATTCTAACCAACAATTTAGGAACAAAAATACAAGCTAATGCTTTTGCAGAACCTATCAACACTATTGATAACAAAGATGTTGAATTCAATAAATTCATAAAACAAAATAATTATACCAATACGTGTCTTCAAACAATTGCAAAATAATTAACTCGCATTGAAGACAAGATTGAATCAAATAAAGATTTAACAAAAATTGACCCTGTTAATATTAAACCACCAACAGAAACTAAATCCAATCTCTCTACCAGATGAGAAGATGAATTTATGAAGAAATTGGTTGAACAATTATCTGAATTAAAGATAAAAGATAATCCTTCTACTTCAAAACAGTTAACTGTTATCACTAAAGAAGAAGAAGAAAATTCAAATGACGAATCCAATCATTTAAATAAGTTAAATGATAATTTTACAAAACATAGATTTCCTGATAACATATTTTAGGAAAATACTATTGATATTAATAAGATCACTTTTGAAAAATCATCAAAGAATAGACTTCCATATGGAAGATATTACTACCCAAGACCCACTCCCGTTGATATCTTGTTTAAAGAAAACTTCATAAACACTGAAAAGATCATATTGCAGTGCTGATCGCATCTATGAATGGAATATAGATGGCCTAACTGAGCATTCAATATTCACTATATTGCATAAAATGCTTATGTCTACTACCGTGTGTAAAGCCAGTAGAAATAGTGATAAACAAATAACCAATTTTATCACCTCCGGATTTACTGGTCAATTAAAAGGATGGTGGGATAATATCCTCACAACTGCTCAAAAATATGAAATTGAGAATGCAGTAAAAATTGTGAATATGACAGATCCAAACACTGTTCAAATCAACAAGAATTTGCTGAAGATAGTATTTATACATTAATTGTAGTAGTCCCCGAATCCGGGCCCCAAATCATTGCGGATCCGGTATACTATTTCTTTCACTATTTGCGGAAGATATAAATATAAATTATTTATACATTACACTACACACTATTTTCCCCAAGGTCGAGTAACCTTAACTTAAACACAACTCATAAAATATCTATTACACAACAATATTTATCAAAATAAACTATTACAAAATAGCCGCACATTTATATCCCAAGCTGAACTTGGCTTTAATCTTTTCCCTGTATCCGAACGCATTCACCTTATCTGCAATATTTTATCATGATATAGCAAGGGTGAGCATGAAAGTTGCCCAGCAAGTTTATATACAATAGTATAATGATATATCATGATTGAAGAGTATGAATAATGGGCTTGCTATAATTCATTAATATAATTGTGAACTAGCACGAACAAATTTTTGACTGAACAAGTATTATACATGAACAAACATTTCTGAACCAACTGGTAATGAAGGTGATCAGCCTTTCATACCTGACTTATACATGCAATATGTACAGAGTACAAATTTCATGGCAATCAGCAATGATTAACCATAAGCTTGAAGAAACTACTCTTATTAGAGTTAAGTAAAAGAAAACTTCCCTGAACCGTTGATTACCACAACACAATTTAATAACGCTTTACCCCGAAGACCTAATATTAATAATATAGATCTCCAATAATTAGAATAATATCACAGTATAATACTGTTATATTTATATCCACAGAATAACCTAAAAACATTACCACATAAGCCTATCAGTCTATACAGCACATAAGACATAGCATCAAGTCAAACTATTTTAGTCTGACTTAAAACCGACACAATTCTATCATCCTGACGGTCTAGTCGGACAAAAATCGAATTTAAGTTCAATTAAACTCTGTCTAACCACTTAATCATTATCACAGATAATTTTCTTAGCAGTCGAAATAATTTTCATAGACTTATAAAAATTTTCAAGTAATTATTACCATTATCACCATTTTTCAATCATTAAAACTGTATTTAAAAGAATTAAATACCACATAATTCTTTAATCATTAATAATTATTGAATATAAAATATTAATGAAAATCATTACATAATATTATAATATAATTATAATATCACAAAGTATTTTTAATACTTTAAAATCATTTTATATGATTTTCCAACACTTTAATCCATTATCCGATAATTGCTATATTTATTAAAATATTAATATTTTTATGCCAAAATATCAAAAGTTATATTTTATAACTTAAAATATTTTTATAACACCTAAATCATTTTTATATGATTTTTAAAGCATAAATTCCACTTTTCCTTACTTTATTAAATATATCTATTAAATAAACTAATTATCATTAATATTGATTAATTAATGAATTTCATCACAAAATATTAAAAGTCATCAAAAATACCTTAAAATATTTTCTTATACCATAATATTATTTTTCATGATTTTTCATGAATTAAAACTATTTTTAAATAATTTATTTAATATAATAATTAAATAAATAGATACCATTTACATTCCAAAAATACTAAATATTTTTGAAATATACTTAAAATAGTTAAAAACTATTTTTCATACTTTAAAATAATTTTTCATAATTTATTTTGTATTTTTAATAATTAAAAATCATTTTTTTTCTAATTTTAAATTATTTTCCATAAAAATAATAATAATCTGTCGCTAAAGGGCTATAGCGACACTTTCTGTCGCTATAGGTGTTCTTGAGGATTTCCAGAAAATTCGTCAGAAGCCGAGATGCTTGGTTTGACCAGCTTTTAAGTTATGATCCTAATGTTTTCTGGGCTATAAATTGTTTTAATGTGGTAGTATTTATGTAATACTACAACTACATATCAAGTTCATGATCATCACATATCATAAAAGAGAGATCTAAGCTCTCAAAAGTGTCGTCAGACATGTTCTTCAAATTCTTAGTTTTCCAGATTTGAAGAACAGCCTTAGGTGCCTACTTCGATTCCTTGTAACTTTCCGTCTCCGTACTATTTGTGTGATCTAAAGATTTAATCTTGTAGTACGCATGACAGGGTATAACATTATAACATAAAATTAGTCTAACAACATCACATGTGTAAGATCTAGTTGGTCAAACATGTTGTCAGACACGTGTTCTTCAACTTTCTAGGAATTTCTAGAATTCATCAAAACAGTCGGTCAACTATATTTTGACCTTAATTTCCTGTCATTCCAGTTACGATCTAGGGGATATAATGACTTTAGTATATAGTCTACATACCAGAATACAACATAACAACAACATCTTAGCTAAACTAACAAGATACAGCAAGATCTAGACGTTCAAAAATGCTGTCAGACCGTTCGGGGTTTCTGGGCTTGCTCAGATTCTCAGTTGGTCATGGTGGGTCAACGGATTTTGACTTATAATAACTCCCGATCTACAACAGATATGGACTTGATTCTTTTTGCATCTTAAAGACCACATAGTAGACTACATGTTAAAAGCTTTAAACATCAAAAACACTTAATACACACAGATCTATGGTGTCTGACATATAGCTGTCAGAAGAAATTTTTTCCATTTTCCAGATTTCAATAATCACCAAAATCGTGCATCTAGATGTTATAGATCCTTGATCTATCAACCCAGATCACTTATAAACACCATATTACATAAATTTAACAAATCAATTTCATCAATTAACAAAGAATCATAGAATTTCTATATTTTGGGATTTTATACCTTTTGAGATTGATTCTTAAATCTGATCCTTGTGATCTGATCTTGTGAAGTTAAAGGCTGATACTTTCTTATCTTATCACACTTTCTCACTCTTAATTTTCGGATTTGAGATAGAGAGAAGGAGAGTTGGCATGAACAAGAAATAAAGTGGCACTTTCTCTCTCTAAATCTTTAAATATAAATGTATGATGCATGTGTGCAATGTATGTAGCAGATTTGCTGAGATTTTGGACATAAAAGTAACAAGCTAATGCTAGGGTTAGACTAGGGTTGGTAAACAACCCAATATTTTGGCCAAAATTGCAAGTAACCTCATTAAATAAAAAAAATTAATGATATTTTACATACCATTTTAATTCTAGAATGGTCATTTGATACAAACCCTTAGGGTTTTAGGGTTTGGGACATTTTAGGGTTTAGGTTTTAACCCTTAACTTTGTAATTTAATTTCTAACATTTCCGAATTTTGGTTATAAAAAAAGAAGATTAATATTTTTAACTTATAATTAGAATTTTCTAATTATATAAAAATTTCTTAATCATACATTCATTATTGATAATTAGGATTAGCATTTCCTAATTACAATTGCTAATAAAGCAATTAGGGTCAAAATGGTCATTAGGGTTCAAAACCCTTGATTTAGGGTTTCTAATAGAAAAATTAATTTTCTAATTTAGAAATTAAATAATCGTAATTAGATTAGAGTTTTCTAATTACTCATACATTGAAATAATTAGGATTAGGGTTTCCTAATTAACATTGCTAATTTTAGCAATTAAATCCACAATTGAGCATTAGGGTTTCTGACGAAACAATTTGGGTTCTAAAAATTGAAATTAGGGTTTGTTAATTAATTAACCTTTATCCTAATTAATACTTAATTAATAGCACTAAAGCATTAAAATTCTCCGTTATATTCCCAGAGTAGGGTTTCAATTAATCAGATTCTGAAATTAGGGTTTTCAGATCTGGTATTAGGGTTTTCAAATAATCAATTAAGGTTTTGATAATTCATTAGGGTTTTCCCTAATTAATTTAATATTAATGACGTTTAACACTGTACTTACATTGCATTCCCAATCTAGGGTTTTCAATATCCGATTTAGGATTTCGAATTTCCCGAAACTGAAACTAGGATTTCCAAAACTGATTTCTAGGGTTTCTTATCCATGGCTAGGGTTTTCTAACCGAACGTTAAATTTCTTAATATATAATTCGGGTTTGACACATATATAATTAATCTGGTCAACCCTTGACCCTTAACCACATTTTGAACACATCATTAACCATATACACATAACTTAATCACATAAATTCTTAATCCTGAATAATTCACCTATATCCTTCACAGAATTTTGAAACCCTCAAAATTCCTTCCCAATAACATCAAACGCATACACTTATTTTCTGTCTAGGTCTAATATTTGACCTTAAATCAATCATTTAAGATTTTAATAAAATGTCCAAATTCTCGGGTTGTCACATTCACCCCTCCTTATAAGAGTTTCGTCCCCGAAATTCACCTTACACCTTACACCGTGCACCTTACACCATTCACACATATTTCACATGCTACCCAATACACCACTCACAAGGGTAAAAATTTTAAAACTGTGTTGAGGAATCGTATAGACTGTTTGTTTTTCATTTTCGCAAAGGTTTTATGGAAATTCATCCGCATACCGTCATTACTTACGGACACAAAGGGTGATTTGCCCGATATGCCCTGTACTGGCCAAGTACTGATTTTATTAGTTTTCCCATCACTGCCAAAGGCACAAAAATTTTAATTCAGTCTTATTTGATTCCACAGTAAAACAATTTTGGTTTGGTAAATTTCTTTCAATAAACATTTTTGAGAATGACATCATGATGCCGCACTGCATTTAACAGTCCGTTGAGGATTTCGTCATTTTGTGACTTTGTTATACTACATCATACTGTAGTGGGATGACGATCCTTAGATCACATCCAACACCAAGCAATTCTGCATTGATAACTCCATCATTTTTTATCATCTCTGCACCAGGTCACATGGTACATAAGTGATAAATAAAAACAATTTATTTTTTAAAAGGCACATAGTGCGTATTTAGCTTGATGTCAAAATTTGAGGTTTAGCAAAGCTAGGGGTTTAGGAAAACCTAAATCTCCACTAATTATCATATTCTTAACAATCTATCTGTTCCTATAATCTTTAACACTCCATTCATACACAACTATACCCAATTCATAAAACCACACTTATGAGTTCATAACCTGACCACAATTATATGAGTTTAAGAATTTACCCTAGTCTGACCTTTGGCGTCCGTTCGCTGAGGGGTCTATAAACATTTCATATAACTATAAGTCAAGAATGTCATATAAGTATGAGTTCTAAGAACTCGTACTTAATCCTATATTCTCTACCTATGACCTATTTATCTGTATATAACAACTAGCGTGACACAACATTTCAATTATTACCAATGCCACCAACTAAGTAGTTTTTACACCATGTACAATTCCCCGCCCATACAAGGAATCATACAACTCAGTTGCTGACACGAGTCCTCATTGAAATCCTCACCTAATCTTAACCCCCTTTTTCAATACGAATTCAATTCGTATTCATAATCCATAACTCTTTCATGAGTTTTCATAGTACCATTTCATAGTACAACTTACACACGGCATCTTGATGTAACTTTACAATCATAAGATTGATTCTTTCTGACTGTCATAACCTTATCAGATCACGGGGTGATCTTATCGTATATATTACGATTTATTTCTATGTCTATGATCGTTTTGTTTTACGATCTCATATTCCTGCACTTTCAGTCTTTTAGACTAGATCTATTTACAATTACTGTTCAACTTTATTACCAGAGTTAGGGAACTCTGTGTCTTTACACTCGCCGAGATTCATCTTTGAATCTTACCGACCAACTAACTCTATGTGAGTTAGATCTTATCTTAATCACTGCGGTTATTGGTCTCAGATATTCCTACCTAAGCTTCATAACCAACAGCTCTGATACCAACTGTAGTAGCCCCGAATTCAGGTCCCAAATCACCTCGGATCTGGTATACTATTTCTTTCACTATTTGCGGAAGATATAAACATAAATTATTTATACAATACATTACACACTATTCCCCAAGGTCGAGTAACCTTAACTTATACACAATTCATAAACTTTCTAACATATAACACATTTATCAAACTATACTATTACAAGATAGCCGCACATTTATATCCCAAGCTGAACTTGGCTTTAATCTTTTCCCTGTATATGAACGCATTCACCTTATCTGCAATGTTTTATCATAATATAGCAAGGGTGAGCATGAAAGTTGCTCAGCAAGTTTATATACAACAATATAACGATATATCATGATTGAAGAGTATGAATAATGGGCTTGCTATAATTCATCAATATAATTGTGAACTAGCACGAACAAATTTTTGACTGAACAAGTATTATACATGAATAAACATTTCTGAACCAACTGGTAATGAAGGTGATCAGCCTTTCATACCTGACTTATACATGCAATATGTACAGAGTACAAATTTCATGGCAATCAGCAATGATTAACCATAAGCTTGAAGAAACTACTCTTATTAGAGTTAAGTAAAAGAAAACTTGCCTGAACCGTTGATTACCGCAACACAATTTAATAACGCTTTACCCCGAAGATATTAATAATATAGATCTCCAATAATTAGAATAATATCACTGTATAATACTGTTATATTTATATCCATAGAATAACCTAAACACATTACCACATAAGCCTATCAGTCTATACAGCACATAAGACATAACATCAAGTCAAACTATTTCAGTCTGACTTAAAACCGACACAATTCTATCATCCCGACAGTCTAGTCAGACAAAAATTGAATTTAAGTTCAATTAAACTCTGTCTAACCACTTAACCATTATCACAGATAATTTTCTTAGCAGTCGAAATAATTTTCATAGACTTATAAAAATTTTCAAGTAATTATTACCATTATCACCATTTTTCAATCATTAAAACTGTATTTAAAAGAATTAAATACCACATAATTCTTTAATCATTAATATGTATTGAATATAAAATATTAATGAAAATCATTACATAATATTATAATATAATTATAATATCACAAAGTATTTTAATACTTTAAAATAATTTTATATGATTTTCCAAAACTTTAATCCATTATCCGATAATTTTTATATTTATTAAAATATTAATATTTCATGCCAAAATATCAAAAGTTATATTTTATAACTTAAAATATTTTTATAACACTTAAATCATTTTTATATGATTTTTAAAGCATAAATTCCATTTTTCCTTAATTTATTAAATATATCTATTAAATAAACTAATTATCATTAATATTGATTAATTAATGAATTTCATCAATAAATATTAAAAGTCATCAAAAATAACTTAAAATATTTTCTTATTCCATAATATTATTTTTCATGATTTTTCATGGATTAAAATTATTTTTAAATAATTTATTTAATATAATAATTAAATAAATAAATACCATTTACATTCCAAAAATACTAAATATTTTTGAAATATACTTAAAATAGTTAAAAACTATTTTTCAGACTTTAAAATAATTTTTCATAATTTATTTTGTACAGACTTTAAAATAATTTTCATAATTTATTTTGAATTTTTAATAATTAAAAATCATTTTTTTCTAATTTTAAATTATTTTCCGGGAAAATAATAATAATCTGTCGCTAAAGGGCTATAGCGACACTTTCTATCGCTATAGGTGTTCTTGAGGATTTCCAGAAAATCCGTCAGAAGCCGAGATCCTTGGTTTGACCAGCTTTTAAGCTATGATCCTAATGTTTTCTAGGCTAGAAATTGTTTTAATGTGGTAGTATTTATGTAATACTACAACTACATATCAAGTTCATGATCATCACATATCATAAAAGAGATATCTAAGCTCTCAAAAGTGTCGTCAGACCAGTTCTTCAAATTCTGGGTTTTCCAGATTTGAAGAACAGCCTTAGGTGCCTACTTCGATTCCTTGTAACTTTCCGTCTCCGTACTATTTGTGTGATCTAAAGATTTAATCTTGTAGTACGCATGACAAGGTATAACATTATAACATAAAATTAGTCTAACAGCATCACATGTGTAAGATCTAGTTGGTCAAACATGCTGTCAGACACGTGTTCTTCAACTTTCTAGGAATTTCTAGAATTCATCAAAACAGTCGGTCAACTATATTTTGACCTTAATTTCCTGTCATTCCAGTTACGATCTAGGGGATATAATGACTTTAATATGTAGTCTTCATACCAGAATACAACATAACAACAACATCTTAGCTAAACTAACAAGATACAACAAGATCTAGACGTTCAAAAATGCTGTCAGACCGTTCTGGGTTTCTGGGCTTGCCCAGATTCTCAGTTGGTCATGGTGGGTCAACGGATTTTGACTCATAAAAACTCCCGATCTACAACAGATATGGACTTGATTCTTTTTGCATCTTAAAGACCACATAGTAGACTACATGTTAAAAGCTTTAAACATCAAAAACACTTAATACAAACGGATCTATGGTGTTGACATATAGCTGTCAGACGAAATTTTTTCCATTTTCAAGATTTCAATAATCACCAAAATCGTGCATCTAGATGTTATAGATCCTTGATCTATCAACCCAGATCACTTATAAACACCATATTACATAACTTTAACAATTCAATTTCATCAATTAACAAAGAATTATAGAATTTCTAGATTTTGGGATTTTATACCTTTTGAGCTTGATTCTTAAATCTGATCCTTGTGATCTGATCTTGTGAAGTTAAAGGCTGATACTTTCTTATCTTATCACACTTTCTCACTCTTAATTTTCGGATTTGATATAGAGAGAAGGAGAGTTGGCATGAACAAGAAATAAAGTGGCACTTTCTCTCTCTAAATCTTTAAATATAAATGTATGATGCATGTGTGCAATGTATGTAGCTGATTTGCTGATATTTCTGGACATAAAAGTAACAAGCTAATGCTAGGGTTAGACTAGGGTTGGTAAACAACCCAATATTTGGCCAAAATTGCAAGTAACCTCATTAAATAAAAAAAATTAATGATATTTTACATACCATTTTAATTCTAGAATGGTCATTTGATACAAACCCTTAAGGTTTTAGGGTTTGGACATTTTAGGGTTTAGATTTTAACCCTTAACTTTGTAATTTAATTTCTAACATTTCCGAATTTCGGTTATAAAAAAAGAAGATTAATATTTTTAACTTATAATTAGAATTTTCTAATTATATAAAAATTTCTTAATCATACATTCATTCTTGCTAATTAGGATTAGCATTTCATAATTACAATTGCTAATAAAGCAGTTAGGGTCAAAATGGTCATTAGGGTTCAAAACCCTTGATTTAGGGTTTCTAATAGAAAATTAATTTTCTAATTTAGAAATTAAATAATCGTAATTAGATTAGAGTTTTCTAATTACTCATACATTGAAATAATTAGGATTAGGGTTTCCTAATTAACATTGCTAATTTTAGCAATTAAATCCACAATTGAGCATTAGGGTTTCTGACAGAACAATTTGGGTTCTAAAAATTGGAAATTAGGGTTTGTTAATTAATTAACCTTTATCCTAATTAATACTTAATTAATAGCACTAAAGCATTAAAATTCTCCGTTATATTCCCAGAGTAGGGTTTCAATTAATCAGATTCTGAAATTAGGGTTTTCAGATCTGGTATTAGGGTTTTCAAATAATCAATTAAGGTTTTGATAATTCATTAGGATTTTCCCTAATTAATTTAATATTAATGACGTTTAACACTGTACTTACATTGCATTCCCAATCTAGGGTTTTCAATATCCGATTTAGGATTTCGAATTTCCCGGAACTGAAACTAGGGTTTCCAAAACCGATTTCTAGGGTTTCTTATCCATCGCTAGGGTTTTCTAACCGAACGTTAAAGTTCTTAATATATAATTCGGGTTTGACACATATATAATTAATCTGGTCAACCCTTGACCCTTAACCACATTTTGAACACATCATTAACCATATACACATAACTTAATCACATAAATTCTTAATCCTGAATAACTCACCTATATCCTTCACAGAATTTTGAAACCCTCAAAATTCCTTCCCAATAACATCAAACGCATACACTTATTTTCTGTCTAGGTCTAATATTTGACCTTAAATCAATCATTTAAGATTTTAATAAATTGTCCAAATTCTCGGGTTGTCACATTCACCCTTCCTTATAAGAATTTCGTCCCCGAAATTCACCTTACACCTAACACCATTCACACATATTTCACACGCTACCCAATACACCACTCACAAGGGTAAAAATTTTAAAACTGTGCTGAGGAATCGTATAGACTGTTTGTTTTTCATTTTCGCAAAGGTTTTATGGAAATTCATCCGCAAACCGTCATTACTTACGGACACAAAGGGTGATTAGCCTGATATGCCCTGTACTGGCCAAGTACTGATTTTATTTGTTTTCCCATCACTGCCAAAGGCACAAAAATTTTACGTCAGTCTTATTTGATTCCGCAGTAAAACAATTTTGGTTTGGGAAATTTCTTTCAATAAACAGTTTTGAGAATGACGTCATGATGCCGCACTGTATTTAACAGTCCGTTGAGGATTTTGTCATTTTGTGACTTTGTTATACTACATCATACTGTAGTGGGCTGACGATCCTTAGATCACATCCAACACCAAGTAATTCTGCATTGATAACTCCATCATTTTTTATCATCTCTGCACCAGGTCACATGGTACATAAGTGATAAATAAAAACAATTTTTTTTTAAAAGGCACATAGTGCGTATTTAGCTTGATGTCAAAAATTGAGGTTTAGCAAAGCTAGGGGTTTAGGAAAACCTAAATCTCCACTAATGATCATATTCTTAACAATCTATCTGTTCCTATAATCTTTAACACTCCATTCATACACAACTATACCCAATTCATAAAACCACACTTATGAGTTCATAACCTGACTACAATTATATGAGTTTAAGAATTTACCCTAGTCTGACCTTTGGCGTCCGTTCGCTGAGGGGTCCATAAACATTTCATATAACTATAAGTCAATAATGTCACATAAGTATGAGTTCTAAGAACTCGTACTTAATCCTATATTCTCTACCTATGACCTATTTATCTGTATATAACAACTAGCGTGACACAACATTTCAATTATTACCAATGCCACCAACTAAGTAGTTTTTACACCAAGTACAATTCCCCGTCCATACAAGGAATCATACAACTCAGTTGCTAACACGAGTCCTCATTGAAATCCCCACCTAATCTTAACCCCCTTTTTCAATACGAATTCAATTCATATTCATAATCCATAACTCTTTCATGAGTTTTCATAGTACAACTTACACACAGCATCTTGCTGTAACTTTACAATCATAAGATTGATTCTTTCTGACTGTCATAACCTTATCAGATCACGGGGTGATCTTATCGTATATATTACGATTTATTTCTATGCTTATGATCGTTTTGTTTTACGATCTCCTATTCCTGCACTTTCAGTCTTTTAGACTCGATCTATTCACCATTACTGTTCAACTTTATTATCAGAGTTAGGGAACTCTGTGTCTTTACACTCACCGAGATTCATCTTTGAATCTTACCGACCAACTAACTCTATGTGTAGTTAGATCTTATCTTAATCACTGCGGTTATTGGTCTCAGATATTCCTACCTAAGCTTCATAACCAACAGCTCTGATACCAACTGTAGTAGCCCCGAATCCAGGTCCCAAATCACCTCGGATCCGGTATTCTATTTCTATAACTATTTGCGGAAGATATAAACATAAATTGTTTATACAATACATTACACACTATTCCCCAAGGTCGAGTAACCTTAACTTATACACAATTTCATAAACTTTCTAACATATAACACATTTATCAAACTATACTATTACAAGATAGCCGCACATTTATATCCCAAGCTGAACTTGGCTTTAATCTTTTCCCTGTATATGAACGCATTCACCTTATCTGCAATGTTTTATCATGATATAGCAAGGGTGAGCATGAAAGTTGCTCAGCAAGTTTATATACAACAATATAACGATATATCAAGATTGAAGAGTATGAATAATGGGCTTGCTATAATTCATCAATATAATTGTGAACTAGCACGAACAAATTTTTGACTGAACAAGTATTATACATGAATAAACATTTCTGAACCAACTGGTAATGAAGGTGATCAGCCTTTCATACCTGACTTATACATGCAATATGTACAGAGTACAAATTTCATGGCAATCAGCAATGATTAACCATAAGCTTGAAGAAACTACTCTTATTAGAGTTAAGTAAAAGAAAACTTGCCTGAACCGTTGATTACCGCAACACAATTTAATAACGCTTTACCCCGAAGATATTAATAATATAGATCTCCAATAATTAGAATAATATCACTGTATAATACTGTTATATTTATATCCATAGAATAACCTAAACACATTACCACATAAGCCTATCAGTCTATACAGCACATAAGACATAACATCAAGTCAAACTATTTCAGTCTGACTTAAAACCGACACAATTCTATCATCCCGACAGTCTAGTCGGACAAAAATTGAATTTAAGTTCAATTAAACTCTGTCTAACCACTTAACCATTATCACAGATAATTTTCTTAGCAGTCGAAATAATTTTCATAGACTTATAAAAATTTTCAAGTAATTATTACCATTATCACCATTTTTCAATCATTAAAACTGTATTTAAAAGAATTAAATACCACATAATTCTTTAATCATTAATATGTATTGAATATAAAATATTAATGAAAATCATTACATAATATTATAATATAATTATAATATCACAAAGTATTTTAATACTTTAAAATAATTTTATATGATTTTCCAAAACTTTAATCCATTATCCGATAATTTTTATATTTATTAAAATATTAATATTTTCATGCCAAAATATCAAAAGTTATATTTTATAACTTAAAATATTTTTATAACACTTAAATCATTTTTATATGATTTTTAAAGCATAAATTCCATTTTTCCTTAATTTATTAAATATATCTATTAAATAAACTAATTATCATTAATATTGATTAATTAATGAATTTCATCAATAAATATTAAAAGTCATCAAAAATAACTTAAAATATTTTCTTATTCCATAATATTATTTTTCATGATTTTTCATGGATTAAAACTATTTTTAAATAATTTATTTAATATAATAATTAAATAAATAAATACCATTTACATTCCAAAAATACTAAATATTTTTGAAATATACTTAAAATAGTTAAAAACTATTTTTCAGACTTTAAAATAATTTTTCATAATTTATTTTGTACAGACTTTAAAATAATTTTTCATAATTTATTTTGTATTTTTAATAATTAAAAATCATTTTTTTCTAATTTTAAATTATTTTCCGGGAAAATAATAATAATCTGTCGCTAAAGGGCTATAACGACACTTTCTGTCGCTATAGGTGTTCTTGAGGATTTCCAGAAAATCCGTCAGAAGCCGAGATCCTTGGTTTGACCAGCTTTTAAGCTATGATCCTAATGTTTTCTAGGCTAGAAATTGTTTTAATGTGGTAGTATTTATGTAATACTACAACTACATATCAAGTTCATGATCATCACATATCATAAAAGAGAGATCTAAGCTCTCAAAAGTGTCGTCAGACCTGTTCTTCAAATTCTGGGTTTTCCAGATTTGAAGAACAGCCTTAGGTGCCTACTTCGATTCCTTGTAACTTTCCGTCTCCGTACTATTTGTGTGATCTAAAGATTTAATCTTGTAGTACGCATGACAAGGGTATAACATTATAACATAAAATTAGTCTAACAGCATCACATGTGTAAGATCTAGTTGGTCAAACATGCTGTCAGACACGTGTTCTTCAACTTTCTAGGAATTTCTAGAATTCATCAAAACAGTCGGTCAACTATATTTTGACCTTAATTTCCTGTCATTCCAGTTACGATCTAGGGGATATAATGACTTTAATATGTAGTCTACATACCAGAATACAACATAACAACAACATCTTAGCTAAACTAACAAGATACAACAAGATCTAGACGTTCAAAAATGCTGTCAGACCGTTCTGGGTTTCTGGGCTTGCCCAGATTCTCAGTTGGTCATGGTGGGTCAACGGATTTTGACTCATAATAACTCCCGATCTACAACAGATATGGACTTGATTCTTTTTGCATCTTAAAGACCACATAGTAGACTACATGTTAAAAGCTTTAAACATCAAAAACACTTAATACACACGGATCTATGGTGTCTGACATATAGCTGTCAGACGAAATTTTTTCCATTTTCAAGATTTCAATAATCAACAAAATCGTGCATCTAGATGTTATAGATCCTTGATCTATCAACCCAGATCACTTATAAACACCATATTACATAACTTTAACAATTCAATTTCATCAATTAACAAAGAATTATAGAATTTCTAGATTTTGGGATTTTATACCTTTTGAGCTTGATTCTTAAATCTGATCCTTGTGATCTGATCTTGTGAAGTTAAAGGCTGATACTTTCTTATCTTATCACACTTTCTCACTCTTAATTTTCGGATTTGATATAGAGAGAAGGAGAGTTGGCATGAACAAGAAATAAAGTGGCACTTTCTCTCTCTAAATCTTTAAATATAATGTATGATGCATGTGTGCAATGTATGTAGCTGATTTGCTGATATTTCTGGACATAAAAGTAACAAGCTAATGCTAGGGTTAGACTAGGGTTGGTAAACAACCCAATATTTTGGCCAAAATTGCAAGTAACCTCATTAAATAAAAAAAATTAATGATATTTTACATACCATTTTAATTCTAGAATGGTCATTTGATACAAACCCTTAAGGTTTTAGGGTTTGGACATTTTAGGGTTTAGGTTTTAACCCTTAACTTTGTAATTTAATTTCTAACATTTCCGAATTTCGGTTATAAAAAAAGAAGATTAATATTTTTAACTTATAATTAGAATTTTCTAATTATATAAAAATTTCTTAATCATACATTCATTCTTGCTAATTAGGATTAGCATTTCATAATTACAATTGCTAATAAAGCAATTAGGGTCAAAATGGTCATTAGGGTTCAAAACCCTTGATTTAGGGTTTCTAATAGAAAAATTAATTTTCTAATTTAGAAATTAAATAATCGTAATTAGATTAGAGTTTTCTAATTACTCATACATTGAAATAATTAGGATTAGGGTTTCCTAATTAACATTGCTAATTTTAGCAATTAAATCCACAATTGAGCATTAGGGTTTCTGACAGAACAATTTGGGTTCTAAAAATTGGAAATTAGGGTTTGTTAATTAATTAACCTTTATTCCTAATTAATACTTAATTAATAGCACTAAAGCATTAAAATTCTCCGTTATATTCCCAGAGTAGGGTTTCAATTAATCAGATTCTGAAATTAGGGTTTTCAGATCTGGTATTAGGGTTTTCAAATAATCAATTAAGGTTTTGATAATTCATTAGGATTTTCCCTAATTAATTTAATATTAATGACGTTTAACACTGTACTTACATTGCATTCCCAATCTAGGGTTTTCAATATCCGATTTAGGATTTCGAATTTCTAGGGTTTCTTATCCATCGCTAGGGTTTTCTAACCAAACGTTAAAGTTCTTAATATATAATTCGGGTTTGACACATATATAATTAATCTGGTCAACCCTTGACCCTTAACCACATTTTGAACACATCATTAACCATATACACATAACTTAATCACATAAATTCTTAATCCTGAATAACTCACCTATATCCTTCACAGAATTTTGAAACCCTCAAAATTCCTTCCCAATAACATCAAACGCATACACTTATTTTCTGTCTAGGTCTAATATTTGACCTTAAATCAATCATTTAAGATTTTAATAAATTGTCCAAATTCTCAGGTTGTCACATTCACCCTTCCTTATAAGAATTTCGTCCCCGAAATTCACCTTACACCTAACACCATTCACACATATTTCACATGCTACCCAATACACCACTCACAAGGGTAAAAATTTTAAAACTGTGCTGAGGAATCGTATAGACTGTTTGTTTTTCATTTTCGCAAAGGTTTTATGGAAATTCATCCGCAAACCGTCATTACTTACGGACACAAAGGGTGATTAGCCTGATATGCCCTGTACTGGCCAAGTACTGATTTTATTTATTTTCCCATCACTGCCAAAGGCACAAAAATTTTACGTCAGTCTTATTTGATTCCGCAGTAAAACAATTTTGGTTTGGGAAATTTCTTTCAATAAACATTTTTGAGAATGACGTCATGATGCCGCACTGTATTTAACAGTCCGTTGAGGATTTCGTCATTTTGTGACTTTGTTATACTACATCATACTGTAGTGGGCTGACGATCCTTAGATCACATCCAACACCAAGTAATTCTGCATTGATAACTCCATCATTTTTTATCATCTCTGCACCAGGTCACATGGTATATAAGTGATAAATAAAAACAATTTTTTTTTAAAAGGCACATAGTGCGTATTTAGCTTGATGTCAAAATTTGAGGTTTAGCAAAGCTAGGGGTTTAGGAAAACCTAAATCTCCACTAATGATCATATTCTTAACAATCTATCTGTTCCTATAATCTTTAACACTCCATTCATACACAACTATACCCAATTCATAAAACCACACTTATGAGTTCATAACCTGACTACAATTATATGAGTTTAAGAATTTACCCTAGTCTGACCTTTGGCGTCCGTTCGCTGAGGGGTCCATAAACATTTCATATAACTATAAGTCAATAATGTCACATAAGTATGAGTTCTAAGAACTCGTACTTAATCCTATATTCTCTACCTATGACCTATTTATCTGTATATAACAACTAGCGTGACACAACATTTCAATTATTACCAATGCCACCAACTAAGTAGTTTTTACACCAAGTACAATTCCCCGTCCATACAAGGAATCATACAACTCAGTTGCTAACACGAGTCCTCATTGAAATCCCCACCTAATCTTAACCCCCTTTTTCAATACGAATTCAATTCATATTCATAATCCATAACTCTTTCATGAGTTTTCATAGTACAACTTACACACAGCATCTTGCTGTAACTTTACAATCATAAGATTGATTCTTTCTGAATGTCATAACCTTATCAGATCACGGGGTGATCTTATCGTATATATTACGATTTATTTCTATGCTTATGATCGTTTTGTTTTACGATCTCCTATTCCTGCACTTTCAGTCTTTTAGACTCGATCTATTCACCATTACTGTTCAACTTTATTATCAGAGTTAGGGAACTCTGTGTCTTTACACTCGCCGAGATTCATCTTTGAATCTTACCGACCAACTAACTCTATGTGAGTTAGATCTTATTTTAATCACTGCGGTTATTGGTCTCAGATATTTCTACCTAAGCTTCATAAACAACAGCTCTGATACCAACTGTAGTAGCCCCGAATCCAGGTCCCAAATCACCTCGGATCCGGTATTCTATTTCTATAACTATTTGCGGAAGATATAAACATAAATTGTTTATACAATACATTACAGACTATTCCTCAAGGTTGAGTAACCTTAACTTATACACAATTCAAAAACTTTCTAACATATAACACATTTATCAAACTATACTATTACAAGATAGCCGCACATTTATATCCCAAGCTGAACTTGGCTTTAATCTTTTCCCTGTATCCGAACGCATTCACCTTATCTGCAATGTTTTATCATGATATAGCAAGGGTGAGCATGAAAGTTGCCCAGCAAGTTTATATACAACAATATAACGATATATCATGATTGAAGAGTATGAATAATGGGCTTGCTATAATTCATCAATATAATTGTGAACTAGGACGAACAAATTTTTGACTGAACAAGTATTATACATGAACAAACATTTCTGAACCAACTGGTAATGAAGGTGATCAGCCTTTCATACCTGACTTATACATGCAATATGTACAGAGTACAAATTCCATGGCAATCAGCAATGATTAACCATAAGCTTGAAGAAACTACTCTTATTAGAGTTAAGTAAAAGAAAACTTGCCTGAACCGTTGATTACCGCAACGCAATTTAATAACGCTTTACCCCGAAGACCTAATATTAATAATATAGATCTCCAATAATTAGAATAATATCACTGTATAATACTGTTATATTTATATCCACAGAATAACCTAAACACATTACCACATAAGCCTATCAGTCTATACAGCACATAAGACATAGCATCAAGTCAAACTATTTCAGTCTGACTTAAAACCGACACAATTCTATCATCCCGACGATCTAGTCGGACAAAAATCGAATTTAAGTTCAATTAAACTCTGTCTAACCACTTAACCATTATCACAGATAATTTTCTTAGCAATCGAAATAATTTTCATAGACTTATAAAAATTTTCAAGTAAGTATTACCATTATCACCATTTTTCAATCATTAAAACTGTATTTAAAAGAATTAAATTCAAATAATTCTTTAATCATTAATATTTATTGAATATAAAATATTAATGAAAATCATTACATAATATTATAATATAATTATAATATCACAAAGTATTTTTAATACTTTAAAATCATTTATATGATTTTCCAACACTTTAATTCATTATCCGATAATTGCTATATTTATTAAAATATTAATATTTTCATGCCAAAATATCAAAAGTTATATTTTATAACTTAAAATATTTTTATAACACTTAAATCATTTTTATATGATTTTTAAAGCATAAATTCCATTTTTTCTTAATTTATTAAATATATCTATTAAATAAACTAATTATCATTAATATTGATTAATTAATGAATTTCATCACAAAATATTAAAAGTCATCAAAAATAACTTAAAATATTTTCTTATACCATAATATTATTTTTCATGATTTTTCATGAATTAAAACTATTTTTAAATAATTTATTTAATATAATAATTAAATAAATAAATACCATTTACATTCCAAAAATACTAAATATTTTTGAAATATACTTAAAATAGTTAAAAACTATTTTTCAGACTTTAAAATAATTTTTCATAATTTATTTTATATTTTTAATAATTAAAAATCATTTTTTTTCTAATTTTAAATGATTTTACGAAAAAATAATAATAATCTGTCGCTATAGGTGTTCTTGAGGATTTCCAGAAAATCCGTCAGAAGCCGAGATACTTGGTTTGACCAGCTTTTAAGCTATGATCCTAAGGTTTTCTAGGCAAGAAATTGTTTTAATATGGTAGTATTTATGTAATACTACAACTACATATCAAGTTCATGATCATCACATATCATAACAGAGAGATCTAAGCTCTCAAAAGTGTCGTCAGACCTGTTCTTCAAATTCTGGGTTTTCCAGATTTGAAGAACAGCCTTAGGTGCCTACTTCGATTCCTTGTAACTTTCCGTCTCCGTACTATTTGTGTGATCTAGATATTCAATCTTGTAGTACACATGACAGGGTATAACATTATAACATAAAATTAGTCTAACAACATCACATGTGTAAGATCTAGTTGGTCAAACATGCTGTCAGACACATGTTCTTCAACTTTCTAGGAATTTCCAGAATTCATCAAAACAGTCGGTCAACTATTTTTTGACCTTAATTTCCTGTCATTCCAGTTACGATCTAGGGGATATAATGACTTTAATATGTAGTCTACATACCAGAATACAACATAACAACAACATCTTAGCCAAACTAACAAGATACAACAAGATTTAGACGTTCAAAAATGCTGTTAGACAGTTCTAGGTTTCTGGGCTTGCCCAGATTCTCAGTTGGTCATGGTGGGTCAACGGATTTTGACTCATAATAACTCCCGATCTACAACAGATATGGACTTGATTCTTTTTGCATCTTAAAGACCACATAGTAGACTACATGTTAAAATCTTTAAACATCAAAAACACTTAATACACACGGATCTATGGTGTCTGACATATAGCTGTCAGACGAAATTTTTTCCATTTTCAAGATTTCAATAATCACCAAAATCGTGCATCTAGATGTTATAGATCCTTGATCTATCAACCCAGATCACTTATAAACACCATATTACATAACTTTAACAATTCAATTTCATCAATTAACAAAGAATTATAGAATTTCTAGATTTTGGGATTTTATACCTTTTGAGCTTGATTCTTAAATCTGATCCTTGTGATCTGATCTTGTGAAGTTAAAGGCTGATACTTTCTTATCTTATCACACTTTCTCACTCTTAATTTTCGGATTTGATATAGAGAGAAGGAGAGTTGGCATGAACAAGAAATAAAGTGGCACTTTCTCTCTCTAAATCTTTAAATATAAATGTATGATGCATGTGTGCAATGTATGTAGCTGATTTGCTGATATTTCTGGACATAAAAGTAACAAGCTAATGCTAGGGTTAGACTAGGGTTGGTAAACAACCCAATATTTTGGCCAAAATTGCAAGTAACCTCATTAAATAAAAAATTAATGATATTTTACATACCATTTTAATTCTAGAATGGTCATTTGATACAAATCCTTAAGGTTTTAGGGTTTGGACATTTTAGGGTTTAGGTTTTAACCCGTAACTTTGTAATTTAATTTCTAACATTTCCGAATTTCGGTTATAAAAAAGAAGATTAATATTTTTAACTTATAATTAGAATTTTCTAATTATATAAAAATTTCTTAATCATACATTCATTCTTGCTAATTATGATTAGCATTTCATAATTACAATTGCTAATAAAGCAATTAGGGTCAAAATGGTCATTAGGGTTCAAAACCCTTGATTTAGGGTTTCTAATAGAAAAATTAATTTTCTAATTTAGAAATTAAATAATCGTAATTAGATTAGAGTTTTCTAATTACTCATACATTGAAATAATTAGGATTAGGGTTTCCTAATTAACATTGCTAATTTTAGCAATTAAATCCACAATTGAGCATTAGGGTTTCTAACGGAACAATTTGGGTTCTAAAAATTGGAAATTAGGGTTTGTTAATTAATTAACCTTTATCCTAATTAATACTTAATTAATAGCACTAAAGCATTAAAATTCTCTATTATATTCCCAGAGTAGGGTTTCAATTAATCAGATTCTGAAATTAGGGTTTTCAGATCTTGTATTAGGGTTTTCAAATAATCAATTAAGGTTTTGATAATTCATTAGGATTTTCCCTAATTAATTTAATATTAATGACGTTTAACACTGTACTTACATTGCATTCCCAATCTAGGGTTTTCAATATCCGATTTAGGATTTCGAATTTCCCGGAACTGAAACTAGGGTTTCCAAAACCGATTTCTAGGGTTTCTTATCCATCGCTAGGGTTTTCTAACCGAACGTTAAAGTTCTTAATATATAATTCGGGTTTGACACATATATAATTAATCTGGTCAACCCTTGACCCTTAACCACATTTTGAACACATCATTAACCATATACACATAACTTAATCACATAAATTCTTAATCCTGAATAACTCACCTATATCCTTCACAGAATTTTGAAAACCTCAAAATTCCTTCCCAATAACATCAAACGCATACACTTATTTTCTGTCTAGGTCTAATATTTGACCTTAAATCAATCATTTAAGATTTTAATAAATTGTCCAAATTCTCGGGTTGTCACATTCACCCTTCCTTATAAGAATTTCGTCCCCGAAATTCACCTTACACCTAACACCATTCACACATATTTCACACGCTACCCAATACACCACTCACAAGGGTAAAAATTTTAAAACTGTGCTGAGGAATCGTATAGACTGTTTGTTTTTCATTTTCGCAAAGGTTTTATGGAAATTCATCCGCAAACCGTCATTACTTACGGACACAAAGGGTGATTAGCCTGATATGCCCTGTACTGGCCAAGTACTGATTTTATTTGTTTTCCTATCACTGCCAAAGGCACAAAAATTTTACGTCAGTCTTATTTGATTCCGCAGTAAAACAATTTTGGTTTGGGAAATTTCTTTCAATAAACATTTTTGAGAATGACGTCATGATGCCGCACTGTATTTAACAGTCCGTTGAGGATTTCGTCATTTTGTGACTTTGTTATACTACATCATACTGTAGTGGGCTGACGATCCTTAGATCACATCCAACACCAAGTAATTCTGCATTGATAACTCCATCATTTTTTATCATCTCTGCACCAGGTCACATGGTACATAAGTGATAAATAAAAACAATTTTTTTTAAAAGGCACATAGTGCGTATTTAGCTTGATGTCAAAAATTGAGGTTTAGCAAAGCTAGGGGTTTAGGAAAACCTAAATCTCCACTAATGATCATATTCTTAACAATCTATCTGTTCCTATAATCTTTAACACTCCATTCATACACAACTATACCCAATTCATAAAACCACACTTATGAGTTCATAACCTGACTACAATTATATGAGTTTAAGAATTTACCCTAGTCTGACCTTTGGCGTCCGTTCGCTGAGGGGTCCATAAACATTTCATATAACTATAAGTCAATAATGTCACATAAGTATGAGTTCTAAGAACTCGTACTTAATCCTATATTCTCTACCTATGACCTATTTATCTGTATATAACAACTAGCGTGACACAACATTTCAATTATTACCAATGCCACCAACTAAGTAGTTTTTACACCAAGTACAATTCCCCGTCCATACAAGGAATCATACAACTCAGTTGCTAACACGAGTCCTCATTGAAATCCCCACCTAATCTTAACCCCCTTTTTCAATACGAATTCAATTCATATTCATAATCCATAACTCTTTCATGAGTTTTCATAGTACAACTTACACACAGCATCTTGCTGTAACTTTACAATCATAAGATTGATTCTTTCTGACTGTCATAACCTTATCAGATCACGGGGTGATCTTATCGTATATATTACGATTTATTTCTATGCTTATGATCGTTTTGTTTTACGATCTCCTATTCCTGCACTTTCAGTCTTTTAGACTCGATCTATTCACCATTACTGTTCAACTTTATTATCAGAGTTAGGGAACTCTGTGTCTTTACACTCACCGAGATTCATCTTTGAATCTTACCGACCAACTAACTCTATGTGAGTTAGATCTTATCTTAATCACTGCGGTTATTGGTCTCAGATATTCCTACCTAAGCTTCATAACCAACAGCTCTGATACCAACTGTAGTAGCCCCGAATCCAGGTCCCAAATCACCTCGGATCCGGTATTCTATTTCTATAACTATTTGCGGAAGATATAAACATAAATTGTTTATACAATACATTACACACTATTCCCCAAGGTCGAGTAACCTTAACTTATACACAATTCATAAACTTTCTAACATATAACACATTTATCAAACTATACTATTACAAGATAGCCGCACATTTATATCCCAAGCTGAACTTGGCTTTAATCTTTTCCCTGTATATGAACGCATTCACCTTATCTGCAATGTTTTATCATGATATAGCAAGGGTGAGCATGAAAGTTGCTCAGCAAGTTTATATACAACAATATAACGATATATCATGATTGAAGAGTATGAATAATGGGCTTGCTATAATTCATCAATATAATTGTGAACTAGCACGAACAAATTTTTGACTGAACAAGTATTATACATGAATAAACATTTCTGAACCAACTGGTAATGAAGGTGATCAGCCTTTCATACCTGACTTATACATGCAATATGTACAGAGTACAAATTTCATGGCAATCAGCAATGATTAACCATAAGCTTGAAGAAACTACTCTTATTAGAGTTAAGTAAAAGAAAACTTGCCTGAACCGTTGATTACCGCAACACAATTTAATAACGCTTTACCCCGAAGATATTAATAATATAGATCTCCAATAATTAGAATAATATCACTGTATAATACTGTTATATTTATATCCATAGAATAACCTAAACACATTACCACATAAGCCTATCAGTCTATACAGCACATAAGACATAACATCAAGTCAAACTATTTCAGTCTGACTTAAAACCGACACAATTCTATCATCCCGACAGTCTAGTCGGACAAAAATTGAATTTAAGTTCAATTAAACTCTGTCTAACCACTTAACCATTATCACAGATAATTTTCTTAGCAGTCGAAATAATTTTCATAGACTTATAAAAATTTTCAAGTAATTATTACCATTATCACCATTTTTCAATCATTAAAACTGTATTTAAAAGAATTAAATACCACATAATTCTTTAATCATTAATATGTATTGAATATAAAATATTAATGAAAATCATTACATAATATTATAATATAATTATAATATCACAAAGTATTTTAATACTTTAAAATAATTTTATATGATTTTCCAAAACTTTAATCCATTATCCGATAATTTTTATATTTATTAAAATATTAATATTTTCATGCCAAAATATCAAAAGTTATATTTTATAACTTAAAATATTTTTATAACACTTAAATCATTTTTATATGATTTTTAAAGCATAAATTCCATTTTTCCTTAATTTATTAAATATATCTATTAAATAAACTAATTATCATTAATATTGATTAATTAATGAATTTCATCAATAAATATTAAAAGTCATCAAAAATAACTTAAAATATTTTCTTATTCCATAATATTATTTTTCATGATTTTTCATGGATTAAAACTATTTTTAAATAATTTATTTAATATAATAATTAAATAAATAAATACCATTTACATTCCAAAAATACTAAATATTTTTGAAATATACTTAAAATAGTTAAAAACTATTTTTCAGACTTTAAAATAATTTTTCATAATTTATTTTGTACAGACTTTAAAATAATTTTTCATAATTTATTTTGTATTTTTAATAATTAAAAATCATTTTTTTCTAATTTTAAATTATTTTCCGGGAAAATAATAATAATCTGTCGCTAAAGGGCTATAACGACACTTTCT
This sequence comes from Panax japonicus, assembly GCA_020205505.1. Lineage (NCBI taxonomy): Eukaryota > Viridiplantae > Streptophyta > Magnoliopsida > Apiales > Araliaceae > Panax > Panax japonicus. The sequence continues at coordinate 25,541,361 of CM035108.1, read as the reverse complement.
GTCGCTATAGGTGTTCTTGAGGATTTCCAGAAAATCCGTCAGAAGCCGAGATCCTTGGTTTGACCAGCTTTTAAGCTATGATCCTAATGTTTTCTAGGCTAGAAATTGTTTTAATGTGGTAGTATTTATGTAATACTACAACTACATATCAAGTTCATGATCATCACATATCATAAAAGAGAGATCTAAGCTCTCAAAAGTGTCGTCAGACCTGTTCTTCAAATTCTGGGTTTTCCAGATTTGAAGAACAGCCTTAGGTGCCTACTTCGATTCCTTGTAACTTTCCGTCTCCGTACTATTTGTGTGATCTAAAGATTTAATCTTGTAGTACGCATGACAGGGTATAAATTATAACATAAAATTAGTCTAACAGCATCACATGTGTAAGATCTAGTTGGTCAAACATGCTGTCAGACACGTGTTCTTCAACTTTCTAGGAATTTCTAGAATTCATCAAAACAGTCGGTCAACTATATTTTGACCTTAATTTCCTGTCATTCCAGTTACGATCTAGGGGATATAATGACTTTAATATGTAGTCTACATACCAGAATACAACATAACAACAACATCTTAGCTAAACTAACAAGATACAACAAGATCTAGACGTTCAAAAATGCTGTCAGACCGTTCTGGGTTTCTGGGCTTGCCCAGATTCTCAGTTGGTCATGGTGGGTCAACGGATTTTGACTCATAATAACTCCCGATCTACAACAGATATGGACTTGATTCTTTTTGCATCTTAAAGACCACATAGTAGACTACATGTTAAAAGCTTTAAACATCAAAAACACTTAATACACACGGATCTATGGTGTCTGACATATAGCTGTCAGACGAAATTTTTTCCATTTTCAAGATTTCAATAATCACAAAATCGTGCATCTAGATGTTATAGATCCTTGATCTATCAACCCAGATCACTTATAAACACCATATTACATAACTTTAACAATTCAATTTCATCAATTAACAAAGAATTATAGAATTTCTAGATTTTGGGATTTTATACCTTTTGAGCTTGATTCTTAAATCTGATCCTTGTGATCTGATCTTGTGAAGTTAAAGGCTGATACTTTCTTATCTTATCACACTTTCTCACTCTTAATTTTCGGATTTGATATAGAGAGAAGGAGAGTTGGCATGAACAAGAAATAAAGTGGCACTTTCTCTCTCTAAATCTTTAAATATAAATGTATGATGCATGTGTGCAATGTATGTAGCTGATTTGCTGATATTTCTGGACATAAAAGTAACAAGCTAATGCTAGGGTTAGACTAGGGTTGGTAAACAACCCAATATTTTGGCCAAAATTGCAAGTAACCTCATTAAATAAAAAAAATTAATGATATTTTACATACCATTTTAATTCTAGAATGGTCATTTGATACAAACCCTTAAGGTTTTAGGGTTTGGACATTTTAGGGTTTAGGTTTTAACCCTTAACTTTGTAATTTAATTTCTAACATTTTCGAATTTCGGTTATAAAAAAAGAAGATTAATATTTTTAACTTATAATTAGAATTTTCTAATTATATAAAAATTTCTTAATCATACATTCATTCTTGCTAATTAGGATTAGCATTTCATAATTACAATTGCTAATAAAGCAATTAGGGTCAAAATGGTCATTAGGGTTCAAAACCCTTGATTTAGGGTTTCTAATAGAAAAATTAATTTTCTAATTTAGAAATTAAATAATCGTAATTAGATTAGAGTTTTCTAATTACTCATACATTGAAATAATTAGGATTAGGGTTTCCTAATTAACATTGCTAATTTTAGCAATTAAATCCACAATTGAGCATTAGGGTTTCTGACAGAACAATTTGGGTTCTAAAAATTGGAAATTAGGGTTTGTTAATTAATTAACCTTTATCCTAATTAATACTTAATTAATAGCACTAAAGCATTAAAATTCTCCGTTATATTCCCAGAGTAGGGTTTCAATTAATCAGATTCTGAAATTAGGGTTTTCAGATCTGGTATTAGGGTTTTCAAATAATCAATTAAGGTTTTGATAATTCATTAGGATTTTCCCTAATTAATTTAATATTAATGACGTTTAACACTGTACTTACATTGCATTCCCAATCTAGGGTTTTCAATATCCGATTTAGGATTTCGAATTTCCCGGAACTGAAACTAGGGTTTCCAAAACCGATTTCTAGGGTTTCTTATCCATCGCTAGGGTTTTCTAACCGAACGTTAAATTTCTTAATATATAATTCGGGTTTGACACATATATAATTAATCTGGTCAACCCTTGACCCTTAACCACATTTTGAACACATCATTAACCATATACACATAACTTAATCACATAAATTCTTAATCCTGAATAACTCACCTATATCCTTCACAGAATTTTGAAACCCTCAAAATTCCTTCCCAATAACATCAAACGCATACACTTATTTTCTGTCTAGGTCTAATATTTGACCTTAAATCAATCATTTAAGATTTTAATAAATTGTCCAAATTCTCGGGTTGTCACATTCACCCTTCCTTATAAGAATTTCGTCCCCGAAATTCACCTTACACCTAACACCATTCACACATATTTCACATGCTACCCAATACACCACTCACAAGGGTAAAAATTTTAAAACTGTGCTGAGGAATCGTATAGACTGTTTGTTTTTCATTTTCGCAAAGGTTTTATGGAAATTCATCCGCAAACCGTCATTACTTACGGACACAAAGGGTGATTAGCCTGATATGCCCTGTACTGGCCAAGTACTGATTTTATTTGTTTTCCCATCACTGCCAAAGGCACAAAAATTTTACGTCAGTCTTATTTGATTCCGCAGTAAAACAATTTTGGTTTGGGAAATTTCTTTCAATAAACATTTTTGAGAATGACGTCATGATGCCGCACTGTATTTAACAGTCCGTTGAGGATTTCGTCATTTTGTGTCTTTGTTATACTACATCATACTGTAGTGGGCTGACGATCCTTAGATCACATCCAACACCAAGTAATTCTGCATTGATAACTCCATCATTTTTTATCATCTCTGCACCAGGTCACATGGTACATAAGTGATAAATAAAAACAATTTTTTTTAAAAGGCACATAGTGCGTATTTAGCTTGATGTCAAAAATTGAGGTTTAGCAAAGCTAGGGGTTTAGGAAAACCTAAATCTCCACTAATGATCATATTCTTAACAATCTATCTGTTCCTATAATCTTTAACACTCCATTCATACACAACTATACCCAATTCATAAAACCACACTAATGAGTTCATAACCTGACTACAATTATATGAGTTTAAGAATTTACCCTAGTCTGACCTTTGGCGTCCGTTCGCTGAGGGGTCCATAAACATTTCATATAACTATAAGTCAATAATGTCACATAAGTATGAGTTCTAAGAACTCGTACTTAATCCTATATTCTCTACCTATGACCTATTTATCTGTATATAACAACTAGCGTGACACAACATTTCAATTATTAACAATGCCACCAACTAAGTAGTTTTTACACCAAGTACAATTCCCCGTCCATACAAGGAATCATACAACTCAGTTGCTAACACGAGTCCTCATTGAAATCCCCACCTAATCTTAACCCCCTTTTTCAATACGAATTCAATTCATATTCATAATCCATAACTCTTTCATGAGTTTTCATAGTACAACTTACACACAGCATCTTGCTGTAACTTTACAATCATAAGATTGATTCTTTCTGACTGTCATAACCTTATCAGATCACGGGGTGATCTTATCGTATATATTACGATTTATTTCTATGCTTATGATCGTTTTGTTTTACGATCTCCTATTCCTGCACTTTCAGTCTTTTAGACTCGATCTATTCACCATTACTGTTCAACTTTATTATCAGAGTTAGGGAACTCTGTGTCTTTACACTCGCCGAGATTCATCTTTGAATCTTACCGACCAACTAACTCTATGTGAGTTAGATCTTATTTTAATCACTGCGGTTATTGGTCTCAGATATTCCTACCTAAGCTTCATAACCAACAGCTCTGATACCAACTGTAGTAGCCCCGAATCCAGGTCCCAAATCACCTCGGATCCGGTATTCTATTTCTATAACTATTTGCGGAAGATATAAACATAAATTGTTTATACAATACATTACAGACTATTCCTCAAGGTTGAGTAACCTTAACTTATACACAATTCAAAAACTTTCTAACATATAACACATTTATCAAACTATACTATTACAAGATAGCCGCACATTTATATCCCAAGCTGAACTTGGCTTTAATCTTTTCCCTGTATCCGAACGCATTCACCTTATCTGCAATGTTTTATCATGATATAGCAAGGGTGAGCATGAAAGTTGCCCAGCAAGTTTATATACAACAATATAACGATATATCATGATTGAAGAGTATGAATAATGGGCTTGCTATAATTCATCAATATAATTGTGAACTAGGACGAACAAATTTTTGACTGAACAAGTATTATACATGAACAAACATTTCTGAACCAACTGGTAATGAAGGTGATCAGCCTTTCATACCTGACTTATACATGCAATATGTACAGAGTACAAATTCCATGGCAATCAGCAATGATTAACCATAAGCTTGAAGAAACTACTCTTATTAGAGTTAAGTAAAAGAAAACTTGCCTGAACCGTTGATTACCGCAACGCAATTTAATAACGCTTTACCCCGAAGACCTAATATTAATAATATAGATCTCCAATAATTAGAATAATATCACTGTATAATACTGTTATATTTATATCCACAGAATAACCTAAACACATTACCACATAAGCCTATCAGTCTATACAGCACATAAGACATAGCATCAAGTCAAACTATTTCAGTCTGACTTAAAACCGACACAATTCTATCATCCCGACGATCTAGTCGGACAAAAATCGAATTTAAGTTCAATTAAACTCTGTCTAACCACTTAACCATTATCACAGATAATTTTCTTAGCAATCGAAATAATTTTCATAGACTTATAAAAATTTTCAAGTAAGTATTACCATTATCACCATTTTTCAATCATTAAAACTGTATTTAAAAGAATTAAATTCCACATAATTCTTTAATCATTAATATTTATTGAATATAAAATATTAATGAAAATCATTACATAATATTATAATATAATTATAATATCACAAAGTATTTTTAATACTTTAAAATCATTTTATATGATTTTCCAACACTTTAATTCATTATCCGATAATTGCTATATTTATTAAAATATTAATATTTTCATGCCAAAATATCAAAAGTTATATTTTATAACTTAAAATATTTTTATAACACTTAAATCATTTTTATATGATTTTTAAAGCATAAATTCCATTTTTTCTTAATTTATTAAATATATCTATTAAATAAACTAATTATCATTAATATTGATTAATTAATGAATTTCATCACAAAATATTAAAGTCATCAAAAATAACTTAAAATATTTTTCTTATACCATAATATTATTTTTCATGATTTTTCATAAATTAAAACTATTTTTAAATAATTTATTTAATATAATAATTAAATAAATAAATACCATTTACATTCCAAAAATACTAAATATTTTTGAAATATACTTAAAATAGTTAAAAACTATTTTTCAGACTTTAAAATAATTTTTCATAATTTATTTTATATTTTTAATAATTAAAAATCATTTTTTTCTAATTTTAAATGATTTTACGAAAAAATAATAATAATCTGTCGCTATAGATGTTCTTGAGGATTTCCAGAAAATCCGTCAGAAGCCGAGATACTTGGTTTGACCAGCTTTTAAGCTATGATCCTAATGTTTTCTAGGCAAGAAATTGTTTTAATATGGTAGTATTTATGTAATACTACAACTACATATCAAGTTCATGATCATCACATATCATAACAGAGAGATCTAAGCTCTCAAAAGTGTCGTCAGACCTGTTCTTCAAATTCTAGGTTTTCCAGATTTGAAGAACAGCCTTAGGTGCCTACTTCGATTCCTTGTAACTTTCCGTCTCCGTACTATTTGTGTGATCTAGAGATTCAATCTTGTAGTACACATGACAGGGTATAACATTATAACATAAAATTAGTCTAACAACATCACATGTGTAAGATCTAGTTGGTCAAACATGCTGTCAGACACGTGTTCTTCAACTTTCTGGGAATTTCCAGAATTCATCAAAACAGTCGGTCAACTATTTTTTGACCTTAATTTCCTGTCATTCCAGTTACGATCTAGGGGATATAATGACTTTAATATGTAGTCTACATACCAGAATACAACATAACAACAACATCTTGGCCAAACTAACAAGATACAACAAGATTTAGACGTTCAAAAATGCTGTTAGACAGTTCTAGGTTTCTGGGCTTGCCCAGATTCTCAGTTGGTCATGGTGGGTCAACGGATTTTGACTCATAATAACTTCCGATCTACAACAGATATGGACTTGATTCTTTTTGCATCTTAAAGACCACATAGTAGACTACATGTTAAAATCTTTAAACATCAAAAACACTTAATACACACGGATCTATGGTGTCTGACATATAGCTGTCAGACGAAATTTTTTCCATTTTCAAGATTTCAATAATCACCAAAATCGTGCATCTAGATGTTATAGATCCTTGATCTATCAACCCATATCACTTATAAACACCATATTACATAACTTTAACAATTCAATTTCATCAATTAACAAAGAATTATAGAATTTCTAGATTTTGGGATTTTATACCTTTTGAGCTTGATTCTTAAATCTGATCCTTGTGATCTGATCTTGTGAAGTTAAAGGCTGATACTTTCTTATCTTATCACACTTTCTCACTCTTAATTTTCGGATTTGATATAGAGAGAAGGAGAGTTGGCATGAACAAGAAATAAAGTGGCACTTTCTCTCTCTAAATCTTTAAATATAAATGTATGATGCATGTGTGCAATGTATGTAGCTGATTTGCTGATATTTCTGGACATAAAAGTAACAAGCTAATGCTAGGGTTAGACTAGGGTTGGTAAACAACCCAATATTTTGGCCAAAATTGCAAGTAACCTCATTAAATAAAAAAAATTAATGATATTTTACATACCATTTTAATTCTAGAATGGTCATTTGATACAAATCCTTAAGGTTTTAGGGTTTGGACATTTTAGGGTTTAGGTTTTAACCCGTAACTTTGTAATTTAATTTCTAACATTTCCGAATTTCGGTTATAAAAAAGAAGATTAATATTTTTAACTTATAATTAGAATTTTCTAATTATATAAAAATTTCTTAATCATACATTCATTCTTGCTAATTATGATTAACATTTCATAATTACAATTGCTAATAAAGCAATTAGGGTCAAAATGGTCATTAGGGTTCAAAACCCTTGATTTAGGGTTTCTAATAGAAAAATTAATTTTCTAATTTAGAAATTAAATAATCGTAATTAGATTAGAGTTTTCTAATTACTCATACATTGAAATAATTAGGATTAGGGTTTCCTAATTAACATTGCTAATTTTAGCAATTAAATCCACAATTGAGCATTAGGGTTTCTAACGGAACAATTTGGGTTCTAAAAATTGGAAATTAGGGTTTGTTAATTAATTAACCTTTATCCTAATTAATACTTAATTAATAGCACTAAAGCATTAAAATTCTCTATTATATTCCCAGAGTAGGGTTTCAATTAATCAGATTCTGAAATTAGGGTTTTCAGATCTGGTATTAGGGTTTTCAAATAATCAATTAAGGTTTTGATAATTCATTAGGATTTTCCCTAATTAATTTAATATTAATGACGTTTAACACTGTACTTACATTGAATTCCCAATCTAGGGTTTTCAATATCCGATTTAGGATTTCGAATTTCCCGCTACTGAAACTAGGGTTTCCAAAACCGATTTCTAGGGTTTCTTATCCATTGCTTGGGTTTTCTAACCGAACGTTAAAGTTCTTAATATATAATTAGGGTTTGACACATATATAATTAATCTGGTCAACCCTTGACCCTTAACCACATTTTGAACACATCATTAACCATATACACAGAACTTAATCACATAAATTCTTAATCCTGAATAATTCACCTATATCCTTCACAGAATTTTGAAACCCTCAAAATTTCTTCCCAATAACATCAAACGCATACACTTATTTTCTGTCTAGGTCTAATATTTGATCTTAAATCAATCATTTAAGATTTTAATAAATTGTCCAAATTCTCGGGTTGTCACATTCACCCCTCCTTATAAAAATTTCGTCCCTGAAATTCACCTTACACCTTACACCGTGCACCTTACACCATTCACACATATTTCACATGCTACCCAATACACCACTCACAAGGGTAAAAATTTTAAAACTGTGCTGAGGAATCGTATAGACTGTTTGTTTTTCATTTTCGCAAATGTTTTATGGAAATTCATCCGCAAACCGTCATTATTTACGGACACAAAGGGTGATTAGCCCGATATGACCTGTACTGGCCAAGTACTGATTTTATTTGTTTTCCCATCACTGCCAAAGGCACAAAAATTTTACGTCAGTCTTATTTGATTCCACAGTAAAACAATTTGGGTTTGGGAAATTTCTTTCAATAAACATTTTTGAGAATGACGTCAAGATGCCGCACTGTATTTAACAGTCCGTTGAGGATTTCGTCATTTTGTGACTTTGTTATACTACATCATACTGTAGTGGGCTGACGATCCTTAGATCACATCCAACACCAAGTAATTCTGCATTGATAACTCCATCATTTTTTATCATCTCTGCACCAGGTCACATGGTACATAAGTGATAAATAAAAACAATTTATTTTTTAAATGGCACATAGTGCGTATTTAGCTTGATGTCAAAAATTGAAGTTTAGCAAAGCTAAGGGTTTAGAAAAACCTAAATCTCCACTAATGATCATATTCTTAACAATCTATATGTTCCTATAATCTTTAACACTCCATTCATACACAACTATACCCAATTCATAAAACCACATTTATGAGTTCATAACCTGACCACAATTATATGAGTTTAAGAATTTACCCTAGTCTGACCTTTGGCGTCCGTTCGCTGAGGGGTCTATAAACATTTCATATAACTATAAGTCAAGAATGTCATATAAGTATGAGTTCTAAGAACTCGTACTTAATCCTATATTCTCTACCTATGACCTATTTATCTGTATATAACAACTAGCGTGACACAACATTTCAATTATTACCAATGCCACCAACTAAGTAGTTTTTACACCAAGTACAATTCCCCGCCCATACAAGGAATCATACAACTCAGTTGCTGACACGAGTCCTCATTGAAATCCTCACCTAATCTTAACCCCCTTTTTTAATACGAATTCAATTCGTATTCATAATCCATAACTCTTTCATGAGTTTTCATAGTACCATTTCATAGTACAACTTACACACGGCATCTTGATGTAACTTTACAATCATAAGATTGATTCTTTCTGACTGTCATAACCTTATCAGATCACGGGGTGATCTTATCGTATATATTACGATTTATTTCTATGTCTATGATCATTTTGTTTTACGTTCTCCTATTCCTGCACTTTCAGTCTTTTAGACTAGATCTATTTACCATTACTGTTCAACTTTATTATCAGAGTTAGGGAACTCTGTGTCTTTACACTCACCGAGATTCATCTTTGAATCTTACCGACCAACTAACTCTATGTGAGTTAGATCTTATCTTAATCACTGCGGTTATTGGTCTCAGATATTCCTACCTAAGCTTCATAACCAACAGCTCTGATACCAACTGTAGTAGCCCCGAATCCAGGTCCCAAATCACCTCGGATCCGGTATACTCTTTCTATAACTATTTACGGAAGATATAAACATAAATTGTTTATACAATACATTACACACTATTCCCCAAGGTTAAGTAACCTTAACTTATACACAATTCAAAAACTTTCTAACATATAACACATTTATCAAACTATACTATTACAAGATAGCCGCACATTTATATCCCGAGCTGAACTTGGCTTTAATCTTTTCCCTGTATCCAAACGCATTCACCTTATCTGCAATGTTTTATCATGATATAGCAAGGGTGAGCATGAAAGTTGCCCAGCAAGTTTATATACAACAATATAACGATATATCATGATTGAAGAGTATGAATAATGAGCTTGCTATAATTCATCAATATAATTGTGAACTAGGACGAACAATTTTTTGACTAAACAAGTATTATACATGAACAAACATTTCTGAACCAACTGGTAATAAAGGTGATCAGCCTTTCATACCTGACTTATACATGCAATATGTACAGAGTACAAATTTCATGGCAATCAGCAATGATTAACCATAAGTTTGAAGAAACTACTCTTATTAGAGTTAAGTAAAAGAAAACTTGCCTGAACCGTTGATTACCGCAACGCAATTTAATAACGCTTTACCCCGAAGACCTAATATTAATAATATAGATCTCCAATAATTAGAATAATATCACAGTATAATACTGTTATATTTATATCCACAGAATAACCTAAACACATTACCACATAAGCATATCAGTCTATACAGCACATAAGACATAGCATCAAGTCAAACTATTTTAGTCTGACTTAAAACCGACACAATTCTATCATCCCGACGGTCTACTCGGACAAAAATCGAATTTAAGTTCAATTAAACTCTGTCTAACCACTTAACCATTATCACAGATAATTTTCTTAGCAGTCGAAATAATTTTCATAGACTTATAAAAATTTTCAAGTAATTATTACCATTATCACCATTTTTCAATCATTAAAATTGTATTTAAAACAATTAAATTCCACATAATTCTTTAATCATTAATATTTATTGAATATAAAATAATAATAAAAATCTTTACATAATATTATAATATAATTATAATATCACAAAGTATTTTTAATACTTTAAAATCATTTTATATGATTTTCCAACACTTTAATTCATTATCCGATAATTACTATATTTATTAAAATATTAATATTTTCATGCCAAAATATCAAAAGTTATATTTTATAACTTAAAATATTTTTATAACACTTAAATCATTTTTATATGATTTTTAAAGCATAAATTCCATTTTTCCTTAATTTATTAAATATATCTATTAAATAAACTAATTATCATTAATATTGATTAATTAATGAATTTCATCACAAAATATTAAAAGTCATCAAAAATAACTTAAAATATTTTCTTATATCATAATATTATTTTTCATGATTTTTCATGAATTAAAACTATTTTTAAATAATTTATTTAATATAATAATAAAATAAATAAATACCATTTACATTCCAAAAATACTAAATATTTTTTAAATATACTTAAAATAGTTAAAAACTATTTTTCAGACTTTAAAATAATTTTTCATAATTTATTTTGTATTTTTAATAATTAAAAACTATTTTTTTCTAATTTTAAATTATTTTTCGGAAAAATAATAATAATCTATCGCTATAGGTGTTCTTGAGGATTTCCAGAAAATCCGTCAGAAGCCGAGATGCTTGGTTTGACCAGCTTTTAAGCTATGATCCTAATGTTGTCTAGGCTAGAAATTGTTTTAATGTGGTAGTATTTATGTAATACTACAACTACATATCAAGTTCATGATCATCACATATCATAACAGAGAGATTTAAGCTCTCAAAAGTGTCGTCAGACCTGTTCTTCAAATTCTGGGTTTTCTTGATTTGAATAACAGCCTTAGGTGCCTACTTCGATTCCTTGTAACTTTCCGTCTCCGTACTATTTGTGTGATCTAAAGATTTAATCTTGTAATACACATGACAGGGTATAACATTATAACATAAAATTAGTCTAACAACATCACATGTGTAAGATCTAGTTGGTCAAACATGCTGTCAGACACGTGTTCTTCAACTTTCTGGGAATTTCCAGAATTCATCAAAACAGTCGGTCAACTATATTTGACCTTAATTTCCTGTCATTCCAGTTACGATCTAGGGGATATAATGACTTTAATATGTAGTCTACATACCAGAATACAACATAACAATAACATCTTAGCCAAACTAACAAGATACAGCAAGATCTAGACGTTCAAAAATGATGTCAGACCGTTCTGGGTTTCTGGGCTTGCCCAGATTCTCAGTTGGTCATGGTGGGTCAACGGATTTTGACTCATAATAACTCCCGATCTACAACAGATATGGACTTGATTCTTTTTGCATTTTAAAGACCACATAGTAGACTACATGTTAAAAGCTTTAAACATCAAAAATACTTAATACACACAGATCTATAGTGTCTGACATATAGCTGTCAGACGAAATTTTTTCCATTTTCCAGATTTCAATAATCACCAAAATTGTGCATCTAGATGTTATAAATCCTTGATCTATCAACCCAGATCACTTATAAACACCATATTACATAACTTTAACAAATCAATTTCATCAATTAACAAAGAATCATAGAATTTCTATATTTTGGGATTTTATACCTTTTGAGCTTGATTCTTAAATCTGATCCTTGTGATATGATCTTATGAAGTTAAAGGCTGATACTTTCTTATCTTATCACACTTTCTCACTCTTAATTTTCGGATTTGAGATAGAGAGAAGGAGAGTTGGCATGAACAAGAAATAAAGTGGCACTTTCTCTCTCTAAATCTTTAAATATAAATGTATGATGCATGTGTGCAATGTATGTAGCTGATTTGCTGAGATTTCTGGACATAAAAGTAACAAGCTAATGCTAGGGTTAGACTAGGGTTGGTAAACAACCCAATATTTTGGCCAAAATTGCAAGTAACCTCATTAAATAAAAAAAATTAATGATATTTTACATACCATTTTAATTCTAGAATGGTCATTTGATACAAACCCTTAGGGTTTTAGGGTTTGGACATTTTAGGGTTTAGGTTTTAACCCTTAACTTTGTAATTTAATTTCTAATATTTCTGAATTTCGGTTATAAAAATATAAGATTAATATTTTTAACTTATAATTAGAATTTTCTAATTATATAAAAATTTCTTAATCATACATTCATTCTTGCTAATTAGGATTAGCATTTCCTAATTACAATTGCTAATAAATCAATTAGGGTCAAAATGGTCATTAGGGTTCAAAACCCTTGAATTAGGGTTTCTAATAGAAAAATTAATTTTCTAATTTAGAAATTAAATAATCGTAATTAGATTAGAGTTTTCTAATTACTCATACATTGAAATAATTAGGATTAGGGTTTCCTAATTAACATTGCTAATTTTAGCAATTAAATCCACAATTGAGCATTGGGTTTTCTGAAAGAACAATTTGGGTTCTAAAAATTGGAAATTAGGGTTTGTTAATTAATTAACATTTACCCTAATTAATACTTAATTAATAGCACTAAAGCATTAAAATTCTCCGTTATATTCCCAGAGTAGGGTTTCATTTTATCAGATTCTGAAATTAGGGTTTTCAGATCTGGTATTAGGGTTTTCAAATAATCAATTAAAGTTTTGATAATTCATTAGGGTTTCCCTAATTAATTTAATATTAATGACGTTTAACACTGTACTTACATTGCATTCCCAATCTAGGGTTTTCAATATCCGATTTAGGATTTCGAATTTCCCGCTACTGAAACTAGGGTTTCCAAAATCGATTTCTAGGGTTTCTTATCCATCGCTAGGGTTTTCTAACTGAACGTTAAAGTTCTTAATATATAATTAGGGTTTGACACATATATAATTAATCTGGTCAACCCTTGACCCTTAACCACATTTTGAACACATCATTAACCATATACACAGAACTTAATCACATAAATTTTTAATCCTGAATAATTCACCTATATCCTTCACAGAATTTTGAAACACTCAAAATTCCTTCCCAATAACATCAAACGCATACACTTATTTTCTGTCTAGGTCTAATATTTGACCTTAAATCAATCATTTAAGATTTTAATAAATTGTCCAAATTCTCGGGTTGTCACATTAATCCAAACAATAATCAAACACTTTATTGGAAATGCTTTATTCAATATGGACAGAAGTAAAGAATTATTAATTAATTTAAAATGTTCATCTCTTACACATTTTAGATGGTACAAAGATGTATTCTTGTCTAAAAATTTTATGAGAACATATGGTAATTCTACCTTTTGGAAAGGGAAATTTATCTCTAGTTTTTTCTGCTTTATTTGCAGAAAAGGTTAGAACTAAACTCCGTAATAAAAATGGTGGAATGGTAATACCATATGATAACTACACCTATGGAGAATTGATAGGAGAAATCATTGCTGAAGGTTTAGCCTTATGCAATAATTTAAAACTCAAAGCACAGCTTAAAAAGCAAGGACTTTCTGATAGAAAGGAAGTTGGCGAATTCTGCCATCAATTTAGTTACCCTCTTGTATCTGTTCCTTATAGGAAAATATATAATAAAAAAATCTTATAGTGGAAAATATAAGCATAGAAAAAAAAATCATCAGATGATTATTACAAAAAAGAATAAATCCTTTAATAAAGGAAAGAAGAAAAAGAATCTAAAAGACATAAAATGTCACAAATGTGGCCAAATGGGACATTATGCTAATAAGTGTAAAGTCAAAAAGAAAATTGATGCTCTAGAATTAGATGATAATATCAAAGAGCAAATTTACAGTTTATTATTACATTCTGATATATCTGAATCTGATATATTTTCTTATAATTCCGCTACTTATATTGATGATTCTGATCATGATTCATCTTCTGACTCTGATAATTCAGTTCAATGTTCAGATCACTGTAAAATAGAAAAAGATTTTTATAAATCTATTCTAAAGATGAATGGTCTCAGTATTAATGTGTTAACAAAAAATGAAAGTTTCTTATTAGATATCATAGAACAGGTAAACGAGCCAGTTGAAAAAAGAAATCTAATAAAAAAAATGCTTAAGACAAGCAAAAGAAGAAATTGAAGAAATTAAAAAACCTAAGATTTATAAGTCTTACATTTTACAAAAAGTTTTTAACAGAATTAATTCTAAACCTGAAAAAGATATTACCTTAGAAGATTTAAGGGAAGAGGTTAATAACTAAAAAAAGATATTAATAATCTCACAAGAAGATTAGAAATAATTAAAAAATCTAACTCTTGATAAATTTGCAAAAGGAAAGGGAAAAATCCCTGAAAACCACCAAATAACTCCCTCTCCAGAGAAAGAAGAAGATAAGGAAATTCCTTATTATTTAATGCTTATGGAAAGAATTACATTCTAAAAATGGTATATACAAATAAATTTGGTTATTGATAAAGATTTCATTGTCAACACTACTGCTTTAGTAGATAGTGATGATGATATGAATTGTATCAAAGAAGGTATAATTCCTACCAAATATTTTCAAAAGACTAAACAAAGTCTAAGTATTTTAGATGGTTCAAAAATGAACATTAATTACAAATTAAACAATGTTCACATCTGTAATCAAGGAATATGCTTGAAAACAACTTTTATATTAATCAAAAATTTATCCCAATTTGTGATCCTAGGAACCCCGTTCCTCAATATGATCCAACCAATTGAAAGAATTGATTCTGAAGCAATCAGGACGACTTTAAATGGTCAATCTATAATTTTCAAATTTATCTCCTCTCCAATTACTAAATAAATAGATGAATTAAAAACTCATCTTATCTACAAGGAGAAACAAATAAATTTCTTAAAACAAGAAATATCCTCTTATACTCTTGAGGAAAGACTCAAGACTCCTGTAATACAGGAAAAAAATAAAAAGAATTGAAAGGGAAATTACAGATAATATCTGTAACGAATTTCCAAATGCTTTTTGGAATAGAAAGAAACATATGGTTAATATACCATACGATGAGAAATTCTCAGAGGATAATATTCCTACAAAAGCTAGACTGTGACGTCCCCAAATCTGGGTATCTTCCAACTTAACAGATGGTGCTACACGGTACTACCATTCACACACACATTCAATTGAAAAGCCTCAATAAAACTAATATGTCTTCTATATATTCAATATAATATTAACATTTCCCCAGGTTCTTTATAACCATTACATTGTTCTTGTCATAATATCAAATATATTATAATCATTCACCCTATACTATTACATAAGTATTCTACGGGTTCGTCTTCGTATTGCCCTTATCCTTTTCGGAGCCTTCGGTTCGTTCAATCTTAGTTGTGTTCATATGGTTCAAGCAAGAGTGAGCATGACTAGCTCAGCAAGTATAACAATTCTAATAAACAACATGCTAGAAACATAGGAATCATATATCTTCAATAACTGAACAATAGTTATGAAGTACTATCGATAATTCAAAATATCACTTCTTTTCATTAAAAACGTTTTACAACAACAATATTCAATAAAACATCAATTTCGGTCCAAGACCTTGAGCATTTCATACTTTATTTGAAAAGGACATCCCAGCACTAAGTCCGTAAGTATGGCATTTCTTACGAGCATGTCTACGTAATCAGCCTATAGTACTCTATGTTGATCAATACTACATTCATTAAACGTATGTACGTTTAAGTTGTGGCAACCTCATGCTCCTGTCTTTTGATGACAAAACATTTTTGGCATACTCAGTCTTCGTTTGAAAACCACACCAATATAACTTGGTAAACATTGTCCATGCTTTGATAAAAACATAATATAAGTCTAGACAAAAGAGTTGGCTTTAACTTCATCATATAATACTTCATGTGTAAGAATACATAAATTACAAAGCTTATCCAGATTGAACTGAAACAAGGGTTAGAATACTTGCCTTTAGCGTCTGCTACTGTTATAACATGTACACTTTAAGTCTTTAAGTCTCTACAATACATGATCACATAATGTACCACGTTAGATAATATATAATCAAGTAGGTATACATCTATATCTTACCCTTGTTCTCAATCTAATCACAACTAAGATTTGTTACTATTGGTCCCGGCTTTCTAATATAGTTTACATTGTCATTCCGTTCATGTTCAATTGATTATTAACCTTTAATCATCATATATTAAGTGTCTAACAATGTCTCAACAATGTCATAATTGAGATTTAGTTCATTGTTAATTAGTTTACTTCCTTTATTTATTCATAAACCTTCCTTACTATGTATTGCCTAATGTTGGTGCTGCGGCGCCAGCTTCTTCTCTTTAATCTGCACTACGGCGCCACTTTGCAGTGGCTAAGGACCGGACTCGACGCTGCGACGTAAGTCCCAGTGTTACATGTCGCGCTGCGGTGCGAAAGTTCAGTAGGTAAGCTGCCTGGCTCGGCACTGCTGCACCCCATTTAAGCCTTGGGCTGGGGCCACGGCGCCAAGTCTGTGCATCAGACACTTTTGCCAGTTTTTTAACTCTGTGAGATTTTCGGGCTCGTAACTTCTTCGTTATAAGTCCGAATTGGCTCGTTCAAAAGCCTACAATTCACAAATTATATACTCTTAATGTTCATACAAGAATTTTATCTATTTGACTTCGTTTACTCAAAATTCACCTATAAGTTCATTTTTAACGAAAAACATTCGTGAACGTTCAACACTCGTTTCTTCATTCTAAGTTGGAATCCGATCATTTTTGAGTCAGTAGCTCTATAATACCAAATATGACTTATCTCCATCAAAAACTAATGTTTTCGAGTTTAAACACAAAATCTGACTTTCAATCCGAGAATTTTACGAATTCGACGATTATTGTCCAATCGTGTGAATATCGGCAAAACTTCGTTACTAATGATTTGATCATCGTTCTAAATGGATTCTAACCATCATATGAACATTTCAAACTACATATTACCATAACTTATTTTTTAAGTTAGGTTATGGCTTATTCTCCATAAGTTCATGACTTAATAAATTATAACTTATTAGATTTCATTCCTTATGACTTATTATTGATTTAAGTCCTTTAATCAACATTCTCACATCTTATCAAACATACTAACTTCATATGGCAAACATATGACAAGTTCATTATAAGTTCGTAACTTATTTAGGTTTATCTTACTTATTCATGACTTATACGGCTTAAGTCCATTAATTATTCAATTCTTACATGTTCTTAGCATACATGCTTATTAGACTACACTTCTCTTATCACCCTATAGTGATAGAGATGGAAGATTATTAGACAAGAGTCTTACCCTTGATGAACTAGTACTTCTCTTCTTCTTGAAATCTAACAAATGATGTTTTGTCTTAAAAGTGTTTATTCTCTCTAACCAATAAGTTGCTTTATAAAGGAGAGCTGTTGGTTGAAAATAACAAGCAACAAATAAAAATCCTAGCCTTCTATTTATAGGAAAGCCAAAGTTAGGGCATTATGGTCATTATTCATCCGACCTCTTTAACTAACCTCCTTACTATTCATCTACTTAACTCCTAAGGAAACTTCCTAGCCACACTAATTTCTTGGCCACCACATAAAGTACTTGGTCACCAATTCACCCATGGGTTGCTCCATGGATCAAGATTAACCCATTGGATCATTACATTGGGCTTAGGTTTAATTAGCTTAACTTAACTTTGGGCTTGTACTTTAATTCTCATTGAATTCTACCAATATGCTAACAATCCTACAAGTCCCACTTAATTGGCTAAAAGCATTATACTATAAGTAAAATTTTTGTATTCTCCCTCGTATATTAATTCACAATATACGATATCTTATCCTTCATATATATCCATATTATACTCAAATTCAATACCTCGTACAATATATACGTATCATATGATCAATACACTATCTTCTTAACGCTTGATATTCCTAACGTTCTCTAATTAAGTCCAAATGTGAAATATTGCGTTTTCCATATTTAGATTATTATTACATAATCCATCTCACCTTGATATTATATCATTACATATTTCTCAGAAGTTCAAAAATAATTCCCGAGCGAAAATCGATGAATAGTGTTTTCGAAAAATTTCTCGGAAAACTTTTATTTTCGTCTTGGAAATTCAAACACTTTAATTCATTCACGTAGTTAAAATACTAAGACTTTTTGATGTTTCTAGGTTATAGAACGACATTTATCTTACTAACACATAATAATAACAAATAATATTATTTTATTCATCATAAAAGTATTTACAAAAGGTTTGATTTTCTGGGGCGTTACATAGACCTTCTCAAATAGATCGACAAACTCTTGAGTATTGCAAAAAAGAAATTGAAACTTTACTTCAAAAAGGTTTAATACAAAAGAGTTCCTCCCCATGGAGTTGTTCAACTTTCTGTGTTAATAAACATTCTAAAATTTAGAGAGGTACACCAAGAATGGTGATTAATTATAAACCCCTCAATAAGATCCTAAAATGGATCAGATATCCTATTCCTAATAAAAAAGGATTTATTAAATCGATTATTTGATGCAAGAATATTTTCAAATTTTGATTTAGAATCAGGATTTTGGCAAGTTCAAATTGATCCAAAGGAAAGATATAAAATAGCTTTCACTATTCCTTTTGAACAACATGAATGGAATGTTTTTCCTTTTGGCTACAAAAATGCACCTTCTTAATTTCATAAGATTATGAATGAGGTGTTTAATCCCTACACCGCCTTTATAATAGTCTATATCAATGATATACTTGTATTTTCCTCTGATATAGACCGACATTTTAAACATCTTCAAATTTTCATAAATGTTATCCAAAAAATGGATTGGCATTGTCCGCCAAGAAAATGAATTTATTTCAAATAGAAATTCATTTTTTGGGACATGTTATTTCTGAAGGAACAATTATTCCTATTGATAAGGCTATTCATTTTGCAAGAAATTTCCCTGACAAAATAACTAATACAAATATGTTGCAAAGATTCTTAGGAAATTTGCAATATATTGCCCCATTTTACAAAGAATTAGCAGATGATGCTAAAATTTTATATGAAAGGCTTTCTCTAAATCCACCTCAATGGAGTGATGAACACACTGAGGATGTTCGAAAAATTAAGAGAAAAGCTAAATTTATTCCTTGTTTATCACTTCCAAATCCTAATTGGAAAAAGATTGTTGAAACTGACGCCTCCGAATTAGGATATAGAGGAATTTTAAAACAAAATAACCCTAATAAAAGAAGAGAAGAATTAGTCAACTTCACTTCTAGTCACTGGAATAAGACCGAGAAAAATTACTCTACCATTAAAAAGGAAATTTTAGCTGTTATTAATACTATTTCCAAATTTTAAGATGATTTATTAAATCAAGAATTTACTCTACGAATTGATTGTTCAGCCATTCAATATGTTTTAAAATAATATGTTAAAAACTTGGCTGGCCAACAACAATTTGCTAGATGGAAAGCTTTATTAGCCATCTTTGATTTCAAATTGAACATATAAAGGGAAAGTCAAACTTCCTCGCTGATTATTTAACCCGTGAATTTCTGCAGGGAAAACCATCTCTAAAAGAGGAGGTTCATCAGGCCGAGGAAAATACATCTTTGGTTCCACTATCTTTGGTCAAGGTAAATACACCTTTGACTCAACAATTTCTATGAAGGAAATCCTTCAAAAAGAAGAAGTGGATAATATCCATGGAAAATACTTCAAATAAGTACTTCTCACAATTGAGAATATGATATTAAATGGATCACTGATCCAAATTATTTGGCCTCCAGGTAATTTGATCCTAGAGTAACGTTCCCCTTAAAGGGATACAATAACTATCATGGCTACTACGAGCTGATTCTAATAAAAACTAGCTCAGTAGAATTTAAACATTTTCAAAGGGAGAAAAATAATAAACATTCTCTGTATTCTCATTAAAAAGCATATTTTAAAAAGAATGCTTGCTCCAAATGACTGGGGTTTGGATCCTAATAGGCCAAGAAATATGATCGAATATCCTAAAACGGATTTCAGTTATTGGGATTATAAGGATGCCTGGTATTATTGCTTTTACTATGATAATCCATAGAAAAAGAATATTTGGTTCTTTTGTATATACCCTGAATTCGCTAATAATGAGATACCAAACTGGTCCATCCATTAGTGGATGCGTTTTGGTCTAGAAGCAGTAATATTGCTAGCCGAGATTAATAATCTCTCTGTCCAATATAAAAATTGGCATCCTCATCTAAAAGATAAAAAGGTCACCACTGGATTGGACTTATTCAAATTCTTTATGAATTATGGACTCCCATGGATATGGACATGGACTTTTGGCTCCAAACACCAAGTAGTCTTCAATTATGGACTTCCATCCTTAATAAGGAAATTCTACTGCAAATGGTGGACAAAATGGTCAATTAAAGACTGGTGAAATTATTCAAGCAGATATTAAAAAATTCCAAGATATCTACAATAAAGAGAATGAAGAAAAAATTCAGCAAAAGGATAATCAAATTCAAGATCCTCTAATTACTTTGCGGGAATCTCTTAAAAAGAAGTTTCCAACTACTCCAATGGCAGAAATTAACAAAATGGTCCTATAAATTCTAGCGAAAAAATTAACTTCAAATTCAGAAGATAATATGTTTACCAGCAGCAAAGGCAGCAGACACAGATCCACTCATAGTGACAATGACTCTTCAACAGAAAAAGATAATGAAGAATCTAATAATTCAAATTTTGACACAGAAATCCAAGAAATAATAATTGGAAAAGACAAAGATAACAATTCCCAAGATGCCCAAGGAGACACGTGGGACCGTATCCAAATGGCTATCAATGAAAGAAAGAACGCCAAGTTCCAAAAGAAGAATAAAGGCAAAAGTAAAGTGGTGGGCCTCTCCACTAAGAAATAATGGAGAATGGTGGAAAAGTCCACTAAAGGATAAGATTCCTTTACTAAAGTCATTTTCTTAAAGCTACTTTATTAAAGCTACTTTAATAAAGTTACTTTTTTAAAGATACTTTAATAAAGTTAATAGCTTTAATAATTGAGATAAGAATCATCATCAATGACGATCATCAGGCTCAAAGCCTTATATAAATAGAGGCTCAATCCTCAGTTGTAAGTAGGCTGAATTTAAGCTTGTTTTTCCATTTCTTTCTTTTTCTTTCTTAGAAAAAATCTTGTATTGATCTCCACTTGTAAATACCGCGGTGTGCAATAAAAGGAAGGCTGCCATGGATCCTCCATGTAAGTCTTTAATGTTTATATTAATTATATGTTAAATTTACATGTTTACATATATCTGAATCCATACACATATATATGCTAATAGCATAATAATAATTTGCATGTAATATACATGTTTTAGCTTATAACTTAAAGATTAGTTGTGTCAAAGTCAGTCTTTGTGACACCCCCAAAATAGGTATACATCGCCCATCTTGGGTCGCCAAATACTCGGTACATAATACAACTACAACTTAATTATAAAACTATTGTGCAGAATACGACAAAACATAGATGAGGGTTTTAACACGAATATTGTCTCCTAGACAATATCTAAACTCAAATTCAATCTCATTACAATTATTATCACACTATTTTATAGAATAGTGAGACCTACTATAGTCACTTGTCCTGGACCATCACTCCATTCCCCAACTCATCCCAGCTATATTCTCAATTCCTGAAGAGAACAGTGAAGGAAAAGGGTAAGCTCAAATAGCTCAGTAAAAAATATTATGACTAAGATAATGCAGAATAAATTATCCTTAGCTTTCAACAATATAACAACTGATAGAATACAATAGACAACAAGTTTTAGATCAACAACTGCAACGGAATAAGCAATCCATTAGAAGAGTCAAGTAGAGCATGATATCTACTATCTTCTATGACTTAAAAGTTTACCATCAATTTTATTGCTGAGACTCAGCTTAATAAATAATCCATATTACTGAATTATCCATGCACTACGGGCCAAGGATATTCATTAGTATCACGACCATGAATTATCCATGCACTACGTGCTAAGGATATTCGTGTTTTTACCAATGGTCATGATCATGCCAAATAACAATTCATCTTTGCACCCTTGACCGAAGAGAACACATTGTTATGATCATAATAACATATATACATAAATGCACTACGGGCCAATGATGATTTTTACCACATCATTTGTAACATTTGGTCATGATTATACTGAATAATCCTTTGTCATAATCATTCCAATCAACAGTCCATCTATGCACGTAAGCCACATATGACTTTCATCACAATATAAGCATTAGGATGATGACAATGATATAAGAATTCAATTAAATGAAAGCAAGGATAAATTTTAATGATTTATAATTTAATTTATCCAAAATTCAATAATATCCAAATTGTCAACATGATATAACTTTGTGGAGTAAAATTCAAGAATATTATTATATCAAAAATGATTTGGACTGAAAAGAAATTAATTTTTGTCATGAATAGTACTCCGGGTGAATAGTACCCGAGTAAATAGTACCTCATGAATAGTACTTCAGGAATAGTACTTTTTGAATAGTATCCCGTGAATAGTACTTTATGGATAGTACTCTATGAATAGTACCATACATATGAATAGTGTCATATAAATGAATAGTACCCATGAATAGTACTCCGGTATAAAAAGCTTAAAATATAACAAGAATATTTAGAAAAATATCCTTATGAAACAATACTAGATGAAGTGCAAATTTCAATGATATTCTACTAATTTTACGGAGTATAGAAGCAATACTTCAACAAAATGAGTGTAGAATTAGGGATACAAAAGGAAATAATATTACTTACATACTACAGAGTGTGGAAGAAAATATTATTTCATACGAATATTAAACAAAAATAATATCCCTTATGAATACAAAAAAAAAATACCCCTTACCTTAGTAGAAGACTGGAAACTGGAATAGTGAAG
Organism: Panax japonicus; assembly: GCA_020205505.1. NCBI lineage: Eukaryota > Viridiplantae > Streptophyta > Magnoliopsida > Apiales > Araliaceae > Panax > Panax japonicus. Next base: position 25,517,623 of record CM035108.1, on the reverse strand, counting down.
TAGCAGAATACTCTTCTTCTTTCTCTCTATAGCTTCTCTCTCTACAGCTTCTCTTTATAGCTTCTCTGTCTATAATTGCTCTTGTGAGTCTTAGTGAATTGGTGAGAATGAAAGAAGAATGAGCTTCTATTTATAGGAAAATATAGTTTCGATAATTGTACATTTTTGGGCTCGAAATATTACAGTATAATACCTTCATCATTTCCTTCATTTTTAATTTAGTTCTGCAAGTACTATCAAACATGCATCACCTCCCCTAATAGTACATCATGTGAATCAATAGTTTCATTCAAATGAACAAATAGTTATATGCATGTGAACTAATAGCAATTAATTGCTCATTTATCTGATTAATAACCTGATTGGTCAATTTAACCTCCAGAAATCAATTATTATCGAAATAAATGTCGATTTCTACTAACACTAATAATCCCAACACAATGAAAATATCAATTTCAACTTTAATCAACACGAACTTATTGTGTGCTACTAAGCAATCACGCGTATTATTGTACTTTTACCACCGAGTATTTCAATAGTTTAACGGTAAAACTTTCGTCGCTATTTTTATAAAAATATATTTCTGTTGTTTTCTCATTCCAATAGTAATTTCGTTGTGCGTTCCACCAATGATTGTGTCGTCGTACAAATATTCCCTGATAAAATGAATATTCCCTGACCAATCGAATATTTTATGACAACTTCCATACTTTGAAAAATTTATAAATACTACCCACAACTATAACATTATATCAAATCTACACCTTAATATTAAAAAAATAATTCGAGAAACTAAATTTATATTCATAAAATTTGGGGTCTTACAGTCTTGCTCTATCTTTGGTATCAAAGCCATGAACTAGTTCTTTAAGATAAAGAATCATAAGATCTATTCCAGAAATATGGAAGTTTAAAACAGTAATATAGAAGGTTGTTGATTCGAAATTTGATACTTTAAGTTTCTTTATCTATAAGGTTGTTGATCAGAAATTTGATCTATTTCAGTCTCTTTATGTGACAACCCGAGAAATTAGATAATTTATGAAAATCATAATTGATTGATTTAAGGTTCAATATTAGGACCTAGACAGGAAATTAGTGTATGGAATTGGCAGTTATGTAATGAAATTCCAAGAATTTCAAAAGTTTTGGACAATACTTGAATTATGTGATAGACTGTAAGTGATAGTCTAGTAAAGAGGTATAAGATTATGGTAGATTTAAAATTCTTTTGAAGAATTATCAGGGATAAGTATCGAAGTGAATACTAGTCGGTATATTTGGTTACAAATGTGAACCATAATGATTTAAGATCAAGGATTGATCAGATAAGTTATAACTTTAGGAAACCCTAAAGTTATGTTAATCATATGTTTATTAAGTTAGAAAAATCTAACGAACTGTTAGAAACCCTAACGATACGCTCAGAAACTTTAATTTCTGTTTTGAGAATTTAAACCCTAATTTGGGAATCCTAAATGCAAAGTATTAAACCCTAAGGGTTAAAAAGTTGTGTGTAAGGAATATGAACATTATGTGATGGTTTATCTTTGTTTATTATATAAACAAACAAAAGAAACTAGTGTAACCCTAATTATATATATTTGGAATGAAGGATTTAATAACTTAAGGGTTATGGAAAAAGAGAATTGTGGTATTTAGAATACTTATTAATTCTAGGAGATGTATTTTATATATCTCAAATGATTAATTTTATAACCTAATTATAGCAAGTCTAAATTTAGTTAAGGAAATGAATGGGCTTGTGAGTAAGGATTGGTGTTTTAATGGAGAAGTGAAAACCCTAATTAAATTAATTGGGTTGGATAAGAATTAAGGTATTGGACTATGTATATTCTATAGCCCAAGAGTTGGCCTAATGAAATTAGTTAGAGGCCCAAGCAATACATTAGTTGAGTGGCTCAAATATTTTTATTGATAAGCCCAATTGAAGAAAGGGCGTGATGGAAAAACTAAGGCCACATGGCCGGATAAGAGGAGAAGGAGAGAAAGGGAGATGAATGTGATGATTGTCTACTTTAGTTGGTGACCAACTCATTCCATGTGTCATCTCTTTATTTCACCAACACTTTGGGCAAAGCTTGCAAGTAACCACTTGGTAATTGATTGGGAAAGAGAAGAGCTAGAGATGTTGGTAGATTAGGGATAGATATACCAAATATATCCATACTTACTTTTTCCGACAAACAAAAAGTCTAAGTCTTTTTTTTTTGTTTTCATTATCTATCATAAGCTAAGAAAGAAAGAGAGAAACTAGAGAGAGAGGATAGATGCGCCATATTTCGGCAGCCCCCAAGAGAGAAGAGAAGATAAGTTTTGATCTTCAAGCTAATCAAGATCATCATCTACTTTGAAAGATTAAGAAGGGCTAGCAAGATATTAAGGTATTAAACTACATTTAGTTAGTTATTCTAGTTGTTTTAAATCAAAACATGGAGTTATGTTCTTGATCTTCAAAACTCTAGATCTACATGATTTAGAGTGTGTTATGTGTGGATCTATCCATTTTAAGTTTCAAAAGTTAAATCAAAAGCAATAAAAGTGAAGTTATGTTTTCAAAGTGTAGAAAATCTTATTTTTCTTACTCTTGATGGTGTTTAATCTTGTATTTGATGCTTGTTTGATGAAATAAAAAATTTTGTTTCTAAACTCAAAAACTAGGTATTTACATGTTGATGAGTGTATCATATTTAGATCTAACCATATTGGGTGTTAATTTGGTGGGAATTAAAAGGAATTGAAGAATGGAAATTTTCTAGAAAAGTTAAACTTTTAAAAAGTGTTTTGATATGGTGTTTTAGATCAAGTGTTGAACTTATGATTTTGAACCATATGAGGAAAGATCTACATGATATATGATATTTTATGGTTAGATCTTGCCATTTTTAGGGTTGATATGCTTGAACAAAGAAGAGGAACCAAAACAGTTTTATTTGTTTTAAATGAATTAGTGGACTGCTGCCCTAAACAGAAATTTTAGGGTTTGTTAAAGTACTCTAAAAATTCTGGACTTGTGATATGTTATATTACACTCAATAATCTTTCCATAGACTCCAAAACGGACTAAATCCGACATCGGAGGAGAGAGTTATGGGATTTCTCCCAAACTACACAAATGTAATAAAAACTGTTAGAAAGACAGTTTGTAACAGCAACTTCCGGGCTAAATTCCGGGAGCTTAACATGTCCAAATATGGATTTTAATATATGAAAATAGAAGATCGGAAAGATACGAATCCAACAAAATTGACGGATCGTTAATCGGAGTTACAGATCTCGTTTTATATAAGTTTTAGCAAAGGACTCTAAAACTGTTTTATGACAAAAAGTTGCTGCCCAAAGTTTTTCGGGGGATGTTTTGGACATTTATTTAATGATAAAAATTCCAGCCTTTTGGAAAATGAAAATATATGGTATTATGTAGCTCGTGTCCAAAAATGAGCTAATTCCGAGTTAAAACGACCAAGTTATGACCATTACAATTTTTGTGATTTTCCGACGGAAATCGCTATAACCGGAGTTCTACAACTCCGATTGCCACGAAATTTAAAATGGAGCATCACGTTAACATATATAAGGTTATCCCAAGAGATGGGAATGTTTGGAGTTAAACACGAGGTAGCTAATTTCTTAAGCTACGCACTAGAAATGATTTTTGAAAAATACCAAAGGAAGTTGGAAAATTGTGGAAAAATAATTTTTGTGCATGAAATACATGTATATGTGTTTGACCAAAGGATAGGAGAATAATAAACTGATTTGTTATTTTGGTGATACGAATTTAGAATACAGCTTGCTGGATTATATAATTTGTGAATCCAATTTGCTGGATTGAAAAATAGTTTGCTGAATTGAAAAATTTGTTGAAATCGGTTTGTTGGATTGAGGTTTAGATTGATGGATTGGTGAATCCAGGTTGATGAATTAAAAATTTGGTTGCTAGATTTAGAATCCAGGCTGCTGGATTAGTATTTAACTTACTAGGTGTTAACGAATAACTTATGAAATGAAAAAGCGAGTGTTAAATCATATAAATGTGATTCTATGGCTTGGTTAAGTGTTTAAGCAGAGTTTAACTGAACTTAAACTCGAGTGTTGACCGACTAGACCGTCGGGATGTTAAAATTGTGTCAGTTTCAACTCAAACTTAATAGTCTAACTGATACTAAGTCTTATGTGAATTATAGACTGATATGGTTATGTGGTAATGTGTTTAGGTTATTCTGTGGATATAAATATAACAGAATTATACTGTGATGATATTATTCTAATTATTGAAGATCTATATTATTAATATTAGGTCTTCGGGTAAAGCGATATAAATTGCGTTGCGGTAATCAACGATTCAGGCAAGTTTCTTTGTACTTAACTCTAATAAGAGTGTTTTATTCAAGCTTATGGTTAATCATTGCTGATTGCCATGAAAATTGTACTCTATACATCTTGCATGTATAAGTCAGGTATGAAAGGCTGATCACATTCATTACCAGTTGGTTTAGAAATGTTTGTTCATGTTTAAAACTTGTTCAGTCAAAAATTTGTTCGTGCTACTTCTCAATTATATTGATGAATTATAGCAAGCTCATTATTCATACTCTTCAATCATGATATATCATTTTATTGTTGTATATAAACTTGTTGGGCAACTTTCATGCTCACCCTTGCTATATCATGATAAAACATTGCAGATAAGGCGAACGTGTTCGGATACAGGAAAAAGATAATGCCAAGTTCAGCTTGGGATATAAAGTGCGGCTAGTTTGTAATAGCGTATTTTGATAAATGTGTTGTATATTAGATAGTTTATGAATTATGTAAAAGTTAAGGTTACTCGACCTTGGGGATTATGTGTAAGTTTAATGTATAAACAATTTATGTTTATATCTTCCGCAATTAGTGAAAGAATTAGTGTACCGGATCCGCGGCGATTTGGGGCCCGGGTTCGGGGCTGTTACAGTTGGTATCAGAGCTGTTGGTTATGAAGCTTAGGTAGTAATACCTGAGACCAATAACCGCAGTGATTAGGATAAGACTAACTCAAATAGAGTTAGTTGGTCGGTAAGATTCAATGATGAATCTCGGTGAGTGTAAAGACACAGAGTTCCCTAACTCTGATAATAAAGTTGAACAGTAATGGTGAATAGAACGAGTCTAAAAGACTAAAAGTGCAGGGATAGGAGATCGTAAAACAAAACGATCAATGCATAGAAATGAATCGTAATATATACGATAAGATCACCCCGTGATCTGATAAGGTTATTGTTGGTTTATATACTTTGTGGTTTTAAGGATGACAATGTTTATATGGGCTAAATTGATTTTATATTGACTTATTCTTTAATTGGGTCATGTTATTCAAATGGTTTTATGCATATTAATTAAATAATATATAATAGTGTGCATGGGTTAATTCTACACGTTATTTGCTAGCCCACGAAATTTAATGCAATTTTGGTGTGAGTAAATCAAGGTGGTTATTTTGTCACATGCTTTAAGTTGTTATATAGAATATATATCCAATCCTAATTTGCTTTAAAGTCTAATTTAAGTTGGAGTATTTTAAGGAGAATAATATATATATTCAATCTTGATTTGCTTTAAAGTCTAATTCAAATTGGAGTATTTTAAGGTAATTGAAAATCTGTTTAATACTCCTTATATTTCTCATATTTAATTATGGGATTATATCTTTCAAATATATATATGTTTTCCAATCCTGATATGCTTTAAAGTCTAATTCAAAATTGGAGTAATTTATGGAGATTGGAAATCTGATTAATATTCCTTAAATTTCTCATATTTAATTATGGGGATATATCCTTCCAATATATATATATATATATATATATATATATATATATATATATATATATATATATATATATATATATATATATATATATATTGTGTGCTACCAATTTATACGTAATTGAGAGATATTTTAGGAATTGGTTTTTATGAAGGATTCTTATTTAAAGTTGATGGAGATATTACTTTGTCTCATGCTAATCAGTAATTGCTATTTTTAAGGGATCTTGCTAATTGCTAATAGGACTCTTTCAACTAGTATTTGATTCCTAATTGATTCCTTCACAGCTGAATTTCTTTATCTACTAACGTTGTCTATGGTAACGTGGATCTCATATTTTCAATCAAAAAGATATAGACGTTGCAGGAGGATTTCAAATGTTACATAGCCGTTATTCTCTTCCTTATATATACACTGTTTACACGGCTTCTTGAAAAACAAGACTACTGAGCAGAAACTCTTCAAGCTATCCAAGATACACATCAATTATCATATCATTCTTTTAGTCTTGGTCCATAGTGTTCTAGTATTTCTTATTCCAATATCTATTGTAAACATAGTACAAGTCTAGGTTGGCTTGGGGTTTTTTTATTTTAGTAATATTCAGGCTATACAACGAAGGTATCGAAGTCTCAGAGGTGAGAGGTGTTGCAGAGGTGCAAAGGGGGCAGAGGTGTCCAATCGATCGTCGTTGTAACAGGGAGTTTTATTGTCTATGTAATTGCTGAATATTATTTTAATAAAGTGAGTCTCCAATCCTAGTTGGGATTGGACGTGGATTAGGCCAATAGAATAGAGGATAGGGGCTGAACCACGTAAAAATCTCGGTGTGATTTTCTACTTGTTTGCTTCTGTTTTTAACCGTTAATATTCTGCAGTTTTTGTTTGTCTGCGTCAAAAAAGTTTTACACTAATCCGGACAGGCATTAGCTGTCCGTTTTAACAGTTAATATTCTGCAATTTTTGTTTGCGTCGAAAAAGTTTTACACTAATCCGGACAAGCCTTAGCTGTCCGTTTTTAACAGTTAAGAATATAACTAATACGGACAGGGTTAGACCGTCCGATTACAGTCTGCTATAGTTAACTTTGAAAATTGGTCGTTGTAGATCACTTCTAAGTATTTACACCTATTCACCCCCCCCCCTCTAGGTGTGCTTAATTACAGAATTACATTTGGTATCAAAGCAAGGCTCTACTAATATTGATCTTTGCAGGTCGTAGGGTAAGATCCTATGGCACACCTTAGTTTTCAAGAAGGTCAATCCACAAGCCGACCACCGTTGTTGCTCGGAAGTGAAAACTTTAACTTTTGGAAGTTTAGAATGATGATTTATCTCAAACGAGACCCATGGGAATGGTGGGTTGTTGAGAATGGCCCTGTCATTCCAAGAAATGATGATGGAAAACCGAAGACTCTCATGGAAATGGATTCAAATGAATCATATATGGTATCCTACGACTCCAAAGCCATGAACACGCTGCTAAGTGGGATGATTCAAGCTGAAATTGACAAAGTTTCTGCATGCACAACTGCTAAAGAAATATGGGATACAATCTTCATGAGCCATGAGGGAACTACAAAGGTAAAAGAAGTCAAATTAAGTTTACTAATGCAAGAATATGAACTTTTCAGGTTAGAGAAGAATGAATCCATCAAAGAAGCTCAAGCTAGATTCCTCACTCTTATGAACTCTCTAACCATGCTCGGCCGGAAAATTGATCAAAGGGAGATAAATAGAAAGATACTTAGAGTCATGCCCAAACGATTTGCACCAAAAGTAATAACTCTTCAAGACTCAACTACAATCAGTACGATGGAAACTCTAACTTTGTTTGGAGAACTTGAAGAATTCGAAAATCAACTAAAGAGGTATGATGAAGAAGATGAAGGACCTAAAAGAAAGACCTTAGCTCTTCAAGTTGAAAGCTACATAGAAGGGGACGATGAAGACTCCGATGAAGAAATAGCTATGATGTCCCGAAAATTGAGAGAGATGATTAGAAAGAAGAATAAATCAAAGTTTCAAGGCAAGACATTCAACAACAAGAAAGATGCCAAGCAAAAGCCACAAGAAGATACCTGTTTTGAATGTGGAAGGCCCGGTCATTTCAAAAGAGACTGCTTCCAATTAAAAAGGAAGAACAAAGCAAGCAATTCAAAAGGAAGGGCGTTAATGACATGGAGCGATGATGAGTCCAATCATGACAAGGAAGAAGATGAAACTGCTCAACTGTGTTTCACTGGATTATGCAATCAAGAATCATCTGAGATAAACTATGAACTTGGTGATATTACTATCTCTGATCATCTAGTTTTAAAAAATGAAAATATTCGTATTAAAGAGAAAAATGCTCATTTAAAAAATTGGATAAATGATTTGATGAAAGAGGTAGAAACATTGATTGAAGAAAAACAAGAAATAGTTAAAGATTGCACAACAAGTGAAGTATCTAAGTTAAATGCTAAAATTGATTATCTTGATAATTATAATAAAATTCTCTGTAATCGTGCAAACAAATTAAATGAAGAATTTAATGACCTTAAAAAGGAAAATAATATTTTAAAAGAAAGTGTGAAAATGAGAGATATATGTATTGATGCTTTTAATGATGGAAAAATATTAAACATGCAAAATAATAATGAAGAAGAAATAATTTCATTGAAAAAGGATCTTGCAAAATTTGTTCAAGGGGAAGAGAATTTAAATATAATGTTTGGTGCTCAAAGGTCAAGCTTAGATAAACAAGGAATTGGATATAATCCCACTAAAAACATAAAAAGCACGACTAATAAAATTAGAGTAATAAATAATAAACCAAGGAACAAGTCTTTTTATTGCTCACCTTTTAGTACTTGCAAAAATTGTGGTTTAAAAGGACATTTTGAAACAAATTGTAATAAAATTAAAATAAAACAAGTTTGGGTAAAGAAAGGAGATTTAATTGTTACTAACAATACCGGACCCAAACAAATTTGGGTACCAAAACGATGAGCTACGTATTTGTTTTGTAGGTGTGTCTTAAAGCTAAAGTACCATCACATAAATGGGTACTAGACAGTAGTTGTTCTAGAGACATGACGGGCGATAATACTAAATTCATCTCACTAACTACTAAGAAGGGAGGAACTGTTACCTTTGGAGATGACACCAAATGCCAAATCGTCGGTAAAGGTAAAATTGGGAACGGTAAGGTTTTCATTGATAATGTTCATTATGTTGAAGGATTAAAGTATAATTTAATTAGTGTAAGCCAACTAATGGATAGTGGACATAAAGTGGTTTTTGAAAAAGATAAATGTGCTATTATTCATGCTTCTCACAATGTTCCTTTAATTGCTCAAAGGGAAGGTAATATCTATACAATTAATTTTGAAAATCAAAATGAAGATATTTGCCTAACTGCTATTCAAGATCAAACTATTCTTTGGCATAGAAGGTTAGGACATGTGCATATGGAATTGATTAACAAGTTAGTTACAAAGAACCTTGTTAAAGGTTTACCAAAGTTAAAATATGAGAAGACAGGTATTTGTGATGCATGTCAATTAGGTAAACAAGCAAGAAATTCCTTTACAAGCAAAAATCAGGTATCAACTTCTTTACCTCTTCAATTATTGCATCTTGATTTATTTGGACCCGAGAGATATGCTAGCCTAGGAAATAATCATTATGCTTTTGTTATTGTTGATGATTTTTCAAGATTTACATGGGTTTTATTTTTGAAAACAAAAGATCAAGCTTTTGCAGAATTTGAAAAGCTTATAAAAAATGTTGAAACAAAACACAGCCTCAAGCTAATTGGTATTCGGAGTGACCATGGTGGGGAATTTGGAAAAGACTTTATACCATATTGCAGTGAGAAAGGTGTTACACATGAATTTTCTGCACCAAGAACTCCACAACAAAATGGTGTAGTGGAACGCAAAAACCGTACTCTCCAAGAAACTGCAAGGACGTTACTTCAAGAAAGTAAGCTGCCTAAAAGATTTTGGGCAGAGGCTGTAAGTACTGCATGTTACATTCTAAATAGAGTACTGATTAGACCCATATTATTGAAAACACCATATGAGTTACTAAACAAAAGGATTCCTAATATTAATTATTTCAAAGTGTTTGGTGCTAAATGTTTTGTTTTAAATACTAATAGTAATCTTGGAAAATTTGATGCAGAATCAACCGAAGCTATTTTTATTGGTTATTCAACACATAGCAAGGCATATAGGGTTTATAATCTTGACAAGTCAAAGGTTGAAGAATCAGTACATGTTATATTTAATGAAGTTTACCATGATCTGTCAAAAGATGAGGATTCTGCAGGAAATGACAATTTAATTCGTGGAAGCCAAACTGCTAAATCTGGACAGCCTAACCCATCCGAATCAGAAGGAAATACAGCTGAAAACCGACAACCTAAGCCGTCCGAATTAGAAGGAAATACAGCTAAAACTAGACAGTCTGACCCGTCCGTGTTAGAAGAAAACTCAGACATGCAGACACCGAAAAAATAGACAGTCAGACCCGTCCAATTTAGAAGGAAAATCAGACGAACATACTGATGCAGAATGTGATATACCACAGTTTGAAATCAATGAACAAATGACTACAGCAAGGCTTCCTAAACCCTCTAGAACAGTGAGAAATCATCCACCAAATCTGATCATAGGTGATCCCGACACTTGGATGAACACAAGAAGGAAAGCGAGGAATTATTGTGCATTTTCAGCCTTTCTTTCTCAAATTGAACCAAAAAATGCCAAGGAAGCAATTCAAGATGAAAATTGGACAATCGCCATGCAGGAAGAGTTAAACCAATTTGAACGATGTCAGGTATGGGATCTTGTTAAGCCTCCTAAAAATGCATCTATTATTGGTACTAAATGGATTTTCAAAAATAAATTAGATGAAAATGGTATTATAACAAGAAACAAAGCTAGATTTGTAGCTCAAGGCTATAATCAATAGGAAGGTATAGACTATGAAGAAACCTTTGCCCCTGTTGCAAGGTTGGAAGCTATAAGAATTTTATTAGCCTATGCATGCTTTAGACAATTTAAATTATTTCAAATGGATGTGAAAAGTGCTTTTTTAAATGGTTATCTAAATGAAGAAGTATATGTAAAGCAACCACCCGGTTTTGAACATGAAAAATATCCACATCATGTGTTTAAATTAAAAAAGGCTTTGTATGGATTAAAACAAGCTCCAAGAGCCTGGTATGAAAGACTAAGCAAGTTTTTATTAGAAAATGGTTTTAATCGCGGTAAGATTGACTCTACTCTTTTTATTAAAACCAAAAATAAAGATTTATTAATTGTTCAAATTTATGTGGATGACATAATTTTTGGAGCTACTACTAACTCTTTGTGTGAGTGGTTTTCCCAATGTATGCATAATGAGTTTGACATGAGTCTTATGGGGGAATTAAACTACTTTTTGGGGCTTCAAATCAAACAATCCAATGAAGGGATTCACATTCACCAATCCAAGTATGTAAAGGAGTTATTAAAAAGATTTGGTTTTGAAAATGCCAAACCAAAGTCAACACCAATGAGTACAACCATCAAGCTTTCCACGAATGCTACAGGTAAAGATGTTGAGGTGACAATGTATCGAGGTATGATTGGTTGTTTACTTTATTTAACTGCATCAAGACCGGATATTATGTATAGTGTATGCCTTTGTGCTAGATTTCAAACTCAACCTAAAGAATCTCATCTTAAAGCGGTAAAAAGAATATTTAAATATTTAGCTGGCACAATTAATTTAGGCTTATTCTATCCTGTATCTCCAAGCTTTGAACTAATTGGATATTCAGATGCAGATTATGCAGGGTGCCAAGTTGATAGGAAAAGCACAAGCGGTGCTTGTGAGTTTTTAGGACAAAGCCTTGTGGCTTGGCACAGCAAAAAGCAAACATCAGTTGCCTTGTCTACTACGGAAGGTGAATATTTGGCGGCAGGTAGTTGTTGTTCACAAATTTTATGGATGATTCAAACTCTTCATGATTTTAATGTGATATGTGAAAATGTGCCCATTATGTGTGACAATACTAGTGCAATTGATATTTCAAAAAATCCTGTGCTTCATTCTTGTACTAAGCATATTGAAGTGAGACATCATTTTTTAAGAGATAATGTTGCTAAAGGATTAATTAAATTAGTATTTGTCCCTACTGAACATCAATTGGCAGATATTTTTACAAAACCTTTAAGTGAAGAGCGGTTTTGCACTTTGAGAAGGGAACTTGGAATGTCAGTATGTGGTTAGAATGTGCAATTCAAAGATCTCACTAATTTTTTATTTTTTTTTATTTTTTTATTTTTTTTGACCACGTGGGAGAGATTTGGGTGATGCTGATTATGTTATAACCAAATTGTGCTTCATGATTTTTTTTTTTTGATAATGACAAAGGGGGAGAGATATATATATTTGAAATTTGAATTGATTGGTAATCATGTTGACTTAATATGCATAAATTTAGGGGGAGAGATATATATTTGGTATTGAAATTTGAATTATGCATAAATTTAGGGGGAGCCTTAAAGATAGGGGGAGCATATTTAAATTTAAAAGATAATATATTGTCATCATCAAAAAGGGGGAGAATGTTGGTTTATATACTTTGTGGTTTTAAGGATGACAATGTTTATATGGGCTAAATTGATTTTATATTGACTTATTCTTTAATTGGGTCATGTTATTCAAATAGTTTTCTGCATATTAATTAAATAATATATAATAGTGTGCATAGGTTAATTCTACACGTTATTTGCTAGCCCACGAAATTTAATACAATTTTGGTGTGAGTAAATCAAGGTGGTTATTTTGTCACATGCTTTAAGTTGTTATATAGAATATATATCCAATCCTAATTTGCTTTAAAGTCTAATTTAAGTTGGAGTATTTTAAGGAGAATAATATATATATTCAATCTTGATTTGCTTTAAAGTCTAATTCAAATTGGAGTATTTTAAGGTAATTGAAAATCTGTTTAATACTCCTTATATTTCTCATATTTAATTATGGGATTATATCCTTCAAATATATATATGTTTTCCAATCCTGATATGCTTTAAAGTCTAATTCAAAATTGGAGTAATTTATGGAGATTGGAAATCTGATTAATATTCCTTAAATTTCTCATATTTAATTATGGGGATATATCCTTCCAATATATATATATATATATATATATATATATATATATATATATATATATATATATATATATATATATATATATATATATTGTGTGCTACCAATTTATACGTAATTGAGAGATATTTTAGGAATTGGTTTTTATGAAGGATTCTTATTTAAAGTTGATGGAGATATTACTTTGTCTCATGCTAATCAGTAATTGCTATTTTTAAGGGATCTTGCTAATTGCTAATAGGACTCTTTCAACTAGTATTTGATTCCTAATTGATTCCTTCACAGCTGAATTTCTTTATCTACTAACGTTGTCTATGGTAACGTGGATCTCATATTTTCAATCAAAAAGATATAGACGTTGCAGGAGGATTTCAAATGTTACATAGCCGTTGCTCTCTTCCTTATATATACACTGTTTACACGGCTTCTTGAAAAACAAGACTACTGAGCAGAAACTCTTCAAGCTATCCAAGATACACATCAATTATCATATCATTCTTTTAGTCTTGGTCCATAGTGTTCTAGTATTTCTTATTCCAATATCTATTGTAAATATAGTACAAGTCTAGGTTGGCTTGGGGTTTTGTTATTTTAGTAATATTCAGGCTGTACAACGAAGGTATCGAAGTCTCAGAGGTGAGAGGTGTTGCAGAGATGCAAAGGGGGCAGAGGTGTCCAATCGATCGTCGTTGTAACAGGGAGTTTTATTGTCTTTGTAATTGCTGAATATTATTTTAATAAAGTGAGTCTCCAATCCTAGTTGGGATTGGACGTGGATTAGGCCACTAGAATAGAGGATAGGGGCTGAACCACGTAAAAATCTCGGTGTGATTTTCTACTTGTTTGCTTCTGTTTTTAACCGTTAATATTCTGCAGTTTTTGTTTGTCTGCGTTAAAAAAGTTTTACACTAATCCGGACAGGCATTAGCTGTCCGTCTTTAACAGTTAATATTCTGCAATTTTTGTTTGCGTCGAAAAAGTTTTACACTAATCCGGACAGGCATTAGCTGTCCGTTTTTAACAGTTAAGAATATAACTAATACGGACAGGGTTAGACCGTCCGATTACAGTCTGCTATAGTTAACTTTGAAAATTGGTCGTTGTAGATCACTTCTAAGTATTTACACCTATTCACCCCCCCTCTAGGCGTGCTTAATTACAGAATTATAGTTATGACAGCCAGAAAGAATCAATCTTATGATTGAAAAGTTTACAGCAAGATGATGTGTATCAGTTGTACTATGAAATTGTACTATGAAAACTCATGAAAGAGTTATGAACTGTAAATGCGGATTAAATAAAATTCGTATAGAGTAAGTGTGGAACTAGAATTATGTGGGATTTCAATTGAGGACTAGTGTCAGCCGCTGAGTTGTATGATTCCTTGTATGGGCGGGGAATTTGTACTTGGTTTTAGAATCACTTAGCTTCCTGGTCGATGTTGTGGTTAGGTTGACCAATTCTTTGTATGGGCGGGGAATTGTCCGCTTAGCTTTCTATATTGATTAGTGGCCGAGTTTGGTTTGACAACCAATTAGTTTCTGGCATTGATAATCATTGAAATGTTTGTGTCGCACTATTTGTTATATGCGTGTTAAGAGGGTGATTCCTTTCTCATGTGTATAACAGATAGATAGGTCATAGGTAGAGAATATAGGTTTAAGTACGAGTTCTTAAAACTCATACTTATGTGACATTCTTGACGCATAGTTATATGAAATGTTTATGATCCCCTCAGCGAATGGACGCCAAAGGTCTGTCCAGTAAAGTTCTTAAACTCATATAATTGTGGCCAGGTTATGAACTCATAAGTGTGGTTTTATGAACTGGGTATAGTTGTGTGTGAATGGAGTATTAAGGATTATAGGAACAGATAGAATGTTTAAGTAAATGATTTGAAATATCAAAATTTATTTTTAATTATCACTCATGTACCATGTAACCTGGTGCAGAGATGATAAAAAGGTGATGGAGTTGTAAATACAGGAATACTTAGTGTGAATTTGATCTTTGCTCGCGTTTTGAGTATCTTTAATAGATACCCGAGAAATTTGAGTATATATCAAAGTAAATCTTTGATAGATACCCGAGAAGTTTGAGTATCTTTGATAGATACCCGAGAAGTTTTAGTATCTTTGATAGATACCCGAGAAATTTGAGTATCTTTGATAGATACCTGAGAAGTTTGAGTATCTTTGATAGATACACGAGAAGTTTGAGTATCTTTGATAGATACCCGAGAAGTTTGAGTATCTTTGATAGATACCCGAGAAAATAAGTTCAAGATCTTGTGTGATCGCTCAGTATAAATGGTGTAAGGTGCACGGTGTAAGGTGTAAGGTGTAAGGTGAATTTCGGGGACGAAATTCTTATAAAGAGGGGTGAATGTGACAACCCGAGAAATTAGACAATTTATGAAAATCATAATTGATTGATTTAAGGTTCAATATTAGGACCTAGACAGGAAATTAGTGTATGGAATTGGCAGTTATGTAATGAAATTCCAAGAATTTCAAAAGTTTTGGACAAGACTTGAATTATGTGATAGGCTGTAAAGTGATAGTCTAGTAATGAGGTATAAGATTATGGTAGATTTAAAATTCTTTTGAAGAAT
Source organism: Panax japonicus (assembly GCA_020205505.1). Classification (NCBI taxonomy): domain Eukaryota; kingdom Viridiplantae; phylum Streptophyta; class Magnoliopsida; order Apiales; family Araliaceae; genus Panax; species Panax japonicus. Next base: position 25,502,021 of record CM035108.1, on the reverse strand, counting down.
TATCAGGATAAGTATCGAAGTGAATACTAGTCGGTATATTTGGCTACATATGTGAACCATAATGATTTAAGATCAAGGATTGATCAGATAAGTTATAACTTTAGGAAACCCTAAAGTTATGTTAATCATATGTTTATTAAGTTAGAAAAATCTAACGAACTGTTAGAAACCCTAACGATACGCTCAGAAACTTTAATTTCAGTTTCGAAAATTTAAACACTAATTTGGAAATCCTAAATGCAAAGTATTAAACCCTAAGGGTTAAAAAGTTGTGTGTAAGGAATATGAACATTATGTGATGGTTTATCTTTGTTTATTATATAAACAAACAAAAGAAACTAGTGTAACCCTAATTATATATATTAGGAATGAAGGATTTAATAACTTAAGGGTTATGGAAAAAGAGAATTGTGGTATTTAGAATACTTATTAATTCTAGGAGATGTATTTTATATATCTCAAATGATTAATTTTATAACCTAATTATAGCAAGTCTAAATTGGGTTAAGGAAATGAATGGGCTTGTGAGTAAGGATTGGTGTTTTAATGGAGAAGTGAAAACCCTAATTAAATTAATTGGGTTGGATAAGAATTAAGGTATTGGACTATGTATATTCTATAGCCCAAGAGTTGGCCCAATAAAATTAGTTAGAGGCTCAAGCAATACATTAATTGAGTGGCTCAAATATTTTTATTGATAAGCCCAATTGAAGGAAGGGCGTGATGGACAAACTAAGGCCACATGGTCGGATAAGAGGAGAATGAGAGAAAGGGAGATGAATGTGATGATTGTCTACTTTAGTTGGTGACCAACTCATTCCATGTGTCATCTCTTTATTTCACCAACACTTTGGGCAAAGCTTGCAAGTAACCACTTGGTAATTGATTGGGAAAGAGAAGAGCTAGAGATGTTGGTAGATTAGGGATAGATATACCAAATATATCCATACTTACTTTTCCAAAAAACAAAAAGTCTAAGTCTTTTTTTTTGTTTTCATTATCTATCATAAGCTAAGAAAGAAAGAGAGAAACTAGAGAGAGGATAGATGAGCCATATTTCGGCAGCCCCCAAGAGAGAAGAGAAGATAAGTTTTGATCTTCAAGTTAATCAAGATCATCATCTACTTTGAAAGATTAAGAAGGGTTAGCAAGATATTAAGGTATTAAATTACATTTAGTTAGTTATTCTAGTTGTTTTAAATCAAAATATGGAGTTATGTTCTTGATCTTCAAAACTCTAGATCTACATGATTTAGAGTGTGTTATGTGTGGATCTATCCATTTTAAGTTTCAAAAGTTAGATCAAAAGCAATAAAAGTGAAGTTAGGTTTTCAAAGTGTCGAAAATCTTATTTTTCTTACTCTTGATGGTGTTTAATCTTGTATTTGATGCTTGTTTGATGAAATAAGAAACTTTGTTTCTAAACTCAAAAACTAGGTATATACATGTTGATGAGTGTATCATGTTTAGATCTAACCATATTGGGTGTTAATTTGGTGGGAATTAAAAGGAATTGAAGAATGGAAATTTTCTAGAAAAGTTAAACTTTTAAAAAGTGTTTTGATATGGTGTTTTAGATCAAGTGTTGAACTTATGATTTTGAACCATATGAGGGAAGATCTACATGATATATGATATTTTTTGGTTAGATCTTACCATTTTTAGGGTTGATATGCTTGAACAAAGAAGAGGAACCAAAACAGTTTTATTTGTTTTAAATGAATTAGTGGACTGCTGCCCTAAACAGAAAATTTAGGGTTTGTTAAATTACTTTAAAAATTCTGGACTTGTAATATGTTATAGTACACTCAATAATCTTTCCATAGACTCCAAAACGGACTAAATCCGATATCGGAGGAGAGAGTTATGGGATTTCTCCCAAACTACACAAATGTAATAAAAACTGTTAGAATGACAGTTTGTAACAGCAACTTCCGGGCTAAATTCCGGGAGCTTAACATGTCCAAATATGGATTTTGATATATGAAAAATGAAGATTGGAAAGATACGAATCCAACAAAATAGACGGATCGTTAATCGGAGTTACAGATCTCGTTTTATATAAGTTTTAGCACAGGACTCTAAAACTGTTTTTTGACAAAAAGTTGCTGCCCAAAGTTTTTCGGGGGCTGTTTCGGACATTTATTTAATGATAAAAATTCCAGCCTTTTGGAAAATGAAAATATATGGTATTATGTAGCTTGTGTCCAAAAATGAGCTAATTCCGAGTTAAAACGACCAAGTTATGACCATTACAATTTTTGTGATTTTCCGACGGAAATTACTATAACCGGAGTTCTACAACTCCGATTGCCACGAAATTTAAAATGGAGCATCACGTTAACATATATAAGGTTATCGCAAGAGATGGGAATGTTTGGAGTTAAACACGAGGTAGCTAATTTCTTAAGCTACGCTACTAGAAATGATTTTTGAAAAATACCAAAGGAAGTTGGAAAATTGTGGAAAAATAATTTTTGTGCATGAAATACATGTATATGTGTTTGACCAAAGGATAGGAGAATAATAAACTGATTTGTTATTTTGGTGATACGAATTTAGAATACAGCTTGCTGGATTATATAATTTGTGAATCCAGTTTGCTGGATTGAAAAACAGTTTGCTGAATTGAAAAATTTGTTGAAATCGGTTTGTTGGATTGAGGTTTAGATTGATGGATTGGTGAATCCAGGTTGATGAATTAAAAATTTGGTTGCTAGATTTAGAATCCAGGCTGCTGGATTAGTATTTAACTTACTTGGTGTTAACGAATAACTTATGAATTGAAAAAGCGAGTGCTAAATCATATAAATGTGATTCTATGGCTTGGTTAAGTGTTTAAGCAGAGTTTAACTGAACTTAAACTCGAGTGTTGACCGACTAGACCGTCGGGATGTTAAAATTGTGTCAGTTTCAACTCAAACTTAATAGTCTAACTGATACTAAGTCTTATGTGAATTATAGAATTATATGGTTATGTGGTAATGTGTTTAGGTTATTCTGTGGATATAAATATAACAGAATTATACTGTGATGATATTATTCTAATTATTGAAGATCTATATTATTAATATTAGGTCTTCGGGTAAAGCGATATAAATTGTGTTGCGGTAATCAACGATTCAGGTAAGTTTCTTTGTACTTAACTCTAATAAGAGTGTTTTATTCAAGCTTATGGTTAATCATTGCTGATTGCCATGAAAATTATACTCTATACATCTTGCATGTATAAGTCAGGTATGAAAGGCTGATCACCTTCATTACCAGTTGGTTCAGAAATGTTTGTTCATGTTTAAAACTTGTTCAGTCAAAAATTTGTTCGTGCTACTTCTCAATTATATTGATGAATTATAGCAAGCTCATTATTCATACTCTTCAATCATGAGATATCGTTATATTTTTGTATATAAACTTGCTGGGCAACTTTCATGCTCACCCTTGCTATATCATGATAAAACATTGCAGATAAGGCGAACGTGTTCGGATATAGGAAAAAGATAATGTCAAGTTCAGCTTGGGATATAAAGTGCGGCTAGTTTGTAATAGCGTATTTTGATAAATGTGTTGTATATTAGATAGTTTACGAATTGTGTAAAAGTTAATGTTACTCGACCTTGGGGATTATGTGTAAGTTTAATGTATAAACAATTTATGTTTATATCTTCCGCAATTAGTGAAAGAATTAGTGTACCGGATCCGCGGCGATTTGGGGCCCGGGTTCGGGGATGCTACACTTTATCTGAAGGGTTGTTGATCAGAAATTTGATCTATTTCAGTCTCTTTATATGAGGGTTGTTGATCATAAATTTGATATATTAGATTAATTTTAGTCAGATTAGTTTCTATCTAGTGGGACGTCACCCAAGTTGCGTATTCCGGTGGAACATTATTGTTGTCGTGTGTTGGCGTTGTTAGTTCCATATTCCGGCTGTAAAGCGTTAACGGACGTGTTAAAGAAAGATTAATTTGGAAGAGATTAATTTGGTAGATCATTCGAATGTCCGATCCAAAGGTATTGATTTGATCTGGTAGATCATCCGAATGCCCGACCTATAGAAGGTATCAATTTGATCTAGTAGTTCATCCAAATGTCTGATCTTATTAGTTCTAAAGAAATCTTAGGTATCATCCGAATGTCCGATCTTATCAGTCTTAGAGATCGTATGCAATTCTAAACGTGTTTATTAAAAAAAAGTAAAATCTTTAAAACGGGAAAAAATTTAGGTCATAGCTTTTCTACACATTGGTTTGGTTAGTACCGAGTAATGATTAGAAAACTTGAGTTTAAAGTTTTTGAGATTTCGGATATATGTTTCCAGTCTATATAGAATTAAGAACCAAATAACCTATTACCAGTATAGAATTTTAGGTCTTAGACAGCTAAAAAAAATTAGTATATATGGCCATTAATGGACATAACAGAACATATAGAGAAATAATGGAAAAATTTTATGACAGCAAAATAGCTAGAAAACAATAGAAGATTAAAAATCTTGAAGAACAACTAGCTAGATTAAGTATCTAATATGAATTAGGAGAAATACATCCAAAGAGAATTAGAAATTAGCCAGATGAAGTATATAATATAAATCCAGAAAAACATATCCAGAAAGAATTAGAACTTAGCCAGTTAAGAAAAAAAATAGACCAGCGACAACATTTAAAATATTTAAGAGTAAGAATTTATCAGAAATATTTACAACCTACCAACCAGATAGAAAAATATTATAATATTCCTATTCAAAATATGACAAAAATAGTTAAACAGATTAAATTAAAATATCACATATAATGGATATTATAGTATTTTCCTAGACCGCTAGAAAAGTAAAAATACCACCAGTTGAGAGTCTACAACAAAAATTAGTAAAAAAATAAACAGGCAATTAAGACATTAAAGAGAATCAGAAAAATCAAACTAAAGATGTATAAAGATTTATTTATCAATATTACTCCAGGAATATTAAATACAAAAAGTCAAGGAATAAATGTCAGACTAAGAGCCAATTGGTATATAAGCCAATTAATACAGGATATAACAAACAGACAACAGTCATGAACCATACACCTAACGCTTTAGCTAGATATCCCAAAGAAATTAGAAAATATAATATAGCTATAGAAGAAAATATAAAGTATTATAAAAGAAATATTAAAATATTAAAAGAAGATTTAAATAAGAAAATTATAGATATTGATAATTACTTAGAACATAAAGCAGATCTACTAATAGAATGTTGGGATATAGAAAGGTATAGCAGATATTTTATTAATACTTATACTAGACTCCTTAAACAGTTAGCAGTTTAAAATGAGTTGTCCAAAATTTAAAAGACTTAAAGATTTACTATAGGAAAGAAGACTTGTTCCATAGAAATTAGTAGATTATAAGTTTGATTATATAACATATACTAGAGTATCAGGAAAAAACCAGTATATTCAAGTAAAAAAAATATTATAATCATAAGATATAAAATTTTATTAATAACAGAATAGACGAAGAAAATGAGAAAATTAAACAAATAGAAAGAATATTAAGTATTTAATATTAATGTTTTCACCATTTATGTCTATTAGTAATCTAATAGAAATAAAAGTATTAGAAGGATATTTATAGAAAGAAATAAAAATTCTAAAAGACTAAACAGATAGAGTTAATAAATATAAGGGTAATAAAGATATAGCCAGAAATATATTCATTTATAAAAATAATATCAGAATGTTAGAAACGGAAATATAAAAGATTAGGATAAGACTAGGAGAATATATTAGTTAGTATGAATAAAGGAAAAACTATAATAAAATCCTTTAAAGAAGAATTAGACATAATAAAAATAGAAGGTAGATATACTCATGTAAAGGATAAATTTCCTAAACCAAATACTATAACAAAAGTATGACATATATATTATTATTATACTATTATGGAATACAGAAACATACAAAAAACCCTTAGCAGGTTAGAATCCAAAGAAAAATACATTCTTAGAAACTTAGCAAAAATAGAACATACCAGTATTAATACTTATATATAAGTTTTAGACAGAATAAGAGATCTTAAAGAAACCTTAGCAGAACTTCAGTTAGAAGCTGAAGAAGACAGATTAAATCTAGAAATACATAATTGTTAATTATGGATCTTACAGAAACTCGCAAGAGATATAAAGAATATATGAACCAGAATAAACAATAGATTCAAGAATTCAAAAGAACCTTTGCAAATACCAGAACTATTACCAAAAGGTATCAAGTAGAATATACCAGAATCAGGAATGAATATGTAGAAACAATAACAGAATTAGATATCTTAAAGAAAGAACTAACATAGATAAGAGATTATATTAGTACAGGAAAATTGGTTTCTTATATCCAGTATAAACATACAGTAGAAGCCATAAAATCCTTAGAAGAATATCTTACTGATTACATAGTACCAGTAATTAATTTAGATTACAGACATCTTAATAGATCAATATGTTAGAAGATAGTCTTAAATTAAGATTACTCTATATTCTTTACCATCTCCCAAAAGTCCCAACAGATAGTATTCCTACAGAAAAAGAATTAACAGCAGTATAATATAAGATTATTAGATATGGAAAGTGTAAGATAGGGGATCCAGAAGATATTAAAATAGAAATATATATTATACTTAAAAAATATATTATAAACAACAAACAGAATAATCAAGAAGAAATTCTTTTTAACATATCTTTATTCTATCATCCAGATACTTTAAAACAAGATTGTTTAAAGTTAAAAACAGAAAATCTACTAGAACTTTACCAGTATATAGAAGTAGAAAATAATAATCTCATTTTAAAAAAAATAATGAAGTACTACAGAAAACATTCCAAAAAGAAAAACCAGAATACTTAAAAAAAGTCTTAGACCAAAGTATAACTATTCAAGAACAAAAAGACATAGAAGTTTCTACTTAACAAGAAACAACAGAAACAACATTATTAGAAGATGAGAATTTTCTTAACAAAAAAAAATATTATCATCAATTGATCCAGCATTTGAAAAAGAACTTTTAGAGTTAGCAGACAAGTATATTATTAATAAAACATAAATACCATCAGAATTAGATAAAGATATTAATCTAGAATTGGTAGATACACCAGACATACCATTTCTAGAAAAAGAAAAGAGTATTTCAGATAAACTAGAAACCTTGGAAATAGAAATATCCAATAATACAGATAAACATCTGCAGTCCTTTCAGTCTCTAGTAAAATCAGTTTTAAATGATCTTGCGATTAATCTTCCTAAGATTGATCTTAAGACAGATAAAATAAAATTATTTCCAGAAATCAAGAATTATCAAACATACTTTGATAATAATAATATAACCAGGTTCTTAGAATATTATTCTAACCATATTACTCGACCATTAAAACCATTACCTTTACATCAGAATCTTTATCAGAAAATAGATTATGATATTATTTCATGGTCAATTCAATTACCGGTTTTCTTTCTAAAACAGTTATTAATGGCAATCTATTTTCAGAATATCTCATTCTTACCAGATATAAACAATAAAATAGATTTTTACCAATCATCAGAAGACTATAGTACTCTTCTGCTCCAACAGTTTCATCATTATCACAGTATATTTAATACAAGTAAACATATTACTTATAAACAGGTTAAACCATTATATCCAGAGTTAAATAGTACAGTTTATAATATTAACTTATGTTTAGATATTAATATTAATAGACAATACTAAAATACTTTAGTATTATTACTTCTCCAAATTTAGGTTATAAGTTTACGGATAAACTTGTAACAACTAGTAAGATTAGTAAGTATAATACTTCCCAACAGATTAGATTATTCAGCCCAGGAATAAAAGATTAAATAGACTTTTACAGCAATAGCAATAGGCAGTTAAAACAGACATTACTAGATTACCCTAGTAAAATTACTTCCCTTAATTTAGTTCATAAAATAGGAAGTAATAATGTTAATAAACAGTTTAACAGAAAAAGAACTTTTAGAAAATAGTCTTTAGTTAAGAAAAATATTTATTTAAACAGTAGATCTAGAAAAGATCACAAGTTTAGTAATAAACAGAAAAATATTTATACTAAGCCACGTAGAAAGATTTTTTATAAATACAAAAAAAAAAGAAGAAGTATACATAGGTCCTAGGATCAAAACTTAGAAAAAATTCCAGTCTAGAATACAAGAAGGATTATAAGATTCTAGAAGAGAAAGAAGATGTTCTAGAAAAAATAGAAATTATAGCTTCTATCCAGCTTATAAATACCTAGCTTAATGATCCAGTGAAGCATACTTTACTAGCCTTAGATAATACTCCTCTAGAGAAACCCCCTCTAAAACCTAACATTACATGTTCAGTAGCAGAGTCTTTACAAGAAGTTATGACAATAAATTTATTTTCACATTATTAACTTCATTTAATGTATGACATATGACAGATCCTCCGAGACATTCTTCGCCAAGGAATAACATCATACATCAGTGTTTGTTGCCTAAAGGCTCAGCACCAATACCAATTTATGCCGGTTGACACAACTCACAGCATTCATTCACTGCATCTAAGAAAATGCATACTACACAGTCATCACAGCATAGCATGCATTCTATTCCCCAAAAGAATTATGAAATTCTTTCTATAGGGAACCAACACCTTTATTCATATCCAAAATCAGAAAAGTTTGTTTTCAAACCTTTGCCAGGAATAGAACTTTCAAAACAACAAAAATGTGTCATTGATAATCTTTGGATATCACATGGCAAAAACCAAAAACTGTTTTTAGCATCTCTCAATGTTTGTACCAGTTTATTCTAGTCAAACATATTTAAGTTCTATGTTGTAGTAGCAAGACATGTTCAGGATATCTTTCACTCTTGGACAGGTGTTTGCTCACATATACAGAATTACCCAAAACATATCTTTAAAGGTTTTGAGTCATTAGAATCACCACATCAATTCGCCAGAAACAGAAGGCCCAACCTATTTTGTCACTCCAACTCTCTAGAACTACAGAGATCCAGTGGAGAGCAAGACCAACTATTAGACATAACTAGTTATTTAATGTAATTCTGTAATTAAGCACACCTAAAGGGGGGTGAATAGGTGTAAATACTTAGAATTGATCTACAACGACCAATTTTCAAAGTTAACTATAGCAGACTGTAATCGGATGGTCTAACCCTGTCCGTATTAGTTATATTCTTAACTGTAAAAAACGGACAGCTAATGCCTGTCCGGATTAGTGTAAAACTTTTTCGACGCAAACAAAAATTGCAGAATATTAACTGTTAAAAACGGACAGCTAATGCCTGTCCGGATTAGTGTAAAACTTTTTTGACGCAGACAAACAAAAACTGCAGAATATTAACGGTTAAAAACAGAAGCAAACAAGTAGAAAATCACACCGAGATTTTTACGTGGTTCAGCCCCTATCCTCTATTCTAGTGGCCTAATCCACGTCCAATCCCAACTAGGATTGGAGACTCACTTTATTAAAATAATATTCAGCAATTACAAAGACAATAAAACTCCCTGTTACAACGACGATCGATTGGACACCTCTGCCCCCTTTGCACCTCTGCAACACCTCTAACCTCTGAGACTTCGATACCTTCGTTGTACAGCCTGAATATTACTAAATTAAAAAAATCCCAAGCCAACCTAGACTTGTACTATGTTTACAATAGATATTGGAATAAGAAATACTAGAACACTATGGACCAAGACTAAAAGAATGATATGATAATTGATGTGTATCTTGGATAGCTTGAAGAGTTTCTGCTCAGTAGTCTTGTATCTCAAGAAGCCGTGTAAATAGCGTATATATAAGGAAGAGAGCAACGGCTATGTAACATTTGAAATCCTCCTGCAACGTCTATATCTTTTTGATTGAAAATATGAGATCCACGTTACCATAGACAACGTTAGTAGATAAAGAAATTCAGCTGTGAAGGAATCAATTAGGAATCAAATACTAGTTGAAAGAGTCCTATTAGCAATTAGCAAGATCCCTTAAAAATAGCAATTACTGATTAGCATGAGACAAAGTAATATCTCCATCAACTTTAAATAAGAATCCTTCATAAAAACCAATTCCTAAAATATCTCTCAATTACGTATAAATTGGTAGCACACAATATATATATATATATATATTGGAAGGATATATCCTCATAATTAAATATGAGAAATTTAAGGAATATTAATCAGATTTCCAATCTCCATAAATTACTCCAATTTTGAATTAGACTTTAAAGCATATCAGGATTGGAAAACATATATATATTTGAAGGATATAATCCCATAATTAAATATGAGAAATATAAGGAGTATTAAACAGATTTTCAATTACCTTAAAATACTCCAATTTGAATTAGACTTTAAAGCAAATCAAGATTGAATATATATATTATTCTCCTTAAAATACTCCAACTTAAATTAGACTTTAAAGCAAATTAGGATTGGATATATATTCTATATAACAACTTAAAGCATGTGACAAAATAACCACCTTGATTTACTCACACCAAAATTGCATTAAATTTCGTGGGCTAGCAAATAACGTGTAGAATTAACCCATGCACACTATTATATATTATTTAATTAATATGCATAAAACTATTTGAATAACATGACCCAATTAAAGAATAAGTCAATATAAAATCAATTTAGCCCATATAAACATTGTCATCATTAAAACCACAAAGTATATAAACCAACATTCTCCCCCTTTTTGATGATGACAATATATTATCTTTTAAATTTAAATATGCTCCCCCTATCTTTAAGGCTCCCCCTAAATTTATGCATAATTCAAATTTCAATACCAAATATATATCTCTCCCCCTAAATTTATGCATATTAAGTCAACATGATTACCAGTCAATTCAAATTTCAAATATATATATCTCTCCCCCTTTGTCATTATCAAAAAAAATCACGAAGCACAATTTGGTTATAACATAATCAGCATCACCCAAATCTCTCCCACGTGGTCAAAAAATAAAATAAAATAAAATAAAATAAAAAATTAGTGAGATCTTTGAATTGCACATTCTAACCACATACTGACATTCCAAGTTCCCTTCTCAAAGTGCAAAACCGCTCTTCACTTAAAGGTTTTGTAAAAATATCTGCCAATTGATGTTCAGTAGGGACAAATACTAATTTAATTAATCCTTTAGCAACATTATCTCTTAAAAAATGATGTCTCACTTCAATATGCTTAGTACGAGAATGAAGCACGGGATTTTTTGAAATATCAATTGCACTAGTATTGTCACACATAATGGGCACATTTTCACATATCACATTAAAATCATGAAGAGTTTGAATCATCCATAAAATTTGTGAACAACAACTACCTGCCGCCAAATATTCACCTTCCGTAGTAGACAAGGCAACTGATGTTTGCTTTTTGCTGTGCCAAGCCACAAGGCTTTGTCCTAAAAACTCACAAGCACCGCTTGTGCTTTTCCTATCAACTTGGCACCCTGCATAATCTGCATCTGAATATCCAATTAGTTCAAAGCTTGGAGATACAGGATAGAATAAGCCTAAATTAATTGTGCCAGCTAAATATTTAAATATTCTTTTTACCGCTTTAAGATGAGATTCTTTAGGTTGAGTTTGAAATCTAGCACAAAGGCATACACGATACATAATATCCGGTCTTGATGCAGTTAAATAAAGTAAACAACCAATCATACCTCGATACATTGTCACCTCAACATCTTTACCTGTAGCATCCGTGGTAAGCTTGATGGTAGTACTCATTGGTGTTGACTTTGGTTTGGCATTTTCAAAACTAAATCTTTTTAATAACTCATTTACATACTTGGATTGGTGAATGTGAATCCCTTCATTGGATTGTTTGATTTGAAGCCCCAAAAAGTAGTTTAATTCCCCCATAAGACTCATGTCAAACTCATTATGCATACATTGGGAAAACTACTCACACAAAGAGTTAGTAGTAGCTCCAAAAATTATGTCATCCACATAAATTTGAACAATTAATAAATCTTTATTTTTGGTTTTAATAAAAAGAGTAGAGTCAATCTTACCGCGATTAAAACCATTTTCTAATAAAAACTTGCTTAGTCTTTCATACCAGGCTCTTGGAGCTTGTTTTAATCCATACAAAGCCTTTTTTAATTTAAACACATGATGTGGATATTTTTACATGTTCAAAACCGGGTGGTTGCTTTACATATACTTCTTCATTTAGATAACCATTTAAAAAAGCACTTTTCACATCCATTTGAAATAATTTAAATTGTCTAAAGCATGCATAGGCTAATAAAATTCTTATAGCTTCCAACCTTGCAACAGGGGCAAAGGTTTCTTCATAGTCTATACCTTCCTGTTAATTATAGCCTTGAGCTACCAATCTAGCTTTGTTTCTTGTTATAATACCATTTTCATCTAATTTATTTTTGAAAATCCATTTAGTACCAATAATAGATGCATTTTTAGGAGGCTTAACAAGATCCCATACCTGACATCGTTCAAATTGGTTTAACTCTTCCTGCATGGCGATTGTCCAATTTTCATCTTGAATTGCTTCCTTGGCATTTTTTGGTTCAATTTGAGAAAGAAAGGCTGAAAATGCACAATAATTCCTCGCTTTCCTTCTTGTGTTCATCCAAGTGTCGGGATCACCTATGATCAGATTTGGTGGATGATTTCTCACTGTTCTAGAGGGTTTAGGAAGCCTTGCTGTAGTCATTTGTTCATTGATTTCAAACTGTGGTATATCACATTCTGCATCAGTGTGTTCGTCTGATTTTCCTTCTAAATTGGACGGGTCTGACTGTCTATTTTTTCGGTGTCTGCATGTCTGAGTTTTCTTCTAACACGGACGGGTCAGACTGTCTAGTTTCAGCTGTATTCCTTCTGATTCGGACGGCTTAGGTTGTCGGTTTTCAGCTGTATTTCCTTCTGATTCGGACGGGTTAGGCTGTCCAGATTTAGCAGTTTGGCTTCCACGAATTAAATTGTCATTTCCTGCAGAATCCTCATCTTTTGACAGATCATGGTAAACTTCATTAAATATAACATGTACTGATTCTTCAACCTTTGACTTGTCAAGATTATAAACCCTATATGCCTTGCTATGTGTTGAATAACCAATAAAAATAGCTTCGGTTGATTTTGCATCAAATTTTCCAAGATTACTATTAGTATTTAAAACAAAACATTTAGCACCAAACACTTTGAAATAATTAATATTAGGAATCCTTTTGTTTAGTAACTCATATGGTGTTTTCAATAATATGGGTCTAATCAATACTCTATTTAGAATGTAACATGCAGTACTTACAGCCTCTGCCCAAAATCTTTTAGGCAGCTTACTTTCTTGAAGTAACGTCCTTGCAGTTTCTTGGAGAGTACGGTTTTTGCGTTCCACTACACCATTTTGTTGTGGAGTTCTTGGTGCAGAAAATTCATGTGTAACACCTTTCTCACTGCAATATGGTATAAAGTCTTTTCCAAATTCCCCACCATGGTCACTCCGAATACCAATTAGCTTGAGGCTGTGTTTTGTTTCAACATTTTTTATAAGCTTTTCAAATTCTGCAAAAGCTTGATCTTTTGTTTTCAAAAATAAAACCCATGTAAATCTTGCAAAATCATCAACAATAACAAAAGCATAATGATTATTTCCTAGGCTAGCATATCTCTCGGGTCCAAATAAATCAAGATGCAATAATTGAAGAGGTAAAGAAGTTGATACCTGATTTTTGCTTGTAAAGGAATTTCTTGCTTGTTTACCTAATTGACATGCATCACAAATACCTGTCTTCTCATATTTTAACTTTGGTAAACCTTTAACAAGGTTCTTTGTAACTAACTTGTTAATCAATTCCATATGCACATGTCCTAACCTTCTATGCCAAAGAATAGTTTGATCTTGAATAGCAGTTAGACAAATATCTTCATTTTGATTTTCAAAATTAATTGTATAGATATTACCTTCCCTTTGAGCAATTAAAGGAACATTGTGAGAAGCATGAATAATAGCACATTTATCTTTTTCAAAATCCACTTTTTGTCCACTATCCATTTGTTGGCTTACACTAATTAAATTATACTTTAATCCTTCAACATAATGAACATTATCAATGAAAACCTTACCGTTCCCAATTTTACCTTTACCGACGATTTGGCATGTGGTGTCATCTCCAAAGGTAACAGTTCCTCCCTTCTTAGTAGTTAGTGAGATGAATTTAGTATTATCGCCCGTCATGTGTCTAGAACAACCACTGTCTAGTACCCATTTATGTGATGGTACTTTAGCTTTAAGACACACCTACAAAACAAATACGTAGCTCATCGTTTTGGTACCCAAATTTGTTTGGGTCCGATATTGTTAGTAACAATTAAATCTCCTTTCTTTACCCAAACTTGTTTTATTTTAATTTTATTACAATTTGTTTCAAAATGTCCTTTTAAACCACAATTTTTGCAAGTACTAAAAGGTGAGTAATAAAAAGACATGTTCCTTGGTTTATTATTTATTACTCTAATTTTATTAGTCGTGCTTTTTATGTTTTTAGTGGGATTATATCCAATTCCTTGTTTATCTAAGCTTGACCTTTGAGCACCCAACATTATATTTAAATTCTCTTCCCCTTGAACAAATTTTGCAAGATCCTTTTTCAATGAAATTATTTCTTCTTCATTATTATTTTGCATGTTTAATATTTTTCCATCATTAAAAGCATCAATACATATATCTCTCATTTTCACACTTTCTTTTAAAATATTATTTTCCTTTTTAAGGTCATTAAATTCTTCATTTAATTTGTTTGCACGATTACAGAGAATTTTATTATAATTATCAAGATAATCAATTTTAGCATTTAACTTAGATACTTCACTTGATGTGCAATCTTTAACTATTTCTTGTTTTTCTTCAATCAATGTTTCTACCTCTTTCATTAAATCATTTATCCAATTTTTTAAATGAGCATTTTTCTCTTTAATACGAATATTTTCATTTTTTAAAACTAGATAATCAGAGATAGTAATATCACCAAGTTCATAGTTTACCTCAGATGATTCTTGATTGCATAATCCAGTGAAACACAGTTGAGCAGTTTCATCTTCTTCCTTGTCATGATTGGACTCGTCATCACTCCATGTCATTAACGCCCTTCCTTTTGAATTGTTTGCTTTGTTCTTCCTTTTTAATTGGAAGCAGTCTCTCTTGAAATGACCGGGCCTTCCACATTCAAAACAGGTATCTTCTTGTGGCTTTTGCTTGGCATCTTTCTTGTTGTTGAATGTCTTGCCTTGAAACTTTGATTTATTCTTCTTTCTAATCATCTCTCTCAATTTTCGGGACATCATAGCTATTTCTTCATCGGAGTCTTCATCGTTCCCTTCTATGTAGCTTTCAACTTGAAGAGCTAAGGTCTTTCTTTTAGGTCCTTCATCTTCTTCATCATACCTCTTTAGTTGATTTTCGAATTCTTCAAGTTCTCCAAACAAAGTTAGAGTTTCCATCGTACTGATTGTAGTTGAGTCTTGAAGAGTTGTTACTTTTGGTGCAAATCGTTTGGGCATGACTCTAAGTATCTTTCTATTTATCTCCCTTTGATCAATTTTCCTGGCCGAGCATGGTTAGAGAGTTCATAAGAGTGAGGAATCTAGCTTGAGCTTCTTTGATGGATTCATTCTTCTCTAACCTGAAAAGTTCATATTCTTGCATTAGTAAACTTAATTTGACTTCTTTTACCTTTGTAGTTCCCTCATGGCTCATGACGATTGTATCCCATATTTCTTTAGCAGTTGTGCATGCAGAAACTTTGTCAATTTCAGCTTGAATCATCCCACTTAGCAGCGTGTTCATGGCTTTGGAGTCGTAGGATACCATATATTATTCATTTGAATCCATTTCCATGAGAGTCTTCGATTTTCCATCATCATGTCTTGGAATGACAGGGCCATTCTCAACAACCCACCATTCCCATGGGTCTCGTTTGAGATAAAGCATCATTCTAAACTTCCAAAAGTTAAAGTTTTCACTTCCGAGCAACAACGGTGGTCGGCTTGTGGATTGACCTTCTTGAAAACTAAGGTGTGCCATAGGATCTTACCCTACGACCTGCAAAGATCAATATTAGTAGAGCCTTTCTCTGATACCAAATGTAATTCTGTAATTAAGCACACCTAGAGGGGGGGTGAATAGGTGTAAATACTTAAAAGTGATCTACAACGACCAATTTTCAAAGTTAACTATAGCAGACTGTAATCGGACGGTCTAACCCTGTCCGTATTAGTTATATTCTTAACTGTAAAAAACGGACAGCTAATGCCTGTCCGGATTAGTGTAAAACTTTTTCGACGCAAACAAAAATGGCAGAATATTAACTGTTAAAAACGGACAGCTAATGCTTGTCCGGATTAGTGTAAAACTTTTTTGACGCAGACAAACAAAAACTGCAGAATATTAACGGTTAAAAACAGAAGCAAACAAGTAGAAAATCACACCGAGATTTTTACGTGGTTCAGCCCCTATCCTCTATTCTAGTGGCCTAATCCACGTCCAATCCCAACTAGGATTGGAGACTCACTTTATTAAAATAATATTCAGCAATTACAAAGACAATAAAACTCCCTGTTACAACGACGATCGATTGGACACCTCTGCCCCCTTTGCACCTCTGCAACACCTCTAACCTCTGAGACTTCGATACCTTCGTTGTACAGCCTGAATATTACTAAATTAAAAAAATCCCAAGCCAACCTAGACTTGTACTATGTTTACAATAGATATTGGAATAAGAAATACTAGAACACTATGGACCAAGACTAAAAGAATGATATGATAATTGATGTGTATCTTGGATAGCTTGAAGAGTTTCTGCTCAGTAGTCTTGTATCTCAAGAAGCCGTGTAAATAGCGTATATATAAGGAAGAGAGCAACGGCTATGTAACATTTGAAATCCTCCTGCAACGTCTATATCTTTTTGATTGAAAATATGAGATCCACGTTACCATAGACAACGTTAGTAGATAAAGAAATTCAGCTGTGAAGGAATCAATTAGGAATCAAATACTAGTTGAAAGAGTCCTATTAGCAATTAGCAAGATCCCTTAAAAATAGCAATTACTGATTAGCATGAGACAAAGTAATATCTCCATCAACTTTAAATAAGAATCCTTCATAAAAACCAATTCCTAAAATATCTCTCAATTACGTATAAATTGGTAGCACACAATATATATATATATATTGGAAGGATATATCCCCATAATTAAATATGAGAAATTTAAGGAATATTAATCAGATTTCCAATCTCCATAAATTACTCCAATTTTGAATTAGACTTTAAAGCATATCAGGATTGGAAAACATATATATATTTGAAGGATATAATCCCATAATTAAATATGAGAAATATAAGGAGTATTAAACAGATTTTCAATTACCTTAAAATACTCCAATTTGAATTAGACTTTAAAGCAAATCAAGATTGAATATATATATTATTCTCCTTAAAATACTCCAACTTAAATTAGACTTTAAAGCAAATTAGGATTGGATATATATTCTATATAACAACTTAAAGCATGTGACAAAATAACCACCTTGATTTACTCACACCAAAATTGCATTAAATTTCGTGGGCTAGCAAATAACGTGTAGAATTAACCCATGCACACTATTATATATTATTTAATTAATATGCATAAAACTATTTGAATAACATGACCCAATTAAAGAATAAGTCAATATAAAATCAATTTAGCCCATATAAACATTGTCATCCTTAAAACCACAAAGTATATAAACCAACATTTAAGCCTTATTTAGAACATAGAACTTAAATCTTTTTGACTAGAATAAACTGGAACAAGCATTGAGAGATACTAAAAACTATTTCTGGTTTTTGCCATGTGATATCCAAAGATTATCAATGACACATTTCTGTTATTTTGAAAGTTTTATTCCTGGCAAAGGTTTGAAAACAAACTTTTCTGTAGCTGGATATGAATAAAGCTGTTGGTTCCCTTTGGAAAGAATTTCATAATTCTTTAAGGGAATAGAATGCATGTTAAGTTGTGATGACTATGCAGTATGCATTTTCTTAGATGCAGTGAATAAATTTTGTGATTTGTGTGAACTGGCATAAACTGGTATTGGTGATGAGCCTTTAGGCGGCAAACCTTGATGTATGTTTTTATTCCTTGGTGAAGAATGCCTCAGAGGATCTGTCATCTGTCATGCATTAAATCAAGTTAATAATGTGAAAATAAATTTACTATTATCACTTCTTATAAAGACTCTGCTACTGAACTTGTAATGTTAGGTTTTGGAGGGGGTTTCTCTAGAGGAGTATTTTCTAAGGCTGGTAAAGAAGCTACAGTTTTTGTTTTTTCTAGAACAGCTTCTTTCTCTTCTAGAATCTTATAATCCTTCTGGTATTCTAGACTGGAAATCTTTTTAAGTTTCGATCCTTGGACCTGTGTATACTTATTTTTTGTGTATTTATAAAAAATCTTTCTATCTGGCTTAGTATAAAGATTTTTCTATTTATTAATAAACTTGTGATCTTTTATAGATCTACTATTTAAATAAATATTTTTCTTAACTAAAGACTTTTTTCTAAAAGTCCGTAATAATTTTTTGTGAAGATTACTAATAATATTTTTATTAAAAACTTCTTTTAATCTGTTAAACTGTTTATTAACATTATTAATTCCTATCTTATGAACTAAATTAAGGTAAGTAATTTGACTAGGGTAATCTAGTAATGTCTGGTTTAACTGCCTATTGTTATTGCTGTAAAAGTCTATTTTATCTTTTATTCCTGGGCTGAATAATCTAATCTGTTGGGAAGTATTATACTTACTAATCTTACTGGTTGTTACAAGTTTATCCCTAAACTTATAACCTGAATTCGGAGAAGTAATAATACTAAATTATTTTAGTATTGTCTATTCTATTATTTTAAGAATATTAATATCTAAACATAAGTTAATATTATAAACTGTACTATTTAACTCTGGATAGAATGGTTTAACCTGTTTATAAGTAATATGTTTACTTGTATTAAATATAATGTGATAATGATGAAAGTGATGGAGCGGAAGAGTACTATAGTCTTCTGATGATGACTGGAAAAAATCTATTTTATTGTTTATATCTGGTAAGAATGAGATAATATGAAAATAGATTATTGTTAATAACTATTTTAGAAAGAAAACTGGTAATTGAATTGACCATGAAATAATATCATAATCTATTTTCTGATAAAGATTCTGATGTAAAGGTAATGGTTTTAATGGTCAAGTAATATGGTTAGAATAATATACTAAGAACCTGGTTATAATATTATTATAAAAATATATTTAATAATTTCTTATCTCTGGAAATACTTTTATTTTATCTTTATTAAGATCAATCTTAGGAAGATTAATCTCAATATCATTTAATTCTGTTTTTATTAGAGACTGCAATGTCTGTAAATTTCTATCTAATTTTTTACTTTTGGATATTTCAATTTCCAAAGTTTTAGGTTCATTTAAACTACTCTCTTCTTGTAAATCATTATCTATTAATGGTATGGCTGGTATATTAGCTAATTCTGGAAAAATATGTTCATCTAATTCTGATGGTATTCCAAGAATATACCTATCAACTATTTCTAATAGTTCTTTTTCAAATGTTGGATCAATTGATAATATTTCTAGGTTATCAAATAATGATACATCTGTTTTTATCTGTTGAGTAAAAACTTCTATGTTTTCTGGTTCTTAAATATTTATACTCTGATTTAAGACTCTGTTTAAGTCTTCTAGTTCTTCTTTTTGGAATTTTTTTCCTGTAGTAATTAATTATTTATTTTTAAAACTAGATTATTATTTTCTACTTTTATATTCTGGTAAGGTTCTAGTAGATTATCTGTTTCTAACTTTAAACAATCTTGTTTTAAAGTATGTTGATGATAAAATAAAGATCCGTTAATAATGGTGACTTCTTGAGTCTTCTATTTAATATGTTTAATATACCTTTTAAGTATATTATATCTTTCTATTTTTATTTCTTTTGGATCTCCTATATTACACTTTACATATCTGATAATCTTATATTCTACTACTGTTAATTCTTTTTCTATTGGAAGATTATCTGTTGGATCTTTTGGGAGCTGGTAAAGGATCTGAAGTAATCTTAATGCAAGACTGTCTTCTAACATATAGATCTATTAAGATGTCTTAAGTCTGAATTAAGTACTAGTAATATGTAATATGCTTGATATTCTTCTAATGAATCAATGGCTTCTACTGTATGTTTGTACTAGATATAAGAAACCAATTTTCCTGTACTCATATCATGTATCATCTGTTTTAGTTCTTTCTATAATTCTTCTAATTCTATTTTTGTTTCTGTATATTTTTTCCTAGTTCTGTAGTATTCTACTTGATATCTCTTGGTAATAATTCTGGTATTAGTAAAGGTTCTTTCGAACTCCTGAATCTGTATTCTATTCTGGTTTGTATAATCTGTATATCTTTTTCTAGCTTATGTAAGATCCATTTCTATCAAATGTGTTTTTCTAACTTTTCTCTGTCTTCTTTAGCTTCTAATTGTAATTCGGCTAGAGTTTCTTTAAGATCTCTTATTCTGTCTAATACTTGAATATAACCTTTCATACTGGTATTTTCTATTTTTGCTAAGTTTTTGATAATATATTTTTCTCTGGATTCTAATCTGTTAAGAGTTTCCTGTACTTTTATGTACTCTGTAATAGTATTATAATAATATATCTGGCATACTTTATTCATAGTATTAGGTTTAGGAAATTTATCTTTTACTGGAGTATATTTACCCTCTATGTTTATTCTGTTTAATTTTTCTTTAAAGGATTTTATTATAGTTTTTCATTTATCTATACTAACTAATACATTCTCCTAGTCTTTTCTATTTCTATTTCTAACATTCTAATATTATTTTTATAAATGAATATAGTTTTGGCTATATCTTTATTACCCTTATATGTATTAACTCTTTCTGTATGGTCTTTCAGAATTTTTATTTCTTTCTGTAAATAACCTTTTAATACTTTTATTTATGTGACTAGTCTCTGAGTTTCTGTTGTATATCTTAATATTGTTATTTCTGTGAGATTATTGATAGACATAAATGATAAAGACATATTTTAAATAATTAATATTCTTTTTTTCTGTTTAATCTTCTCATTTTCTTCATTTATTATGTTGTTAATATAATTTTCTATTTTATGGTTATAATATTTTTTTTATATGAATATACTGGTTTTTTCCTGGTGATCTAGTATATGTTATATAGTCAAACTTATAATTTACTAGTTTATGTAATACAAGTCTTCTTTCCTGTAGTAAATCTCTAAGTCTTTTAAATTCTGGACAACTCATTTTAAACTGCTAACTGGTTAAGGAGTCAAGTATAAGTATTAATAAAATTTATGTTATACCTTTCTATATCCCAGCATTCTATTAGTAGATCTGCTTTATGTTCTAAGTAATTATCAATATATATAATTTTCTTATTTAAATCTTTTTCTATTCTTTTAATATTTCTTTTATAATACTTTATATTTTCTTTTATAGCTATATCATGTTTTCTAATTTCTTTTGGGATATCTGGCTAAAGCGTTAGGTATATGGTTCGTGACTGTTGGTTGTCTGTTATATCCTGTTTTAATTGGCTTATATACCAATTGGCTCTTAGTCTAGCATTTATTCCTTAACTTTCTGTACTTAATATTCCTGGAGTAATATTGATAAATAAATCTTTATACATCTTTAGTCTGATTTTTATGATTCTCTTTAATGAATTAATTACCTGTTTATTTTCTAATTTTTTGCTGTTATACAATTTTTCTGTTATTTCCCTGTATGTTCTATTATGACCAGTTTATGGCCATATAGATTAATCTATCTATTTTAATCTGTTTAAGACCTATAATTCTAGACTGCTAATAATCTATCTGATTCTTATTTCTATGTAGGCTGGAAACATAGAACTTTAAACCCAAGTTTTCTAATCTCTACTCGGTACTAACCAAACCAATGTGTAGAAAAGCTATGACCTAAATTTTTCCCCGTTTTAAAGATTTTACTCTTCTTCTTTTTTTTTAATAAACACGTTTAGAATCGCATAAGATCTCTAAGACTGATAAGATCGAACATTCGGATGATACCTAAGATTTCTTTAGAGCTAATAAGATCGGACATTCGGATGAACCACCAGATCAATCGATAACATATAAGATCGGACATTCAGATGATCTACCAGATCAAATCGATACCTTTGGATCGGATATTCGGATGATCTAACAAATTAATCTCTTCTAAATTAATCTTTCTCTAGCACGTTTGTCAACGCTTCACAGTCAAAATATGGAACTAACAACGCCAACACACGGCAACAATAACGTTCCACTGGAACACACAACTTGGGTGATGTCCCACTAAATAGAAATTAATTTGACTGAAATTAATCTAATATATCAAATTTTTGATCAACAACCCTCAGATAAAGAGACTGAAATAGATCAAATTTCTAATCAACAACCCTTCAAATAAAGAGACTGAAATAAATCAAATTTCTAATCAACAACCTTATAGATAAAGAGACTGAAATAGATCAAATTTCTAATCAACAACCCTATAGATAAAGAAACTTAAAGTATCAAGAGTCTGATCAACAACCTTCTATATTACTATTTTAAACTTCCTTATTCCTGGAATAGATCTTATGATTCTTTAACTTAAAAAAGTAGTTCATGGCTTTGATACCAAAGATAGAGCAAGACCGACTATTAGACAAAACTAGTTATTTAAGCCTTATTTAGACATAAATTAAAGATAAATATAAACATAAAGATATATGCAAACATATGAATATGCAGACATATGTATAAAATCAAAATCAAAACTATGTAATGCATAACTATTTTTGTGGGGATTAAGTCAAACCTCTAGCTACTGGAATCGTTTTCCCTTTTGGGAAATCGCTAGATGGAGTAAGGACGAAGAATGGAAATCAAAGATATACTGGAAATAGTATTTATTTTATTAATAGAGATAAATTGACAAAGGAGGAGAGAGAGGAGATTGCCTTGTTCAATTGTAAGACCCCAACTTTTATGAATAAAAATAAATTTTCTATAAATATCATTTTTGAATATTATGGAGTGAATTTGATATAATGTTATAGTTGTTGGTAATATTTATAAATTTTGAAAAGTATGCAAGTTGTTATATTATATTCGATTGGTCAAGGAATATTCGTTTTAACAGGGAATATTGCACGATGGCACAATCATTGGTGGACCCCACAACGGAATTATTGTCGAATTGAGAAAATTACAAAAATGTTATTATAACGGCGAAAGTTTTACCGTTAACTGTTGAAACACCCGGTGTTAAAAGTACAGTAATACGCGTGGTTGCATAGTAGCACACGGTATTGATTATTGATGCTTACGTGAGAAGTCACTCAGTTTTGTTCAATTATTGCTACAGTAATTGTTGCATAGTATCTCACGTTATTTGATTCAATTATTGTTGATATTTTTTATATTAGTAAATCAATAATTGAAGACGACAAAGTTTTAATATTATTATTTGCAATATTAATGATGTCTAGAAGTTCTGTCAAGGAGAGGTTTGGTCACCTAATTGCGCACCAATAGGGAAAATTCTTATTAGAAAGCCCCCTCTTTCCTGCGAATGACATGGTCGATTAATATTGTGAATTAAAATAATGATGATAAATGTTGTTAAAAATTTTGAGGATATTTTTATGAAGTATTTGTTATAAATTGGCTTATTATTTGGATTTCCACTTACCCATTTTTCAAAATAATCGGTAAAAAATTATTTAATATTATAATGGTGGGGGCCCACATGTGGGGCCCACTAGTGAAAATGACATTTGGGGTGGGGGAGATATGTTTGTCACTGATTTAGGAAATTGCAGGATCACATGAGGTGTATTATTTGTTATTATATATGATATATATATAGGATGGAAAAAGGGAGCACTATATGTATTATATATATATATGTGTGTGTGTGTGTGTGTGTGTATTATGATTTGCAAGTTGGCAGGGAGGGAGTACAAGTAGTGTTATTATTATATATATACATATGTAATAATTTGAAAGGTAGCAGGGATGGTAATCACGGAGGTGACAACCCTTGAGTTATCAGGCTCATGTATTGTATATATATATATATAATATATATAATATATATTATATTTTATATTTTATTTAAAGTTTTTGTTTTATTAGAATATTTTATTGCATAGTATCCTTTCCATTCTACTATAAATAGGATGCTTAGTTAGAATTGAAAACACACCAGAAATTCAGATAATTCTTCTTCTATAATCTTGAGCATATTTCTTTAGAGTTTAAGAAGCTTTGAGCGTAGAAAATAGTATAAGTTTTCTTCAAGAATATCATCTCCCTACCAGTCGAAATACTCTTCTTTCTAAGGTAAGGGGTATTATTTCTTTCGTATTCATGAAGAGAACGATTATTATTCCATTCTTTATTATTATGTTGGAATAACCTGTTTATGCGAAGTACCGCATACATAGTGAAATTCTTCTGTTATTCCATTTCTTATTATTCTGTTGGAATAACCTGTCTATGCGGTCTATCATATGCCTTGTGAAATCTGTTGTTATTTCATTCTTTATTGTTCTGTTGGAATATCCTGTCTGTGCGTATTATGCATGACCTGGTTCCATTCTTTATTGTTCTATTGGAATATCTTGTCTTTGCGGATTATGCATGACCTGGTTCCATTCTTTAATATTATGTTGAAATATCTTGTCTGTGCGGATTACGCATGACCTGGTTCCGTTATTTATTATTCTGTTGGAATAACCTGTCTGTGCAGTCTATCGCATGCTTGGTGAATTCTTCTGTTATTCTATTCTTTATTATTCTGTTGAAATGATATGTTTATGTGGATTACAGCATGGCGGGCAAAAATCTATTTGCAGTTTCATATATTCTATTATACTCAGTTGGTTAAAGTTTTGGCTTCTATAATCCATGAAATTAGTAGAATTTCCTAGATATTTGTGCTTCATCCAGTATCTTTTTATGGAAATAGTTTTCTGAGCATTCTTGAACTTTACTCTACAAAGCAGTATCATGTTGACAATTTGGACGTTGTTGAATTCTGGATAAATTAATTCTTGAACTTATTTTATTGAATTCTTATGTCATTGTCATCATCCTCGTGTTTATATTATGTTGAAAGTCATCTATGGCCTGTAGTGCATAGATGGACTTGGTATGATTATGACCAGAGATAATTCGGTATAATCATGACCGTAAAGTTATATATGATTGTGGTAAAAATCCTCATTGGCCCATAGTGCATTGATGGACAGTTGTTGGCATGATCATGACCATTGATGAAAACACGAATATCCTTGGCCCGTAGTGCATGGATAAATTATGGTCGTGGTACTAATGAATATCCTTGGTCGTAGTGCAAGGATGATGTGAATTATTTATTAAGCTGAGTCTTAGCGATAAAAGTGATGAATAACCTTTTTAAATCATAGAAGATAGTAGATTTTATTCTCTACTTGACTCTTCTAATGAATTGCTTGCTCCGCTTCAGTTAGACTTGATGTTTGTTATATTTTATCAGTTTAACACTGTTAAAGACTAATGATAAATTATTCTGCATTATCTTAGTCATAATATTTCTTACTGGGCTAGTTGAGCTCACCCTTTTTCTTTCATTATTTTCTTCAGAAAATGAGAACGTAGCAGGGACTAGTCGGGGAAAGAGTGACAGTCTAGATGATAGCATTAGTAGTCCTCACTATTCTATGAAATAGTGTGATAATAAATGTATTGAGGACTTATTTTGAGTTTGAATACTATCTAGAAGATAATATTTGTATTAAAACTCACAGCTCATGTTGTATATTTAAGGTTGTATTTGTATTCTGTACCATGTATTTGGCGACTCAGAATAGGTGATGTATACCTATTTTGGGTCACAATTGGTATCAAAGCTTAGGGATATGATTCCTGGCTGAGATGTGAGACAAGAACTAGGAGGGGTGAGACGGGGAATTCCTTCACTATTATGACCTACCTAAGTTTATTTGTTATTTAATTGGTCGGTCAGAATATAGGGATAATATGTGATATGTTAATTAATCCTTATTTTGTGGCAGTATTTGAAAATGAGATCCGAGAATATTCAGAATAGCAATGGAACACAGGAGACCATTGAGTCTCCACAGATCAATAATCGGGATAATGTGCATCAGGAAGGCGACAATCCTCATACAAACAACAACACTGACCAAATGATGAACGATGGAATGTTCAGAGGCTTTATGCAATTCATGCAACAACAGGCAAGAGCGGCTCCTGTCCAAAATGCAGGTGGAAACACTGGCAACTCTCGGATGGTCACCGCTAAGCAGTTCAAGGAACTTGGACCACCGGAGTTTTTTGGAGAGCCAAAACCACTTAAGGCGGAGACGTGGATAAAGCAGATCTATAAGATATTTTCTTTCTTGGGATGCTCCGAGGAGCAAAAGGTTCCCTTTGCCAACTTCATGTTGCAAGCAGAGGTAGATTACTGGCGGGAATTTGTAAAGCGTCCTCAACCTGCCACACTGAAGATAACTTGGGAGAAGTTCCAAGAATTGGTCAACGACAAGTACTTTCCCAAAATTATTCGTCACATGAAAGAGGTAGAGTTCATCAATTTGGAGCAAAACAACATGACCGTGTCGCAGTACGAAGCCAAGTTTGCCGAGTTGTCCCAATTTGCGTCCCATTTGGTTGATAATGAGGAGAGAATGACACGAATGTTTGTAAGAGGTTTAAAACCCGAGATACGTCAATATCTTATCTCTCATAAACTGTGTTTGTATTCAAATGTTGTTAATAGGGCTCAGTTATTGGAGCGCGATAATGAGTCAACCCAACCAAAAGAGAGCAGCCGGCAAAATGACAGTCATCGAAGCGGTGACAATAAACGTAGAGGGAATCAACATGCCAGAAATGGTAACCACTTCGATGGGAATCATGGAAAAAACAATAAGAATGGACATTTCAAGAAGTGGAGATTCAACAATGATGGAAAGACGTCAGCATCAGCACCCGTTGTTAAGGAAGGAGAACGACCACCTATCATATACTTCAAATGCGGAGGGTAGGAACATATTAGTCCAAACTGTACGCAGCAGTCCAAAATGTGTTACAATTATGGAATAGAAGGTCACCTAGCTAAATTTTGTCATTCAGGGAAGGCAAGTTCAGCTGGGATGGAGGCACCAAAGGCCGTCCCAAAAAAGTCAAAGCCGGTAGTTCAAGGGAGAGCGTTTGTTGTGACCTCCCAGAAAGAAAGGAACCCAAACGAGGTCATCACGGGTAAGCTTATCATAAATTCTAGCAAAGTCTATACCTTTTTTGATACCGGTTCTATCCATTCTTTTATTTCTCCTACTTGAGCTCAACGTTTAAATTTGACTCCGGAGAAATTAGACTTTGACTTATCTGTTGAAACTCCGTTAGGAGAAACCTTTATTACATCTACTGTTTATAAGTCTTGTTTAGTTCAAATCGGCACCCGCACGTTGCCTATCGATCTTATTTCTTTGAAAAGACTTGCATTTGATGTGATTTTAGGGATTGATTTGTTAACTACTCATCATGCAAAAATTGATTGTTTTCGTAAGGTTGTTAGCTTTCATATTCCTAACCAACCTATTATGCGAATTCAAGAAACCAAACCATTAAAATCAATCATTGTCATCTCAATCCATAAAGCTATTCATTTATTGAAAAACGGATGTCAAGCTTTCTTAGCTCATGTCACAGATCTAAACAAAAATACGTCAATTTTGAATGATATTTCTATTTTTAATAAATTTCCTGACGTATTCCCTGAAGAACTTCCTAGCCTTCCCCCAGAGCGTGAAATTGAATTTTGTATCGACCTTGAACCCGGTACAAAACCCATTTCTAAAGCCCCATATCGAATGGCTCTTATTGAACATCAGGAATTAAAGACCCAACTGCAGGAATTGTTAAACATCAGTTTCATTCGTCCTAGTACGTCTCCTTGGGGTGCTCCTGTTCTATTCGTGAAGAAGAAAGATGGGAGTATGCGACTTTGTATTGATTATCAGGAGTTAAACCATATCACTATCAAAAATAGATATCCATTGCCTCGTATTGATGACCTGCTTGACCAGTTGCAAGGCGCCAAATTCTTTTCAAAGTTTGGTCTTCGTTCCGGATATCACTAATTGAAGATTAGAACTGATGACATTCCAAAGAAGGCTTTTAGAACTCGGTACGGGCATTATGAATTCTTAGTCATGTCCTTTGGATTGACTAATGCTTCTGCTACCTTCATGGATATGCTGAACCGAGTATTCAAGGAATATTTGGATAACTTTATGGTCATCTTTATTGATGACATCCTTATTTATTCCAAAAGCCGTGAAGATCATGAGCAACACTTGAGGCTGATACTCCAAAAGCTTCGTGAAAACAAGCTTTATGCCAAGTTGAAGAAATGCGAGTTATGGCTGGAGGAAGTAGCATTCCTTGGGCACGTAGTATCAAGTCATGGAATATCTGTTGATCCAGTAAAGATTGAAGCTATTCAAAGCTGGGAGCAACCTAAATCAGTGACCGAAGTACGTAGCTTTCTTGGCTTAGCTGGTTATTATCGAAGATTCGTGGAAGGATTTTCTCAAATCGCTACTCCATTAACTCAGCTGACTCAAAAAGATACAAAATTCGGTTGGAGTGAGGAATGTGAGAAGACTTTTCAAAAACTCAAGAGGAGACTCATTTCAGCACCTGTTCTGATAATACCAGCTGGCTCGGAGGGATTTGTCATCTACAGTGATGCTTCGGGCAAAGGGCTAGGATGTGTTCTCATGCAACATGGGAAAGTCATAGCCTATGCCTCTCAACAACTCAAAGAATATGAGAGGAATTATCTTACTCATGATCTAGAGTTGGCAGCTATTGTCTTCGCACTTAAAATTTGGAGGCATTACTTGTATGGGGAGAAAGTAGAGATCTTTACGGATCATAAAAGCCTCAAATATTTCATCACTCAAAAGGAACTCAACATGCGACAACGACGTTGGCTTGAACTATTGAAAGATTATGATCATACCAACCAATACCATCCTGGAAAAGTGAACGTGGTAGCTAGCGCATTGAGTAGAAGATCATATGCGGGTACGAGTGCGATATTGTCAAAGCAAAGGCCCATTTTGTGTGACTTACAAACGATGGAGATAGATTTAAAGACTCCAGGGACCCATGTGATGATGGCAAATATACAAGTAGAACCGACTTTAATCGATAAAGTTAAAGTTTCTCAAGCTACAGACCTGGAGCTGATGCATATGAGGAAGAAAATGTAAGAAGGTGCTATGCCGGAAGCAAGAATCGATGAAGAAGGAATACTTTGAGTCAACTCCAGACTTTGTGTTCCTAACGACCCTGATTTAAAGTATAAAATCATGATGGAGGCGCACAACACACCGTTTGCAATCCATCCTGGGAGTACCAAAATGTATCGTGATCTTCATCATACATTTTGGTGGAGCAACATGAAGAGAGAGATAGTGTTGTTTATCTCAAGGTGTCTAACTTGTTTACGAGTCAAGGCGGAGCATCAAGTACCAAAAGGTGCATTGCAACCACTTGAAATTCCAAAATGGAAGTGGGAGAACATTACCATGGATTTCGTTACTGGTCTTCCCAAGGTTTCTCAAGGCATAGATGAAATTTGGGTCATTGTTGATAGATTGACCAAGTCTGCTCATTTCTTACCAATACGAGAAACTTATACACTTGAACGTCTTGCTCGTATGTACATAAATGAGATTATAAGACTGCATGGTATGCCAGTATCCATAGTTTCTGATCGAGACCCAAGATTCACTTCACGATTTTGGGTTAGTTTGCAAAAAGCTATGTGCATGGATTTATGATTTAGTTCGGCATATCATCCTCAGACGTACGGACAATCAGAGAGGACTATTCAAACTCTTGAAGATTTATTAAGACTATGTGTCCTTGACTTCAATGCAAGTTGTGACAAGTTCTTACCGTTGGTGGAGTTTTCCTACAACAACAGCTATCAAGCATGTATTGGCATGGCTCCATTTGAAGTGTTGTATAGAAGAAAGTGTCGTTCTCCAGTATGCTGGAATGAGGTGGGTGAAGTAACGTTGTTGGGACCGGAGTTAGTACGTATGACTACGAAGAAGATTCAAATGATCCGGCAACGTATAAAAACCTCACAAGATCGACAAAAGAGTTATGCTGATCTTCATCGAAAGGACGTGGAATTCGATATTGGTGATCATGTGTTGTTACGTGTTGCTCCATGGAAAGGAGTTACGAGATTTGGAAAAGAGGAAAGCTCAATCCTCGATTCATTGACCCATTTTTAATCCTCGATCGAGTCGCTTTACCGCCAATTATGTCTCGTGTTCATAACGTTTTTCACATATCCATGTTACGTAAATATGTGGAAGACCTGAACCACATTATTTAGTTAGAATCGGACGAAATAGCGGAAGATTTAATGTATAAAAAGGTTCCTGTTCAAATCTTGGATAAGAAAGAACATATTCTACGCTCCAAGGTTATACCTTAAGTCAAAGTTTTAGGGAGAAACCACGATGTTGAGGAAATGACCTGGGAGTTAGAATCTGAAATGAAATCAAGGTATCCTTACCTCTTCGACATACCAGGTATGTACCCTAATTTCGAGGGCGAAATTTCATAAGAAGGGGAGGTTGTAAGACCCCAACTTTTATGAATAAAAATAAATTTTCTATAAATATCATTTTTGAATATTATGGAGTGAATTTGATATAATGTTATAGTTGTGGGTAATATTTATAAATTTTGCAAAGTACGCAAGTTGTTATATTATATTTAATTGGTCAGGGAATATTCGTTTTAATAGGGAATATTGTACGATGGCACAATCATTGGTGGACCCCACAACAAAATTATTGTCGAATTGAGAAAACGACAAAAATATTATTATAACGGCGGAAGTTTTACCGTTAACTGTTGAAACACCCGGTGTTAAAAGTACAGTAATACGCGTGGTTGCATAGTAGCACACGGTATTGATTATTGATGCTTACGTGAGAAGTCACTCAGTTTTGTTCAATTATTGCTACAGTAATTACTGCATAGTATCTCACGTTATTTGATTTAATTATTGTTGATATTTTTTATATTAGTAAATCAATAATTGAAGACAACAAAGTTTTAATATTATTATTTGCAATATTAACGATGTCTAGAAGTTCTGTCAACAAGAGGTTTAGTCACCTAATTGCGCGCCAATAGGGAGAAATCCTTATTGGAAAGCCCCCTCTTTCCTGGGAACGACCTGATCGATTAATATTGTGAATTATAATAATGATGATAAATGTTATTAAAAATATGGAGGATATTTTTATGAAGTATTTGTTATAAATTGGCTTATTATTTGGATTCCCACTTACCCATTTTTCAAAATAATCTGTAAAAAATTATTTAATATTATAATGGTGGGGGCCCACATGTGGAGCCCACTAGTGAAAATGACATTTGGGGTGGGGGAGATATGTTTGTCACGGATTTAAGAAATTACAGGATCACATGAGGTGTATTATTTGTTATTATATATGATATATATATATAGGATGGAAAAAGGGAGCACTATATGTATTATATATATATATATATATGTGTGTGTGTGTGTGTGTGTCTTATGATTTGCAAGTTGGCAGGGAGGGAGTACAATTAGTGTATTATTATATATATACATATGTAATAATTTGAAAGGTAGCAGGGATTGTAATCACGGGGGTGACAACCCGTGAGTTATTAGGCTCATGCATTGTATATATATAATATAATATATAATATATATTATATTTTATTTAAAGTTTTCGTTTTATTAGAATATTTTATTGCATAGTATCATTTCCATTCTCTTATAAATAAGATGCTTAGTTAGAATTGAAAACACACCAGAAATTCAGAGAATTCTTCTTCTATAATCTTGAGCGTATTTCTTTAGAATTTAAGAAGCTTTGAGCGTAGAAAACAGTATAAGTTTTCTTCAAGGATATCATCGCCCTACCAGTCGAAATACTCTTCTTTCTAAGGTAAGGGGTATTATTTCTTTCATATTCATGAAGAGAACGATTATTATTCCATTCTTTATTATTATGTTGGAATAACCTGTTTATACGAAGTACCGCATACATGATGAAATTCTTCTGTTATTCCATTTCTTATTATTTTGTTGGAATAACATATATGTGCGGTCTATCGCATGCCTGGTGAAATCTGTTGTTATTCCATTCTTTATTATTTTGTTGGAATATCATGTTTGTGCGTATTACGCATGACCTGGTTCCATTCGTTATTGTTTTGTTGGAATATCCTGTCTGTGCGGATTACGCATGACCTGGTTCCATTCTTTAATATTCTGTTGGAATATCCTGTCTGTACGGATTACACATGACATGGTTCCGTTATTTATTATTCTGTTGGAATAACCTGTCTCTGCGGTCTATCGCATGCTTGGTGAATTCTTCTGTTATTCCATTCTTTATTATTCTGTTGAAATTATTTGTTTACGTGGATTATCGCATAGCGGGTGAAAATCCATTTGCAGTTTCATATATTCTATTATACTCAGTTGGTTAAAGTTTTGGCTTCTATACTCCATGAAATTAGTAGAATATCCTGGATATTTGCGCTTCATCCAGTATCTTTTCATGGAAATATTTTTCTGAGCATTCTTGAATTTTACTCTACGAAGCAGTATCATGTTGACAATTTAGACGTTGTTGAATTCTGGATAAATTAATTCTTGAATTTGTTTTATTGAATTCTTATGTCATTGTCATCATCCTCATGTTTATATTATGTTGAAAGTCATCTGTGGCCTGTAGTGCATAGATGGACTTGGTATGATTATTACCAGGGATTATTCGGTATAATCATGACCGTAAAGTTACAAATGATGTGGTAAAAATCATCATTGGCCCGTAGTGCATTGATGGACAGTTGTTGGCATGATCATGACCATTGATGAAAACATGAATATCCTTGGCCCGTAGTGCATGGATAAATTATGGTCGTGATACTAATAAATATCATTAGCCGTAGTGCAAGGATGATGTTTATTATTTATTAAGCTGAGTCTCAGCGATAAAAGTGATGAAAAACCTTTTTAAATCATAGAAGATAGTAGATTTTATTCTCTACTTAACTCTTCTAATGGATTTCTTGTTTCGCTGCAATTAAACTTGATGTTTGTTATATTTTATCAGTTTAACACTATTGAAGACTAATGATAAATTATTCTGCATTATCTTAGTCATAATATTTCTTACTGGGCTAGTTGAGCTCACCCTTTTGCTTTCATTGTTCTCTTCGGGAAATGAGAACGTAGCAGGGACTAGTCGGGGAACAGAGTGACAGTCTAGATGATAGCATTAGTAATCCTCACTATTCTATGAAATAGTGTGATAATAAATGTATTGAGGACTTATTTTGAGTTTGAATACTATCTAGAAGAAAATATTTATATTAAAACTCACAGCTCATGTTGTATGTTTAAGGTTGTATTTGTATTATGTACCATGTATTTGGCGACTCAGAATAGGTGGTGTATACCTATTTTGGGGGCGTCACATTCAAGCTTAAAGTTAAGCCTAAAATTCAACCTGCCTTTACTGGTTACAAGAGGATCTATTTATACAACTCTTGGCCTAACTATTTCCGAAAACGACCCATACCTAATAATTTTAATAAAGGAAAGACACTTTGAAAGTGACGCGTACCTAATATATTTAATAAATTTACTTTAATAAAGTAAAGATACTCCTTTACAGGACAAATGGAAAAGATAACAATAAAGGAATCAATAATGGAACAAGTACGTTCATTATTTATCTGGACAACATGATCTTTATTTGGCACTTTCTGAAGATGTCTTTATGTGTCCAAATTGTGTCTGGCAATGCTGTCAAGGTTGGTCCCATTATCACTTCCTGGTGACCCTAAGTCAGATAAGGGATGGAGAGTGGACTGGCGAGTCTTTCACATTGTTTTCCATTATCTCTTTAGTGCTTTCTTTATGTTGTGGAGATAAAGGTAGTGCAACTGGATTTGCTCTGGATTGGAGACATTCAAGTTGGTTGAGAAAATTGTTCAGTGCTGCTTGAGTGTCATTAAAACTAGTTTTATTTCTGGCACTTCCAAGGAGGAGTTTCTTCTTGGTGCTGGCATTTCTTTTCTTGGTGATGGTAACAAAGCTATCTTTCAACTATGGAGCTGGTTTCTGGAGTTGAATGATTTGCTTAGCCTTGCATGGCGTCATAGAACTGAGAACTATATCAGACTTAATCTAATTACTGGATTCTGGTAATTTTAAGGAATTAATCTAACTAATTAAAGTCGTTGTAGGACTAAAATTAATCTGACTTAATTCTTATTGGCTTTTTGGGAAAGCCACACCCATCAACGGACTTGATATCTCTTTACCACCCGCCGTTTGTAGTGGAGTAGGTAAGTTCTTTTCGGATGACTTACTATCCGTCACAAGTCTTTGGGATCTTGTGATATCCTTTGTAATCTTCAAAGAGGAAGATGTTGAACTCTTCTGTCCCATATTTTGGGTAGCTAATTGTGAGGTCATGTAATAAACATGTTGCTGTAAATCATTAGTTTTTCTGGTAAAGCTTAGAATTCTCTGTCAAGAGTTCTTCTTTCTGTTTATTTAGTCTGCAGAAACTGGATACCATAGTTTCACAGTATGTGCAAAACAATGGTTTAGTTGGATTAGGGTCTTTTAGGACTGAATAATCCACTGGATCTCTGTAGTTTTGGAGAGTTGGAGTGACAAAATAGGTTGGGCCTATTCTGTTTTAGGCGAACTGATGTGCTGATTCTAATCACTTAAAACCTTTCAAGATAAGTTTTGGGTAATTCTGTATCTATGAGAAAATATTTGTCCAAGAGTGAAAGATACCTTGAATATGTCTTACTACAACAACATAGATATTAAATCTGTTTGACTGGAATAAACTGGTACAAGCATTGAGAGATGCTAAGAACTGTTTCTGGTTTTTGCCATATGATATCCAAAGATTATCAATGACACATTTTTGTTCTTTTGAAAGTTCTATTCCTGGAAAAGGTTTGAAAATAAACTTTTCTGTTACAGGATATGAATAAAGTTGTTGGTTCCCTATGGAAATAATTTCATATTTCTTTTGGGGAATAGAATGCATACTATACTGTGATGATTGTGCAGTATGCATTTTCTTAAATACAGTGAATGAATAATGTGAGTTGTGTGAACTGGCATAAACTGGTATTGGTGCTGAGCCTTTAGGCAACAAACCCTAATGTATGTTGTTATTCCTTGGAGAAGAATGCCTCGGAGGATTTGTCATCTGTCATGCATTAAATGAAGTTAATAATGTGAAAATAAATTTATTGTCATAACTTCTTGTAAAGACTATGGTACTGAACCTGTTATGTTAGGTTTCAAAGGGGGTTTCTCTAGAGGAGTATTATCTAAGGCTGGTAAAGTATGTTTTACTGGATCATTAAGCTGGGTATTTATAAACTAGATAGAAGCTACATTTTCTATTTTTTCTAGAACAACTTCTTTCTCTTCTAGAATCTTATAATCCTTCTGGTATTCTAGATTGGAAATCTTTCTAAGTTTCAATCTTGGGACCTGTGTATACTTCTTTTTTGTGTATTTATAAAAAAATCTTTTTATCTGGCTTAGTATAAAGATTTTTATGTTTATTACTAAACTTATGATCTTTTCTGGATCTAGTATTTAAGTAAATATATTTCTTAAGAAAAGACTGCTTTCTTACAATCCTTAGTAATTTTCTGTGAAGATTACTAATAATATCTTTATTAAAAACTTCTTTTAATTTGTTAAACTGTTTATTAACATTATTACATCCTATTTTATGAACTAAATTAAGTGAAGTAATTTTACTAGGGTAATCTAGTAATGTCTGGTTTAACTGCCTATTGTTATTGCTGTAAAAGTCTATTTTATCTTTTATTCATGGACTGAATAATCTAATCTGTTAGGAAGTATTATACTTACTAATCTTACTGTTATCCCTAAACTTATAACCTGAATTTGGAGAAGTAATAATACTAAAGTATTTTAGTATTATCTATGCTATTCTTTTAAGAATATTAATATCTAAACATAAGTTAATATTATAAACTGTACTATTTAACTCTGCATAGAATGGTTTAACCTGTTTATAAGTAATATGTTTACTTATATTAAATATACTGTGATAATTAACAAAGTGGGTTTCTGGCTTATGGAGAGAAAGAATACTATGGTATTCTGATGATGACTGGTTTAATCTTATTGTACTATTTAAGCAAAAATCTATTTTAGTAAATATTTCTGGTAAGAATAAAATAATATAAAAATAGATTGTTGTTAATAATTGTTTTAGAAATAAAACTGGTAATTGTATTGACCATGGAATAATATTACAATTTGTAATTTTTGTCTTCTGGAATAATTACTGACGTAAAGATAATGGTTTTAATGATCGAGTAATATGGTTAAAATAATATTCTATAAACCTGGTTATAATATTATTATCAAAGTATGTTTGATAATTCCTGATTTCTAGAAATACTTTTATTTTATTTGTCTTAAGATCAATTTTAGGAAGATTAATCGCAAGATCATTTAAAACTAATTTTACTGCTGACTGAAAGGACTGTAGATGTTTATCTATATTCTTGGATATTTCTATTTCCAAGGTTTCTGGTTTATCTGAAATATTCTTTTCTTTTTCAAGAAATGGTATGTTTGGTGTATCTACTAATTCTAAGAATCCTTGTTCTAATTCTGTTGATGATAAGTTTTCTGGTGTAACTAAAATATCATCATTTGTGTCTGGCATATCTACTAATTCTGGAATAATATCTTTATCTAATTCTGATGGTATTTCTGTTTTCTTAAGAATATACTTGTCTACTAACTCTAAAAGTTCTTTTTCTAATTCTAGATCAATTGATGATAATATTTCTTTTTTATTATGAAAATTATCATCTTCTAAGAATGTTGTTTCTGTTGTTTCTTGTTGAGTAGAAACTTCTATGTCTTCTAGTTCTTGAATAGTTATACTTTGGTCTAAGACTTTTTTTAAGTTTTCTAGTTCTTCTTTTTGGAATGTTTTTTGTAGTACTTCATTATTTATTTTTAAAACTAAATTATTATTTTCTACTTCTAAATATTGGTAAGGTTCTAATAGATTTTTTGCCATTAACTTTAAACAATCTTGGTGTTAAGTATGTTGATGATAAAATAAAGATCTGTTAATAATGGTGACTTCTTGAGTCTTCTATTTAATATGTTTAATATACCTTTTAAGTATATTATATCTTTTTGTTTTTATTTCTTCTGGATCTCCTATCTTACACTTTCCATATCTGATAATCTTATGTTCTAATGATGTTAATTCTTTTTCTGTAGGAAGACTATATGTTAGAACTTTTGGGAGCTGGTAAATGATCTAAAGTACTACTAGAATACTGGGCAACTGAAACCAATTTTTTGAGACGGACTAAGTTCCGTCTCTAATTCTAGTAATTTGAGACGGACTTAGAAACCGAAATTTTGCTATGTCTCGACATGATTTGGAAGTAAAATACGAGACGGATTCTGAAACCACAAGCATCGTCTCTAATTTTAGAAACGGGATTAGAGACGGATTTAACCGTCTCAAAAAATAAGTATTATTTCGAAAATTATAAACTCGTTTTTGAAACAGATTTGAGACCAACTGTGCTCGTCTCAGATTAATAATTAAAAAAAGAAATAAACATTTAAATTTGAAACGGATTAGAGACCGAAATGTCCGTCTCTAACTTTTATTTTCCTTCTAAATATTAGTCTCCAATTCACTTCTTATTGTTAGAGATGGATTCGAGACGGATATAGTCCGTCTCAATATTTTAGTTTCCCGCAAAAAATTCCCTCCAACTATATCAAGAAGATAAAAGACTAAATTGATGTTAAAACAAAATAATCCCAAAATCTCCAAAATCGTTGCATCCCTGTTCGTTCTCTGTCAGATTGAAAATCCCCAAAATCCATCTTCTCAATTGCAACCATAGCTCCCGATTTTGCTTTTCAATTTTCATCACAAAGCCCATCTCTTCTCAAACCCTACCATTTTCCTCAAAAACATTTTCACTTTTCCCCCAAATAATTCGTCTCCCTCCCGTCTCGTTACTCTTCCTCTACCACTCACTCTCCTCTCTGACCCAAATAAAATTAGAAGCTTTGTATGCCCCGGACTCATGTCCTGCCGGACTGAGTTCAGACCTTCACAGCCGTTCAAGGGAGCGAAAATCACCTCGTCCAGAAAAAGCTTTGGATTAGATCCGAGTTCAGACCTTCACAGTCGTTCAAGGGCCAGATCTGATTGTGGATGATGGTGGTGATGCAACTTTATTGATTCACGAGGGAGTGAAGGCCGAGGAGGAGTATGCCAAGATCGGTGCTGTTCCCGTCCCGACTTCCACTAATAATGCTGAGTTCCAGATTATATTGACTATTATCCGAGATGGGTTGAAGACCGACCAAAAAAAGTACCACAAAATGAAGGAAAGATTTCTTTGTTTCGTCTTTTGGTTAAACTGCTTTCTTTTGGTCAAAGATTTTTTCTGTTTTATTTTTTTTGTTATTGATCTAAGTAAGGAGAAACTCAGAAGTATTTGGGTTGCAACCAACTAATTCGGAAATCAAAGCTTAGAAAGGTAATGCATCTTTGCTAAGTATTTACTTTAAGATGTTAAATATGCACTAATAAATATGTGGTTATCAAAAGCTAATTGCATGTTATGAAGAAAATAAAATAATTAGATTGTTAATTACTTGATTATACATGCTTGTGACTGTGTAATTGACTGCTATGAATTGAATTTAGGCACAAGGAGATAAGTGGCTGTGGAGTAATAAGGATAATAATATGGGTTTATGATATAAACCAATAGTTTTGTAATTGGTAATAAAAAATTTTGCACACCACATGCTTGATAGAAGTCAGTGGACTGTTTTAGATTAAACTCAGTTATTTGGCAAAACTTAAGATTGGGATGACTGAACATCTTACATATACTGATAAATGAAGAGTTTAAAAGTATATAATGGTAATGAAAACTCAAATTCAAGCCAAAGATGGTATGAAATTAGTGGTTCAACTGCTACCCACGGTAGCAGCAGTCATGTGCATCAGTTGAGACTCTCTTTGAGCTCTAGTTGGGCAAACATTAAACTACTAAATATGTTTCTGTAGTACTTCTCTGCAATACGAATACTTATGACTCATGTAATACTCAACACATAGAACAAAAGGGTCAAGAATGAGGGGAATAGCTGCTGCCCAGTGGCAGCAGCGTGTCAAAGCAGCAGTAGGCCTGTTGGGCCATGGCTGGAGTTCTTTTTGGGGCTAATAATCATTGTGTTTGTGTAGCTAAATATCACCTGGTTGTAGAACTTAACATAAAATATCACTTTATGAATTTAAGTTGCATGTCAGGAATCTACTTCAATTCGTCACCTTTTCAATGAGACATTCATTCTCTTTTAGTAATGATACAGGATTTCCCATGGTAGAAATTGATTGTAAACTCCTCAATTTGCTTTCCAATCTTGCCAATTCTCTTTGCAACTGCTTTACTAACGCCTTCTCTGACATCACTACATTGACTTGTGCATTTGTTGTGACTTTCTTCGCACAAACAGAAAATCAATAGGGTATTTCTTGACTGCTCAACATGACTGTTGCTTTGAAATATATCTTGTTGTAGTTAGTTCACTATGGGCTATTTAGTATATATTAGTGTTAGTTGTTAAAAGAAATAGAATACAGTAACGATCATTGTTGTTTTTGTGTTTTGAGAGATACAAATTTGTTACCAACTAAGTTTTGATTGTTGTAACTGTTAAGTTACCGATTGTTGTAACAGTTCAAATGTTAATTGGCTGTGTTTTTTTTTGTTTCTATATCATTGTTAATTGTTGAACTATGAACTGATACATTCTAGGCTATAGATTGAGCTATATTTAAAGTTTTTTGGAATTAACTGGTAGAAGACCAAAACTTTCCGTAAAGTTAGTAATGTCAACTTTTGAACACTGACTTAGTTGCTTAGATTGTAACATTGAAATTTTAGCAATAGTAAACATCATCTATCAGTAGCTATAATATATAGTATACTTTAATAAAAAAAAGATTTTATTAGAAATAGGAGAAGGAGAGTACAAGGAGGACATGAAGATGAAGTCCCCTGCTGCTGCTGCTGCTGCTGCAAAAAAACTATCAATTAGATGTTTTTGTGAATTGATTGCATTCCCATCCCCTCTAAATATGAAATTATGTATCAGGGACGAGTTCAAGTATTAGCTTTGATCGTGAAACTGTTATCTATTTCCAGCTCTGTGGCATAAGTAGTTTATAACTCTAATCTATCCGAGGACTTTGTTGAATAGTGTGATAATAAGATAAAGTAATTGCGATGATAAAGATGAGGTTTTTGTAATATTTTATAATATCATCAAAACAATGCGACTCTTTTTTGAGAATATTTAGTTTTTTACTTATTTACAAATGAAACTTTTATGTGGAAGGGAGGCCAGGATGAGTTTTCTCTCTCTTATAAGAGCAGATATTTACAAAGAAAATAGTACGTACGTACTGTATAATTTTTTGGATGATATATAATACTAATTTCTTTTCAGATATTTGCATCTGATAGCTTCTTGGAGTTGACAGAGTACAGTCGTGAAGAAATTTTAGGAAGGAACTGCAGGTATGAAACCATATTTAAGCACTTATTTTTCTGGATTAATTTCTTTGTCACAATGAGGCAAAAAGGCAATAAAATTATATAATCTGCCGGCCTAAATAACTTTTTTAACACTTATTTTCTGGACCAATTTGATAATTTAACTTGGGGTTGAATTGTTATAGGTTTCTTTAGGGACCCGAAACTGATCCAGCCACTGTGAGGAAAATAAGAGATGCAATTGATAACCAAAAGGATGTCACCGTTTAGCTCATTAACTACACTAAAACTGGTACATTTTTCTTTTTTTCATTTCCATATCATTCAAAAAAATTCAAGAATTATACTTATTACTCATATAATTCATTAAATTTACATGGGTTTTCCCCCTTTGGCATTTCTTAGTGGTATTTGCTATTAGAATTAAAATTAGAAGAAAAAAATTGTAACTGTATAAAAATTTGGCATTTTTGCTTAATTTTCTATGTGAGAAGTTAGTCTACATTCAAGAAATGTCTAAAGGTACAAGTTTCTATAATCTGCAAATGCTATAATTTATTCTCATGAGTGTTGCTATATATGAGGAAAAATTGATGTCAATATTTGGATACTATGATAGGAGGTAGTAAGGAAGGGATCCACACATTATTGTTCTATTTTACCACTTTCAATTCCACATTAGTCGCAACCTACATTTGATATGAAATTAGTCGATATTATGCAGTACAACTAAACAAATTATGCAGATCTTTGTGTTGATGTGATATCTTTCCTATTGCAGAGGCAGAAAACTAAAAAAGAAGTGATGGAGGAAATCATTTCAAAGAGTAAATTCTTCAAGGTGATGACCAGTGGTATCTTAATATCTTGTCAATTTGGCACTGCTACAGTTTGAGTCAAGGCAAAAGATACATTCAAAGCTGCTAAGGATGCAACTGATGGAAAAGATTCTTATGCTACACTTTGTCTGGTGCGTAAATGGTAAAACATAATGTATGTTAAAGCCTGATACATTGTTGGCCCACTCTAAAAATTTATGTTGTTCCTTTTAGTGACTCAAGTAAATGATAAGAATGTGCATCATAGGAAAAATTACACATGATGTTTCAAAGGATCTCTTTACATAGGTCAGCTAAATCTTATGATATTCTCAATATTGAATATCTTAGACCTTATCATAGGAAAAATTACACATTTGTATTTCTCAACTTATTTTTTATTTTTTTGTAGGTTCAAAAACTGCAAATGGAAACATTTTTCGTCCAGATGCCAGATGTGTGGATAAATCTCACACATATTCATTTTGTTCAGGGAAATTTTGCACTGGCTATTAAAATGGTCGGTTACAACATCACATCCTCTTCCTTCCTTTGCTTAATGTTAATTTTAGAATTTCTTTTACTGCATATTTTGCTTGTGTTGATAGCTCTTATTTGTTTTGCAGTATCAAAATTGCCTACGAAGGTTCTATTACAACACAAACAGTCATGTTCTTCTCTATCTATCGAGGATGAGATATAATGGTGTGATTATGCATATTTTTGAGCTTTAAAGCAGTAATTTTTAGAAGTTACTTTTGTTGTAATTGGTAAGACTTGTAGTACATTGATATTTGTAATAATACTCATCGATAAATGTCTTGTCTAGTATTGTCTATAAATAACAGTTTAGTAATTATCATTATTATTTTGAACATATTTATTTTTAGAGCTTGAAATTAAATTATGAAAATATTTATAATTTATGATGTTGACCTCAAATTTGACACGAGTTTTGAGACGGGTAAAAGTCTGTCTCAAAAATATGCGTGCTAAAAAGATATTGGCGTCAAAAGTTGAAACGAGATTGAGACGGATGGTATCCGTCTCAAATTGTGTAAAATAAATAGTTGCTTCCTATTTTGAGACGGATTTGAAACGGCTTTTTTCGTCTCAACTTACGTGAACTAAAATAAAGCGTCAAATCTACCCGCCAAATTTGAAACGGACAAAATCGGTTTCAAAATTCAGCTCCCAATGGGTTAGCTCTGAGACGGATTTGAAACGGACTATGTCCGTCTCAAATGGTTTGAGTCGGATTTGAGACGGCAATTTTCCGTATCTAAATTCCTGTTTTGAGACGGATTTTGAGACGGGCATAATTAGCGACGCGACCAACTGAGACGGCCAAATTCCGTCTCAAAATTCGTCTCAATATCGATTTTGAGACGGATTTTGCTGTATTTGAGACGAATTTTGTCCGTCTCAGATGCCCACATTTTTGGTAGTGAGTAATCTTAATTCAAGACTATCTTCTAACATATAGATCTATTAAGATGTCTTAAGTCTGAATTAAGTATTGGTAATATGTAACCTGTTATATATTCTTCTAATGAGTCAATGGCTTCTACTGTATGTTTGTACTGGATATAAGAAACCAATTTTCCTGTACTCATATCATGTCTCATCTGTTTTAGTTCTTTCTATAATTCTTCTAATTCTGTTTTTATTTTTGTATATTCTTTCCTAGTTCTGTAGTATTCTACCTGATATCTCTTGGTAATAGTTCTGGTATTAGTAAAGGTTCTTTCGAACTCTTGAATCTATATTCTATTCTAGTTTATATAATCTGTATATCTTCTTCTAGCTTCTGTAAGATCCATTTCTAGCAAATGTGTTTTTCTAACTTTTCTTTGTCTTCTTCAACTTCTAACTGTAATTCTGCTAGAGTTTCTTTAAGATCTCTTATTTTGTCTAATACTTGTATATAAGCAATCATACTGGTATTTTTTGTTTTTGCTAAGTTTTTGAGAATATATTTTTCTCTGGATTCTAATCTGTTAAGACTTTTCTGTACTTTGTAATAGTATTATAATAGTATATCTGGCATACTTTAGTCATAGTATTAGGTTTAGGAAATTTATCTTTTACTGGAGTATATCTACCCTCTATTTTTATTCTGTTTAATTCTTCTTTAAAGTATTTTATTATAGTTACTAACTAATATGTTCTCCTAGTCTTATCCTAGTCTTTTTTGTTTCTGTTTCTAACATTCTGATATTATTTTTATAAATGAATATAGTTATGTCTATGTCTTTATTACCCTTATATGTATTAACTCTTTCTGTATAGTCTTTCAGAATTTTTAATTCTTTCTGTAAATAACCTTTTAATACTTTTATTTCTATGACTAGTCTCTGAGTTTCAGTTGTATATCTTAATACTGTTATTTCTGTTAGATAATTGATAGACATAAATGATAAAGACAGATTTTAAATACTTAATATTCTTTTTATCTGTTTAATCTTCTCATTT
The DNA here is from genome assembly GCA_020205505.1 of Panax japonicus. NCBI lineage: Eukaryota > Viridiplantae > Streptophyta > Magnoliopsida > Apiales > Araliaceae > Panax > Panax japonicus. Next base: position 25,457,801 of record CM035108.1, on the reverse strand, counting down.
TCTTCATTTATTATGTTGTTAATATAATTTTCTATTTGATGGTTATAATATTTTTTTATATATGAATATACTAGTTTTTCCCTGGTGATCTAGTATATGTTATATAGTCAAACTTATATTTTACTAGTTTCTGTAGTACAAGTCTTCTTTCCTGTAGTAAATCTCTAAGTCTTTTAAATTTTGGACAACTCATTTTAAACTGCTAACTGGTTAAAGAGTAGTATAAGTATTAATAAAATATATGTTATACCTTTTTATATCCCAATATTCTATTAATAGATCTACTTTCTGTTCTAAGTAATTATCAATGGTTATTAGTTTTCTGTTAAGATCTTCTTCTAATCTTTTAATATTTCTTTTATAATACTTTATATTTTCTTCTATAGCTATATTATGTTTTCTGATTTTCTGTAATGTTTTAATTATCTATTTATTTTCTAATATTTTTTACGGTAATGTCTCGAATGATGGGTAATTCTTCTTTTCTAGTGGTCTGGGAAAATACTCTAATCTCCATTATATATGATATTTTAATTTAATCTGTTTAATTATTTTTGTCATATTCTGGATGAGAATATTATAATAGTTTTCTATCTGGTTAGTAGGCTGTAAATATTTCTGATAAATTCTTACACTTAAATATTTTAAATGATGTCGTTGGTCTATTCTTTTTCTTAACTGGCTAAGTTCTAATTCTTTCTGGATATGTTTTTCTGGATTCATATTATATACTTAATCTGGCTAATTTTTCTTCTAGATTTTTAATCTTCTGTTGTTTTCTAGCTATTTTACTGTCATAGAATTTTTTTTGTTATTTCTCTATAAGTTTTGTTATGTCCATTAATGGCCATATAAGCTAATCTATCTGTTTTAAGTTGTCTAAGACCTATAATTCTAGACTGGTAATAATCTATTTGATTCTTAATTTCTATATAGACTGGAAACATATATCTAAAACTTTCAAAAACTATAAATTCAAGTTTTCTAATCCTTACTCGGTACTAACCATACCAATGTGTAGAAAAAGCTATGACTTCAATTTTTCCCTCGTTTTAAAGATTTTACTCTTTTTTTTTCTTTTTTTTAATAAACACGTTTAGAATCACAAAAGATCTCTAAGACTAATAAGATCGGACATTTGGATGATACATAAGATTTCTTTAGAGCTAATAAGATCGGACATTCGGATGAAATACCAGATCAAATCGATACCTTCTATAGGTTGGGCATTCAGATGATCTACCAGATCAAATCGGTACCTTTGGATCGGACATTCAGATGATCTACCAAATTAATCTTTCTCTAGCACGTCTGTCAACGCTTTACAGCTGGAATACGGAACTAACAATGCCAACACACGGCAACAATAACGTTCCATCGGAACACGCGACTTGGGTGACATCCCACTAGATAGAAACTAATTTGATTGAAATTAATCTAATATATCAAATTTCTGATCAATAACCCTCAGATAAAGAGACTGAAATAGATCAAATTTCTAATTAACAACCTTATAGATAAAGAGACTGAAATAGATAATTTCTGATCAACATTCTGATCAACAACCCTATATATAAAGAGACTGAATAGATCAAATTTCTAATCAACAACCCTACAGATAAAAAAACTTAAAGTATCAAATTTCTGATCAACAACCTTCTATATTATTGTTTTAAACTTCCATATTCCTGGAATAGATCTTATGATTCTTTAACTTAAAAAACTAGTCCATGGCTTTGATACCAAAGATAAATAAATACTATATATTTTTTGAGAGTCACAAACAAAAAATAAATTAATTAATTAAAAATGTCCAATATTCATGTATGCCAAGACTTATTGTAATATAATTGATTCCATAAACCATAAAAACCCGGATATGAAACTTCAGAATGATACAAATTATGATGCTGACGAAGATTTAATTGGAAAAAAAAGAAGGTTAAAGATTAATTCTGTCAATAAATTTTTAGTTCCAAATGGAGGGAGATTATAATACCTAGTTAAATATGTTATTAAATAGTTCATCATATTAAGTAATTTTATAATCTCTAAAATAATAATTTTAAGTTTAAATTTAAAAATAAATAATATATTTAAGATTAATAATTTTATTCCAAGTATAATTCTTAAAAATAAATATAGCGCTTGGGAAACAAGGTAAGATAAAATGTGAAGATGATAAATCTTAGGTGGAGCCCACAAATTCTGCATGGAAATATTTTATGATCATTTACTGAATTCACATGTTTAATTGACAAAGAAAGACTAGAGAGGTCCGCGGGTGCAGGATCCCATACAGGGTGATTAAATTAGTATATTTTTTATACGGATGAGATAATTGGATATGAATTTTTCATAAATTTATTTATTTATAGTTTAATTTTTTATTTTTTATAATAGAGTGTTAAAATATAAGTAGTTGAAATTGTAAAGAGCTCATATGTCCGCATAGAGTTATTTAAAATTAGTAAACAGCAATATATAGAGAAGTCGTTATGCTCATAACTGCACATGTGATCAGAAAATAATTGAACATTTTTACGTTTTTCTACATTAATTAAATAATTGTGAAGAGGGTCAAAATGAACAAATTAAAGCACCCACCGAACTATAAACTTTATTTTATTTTCTTATCCACCCATTACATATATTATTTTTACTTAATTTAAAATGGTCATTAAATATATATTTATTCTGATAATATAAATATTTTTTTGATAAAAAAATAAATATTAAATGGCAATATTAATAATCTAAACTTTATACTTTTATTTTTTGGACATGAAATCTCTTGACAAACCCTACATATCACTAGCCCTTTTATTTTGCGCAACAATTTATGATAACTAAACTAAGAAATTGTTTGATAAAAATTGAATGAAAAAAATCTGAATGTATAAGAGAATCTGATTGAATTGAATGGAATAGAAGCGTTGAATACGAAACAAAATGATGTGTTTGATAATTGTGTATCTAAAATATTTGAATACGTATATTTTTCTATTTCAACCTTCTGAATTGTTATGAACAAATAATTATGTAACTATGTTAAACAATTTTTGATGAAGTATATTATTACTAATATAATTTTTAGAATAAAACACTAAAAATATTAAAAATATTTCAAAATAAAAAACTACAACAACATTCATTAAATCGTTTATTGACCAATTTATTAAAGAAAAAAGAAAAACAATTTCTACATAACAAAATTTGTTTATAATAGTAAAACAAGATGAATATTAAATATAATTTTTAATTGTTAATGAGGTTATGCAAATAAAATATCATTCTTTTTAGCTTTATATACATGGATTAAGAAAGTCATTTAATATTATCATTTAACAATTAAAATTTGTGTAAAATTTCATTACTATCTTTTTATGGGAAGTTGAAAACTACTAATATAAGAGAGAATTTTTTTGGATAATAAAAGAAGTTAGAGGTGATATAGAAAAATAAATAATTATTTTCCTAAAAAGTTATAAATGATAAATAAATTAAAATAATTTTTTTCTTCTTCTAAAAAGTCTATTATTATGAAATAGAGGGACTACTGATTTAATCACAAATTTAGAATCGTTTAGACACTTCTAAAATCATTCAAAATTAAAAAATATAAATGATTTATTTGATAGATTCAAACTAATTTGTCAGGACTGAGGACAAAGTTGACTAGAAGAAAGTTTGTGTATATTCTCTTCAAATTCATGCTTTTGTTTTATTGAAGAGTAGTTCTACACTGACAGTTTTTTTGGACCGAAATATTAAATATTTTTAATATTTTATTTTTTTGCTCTTTTTGTGATTCCTAAAAAATATATAGTATTTATTTAAATTTAATTTTTTATAAAATACAATATTTTTAGGTATAATTTGGATATATATATATATATATATATATATATATATATATATATATATATATATATATATATACACACACACACACACACACACATACAAAATAGGGTTGTACAGACTGTACAACCCTATTCTTGTATATACATCCAAATTATACCTAAAATACTATATTTTGTAAAAATTCTGATTGGAATAAACACTATACATTTTTTGAGAGTCGCAAGCAAAAAAAATAAATTAAAAATTAAAAATGTCCAATATTCCGGTCCAAAAAAACTGTGTCAAGACTTATTGTTTATTGAAATGATGTAATATTTAGGGTCCTTAATGCTAATATACAATAATTAGAAAGTAATTACAAAAATAAAACATCCATAAAATAATTACAAAAATAACGCAACACAATATTATGTTGTTAAAATTACGCATTATTAACTCCCTACACGTCAGTTACCGACTTTCATATTTGCAACTTACCGCACCTAAATTTAAGCAATTGAAAAAAACATGTAATTTTGATATCAGAAAAACAGATCAACGACATATCTATCGGAGAAGACAAAATCTTTTATCGCGACGTAACTCTGAGAACGGAGAAGAACATAAAATATCAACAACAACTTCAAAATCAGTAACTAGAAACTTACGTACTGCACTAATTGTTGATCGTTGATTGATTCGATACAAATTTGTATACTGGGGTCACTATTAGAAAAACAAGAATACGTGACGGAATTTTGTGACAGCTTTTAAAAACAATCACAAAAGATAGTAATTTGTGATGGACTTTTTAAGCAATCACAAAATAATAGTATATATGATGGCTGTTAGTGATGACTAATCTTGCCATCAATGTATTATAATTGTGTTGGTCATGTCAATCACCAATTTTTCACGCAAAATAAATTTTCTTTTTGTGACGCCCTAAATCATCACTTATAGATATACCCTTTTCGTGATTGCAATTAAGTTATCACTAATATTTTAATGTAAGAAATAATCAAAACAATATTTTGTGATGGCCGTGACAATCACTAAAAAGTATAGATTTTTGTGATGACTTTTATTTGCAATTACAAAAAAAATGTATTTTGTGATGACATTTTCAAGCCATCACAAAACAATAAAATATATGATGGCTCTCAGTGATGACTAATATTACCATCATTATAGAGTATTTGTGATTGCCATTGTAATCACCAAATCTTATGTGGAAGTAATTTTATTTAGTAAGTCAGCTCGCATATGTTTCCTTTTATATTTTGTTTTAAAATTATAATCATGATCTAGGCTTTGGTGTAGTGGTAATACTTGTTATTTAGTTTGCAAATTGGGGGAGAGTTCGAATCCTATAATTATCATTTGATATAATTAATATAGATACAATTAATAAAGTGAAATAAATTATACGTTAATAGAGAATCACATCCTTACATTTAATCCTTAAAGTCTTATTTTTTATGATAACTTTGACAATCACAATAGATTATGTGTTAATGTGATTGTATTAATCATCATAAAAACACTAAGCGTTTGCGTGATTGCCAAAATCATCACTTAAAACCTTTCATGATGGGCGTATACAAGACGACCATTATGATGCTTAAAGCTATCACGTAAACCTTTCGTGAGGTTTTTTTATTTTTTGTGATGGATTTTGGTCATTACAAATGATCATTTTTTAGTAGTGGGTATTTGAGTTTAAAGTTTATATGCATATAGTTACTCGTGCTTACTACGTATTCATATATTGGTTACCTTTCTTAAGTTTTTTGCTCTTTAAATGGTCACAAAGTCAGAAATACTGAATGTTTTGATTGCAAAATGCATTTAAAAATATGTTTTATATTCTGCTTACTAAATAGATATAAATTGGTTATTGTTTATTATTGATTTGGTTGTTGTATAATATTTATTTGCTTGCTTTATACTTTTAAAGTATATTCTACTGATATTTTTTATATTAATGGTTACTTATTAAATACATTGGTTACCTTCTTACAACTGTTAGTTACTGACTAATGCTGGCTTGGTTACTATGTAAAATTATAATGGTTACTACATAATATTACTGACTAATGCTGACTTGGTTACTGTGTAAAATTATAATGGTTACTGACTAATGCTAACTTGGTTACCGTGTAAAATTATAATGTTATTGTGTTTTATAATTATTTCTTTTATATTGGTGGTTACTTATTGACTACATTGGTTACCTTCATGCAACTGTTAATATGATTATATATATTAGTTGTTGTGTACTAGTTAATTGGTTACTGTATAATGTTTATTTGGCTGCTGAATAATATTAATGTACACTTGTACTGATGTTTTTTATATTCATGGTTACTTGTTAGCTACATTGGTTACCTTCTTACAACTGTTAGTCTTTAGTTGGTAACAAACACATTATATTGGTTGTTTTTTTACTATATAATGCAATGGGAAATGTGTTTATCTTATGATTACTAAATAGATATGTGTTGGTTACTATCTAATTTGAATTTGATTACTGTATAATATCAGGGTGTTTTATATTGGTTTGTTTTATGATGATGTTTATGATGATGGTTACTTATTGGCTACATTGGTTACCTTCATACATCTGTTACAATTTAATTGGTAACAAATATCATTATACTGATTTTTTCCATTGTGATATGAAAGTACAAATGTGTTTTATGTTCTGATTACTAACATTATGTAGTTTGATTACTGTCTAACATTGATTTGGTTACTTTACAATATTTATTCTGTTGTCAGACAACGGAGATGATTTCAGTTGTACTTTATTTCAACGGAACATGGACTGATAGTAACCAATACAACAAATTTGAAGTTACCGGCCTACTAGTTCCATAAACTAGTTCATTCAGAGAAATGCAAAACTTGATGTGCAGTGCATTACGGCTAAACACAAACACAACAACATTGTCAATCAAATTTCATATTAGAAGTGACATTCCACCGATCAGTATATCAGATGAAGAAACCTTTAGATTCTTTATTGAAGTCAGTAGAAAATCTAATGAACAAGATAAATTCCCACTGATTATAGATAATGAACACAGAAGGGGACGCACAACAATCTTGCAAAACTTGATAAATGTAGAAGAAACTATAATTCACGATGTAACGCCAATCAGGTCAACACAAGGGAATTCAGCACTAGTTCCACTAGCAACACAAGATTTTCAAATTGGAACGCAATATGTTGATCAGCTTGCCATGAAAGTTATTGAACAACAACGACATAGACAACATGACAGATCATGCACAGAAGAATGATATGATGATGTAATAACAGTTCCGAATGAACGTGAAGTAAAATTACATCAAACTTACAAAGATAAAAAAATCCTATCACAAACAATGAAGCTGCATTCAATCAGGAAAAATAGACAACACAAAGTTCAACGAACAGGTCGTAGAGACTTTGTGCTAGTGTGCTTAGATAATGAAAATTGCAGATGGAAGATGAGAGCATCAAGGTTTTGAAAAATTAGTATGTTAAATGTGAGATAATTCAATGATATCCACACGTGTTCAGTCAACGTATTGTTGGGAGATCGCAGACAGACAAATAGTGAGTTGGTCAGTGAATGCATAATGCATAAATTAACAAATTTGAAGAAAATATACACACCAATCGATATTGTGGATGACATGATAACAGAATATAATATGTCTATCTCTTACCAAAAAGCATGGAGATCGAATGAGAAAGCGTTAGAAAATGTGAGAGTAAATCCACACGATTACTCACTGATCCCATCATGGTTGCACATGCTGAAGAACACATATCCAGGTAACACTTTAAAACAGTTTATTAGTTTTTCATAATTAGTTGGTTACCTAAGACAACTGACTTGGTTACCTTAATATGCAGGTTTGGTTACTAATTATACTGTACAATCAAATTGTGTTGAATTAATATTTTGTGTATCATAAATATCTACACAAAAGATTACACATTAATGATATTCTGAAAACCATATGCACCGTATTGGAAACATTAATATGGTAATTAGTTAGATACCATTAACCATATGAATGGTTACCAATTACTAGTGATTTGGATATTGTATGCTACTTGTAATTGTAATGATATTGTTGATGTTTCATATCAGGTTCCCTCATAGCCCTTAAGTTGGAAACAAATGGTCGTTTCAAGTATTTATTCTTTGCCATTGGAGCATCCATTCAAGCATGACACCATTGCTTTCCAATCATTTTAACCGATGGAACGTTCATACAATCAACTTATAGAGGGGAACTACTGATAGCAAGCACACAAGATGCAAACAGAAACATTGTTCCGATTGCTTTTGCAGTGGTTAACAGCAAAAATGAATTATCTTGGAGATGGTTTTTCGTAAATTTGAGAATTGCTTGTGGAGTTAGGAAAGGTCAATGCATTGTTTCAGATAAACATGAAGCCATTATACAGGGACTGAATTTTGTGTTTCCGAATGTCATGCATGGTTCGTGTACATACCATGTACTGAAAAATATAAAAAATAGATTCAGAAAGAGAGGAGAAGAACTCAAACAGGCATACGATGGGGCTTATAGAGCTTACACTATTGAACAATTCAACAAACACATGGATGAACTTGATGCGATTGATCCCCGAATAAGGACATATTTGGAGGAAGAGGTCAAGTTGGAGAAGTGCACCAGGCTCTATGGGATTGTAAGCAGGTACTCGACAATGACTTCAAACACCGTCGAATCTATTAACAATACAATCAAGTTGATCAGGGATCTTCCAGTTGCGTCAATGATTGAATGCCTATGTTGTCTGGTTCAAAGATGGTATTTCACAAACAAACAAGCAGCCATATCAACATTCACAACACTTTCCACAACAGCTGAGGGGAAGTAGCAATATAATATCATTAAATCAAAGAAACTTAAGGTAATTAATACAAATTTTAAATTTATACATCCTAAGTTGCATTTGCATTTAATAAAAACCTATTTGTTCACTATTGGTTACATGTATATGCTGATAATTTTAACAACATTAAATATATCTGTAATTATTTTGATGTAAACATACTAAATATTTATGCATACTAACGACACACTTAATTTGTGACATCAAACTTAGTGATTTTCACTATTTACGATGTCGCTAAACAATATATTGTGGACATCGAACAAAAAACATGCACATGTTATAAATTTTAGTTCCATGAGATGCCTTGTCCGCACAATGCTGCTATTATCAGCAAGCGGAATTTGAGCTGTTATGATTTTTGCTCAAAATATTACTCTAAAACAACTTTGGTCGACATATATTCAGCTTCCATCCTACCGTTAGATGACAAAGAGAACTTGGATGTACCAGAAGAAGTAAGAAACATATGTGTAAAATCACCGAACAAAAGAAGACCAGCGGGAAGACCAAAAATAGGGAGGTACAAACACGGATCTAAAAATAAAATTCAAAATAAATGCAGCAGGTGCCAAGAAAAAGGGCACAACAGAAAAACATGCAATAATCCACCGATTTTAAGACCAACAAAGGTCTTATATAGTACATAAACATATAGAGTGTAAATACAAGAATATATAATTTTTTACTATGAGTAACCATTAATCACATGGTTGGTAACATTTTTGATGGTGTACAGTGACCAAAATTATTAATGATTAATATTTTGATTTCTGATTACATAATAAGTTGTCAATATAAAGCAAACATATACATTGAACAATTGGTAACCATTCTAAAACATTTTTATGTAAATTTAGTTACCATCTAAAATAAAATGGTTATCCCTATATTTATATTTAGTTACCACCAGCTAGATAACTATGTAATTTAAAAGTATCCATCAGCTAGATAAATGGGAAACAACACATGTACACTAAACACTTGATAACTGTTCCAATATAAGTTGTAAATTATTTGGTTACTGTCAGAGACTAAAATGGTTACCCTTATATGCAGGTTTGGATACCAACTGCACATCTCAAAAATATCTTTATTTTAATATGAGATTATAAATGACCATCATATATATGAATGGGAACTCTTAATTGGAATTTCTTATTCCATCATGATGATAGACTATAAATAAAACATATATATTTAACACTTTATAACATTCCTGATATAAACTTATAACTGTTTGGTTACCAACAAAAACAAAAATGGTTAACATATATGTAGTTTTGGATACCAATCTAACATTTCAACTTAAATAGCTGATATATACTATTTTGAACCAATTTTATGTCAATTTGCTTACTTATAAAAAAATAAAATGGTTACCTCTATATGCAGAACAAGTCTTAATGGTAACCAAAATAGAAACATCATGTAATGAAATTCAGTTTAGGAAAGCATGTATAATAAACAATTACATATTAATCAGAATAAAAAATAAAATTAACCAAAATCTCTCATTGATTGCACAATAATAGTAGTCAAAAGCCATTATATAATAGTAAACAAAATATAATAAATAAGTAACCAAATAGTTATATAAAACTAACCAGAATAGGTTTTAATGGTAACCAAAACATAAACAACCTGTATATCCAACCTAGTTTAGGCAAGGCATGTATACTATCACATGTACATTTAACACTTGATATATGCTCTGATACAAGCTTGTAGCTATCTGGTTACTGTCAAAAAATAAAATGGTTACCTTTTTATACATGTTTGGTTAGCAACTGTACATTTCAAAACAATGTATCAAACACAACTTAGAAGAAACAAATACGAACTAACAAACAATATCACTTTCATTACTGGTAATATAATTAAATATGTAATCCTATCTATAAAAGCTCCAATAAACATCACAAACTCACAAACCATAAAAAAATGTTGTGTATATCCAACAAAAAATAAAATACAAAACACAATTCATAAGGACAAGATAACGAGAACTGAACTAATCAAAATTTGGAAAGAATCTTCCTAGAAATTCTCTACCAATCTCATATCCCTATAAATGTTTGTTCCTTACATGCATGTAGAGGTTTGTGCATAATTTCTTCTAATATTGCGCAATGGGCAATGGAATAGGAATTTCAGCAAACTTCTGGTGAATAACATGCTCAGCGAAACAAATCGTGAACATCGCACAATCACTGTATAAATAAATAAAAGATAACAAAAATCAAAACTAAAATCAACCTAGATGTAATAATTAAATAATTATAAACAATGTAAACCTTACCCCTCAACCTGTTCAGGAATCGCCTCTACAAATTCCAATTCAATTATATCATCTTCATCTTTGTTGCGATACGGTTCACTACTAAAGTTAATGTCAGACCTATCCCTCTAAAAACCACTCTTGCGCAGTATTGTGGGTAGAATGAAGATATATAGCTCATAAACATCCATAAATTTTGTTTTCATTATTTTCCTATTTGGCTATAGAGAATTGTAAACTATTAGACGTCTACGATGCACATCAAATGTCAGCAAAAACCAGTGATCCGGTGATGACATATGAATGGGGAACAAAACATAATCAACATTTCTCCATGGTGTGTTAACATCCATGATCAACCCATGGATGTATTCAGCAACATCACCCTCCCCAAATAGAATACTCTTATCTGCATTTTTACTTGTATATTCCTCAAAAAGAGAATTCATCTTGCCATAAAACCAACAGTCCGTGGTCGTTGCCCTTATATGAACACTACTGGAATATCTGGCCAATTTACAGAAATAATATAACGCAACATTGATGTGCTGAACCAAAAAAAAACATAAGATATAAACAGTTGCTAAAAAATGTAAGTATGTAATGAATGTAACCAAGACTGTTAACACTAGTTATTGAACCAACTAAATAATGTATCCATAACTAGAAAAACATAATTTGAAGAAAAAAAAAAGAACTCACATCACCGTCTAACCATTGTCCAGGAGTCATTAATTTATAGAACCACATTTTTGATGATATTAGGACAGACCCAAATACAAAAGCAGGTTCAATTTTGTCATTCTTTCCAGGGAATTTGTCGGTCCTTCAATATAAAATCATATTAGTATATACGCTAACATTAATAATTACCGTATTAGTATACAGACTACCCAAAATCAGACTTGAACAGTCAATAATTAACATACTAATTAACAACTGAATTGTAAACAATTACCTAGTAACTGATAAGTAGCTTTTATACCTATTTATCTGATACCTGTTACTAGAATTAGTTGCTTAAACTCATGTTTCTTAGTTACTTTTCAAACATTTTGTGTTCATTTTGTAAATTATATGCTTGGGAACTGTGTGAGCGACTATTAGTATGAAAATGCAAGGAAAAAGTAATCCGGACATCATTTGGGATTTCATGTTAATTTCATGTTCATGGCTTGGAACTTGGATTATGTTGTAGATCTTCTTCTTAGCTTTTCGGAACATCTTGAATCATTCCAATCGGAATTCGGATGCAATAGTTATGACATTTGTACCAACGGACGTCGTTGAACTTCAATGTTTTGGGTGGCCATTTGCATATCAGTCACTTCCAACCCAATTTCGACCTTCATCCATTCATTATTTCTCAATTCTCAAAGAATACAAGTTGTAGAGCTCGTCGAAAACTTTGATTTGATAGGTGACATGCCCTTTAACTCCTCCGGATCAAAATTTATGGCCATTTTACCAGAGGATATTGCAGCAAAAAATCTCCAGAAACAGCAGCATAGCAAGTTGACGCTTGCTCCTTTATGCCTTATACCCAAGCCGGGGCTGGGGATCCTAAGTTAAAAACAGAACCATAGAAAGCCCGTACTTTCTATTTGCAAGGTAACACCCAAGCCCAGGGTTGGGTACGCGCAAAAAAAAGTAGTTTTCGATAGAATTTGAGTCCAAAAAGGATTGGTTCGAGCTGTTTAATTCAAGGGCTTCTAGGAGGACTTAAAATATATAAAAAGACATATAAAAGGAGGAGAATTGCAAGGATTAAAGAGATGGAGGATTCCATTAGATTAAATTAGACTAGATTAGGATCAAAACCTTAGTTCTTAGGAGATTTGGAGATTGATACAACTTGGATACCATTGAAGATCAAGAGCAGGAGCTTGAGGAAGATGTGGATTTGCTGACAACAGATTTATTCTTCATTATACTCTTATTTTTGTCTTTCAATGTTATTTCAAGTGTGGATTCTTAGTTTTAATTCAATGAACTAATTCTTTGTTTGAGATTACAATGAATCTTATTGTGTAGTTTATTTTAATATGCTTCGTTATCAATTATTATGTTCTATTGTGAGGATTGTCTATTATGATTTGTTTTAATTGCTTAATTTCCTAACTAACAATTACCGTGATAATCAATATGAACTCGAGACATGAAGTATAAATTTAGATCTGATCATGATAACATGTACTTGTGATTTCTGCATAGATGGATTTCGTGTTTAGGATAGAGATATGCATTTACGCCATATGTAATCTTATAGAGAACTTGTGCTTTAAATCCTTTTTAATTGTAATTCACAAAGAGATATAGTGGATTAGTTAATTAGGGTGTCTTGCTAAATTTTTTCATCTGTGGATTTAAGTGAATATTAGTATTATGCATCGAGAGGTAGTGTTATCTACTTTAGTGTTCTTGATTAACAATTCAGGATAGAAAATAATTGATGAGAAGTGTGTTAACTTAAATGAATCAATAAGTGAAGTTGTGATCTTAAATCTCCATAATCCGATTTGTAATTAGTGGTAATTATAATTAGTTTAATTAAGTAATTTACTTCATAATACTAAATTGATTGTTTAAATAAAATTAGTTTGGTTAAGAATTAGTATTTGTTAATTTGTATTAATAATTCCTCATGGGAACTGATACTCTACTTCCACTGTATTACTTGTTGACCACGTATATTTGCATGTTGTGTGTAACTAGATTTTACCCATAAGTTTTTGGCATCGTTACAGGGGAATTAGTTTAATATTTTTTGCCAATATTAGCTTCAATCAAATTAGTCTTAATTTAAACATTTTTTGCTTTATTTATTTTTATTTTATTTTATTATCTTCTTATTTTTCTCTCGTTTCAGGTACTATGTGTGAAAGCCCCAAATCCGGATACTTGAAACCCGAACTGTGACGCCCCCGAATCCAGGTACTTGAAACCCGAACTTGGTGCTTCACAATACCATTTCTATGAGCGGAATTATACTAATAATAATAACAATAATATAGATTTTCAAACTTAATTTACATATTATCAGAGTTTAGTTCCCAAGTACGAAACCTTTAAACATTCGTTACATGATCATAATAATAATATTTATTATCCTTATCATAAAGTCAGACTATTACATAAAATAACTTAAACATTTAGTCAGCAACTTTCCCTTTCCCCTTTTTCTTGGCAGATCCTTCGGGTTGTTCACACTTAGCTGAAAACATTTAAAATTAAGCAAGAATGAGCATTCGAGTGCCCATCAAGTAATAACAACAATAATAGTTAACCGAAAGGATTCAATGTTTTCTTTGAAAGATACTTCTACAACAGATCAACAGTTGTGAAGTAAGCTGAACCAATAATCAACAACATGTCATTTTGATTTCAAATTTTTGAAACTACGTATTGACTATAAATGAGAATTAGTTGACAGACTATGAACATTATTTTCTATTTTCGAAAAGGTTTAAACAGAAATTCATCTATAAACCGTCATTGCTTATGGGCACGGGGGTGATCAGCCCGTTATGCCCTGTATTGATCAATACTACATTGCTAGAACGATATTATCGTTCATCCTTTGTCCGCCTTAGTGCATAAAAATTTCCCATAATTGGGATGTTCATAACAGTCTTGAATCCAAACCAAAACAATTCAGTTGGATAATTTTTATCTTGTTCAACAACAACTTTAAATTTATGTCTAGCTGTATCAAATAGCTTAGACGACTTTTATTTCAATGTATACATACCAGGAAACTATAAGTATGTATCAAAATGTGATAAAATATAATGAATATCCAAGTGGGGACACTTGTATAACCATGTTATAGAAATTAACGAACAGAATAAATAACTTGATCAATATTAACAGGATAAAGGAAATTGTACAACAATTATTGCTTAATAGCTTGCTTATACAGAATCATTGCATAAGTATATACAAAGGTTGAAATTTTTGAACAGTTCAGATATTATCTTACGCATGTCCTTAGCATAAAGTAAATGCAAAGGGTTAGATACTTGCCTTATCTGCTGCTTACACAACTTAGATATATCTTTTCTATCAAGTCCTATCATTAAATAGATCATTGTCTGATTAGAATAATATATTATATCATATAATACTGCTTATTGCAGTCAGCACATTCCTAATCACATTGTCACATAACTTTAACACCATTGAATCACAAATAAACAGTTATACAGTCAATCTAGCTAAGTCCAGATCAATTTCTGAAATATGTCAGTCTACCGACAACTTTATTGGGTAAATATCGAGTCTATGACTCTATACAGTTATACAATATCCACTTAGATATCTTAAACAACCGTTATAACATTTTTCATGACCTTATAATAATTATAAAATAATTATTACCATTTACCATAATTTTTGAAATATCAAAATCATTGTTAAATGATTTAAATATCAAACAATTCTATTATCATTAATATTTAATTAATATTAAACTATTAATGAAATCATTGCCCAAAATATTAAAGTCATTAATAATAACTTCAAATAGTTTTAAAACATTTATATTACCCTTAAATGATTTTTAAAACATTTAAAATCATCATTAAATAATTACCATTAATATTTAAATATTAATTTATCATTATCCAAATATTAAAAGTTATTAATTACAACTTAAAATATTTTTAATTCACTTATATCCTTTTTAAATAATTTTTAAATAAATAAAACCATTTTTAAACTATTTGTTTAATATAATTATTAAATAAATTTAATATCATTAATCATTAAATAAATATCATTAATATTAAATTATTAATGAAATTATCCTTTAAATATTAAAAGTTATAGTTTATAACTTAAAATATCTTTAAATACTTTATTTTCATTTAAAATGATTATTATAATATTAAAATCATTTTTAAACTAAATTATTTAATATAATTATTAAATAACTTTAATATCATTAATAATAATTAATTACTGAAATTTACCTTTAAATATTAAAAGTTATATTTTATATCTTAAAATATTTTTAAATACCTTATTCTTATTTAAAATGATTTTTAATTTAATAAAATCATTTTTAATTCATTTATTTAATTCAATTAATAAATAACTTAATTATCATTAATATTAATTTATTAATGAAAATTATCACATAATATTAAAAGTTATCAAAAATAACTTAAATTATTTTCTTATACCATAATATAATTTTAAATGTTTTTTCAAATATTAAAATCATTTTAAATAATTTATTTAATATTATAATTAAATAAATTAAATACTTTTAATATTCCAAAAATATTAAATATTTATGAAATATATTTTTGAAATAATTAAAAACTAATTTTCTGAATTTAAAATAATTTTTAATAATTTATTTTATATTTTTAATAATTAAAAACTATTTTTTTCAATTTATTTAATAATTTCAGAAAATTTAATTAATATTTGTCGCTAAAGACCACCTATAAAGACAGAACCGTCGCTATAGGTGTTCTTGGTGTTCTTCATGCCAACCTAGAAAACGTGACAGTGACCGGGCTTGCTAGTTTGACCGACTGAAATTTCGTGTGTGATGTGTTTCTGGGCTCGGTTTTGGTCAGATCATGTAGAGAAAATGTAAGCCTACAAGATCCAGCAACAAATATGCTTATAACATGTATATCCAACAAGATCTGAGCCCTTAAAGTAGCTGTCAGACCTGTTCTTCATTTTCTGGGTTACCCAGAAATGAAGAACAGTTCATCCATCCTCTTTTGGGCTTCCACAACTTGCAATTAATGAAACATTTTAATGATTTAAAAGCTGCAGTGTATAAACAACATGCAACAATATAGATCCATCGAAAAACATTACTAAAACAACAATAGAATAGCCATTTTTGACTCGGTCAAACCATGTCAGACGACATGTTCAAGTGTTTTCTGGGTTACCCAGAAAATAGCTTTTCATGTTCGTTCGACCTGGTTTGACCATATATTACTAATTTCCTGCTTGATTAAAAGGAGATTTTAAGGCATAAAAATGTAGTCCATATACAAGACTACAACATAGATCCAACAAATCAACAAAACAATTAACAACAAGCAAGATCTGAGCCGTTGAACTTCTTGTCAGACGCAGTTCAAGCTGTTCTTCGTTGCCCAGATTTTGACCGGTCATGCCCGGTCAACATGGTTTGACCACTAATAACTTTCTACTGGCTTAAGTTTTGACTTTGATTACAGTTTCAGATCAAAGATCTTCTAGCATACTACCAGATCAAAGCTTAAAAACACAAAAACACATAACAGGACGAGATCTATGGGATCTGACATTTGGTTGTCAGACCATATTTCTCACTTTTCTAGATTTTACCAATCTTCAAATCCGAGACTCTAGATGTTATGGATCTAACATCTAGCAACCCAGATCATCATTAGACACTATATCTAACATGTTTAACACAAAAAAACAACATCAAACCACAGAATTTTGGGCAGAATTTAAGCTAGGGTTTATACCTCCTTATGAACAATCTTTGATTCTGTGCTTCTGATTTGGTTTTGATGTTCGTGGGGCTTGGTTATGGAACTGTAATACCTTAGAATTCGTTGGTTTTGAGGGAGAGAAATAAGTTGAGTGTTGAGAGAAAAATTAGCTTGCAAATGATTTTTTTCTCTATCCAATGCTATAAATACAAGGGCTAGATACATGTAATGCTGATATAGAAACTGATGTGCTGGTGTTTTAAGTCAAGAGGGTTGTTACATTAGGTCACCAACCCACCCTATTGTCAAAACCTACATATTAGACTTCAATAATGCATAGAGGGGCAATTTGGTCATTTGTATTTCCCATTTAATGGCAAAAATGGAAATTGACAAACCCTTAGGTTTTGACCCTTAGGGTTTAACCCTAAGGTTTAGTACATAGCATTTATAGGATTTAGCAATTAGGGTTTGTGCCAAAAAATTAAATAAAATAAATAAATAAAATTATTTAAGTTTCTAAAATTTAAAAATTAAGATTGTTAATTAGATTAGGTTTACTAATTACGTTATACATGAATGTTAGGGTTTAGTACCCCTAATCATAAGTACCCTTGCCAATTTGGCAATTAGTGATTACAATTTTTAATAATTAGGGCTACTAAAATATATAATTAGAGTTTCTATTAATTAAATTAGGGTTCTTGATATAAATTTAAATTCTTTATTTATACATGGACATTAGGGTATTATAACGTAATTAACTTTACTACTTGAATAATTAGTGCTTAAAATTAACAATTAGGGTTCGAAGAAATATCGATTAGGGTTTCGATTTCATAATTAGGGTTTCGCGACAAAATTAGGGTTTTTCCTAATTAGCGCTCCATGAAGTAATACGTAAACATATATCATATAACACAGATATTTAATAATCTTAAATTTCTCATTTAAATTGATAAATAGGGTTAAATCAATTAATGCTAGGGTTTGGTCAATATACCATAATTGACCATCCATCAACAGTATAATTTTTACAGTACATATTAATAGCACTGAAAAATTAAAATATCAAAATATTATAATATTATTATCATTCCTTGATTAAAACTCAAAATTAGGGTTTGGATTCCATATCTGATTTTATCCGCCATAATTAACCTTATAATTAAGTAAAAATAATTTACTTAATAACTTGAACAAAATTCTTATAATAAAATAATTATATTATAATTATTCAAAAATCATTTCATGTATTATTTGAATAATATAAACATATAATTTCATGGAAAAATAATTAATAAACCATTTCTAATATAGAATTAATTACTATAAGAATATCATTTATAATAACCAATATTTCTAAAATAAATTTATTTACAATTAATAATGTAATAAATAAATTTTATTTATCAAACATATAATTATAATTACACATTACCTTGACACATATCATTCATATTTATTTTTAATAAAAAAAAATTATAAGCAGAATTTATGATTTATTTATATAGAAAATATCGGGTTGTCACATTCACCCTCCCTTATAAAGATTCTGTCCCCGGAATCACCACATTAAAACCTATACCTACCAGGGTACATGACATTCACAATCGTTGCAGGTAGATCTTGATCACTTTGATCAGTCTGATCTTTAACTTTTTTTTTACTTAGAGCTTGTCTTTCTGATTATACGGAAATTTGATTTCTAAAGAAACTCAAATTCCTCCTTCAAAATTTATTATAAAATAATTTACTAGAAATAGAAAAATTATATATATGAAAATAAAAGTTATAAGAAAAGTACCTGGAGTTCCACTGCCAGCTGCCGCCGTGTCTTGGACTGTCATGTTGAAGACCCTTGCAGTAGATTTCGTTGGTTTGCTGGATGAATTTGGTCCCGTGATTGCCAAAGTTTTGCCGCTTTTCCCCATGTTCACACTTTCTGCCTCCGCTTTCCTTTTTGGACAGTCTGTCACCCTATGATCTTTTGATCCGCATAGAAAACACCCACCAATTGTCTTAGAATTGGGGCAGTTGGGAGAGATATGGCCCTCCTGCCCGCACTTGAAACATGCGAATTTTTCCTTTAGACATTCCCCTAAATGATTTTCCCACAATTCCTACATTGCACCAACGACTTCTTATTTGCACCTTCTTGTTTTACCTACACCCCACCAAAGTTGTTCACCTTCCTCTTATCCCTCCCATTCCCACTATTTGCTTCCACCTTCCCAGTTCCCTCAATTTTACCCTTGTTCCTCCTTTCTTTGTTGTAAAGGCTCATGGCCTCACTTCCCTCCTCAGCAATAAGTGCTTTCTCCATGAGTGCTGCAAATGTAGGGATTTGCAACACTGCCACCTTGTTGTAGAGCCAAGGTTTTAATCCCAGCTCAAACCTTCTTGTTTTTCTAGCCTCCGTATCGACTTGATGCGGGGCGAACCTAGCCAATTCATTAAATTTTGCGGCATATTCCGCAACAGACATATTCTCTTGTTTTAATTCAAGAAATTTTACTTCCATTCTAGCCTGCATACTAGATGAAAAATAGTTTTCAAAAAACAGGGTTTTAAACCTTTCCCAAGCAACTACACCTTCCCCAGCCCTTGTCTGATTCGCTTCCCACCAAAAATTTGCTTCACCCTTCATCATGTAGGTGGTAAAAGAGGTCTTTTGCCCCTCAGCTACCCTAGCTATTATAAACGCTTTTTCTATTTCTTTAACCCAAGTTTGGGCTTCTACAGGGTCAGTTGTACCTCTAAATTCGGGAGGTCCTACAGCTTTGAAGTCCTTGAAATTTGCCAAGTGGTTGTCCTGTTGGTTTCCAACGGCTGCCGTTCCTTGTTGCATGGCCTGAGCTATCATATTTGCGAATTACTACATTGAATCTGGTTGTGGTTGTCCTTCAACATTGTTGACAGATTCTTCTACCCTTTGATTTCGATTTTGTCGTCGAGGCGGCATTATCTGGTTATATAAAACATAATTTAACTTACATTCTAAACCTTATCATATAAGTTTAATATATTAAACTTGTTTCATTACTCAAACATGAGTTCATTTCCATTAATTCAAAATAATTTACATAGCATAGTCCATACTACTATCCCTTTGTGACCACAAGAATCGGGATTTACAACTTTGATTAACACAAAAGTTGAGAATATTACATTACACAAACATACTAAACATACATATTATATTAAAAAAACCTACACCACAAAACCTATACTACCTATTCACTATGCCTTTTCCTTGATCGAGGACAACTTTTTGCTTGATGACCTTCTATCCCACAAATAAAACAGACACACTGCTTAGGATTGAGACACTGAGGAGAAAAATGTCCCCCATGTCCGCAATTGTAGCAAACATTTTCGCCTTTCCTGCATATGCCTTCATTCTTCTTGTCACATTTGGTACACTTTTCTATGTGTTTAAAGTTTCCTTGGTTGTTATCAGGATCACGATCATTCATTTTTCTTTTTCCCTTCTGGTTCGGAGCTGCACTTGACTTGTTGCTTTTAGCTCCTATTTGGTCAATTTGGATTTTAAGCTTATCTTGTTCTTCCATTGTTTCAATTAATGCTTTTCGCAGTTGACTATTTAGTAATTTTTCTATTTCCCACAATTGTTCCAAAGAGGAAACCCGGTCCCGCAGATTCTGCACTTCAGTTGATGCTTGGTCAGCTACCAACTTCAGTGTCTGAATCACTATCGGTTAGTTCTACCATTTCTGGATCTGGTACGACATTCTCCACAATAACCAACTCATCGAGGTTGCTTTCACTTTGAGCCTCTATTTCAGCTATTGGCTTTGATATCATCTTCTTCTTTACGATCCAAGGGTATCCTAATCCTTTTTTACCTGACATCTACACACAAAAATTATCCTGATTATAATAGAATATATACACATAACACATAAAGATTTTATATAAGTTATCTTTTAATTTGTTTGACGATGAATTTATCTGATTCATCTACCTTTAAACTCTATATGAGTTAATTATATTTTCAAAGTTTCCCTCTGTTCTAAGGTTATAGCCTAAGGTCTATCCCACCTAAGATTTCTAATCCTATAGCTCTGATACCATTTTGTGACGCCCCCGAATTCAGGTACTTGAAACCCGAACTCGATGCTTCACGATACCATTTCTATGAGCGGAATAATACTAATAATAATAACAATAATATAGATTTTTAAACTTAATTTACATATTATCAGAGTTTAGTTCCCAAGTACGAAACCTTTAAACATTCGTTACATGATCATAATAATAATATTTATTATCCTTATCATAAAGTCAGACTATTACATAAAATAACTTAAACATTTAGTCAACAACTTTCCTTTTCCCCTTGTTCTTGGCAGATCCTTCGGGTTGTTCACACTTAGCTGAAAACATTTAAAATTAAGCAAGAATGAGCATTCGAGTGCCCAGCAAGTAATAGCAACAATAATAGTTAATCGAAAGGATTAAATGTTTTCTTTGAAAGATACTTCTACAACAGATCAACAGTTGTGAAGTAAGCTGAACCAATAATCAATAACATGTCATTTTGATTTTAAATTTTTGAAACTACGTATTGATTATAAATGAGAATCAGTTGACAGACTATGAACATTATTTTCTATTTTGGAAAATGTTTAAACAAAAATTCATCTGTAAACCGTCATTACTTACGGGCACGGGGGTGATCTGCCCGTTATGCCCTGTATTGATCAATACTACATTGCTAGAACGATATTATCGTTCATCCTTTGTCCACCTTAGCGAATAAAAATTTCTCATAATTGGGATGTTCATAACAGTCTTGAATCCAAACCAAAACAATTCAGTTGGATAAGTTTTATCTTGTTCAACAACAACTTTAAATTTATGTCTAGCTGGATCAAATAGCTTAGACGACTTTTATTTCAATGTATACATACCAGGTAACTATAAGTATGTATCAACATGTAATAAAATATAATGATTATCCAAGTGGGGACACTTGTATAACCATGTTATAGAAATTAACGAACAGAATAAATAACTTGATCAATATTAACAGGATAAAGGAAATTGTACAACAATTATTGCTTAATAGCTTGCTTATACAGAATCATTGCATAAGTATATACAAACGTTGAAATATTTGAACAGTTCAGATATTATCTTACGCATGTCCTTAACATAAAGTAAATGCAAAGGGTTAGATACTTGCCTTGTCTGCTGCTTACACAACTTAGATATATCTTTTCTATCAAGTACTATCATTAAATAGATCATTGTCTGATTAGAATAATATATTATATCATATAATACTGCTTATTGCAGTCAGCACATCCTAATCACATTGTCACATAACTTTAACACCATTGAATCACAAATAAACAGTTATACAGTCAATCTAGCTAAGTCCAGATCAATTTCTGAAACATGTCGGTCTACCGACAACTTTATTGGGTAAATATCGAGTCTATGACTCTATACAGCTATACAATATCCACTTAGATATATTAAACAATCGTTATAACATTTTTCATGACCTTAGAATAATTATAAAATAATTATTACCATTTACCATAATTTTTGAAATATCAGAATCATTGTTAAATGATTTAAATATCAAACAATTCTATTATCATTAATATTTAATTAATATTAAACTATTAATGAAATCATTGCCCAAAATATTAAAGTCATTAATAATAACTTAAAATAGTTTTAAAACATTTATATTACCCTTACATGATTTTTAAAACATTTAAAATCATCATTAAATAATTACCATTAATATTTTAATATTAATTTATCATTATCCAAATATTAAAAGTTATTAATTATAACTTAAAATATTTTTAATTCACTTATATCCTTTTTAAATGATTTTTAAATAAATAAAACCATTTTAAAACTATATATTTAATATAATTATTAAATAAATTTAATATCATTAATCATTAAATAAATATCATTAATATTAAATTATTAATGAAATTATCCTTTAAATATTAAAAGTTATAGTTTATAACTTAAAATATCTTTAAATACTTTATTTTCATTTAAAATGATTATTATAATATTAAAATCATTTTTAAACTAAATTATTTAATATAATTATTAAATATCTTTAATATCATTAATAATAATCAATTACTGAAATTTACCTTTAAATATTAAAAGTTATATTTTATAACTTAAAATATTTTTAAATACCTTATTCTTATTTAAATGATTTTTAATTTAATAAAATCATTTTTAATTCATTTAATAAATAACTTAATTATCATTAATATTAATTTATTAATGAAAATTATCACATAATATTAAAAGTTATCAAAAATAACTTAAATTATTTTCTTATACCATAATATAATTTTAAATGATTTTTCAAATATTAAAATCATTTTTAAATAATTTATTTAATATTATAATTAAATAAATTAAATACTTTAATATTTCAAAAATATTAAATATTTATGAAATATATTTAAAATAATTAAAAACTAATTTTTAGAATTTAAAATAATTTTTAATAATTTATTTTGTATTTTTAATAATTAAAAACTAATTTTTTCTATTTATTTAATAATTTTCGAAAATTTAATTAATATCTGTCGCTAAAGACCACCTATAGCGACAAAACCGTCGCTATAGTTGTTCTTGGTGTTCTTCATGCCAACCCAGAAAACGTGACAGTGACCGAGCTTGCTTGTTTGACCGACTGAAATTTCGTGTGTGATGTGTTTCTGGGCTCGGTTTTGGTAAGATCCTGTAGAGAAAATGTAAGCCTACAAGATCCAACAACAAATATGCTTATAACATGTATATCCAACAAGATCTGAGCCCTTAAAGTGGCTGTCAGACCTGTTCTTCATTTTCTGGGTTACCCAGAAATGAAGAACAGTTCGTCCATCCTCTTTTGGGCTTCCACAACTTGCAATTAATGAAACATTTTAATGATTTAAAAGCTGCAGTGTATAAACAACATGCAACAATATAGATCCATCGCAAAACATTACTAAAACAACAATAGAATAGCCATATTCGACTCGGTCAAACCATGTCAGACGACATGTTCAAGTGTTTTCTGGGTTACCCAGAAAATAGCTTTTCATGTTAGTTCGGCCTGGTTTGACCATATATACTAATTTCCTGCTTGATTAAAAGGAGATTTTAAGGCATAAAAATGTAGACCATATACAAGACTACAACATAGATCCAACAAATCAACAAAACAATTAACAACAAACAAGATCTGAGCCGTTGAACTTCCTGTCAGACGCAGTTCAAGCTGTTCTTCGTTGCCCAGATTTTGACCGGTCATGCCCGGTCAACATGGTTTGACCACTAATAACTTTCTACTGGCTTAAGTTTTGACTTTGATTACAGTTTCAGATCAAAGATCTTCCATCATACTACCAGATCAAAGCTTAAAAACACAAAAACACATAACATGACAAGATCTATGGGATCTGACATTTGGTTGTCAGACCATATTTCTCACTTTTCCAGATTTTACCAATCTTCAAATCAGAGACTCTAGATATTATGGATCTAACATCTAGCAACCCATATCATCATTAGACACTATATCTAACATGTTTAACACAAAAAAACAACATCAAACCACAGAATTTTGGGCAGAATTTAAGCTAGGGTTTATACCTCCTTATGAACAATCTTTGATTCTGTGCTTCTGATTTGGTTGTGATGTTCGTGGGGCTTGGTTATGGAACTGTAATACCTTAGAATTTCGTTGGTTTT
This sequence comes from Panax japonicus, assembly GCA_020205505.1. NCBI lineage: Eukaryota > Viridiplantae > Streptophyta > Magnoliopsida > Apiales > Araliaceae > Panax > Panax japonicus. The sequence goes on along the minus strand of CM035108.1, from coordinate 25,432,534 downwards.
GAGGGAGAGAAATAAGTTAAGTGTTGAGAGAAAAATTAGCTTGCAAATGATTTTTTTTTCTCTCCAATGCTATAAATACAAGGGCTAGATACATGTAATGCTGATATAGAAACTGATGTGCTGGTGTTTTAAGTCAAGAGGGTTGTTACATTAGGTCACCAACCCACCCTATTGTCAAAACCTACATATATATTAGACTTCAATAATGCATAGAGGGGCAATTTGGTCATTTGTATTTCCCATTTAATGGCAAAAATGGAAATTGACAAACCCTTAGGTTTTGGCCCTTAGGGTTTAACCCTAAGGTTTAGTACATAACATTTATAGGATTTAGCAATTAGGGTTTGTGCCAAAAAATTAAATAAAATAAATAAATAAAATTATTTTAGTTTCTAAAATTTAAAAATTAAGATTGTTAATTAGATTAGGTTTACTAATTACGTAATACATGAATGTTAGGGTTTAGTACCACTAATCATAAGTACCCTTGCCAATTTGGCAATTAGTGATTACAATTTTTAATAATTAGGGCTACTAAAATATATAATTAGAGTTTCTATTAATTAAATTAGGGTTCTTGATATAAATTTAAATTCTTTATTTATACATGGACATTAGGGTATTATAACGTAATTAACTTTACTACTTGAATAATTAGTGCTTAAAATTAACAATTAGGGTTCAAAGAAATATCGATTAGGGTTTCGATTTCATAATTAGGGTTTCGCGACAAAATTAGGGTTTCGCGACAAAATTAGGGTTTTTCCTAATTAGCGCTCCATGAAGTAATACGTAAACATATATCATATAACACAGATATTTAATAATCTTAAATTTCCCATTTAAATCGATAAATATGGTTAAATCAATTAATGCTAGGGTTTGGTCAATATACCATAATTGACCATTCATCAACAGTATAATTTTTACAGTACATATTAATAGCACTGAAAAATCAAAATATCATAATATTATAATATTATTATCATTCCTTGATCAAAACCCAAAATTAGGGTTTGGATTCCATATCTGATTTTATCCGCCATAATTAACCTTATAATTAAGTAAAAATAATTTACTTAATAACTTGAACAAAATTCTTATAATAAGATAATTATATTATAATTATTCAAAAATCATTTCATGTATTATTTGAATAATATAAACATATAATTTCATGGAAAAATAATTCATAAACCATTTCTAATATAGAATTAATTACTATAAGAATATCATTTATAATAACCAATATTTCTAAAATAAATTTATTTACAATTAATAATGTAATAAATAAATTTTATTTATCAAACATATAATTATAATTACACATTACCTTGGCACATATCATTCATATTTATTTTTAATAAATAAAAAAAAATTATACGCAAAATTTATGATTTATTTATATAGAAAATATCGGGTTGTCACACGAACTCGGTACTTCACGATACCATTTCTATGAGCGGAAAATATTACTAATAATAATAACACTAAATAAATTATAAACTTATCTTACCTTTATCAGAGTTTAATCCCAAGTACGCAACCTTTACTACATGGCACCGTAAACCTAATCTGTTTGTTTTCTTTTTCACTTGTTCTTGACCGATCCTTCTGATTGCTCACACTTATCTGAAAACATTTAAATTAAGCAAGGATGAGCATTTGAGTGCCCAGCAAGTATTATATATAAATATATAAGCTGAAAAAGTTTAAATGTTTTCTTTATAATATCCATCTACAACAAGTCAATAGTTGTGATGTATTCTGAACCGATATTAATAACATAACAACCCTCTTTCAAAATTTTGAAACTACGTACTGGCTATAAATAGAGTTTAAGTGACATTCTATGAACATTATTTTTATTTTCAAAAAGGTTTAGCAGAACTTCATCTGCAAACCGTCATAACTTATGGACACGGGGGTGATCAGCCCATTGTGCCCTGTATTGATCAATACTACATTACAAGAACGATGTTATCATTTACTTGGTCTGCCTTGGGCGCATAAAAGTTTTCCCGTGAACGGGATGTTCATATTTGTCAGGGTTCCAGACAAAAGGTTTTATTTTATCCAACAATAATCTATAATTCAACATATATGTATAACAAAGGTGTATCAACATGTGATTAAATACAATGATTATTCAAGTGGGGACACTTGTATAATCAGTTCTAGAAATTAACGAACATAATATATATCTGAACTATCATATACTAACATGTTGATAATCAAACGGTGTATATAATATATGTTTAATCATTTTTACATTAATAATAATAATTCTGAACTTCTTACTTCTGTCCATTGCATAAAGAAAATGCAAAGTTAGGATACTTGCCTGATGTGCTGTTTACAATTCTCAACTTAGTTCTATCTTTCTATCACGACCTATCATTAATCAAATCATTCATTCGATTAGAACAATATACTATAAAACATAGTACTGCATTTCGCAGTCAGCACATAACCAAATCATCTTATCACACATGTTCAACAATCATGGCATCACAAACTAACATTAACTCATTCATAATCACATTGTCACACAACTTTAACTACCATTGAATCACAAATAAACAACTAACAAATCAACATATCTAAATTCCGATTAATTTCTAAAACATATCGGCGTATCGACAGCCATATCGAATAATTATCGAGTCTGAGACTCTATTCTGTATCTCAATATCCAAATAGATAACTTAAACAACAATCGTATTATTTTTCATGACCTTATAATAATTATAAAATAATTATTACCATTTACCATAATTTTTGAAATATCAGAATCATTATTAAATGATTTAAATATCAAACAATTCTATTATTATTAATATTTAATTAATATTAAACTATTAATGAAACCATTGCCAAAATATTAAAGTTATTTATAATAACTCAAAATATTTTTAAAGTACTTATATTACCCTTAAATGATTTTTAAAACATCTAAAATCATTAATAAATAATTACCATTAATATTTAAATATTAATGAACTATTATCTAAATATTAAAAGTCATCAATTATAACTTAAAATATTTTTAATTCATTTATATCCTTTTTAAATGATTTTTAAATAAATAAAATCATTTTTAAACTATTTATTTAATATAATTATTAAATAAACTTAATATCATTAATCATTAATAAATATCATTAATATTAAATTATTAATGAAATTATCCTTTAAATAGTAAAAGTTATACTTTATAACTTAAAATATCTTTAAACACTTTATTTTCATTTAAAATGATTTTTATAATATGAAAATCATTTTTAAACTAATTTATTTAATATAATTATTAAATAAATTTAATATCATTATTAATCATTAATTAATAAAATTAACCATTAAATATTAAAAGTTATATTTTATAACTTAAAATATTCTTAAATACCTTATTATTATTTAAAATAATTTTTAATATAATAAAATCATTTTTAATTCATTTATTTAATTCATTTAATAAATAACTTAACTATCATTAATATTAATTTATTAATGAAAATTATCACAAAATATTAAAAGTTATAAAAAATAACTCAAACTTATTTTCTAACACAATAATATAATTTTTCATGATTTTTCATGAATTAAAACTATTTTTAAATAATTTATCTAATATTTTAATTAAATAAATAAATACCATTTTCATTCCAAAAATATTAAATATTTTCAAAATATACCCAAAATAATTAAAATATAATTTTTAGACATTAAAATAATTTTTAAGAATTTATTATGTATTTTTATTAATTAAAAACCATTTTTATCAATTTTTTTATTAATTTCCGAAAATTATAAATGAAACTGTCGCTAAAGGGATATATCGACACTTTCTGTCGCTATAGGTGTTCTTCATCAACTCAGATCTCAAAGTCAGTAGCCGAGTAGGCTACTTTGACCATGATTCCAGATCGGATCATGATGTTTCTGGACAAACTATGATTTAGATCTTGTAGTACTAGTGTACATCTACAAGATCCAGCAATAAACATGACAATCAAGCATGAAACAAACAAGATCGTCTAAGCCTCTAAAGATGTTGTCAGGACTGTTCTTCATTTTCTGGGTAACCAAGAAATGAAGAACAGATCATGGATGACACTTTGAGCCTCCACTGAATGCTAATCGTGCAATGTTTTTATAATCTAAAAGCTACAGTGTATAACTAGCATATAGAACTATAGATCTATTACATAATATAAGCAAAACATCAACAAATCAACCAAATACTTATCGGTCAAACCTTGTCATTCATCATGTTCAAATGTTTTCTGGACTACCCAGAAAACAGAAAATATTCTCGACTAGGCTGGTTTGACCAGCTGCTAAATCCGATACGTTTATCATTTAAGTGATATAAAAACATGATATTGAATTACAAACAACATACTACAACCTAGATTCAACAACCAACAAAAATTCACATTACATAGAAAGATCTAGCCGGTTCAAAACATTGTCAGGCCGGTTCTGGGCATATTCTGGGCTGCCCAGAATTGCATGGTCAATGTCGGTCAACTGACTTTGACCGTTAATAACTAACAATATAGACATCTAATGACTTCATTTATTTTTTCGGATTAAAGACCATACAGCATACTACAACATTGAACACTTACAACACCAAATCAATAAACACTCTACGAGTTAGAAGGTCTGACATTCACTGTCAGACATCAAAAACAATATTTTCCAGATTTTGTAAAATCTCAAATCTGAGCTTCTAAATGTTATGGATCCAACATTTAGCAACCCAGATCGACTAAATGGACTACATATAACATGTTTTAACAAACAAACATAACATCTAACAATGAATCATGGACATATTTAAGGCTAGGGTTTTTATACCTTTCTTGAATAATTTCTTGATTTTGGCTGCTGATCTGTTGTGGGATTTCGTAGGGCTTGATAAAGGAACTGAAAAGCCTTAGGAAATTCGTGGGTTTGAGAGAAAGGGGACTAGGTTGAGTGTTGTACAAAAATTGGCCAACTAATGTTCATTTCTCTCTCTTCAATCTATTTATAGACCACTTAGATACATGAATTGGCTGATTTGAGGCTTGTTGCTGTCAATTAGAGTCAAAGGAGTTGGTAGGAGTTGTTAGGGTTAGGTCACCAACTCTCCATCTTGGCAAGATTTGCAAGAAATCCTCAATTATGCAATAAGGGCAAAATGGTCAATTGATAATTCATTTTAATGGTATTATGATAACTTGTCAAACCCTTAGGGTGTAGTGTTTATGCCAATTTAGGTTTTATAAGCAAACAAAATCTAGGATTTCCAATTTAGGTTTGTACAATAAAATAAAATAAAATAATAAACTAAAATTTTAGTTTCTAAAAATACCAATTAGGGTTTACTAATTTAATTTAGATCTTTAATTATAGCATTTTTCTAATTAGGTTTAAGCAACACTAATTAACATCTCATTTCCCAAACTGGCAATTAGGGTTTACAATAAGTAATTTAGGGTTTCTAACTTTTGAAATTAGGGTTTATAATACAGAAAAATTAATAAGGATTTTGAATAATTGCGATTCTCCCTAATTAGGGTTAATACATATATCACCGATCATAAATCACATTATCGTGATTACATAACGACTTAACCAATTCTCAAAGTCGTGAATGACTTTCACATTAAGGTTTCAAATCAATTAGGGTTTTAAGAATTTAATTTAGGGTTCTAAGATTTTAGGGTTTTAATTTACTAATTAGATTCACCTTAATTAGTAATTAAAGTCTATTATACTTGATATTAATCATAGTAACACTATTTTTGACTGATCAAACCTCCGGTTTAGGTTTCAGGATTAGGGTTTTCATTCATAGTTAGGGTTTTCTAATATCTAGAAATTATAAATATAAACAAGGGTTTTAATATTTATAATTAGGGTTTCCTAATTAGCATATCATGAAGTAGCACATAACATATATCACATAACACAGTTATATAATAGCCGTTAAACTCACAATTGAGTTTCAAAATTAGGGTTTTCCCACAGTAAAACTAGGGTTTTCAAATACTGCACCACAATTACTCAATCATTACTAGCTCACATACATACAGTACATATCTATAGCACTGAAAAATCAAAATCAAAATAATATTATATTTTTATCACCATTATGTATTCCAGAACCAGAAATAGGGTTTATAAAAATACTATTAGGGTTTGGTCATAATATAATAAAACTGTTCCACACATTAATATTACACACATAACCATGCATATCTATAACACTGACAAATAATTATTATTCTCATTCCTTGATCAAAACCCAGAACTAGGGTTTGGATTCCATATTTGATTTATCTGTCATAAATAGCCTTATTAAGTTAAAATAATTAATTTAATATCCTGAACAAAATACATATAATGAAATAATCATTATAATTATTCTAAAATCATTTCATATATTATTTAAATAATATATAATTATATTTTCATAGAAAATAATTAATAAAAGCATTTCCAATAAGGAATTAATTAGTATAAAAATTATATTTGATAATAATCCATAATTCTAAAAATAAATTTATTTGTAAATATTTATGTAATAAATATATTTTTATTTATCACATAAATACATATACACATTATCTTGTACAAATCCTCATCCTTATAATAATAATAAATAAAAAAAATTTATACGTAAAATTTATGTTTTATTTATATAGAAAATATCAGGTTGTCACACCATTGCTAGATGCAATTATCAAAGGCCATATCCGAGTATGACTCAACCGAGGGACACATGGATTGATGGACTCAATACATTTTCTGCATTATCAGCATAGCTTGAGACACTTTCGAGGAGGTTGGACGTTGTTGCAGTCCAACGTAATCGAAGGATAGCAGTTACTTGTAATTATTATGCTAGCAATCACCCGAGTAATCAATGCACCATTAGTCTTGGGTTGGTACAGTATGATGGTAACTACCTCAACCAGTATGCATATGCCAATTATAATCAAGTTTGGGCTTATCACCCAGATTCTTCATGGAGCTATAACTATCAATATCAATACTCCGCTCTAAATCCAACATACATACCGGAATTCTCATGTCAACCTCCATTACAAGAAGAAAAGTCACAGTTGGAAGAATTCATGTCAAAAATCAAAGCAAACCAAGAGTAGAGGATGATGAGTCAAGTAATATTGAGCTACAATTTTCAGCACCAGATGGAACAACTCATCCCCACTTCAACCCATGGTCCTCAATACATGGATTCCAAAACTGAGACAGATAATTCAAGGTTGGAGGAATTGTTGTCCAAGTTCGCAGTATCCAATGAGGAGAGGATGATTAATCAAGAGATATCAATTCAAAATCTGCAGAACCAGATGGATCAAATGCTCAAAGCCTTGAACAATTGTTCTTAAAACAATTGGTGTTATGACAAGGATTCCAAGATTGACGAAATGCCCGAACCAAATCTACAACTGGATGAGACACGAGATGTTGAAAAAGAGGAGACAAGTGGGGATAATGAAAACAAGGTCAGAGAAGAACTAATTATGAGTACCAAAGAGGACGAGCCGATGTTATTAGTTCCTCAAATGCATTCTCCACCAAAGATCAAGGGTCCTAGTTAGATTTTTAAAATCGTACCCGCTTGGTAGTTATGTCGTCGGCAAAGCTCTTTATGACATAAGAGCGAGTGCAACAATGAAGTCATGGTGGGACGAAAAAGAGAAGATAGACAAAGAGCCCATTGTGTTTGACAAACTACCATTCCAAAATATGATCACAAACACAATGGAAATAGCACCTAGTTATTTTTCCTTCTTCATGGAGATTATACCGAATCAGAGCATGCTAGGTGACTTTGATGCTATGGCCATCACTTATGGGAACCTCCCAAAGGATTATTTGTTATTAATGGATGGAGGGTTCCTCAATTTTCGAAGAGGAATTGGATAGCATTAACCATACAAAGTTAGGCTGAAAGACTATAAATCAAGCGCTGACTGGGAGGCAATCCAGGAATTTTTATATTTATTTTCCTTGTTAGTTTATTTAGTAGATAGGAATTATTTTGCTTATTAAGTTCTCTTATAATCCAAAGTGCCATTTTAATCTATGTTGTCTCTTTCCATTGCAGGATTTGGGGGTTCAATGAGTAGGCAAAAGATTATGGAATAAGAAGTAACTGAACATAAATCGAGGAGAATTTTACAGAACAAAGCATGTGGAATGGTGTCAAGTGTTTATACCACGACCACCGTCGCTGCCATCTCCACCATCACCTCACGTTTAGCTGATTACAGGGAAGTTCTCTTCTACTTACTATTATATTCTTACAATGAGGACATTGTAATTGCTAAGTTTGGGGGAGTTTAGTTTAGTTCTTTATTGCATGTTTAGATTCATGTTTATGTTTTGTTATTTGTTTATTTTGAATTATGTTGTCATGTTTAGTTTAGGTTCATTGTGTTTGCATTCATATAGTACAACTGCATAAGTAGTTGCATAGTAGTGTAGTTTGAATAGCATTATATTCAATTTCTTGTTTAATTTTTTATAAAAAAATTCAAAAATAGAAGTTAGTTACTATTTTCATCTTCATGTTTCCAGCTATTAAGATAGTAAAAGTCTATTTTGGCCAATGATGAGACTGGAATTGAGTAGACGAGTATATTACTGATTATTAGAGCTTTGATGTGATTTCTTGTTATGAATCAAATCTTTTTCTGTTTAAAATTGGTATAATAAGGATAGCACAATAAAAATAACAATGTGGATTGATTTAGTCTAAATTGATACATAATGGACTTCTTAAGGATAATACTAGTTTGAATGAATGAATGACATAAACAGGCGGAGATGGCTAAATTTAGACAAAAACTTAAGTTTAGGGGGGAAATTTGGGATATATAAGCTTCATTAAAAAGAAAATAAATAATAAAAAAAATAAGACTGTGACTAGTCTTGTTTCGGGGTCTTTGTTAGCAAGTACGCTCGAGGGAGTGTCTTTACACTTAGCGCCCTAATGTCTTTATGGTCTGGGAGTCATTGGTCGAAAGCTCGCTAAGGGGTAGCACTATTAGCCTAATGGAATGAGAAATTGCACAATCATGGGTAAAAAAAAGAAACAAAAAAATAATAAAACGGGAAAAGAGCAAAAAGCCCCCGTAAGGATAAGTAAAGCATAAGTATCCTGGATTGGACTCTTGAATTTAGTGGATGTTTTATTTTAGTCAGATCTAGCTCATTTGTGGATTTCTTGAGTTTACACTGTATGATGCCTTCAAAGAAGACCTATTATGTATTAAATTTACTTTTATATCAATTAGCATGGTTGTTGAGCACACACGCACTATATCAGTGATAATAGTCTAAGATTTGATGATTAATTGGGAAATTATTGATTTGTTTTAATATGATGTATTATCATGTTTACTTGATTTCTCTGAGGCCGGGTGAATAGACTTATTTCTGTCATTACTGTTGGATTCGTAGGCATATAGATTAGTTGCATTCCATTGCATTGCATTTTGTTGTTTTTGCTTGAGGACAAGCAACGGTGTAAGTTTAGGGTATTTGATAAGTAGGTTTTATACTTATCTGATATCTGTTACTTAAATTAGTTGCTTAAGCTCATGTTTCTTAGTTAATTTTCATGCATTTTGTTTTCATTTTGTTGATTATACGCTTGGGAACTGTGTGAGTGACTATTGGTATGAAAACGCAATGAAAAAGCAATCCGGACATCGTTTGGGCTTTCATGTTAATTTCATGTTCTTGGCTTGGAACTTGGATTATGTTGTAGAGCTTCTTCTTAGGTTTCTGGAACATCTTGAATCATTCCAATCAGATTTCGGATGCAATAGTTATGACATTTGTACCAACGGACATCGTTGAACTTCACTGTTTTGGGTGGCCATTTGCATAACAGTTACTTCCAACCCAATTTCGACCTTCATCCATTCCTTATTTCTCAATTCTCAAAGAATACAAGTTGTAGAGCTCGTCGAGAACTTCAATTTGATAGGTGACAGGCCCCTTAACTCTTCCGGGATCAAAATTTATGGCCGTTTTACCAGAGGATATTGCAGCAGAAGATTTCCAGAAACAGCAGCATAGCAAGCCGGGGCTTGTTCCTTTATGCCTAATAGCCAAGCCAGGGATGGGGATCCTGAGTTAAAAACAGAACTATAGAAAGTTGGTACTTTCTATTTGCAAGGTAACACCCAAGCTCGGGCTTGGGTACGCGCAGAAAAAGTAGTTTTTAGTAGAATTTGAGTCCAAGAAGGATTGGTTCAAGCTGTTTAATTCAAGGACTTCTAAGAGGACTTGAAAACATATAAAGAGGCATATAAAAGGAGGAGAATTGCAAGGATTAAAGAGTGGGAGGATTCCATTAGATTAAATTAGATTAGATTAGGATCAAAACCTTAGTTCTTAGGAGATTTGGAGATTGATATAACTTGGAGACCATTGAAGATCAAGAGCAGGAGCTTGAGGAAGATGTGGATTTGCTGATAACAGACTTATTCTTCACTTTACTCTTATTTTTGTCTTTTAATGTTATTTCAAGTGTGGATTCTTAGTTTTAATTCAATGAACTAATTCTTTGTTTGAGATTACAATGGATCTTATTGTGTAGTTTATTTTAATATGTTTCGCTATCAATTATTATGTTCTATTGTGAGGATTGTCTATTATGATTTGTGTTAATTGCTTAATTTCCTAGCTAACTAATTATCATGATAATCTATATGAACTCGAGAGATGAAGTATAAATTTAGATCTGATAATGATAGCATGTGTTTGTAATTTCTGCATAGATGGAATTCGTGTTTAGGATAGAGATATGCATTTACGCCATATGTAATCTTATAGAGAACTTGTGCTTTAAATCCTTTTTAATTGTAATTCACATAGAGATATATTAGATTAGTTAATTAGGGTGTCTTGCTTAATTTTGTCATTTGTGGATTTAAGTGAGTATGAGTATTATGCATCGAGAGGTAGTGTTATCTGCTTTAGTGTTCTTGATTAACAATTCAGGATAGAAAGTAATTGATGAGAAGTGTGTAACTTAAATGAAGCATTAAGTGAAGTTGTGATCTTAAATCTACATAATCCGATTTGTAATTAGTGGTAATTAGAATTAGTTTAATTAAGTAATTTACTTTATAATATTAAATTGATTGTTTAAATAAAATTAGTTTGGTTAAGAGTTAGTATTTGGTAATTTGTATTAATAATTCCTCGTGGGAACGATACTCTACTTTAACTGTATTACTTGTTGACCACGTATACTTGCGTGTTATGTGTAACTAGATTTTACCCAATAGTAGCCAACAAATATTAATATAATAACCATAATCAAATAGTAACCAATACATAACAAAACAGTAACCAAAACATAAAATAATAGTAACCGAACTATAATTTAATAGTATCCTAAACAGAAAAATCATATAATCAACTATAATTTAAGTAACCTGAATGTACTAAACAAATACCTAGTAAACAAATATAATATAAAGTAACAAACACTTTACTTCAATGGAGCGTTAGCATAAATCAAATATAACATAATAGTACCCAAAATATAATATAGTAGTAACCAAAACCTAATATGATAGTAACCAGAATATAATATGATAGTAAATCAAACAAAAATATAATGTAATCAAGATCAATTTAACCAACATGTGTATACCTAACAATTACATAGTAACCAATATATAATATGATAGTAACCAAAATCCCATTTTGAGAGCACAAAAATGGTATCCAAATCATAATATAACAGTAACCATAATAAAGCAGTAACCAGAACACAATATAATAGTAACCATAAGATTTATTTAATATTAACCATATGTTTCTATAGGAAAACAAATTTATTTGTTTCATAAAAACTATAGCATTGTTAAATAACAAAAAAACAAACCTTTTCCTATTGTTTAGTCTAATTTTAAATCATTGTTCAAACAATGCCTCTTCGTATTTTGACGGCATATCCATTTATACCTTGGGGAATGTAAAAAGACCTGCAAGTATTTGACTAGCACCAATGGTGGTAGATGTGACGCCTCCAAAATTAGGTATACATCACCCATCTTGGGTCGTCAGATACATGGTACAAAATTCAAATACAACTTACTAATACAACTGTCGTGTACAATATGACAAAACATAACTGTGAGTTTGAATACAATTATTGTCTACTAGAGATTATAAAAACTCAAAAAGAGTCCTCATTACAATTATTAACACACTATTTCACATAATAGTGAGGACTACTAATGCTATCCTCTGGACCGTCACTCCGTTCCCCGACTAGTCCCTGCTATATTCTCATTTCCTGAAGAGAACAGTGAAAGAAAGGGTGAGCTCAACTAGTCCAGTAAGAAATATTATGACTAAGATAATGCTAGAATAAATTATCATTAGTCTCCAACAATGTTAAACTGATAAAATATAATAGACATCAAGTTTAACTGCAGCGGAACAAACAATCCATTAAAAGAGTCAAGTAGAAAATAAAATCTACTATATTTTATGATTAAAAAGGTTTTTCATCACTGTTATCGTTGGGACTCAGCTTAATAAATAATCCACATCATGAAATCATCCCTGCACTACAGGCCAAGGATATTCTTTAGTATCACGACTACGAATTATCCATGCACTACGGGCCAAAGATAATCGTATTTTCATCAATGGTCCTGATCATGCCATAAAATAATTCATCTTTGCTCCCTTGGACGAAGAGAATCCATAGCCATAATCATACCAAAAACTGTCCATCAATGCACTACGGGCAAATGAGGACTTTTAAATTTTCACATCATTTATAACATTACGGTCATGATTATACCGAATAATCCCTGGTCATAATCATACCAAGTCCATCTATGCACTATAGGCCACAGATGACTTTCAACATAACATAAACATGAGGATGATGACAATGATATAAGAATTCAATAAAACAAGTTCAAGAATTAATTTGTCCAAGAACTACTAACGTCCAAATTGTCAACATGATACTGCTTTGTAGAGTAAAATTCAAGAATGATCAGAAGAATATTTCCATGAAAAGATATTGGATGAAGCGCAAATATCAAGGATATTCTACTAATTTCATGGAGTATAGAAGTCAAAACTTTAACCAACTGAGTATAATAAAGAATGGAATAACAACAGAAATCACCATGCATGTGGTACTTCGCATAGACAGGTTATTCCAACAGAATAATAATAACGGAACCAGGTTAGGCAAAATTTGCACCGACAGGATGTTCCAACAGAATAATAAAGACGGAACTAGGTCCGATGTAAACACACAGACAGGATGTTCCAACGAAATAGTAATAAAGACGGAACCAGGTCAGGTGTAAAACACACAGACAGGATGTTCCAATGGAATAATAATAAAGACAGAACCAGGTCCGGTGTAAAACACACAGACAGGATGTTCCAACGGAATAATAGAAGAATGTCACCAAGTATAGAGTAGACCGCGTATACAGGTTATTCCAACAGAATAATAAGAAATGGAATAACAATAGTTCTCTTCATGAATAAGAAAGAATAACACCCCTTACCGTAACAGAAACTGGATATAGGAAAAGAAAAGAAAAGTAGCAAAAAGCTTTTCTTCTATCTCTCTATAGTTTCTCTCTCTAGAATTCCGTGAATTCGTAAGAAAATAATGAAGGAATGAGCTTCTATTTATAGGAAAATGGAATGTATAGTAACTAATCCATGAACGGTCCAGATTGATTTACTTTAATCTGACGGTCCGTATTTAAAGAAAAATCTTTTAAATAAAATATAATATATATTCTATTTATATAAAAAGATTTTGACTATGCAAACACTATGCAACACTATGCAAAACACTATGCAACACTATGCATAATAAAATATAATATATTCTATTTATAGAATAACTTTAATAAAGTATTCTGTTTTATATAAAAAGATGTTTCTGTTTTATTACGTTAATAATACGAATAAAACAAAACGTCATCATCACTATAATAATTCATATTATTAATCGACAATAATTAATCCAAACTGAGCGACTTCTCACATAAATATCAATAATCAATACCGTGTGCTACTATGCAACAACGCGTATTACTGTATTTTTACTACCCAGTAGTTCAACAGTATCAACGGTAAAACTTCCGCCGTTATTTTTAATAAAATATTTTTGTCCTTTTCTCAATCCGACAATAATTCTGTTGTGGGGTCCACCAATATTTGTACCGTCGTACGAATATTTTTCGACACAAAGAATATTCCCTGACCAATAGAATATAATATAACAACTTGTATACTTTACAAAATTTATAAATACTACCCACAACTATAATATTATCTCAAATTCACACCATAATATTAAAAACTTATTTCGAGAAAATTAATTCTTTATTCATAAAATCTGGGGTTTCACAGTAGACGATGAACAAGTCGATCCAAACTTTGATGTATATGGAGACCGCAAAACGGAACTCTTTGCATGTTCACGGACAGGTCTACCATCGGCTTTATGGACTCTTTTCTCCAACTCATCACACTAAAATATGTCCTGTGTGGTCAGAACCATCTGATCAAGTGCAGAATTGCTTTCTGCCTCACATTTATACCCCTTTTTTAATTGACAGAAAAGGTAATAGATACGATTAGATTTTCAACATAAACACATGTAGTTAACTAATATATGCAATAATAAACTGACTGAACAATAACCGACAGACTAAAATGAACATAATATAATAGTAACCAAAATAAAATAAATTAGTAACCAAATCATAATATAATAGTAACCAACACGCATTGTAATATTAACCAACACACATTATAATAGTAACCATAACATATATAATAGTAACCAAATCACAATATAAGAGTAACCAAGACCTAGAGAGCGTGTAAAAAAAAGATGGCATGTCGTTATAACACTAACCTTAGTAGCAACATACACAACAATCTCTTTCCCAGTACATTGGCTTAATATGTCAAAAGATGACATGTCATTATTTTTGCCAACCTGTGCAAAGTAAAAAATAAATAATTAATCATTAAAAAAGACATATAACACATAAAAAACAAACAAATATGTCTAACCTTGACATTTTCTTCATCATCATTATTTTTTATTTCATGATGTTCTTCAACCATAACATCACGTTCAACTTTATTACTAATCTCAATTTCATTCTCATCCTTCTTCTCAACGAAATTTGACACATCATCACCATCATTATTCTTATTCAGTTTTGAATCATCATCAACATCCTCATCAAGATAGGGCTCTTCCACCATAACATCATGTTCACACTATTTAACAACTTCAGTTTCAAACTTATTATTCTTCTCATCAATTTTCAACCCATCATCACCATCCTCATCATCACCATTATAATTTCCTTTAAAAACATCAGCATCCTCATCAGCTCCATCATCATCATTATCACCATCAGCAGCAGCAGCAGCAACATCATCAGAATAAGAATCATCATTAGAATCACCATCAACTTGTTTGTCCCCAATGTCTTTGATCCCGCGTAACTCATCTCTAATAATTAACCTAAAGTCCCGACATATCTGAACGTGTAAAATCTGCATCTCATCTCTAATATCAGCCCGCAATTTTCCAATGTCTTTCTTAATTTCAAACACTTTCTTCTCCAACGGCCTAAACCGTGTATCAATTGCATCTTTAACGTCAGATATATCAAATTCAATGTTGTCAACCTTCACTTTTTTTTTCAACCTTCTTATCAGCATCCTTCTCATTAAAAAAGTGAAGCCCGCTCAAATCAAGTCGATCCGTCTCCTCGGCTAAGGGAATCCAACTTTTTATCCTCAGCTGAAAAACATTAAGTACACTTTAGTATAGCATCTAACAAACATTGTAAAATTAAAATAAAAAAATCAAAAAATAAAGAGTCGTAAAATATAATCAGTAACCAAATACATGGGTACAGATAACCAACTGTATAGTAATTAGTAACCAAATACATGTGTAAAGGTAACCAAATGTGTATATTCAGGTAACCAACAACATTGTTATTAGTAACCTATATATAATATAATCAGTAACCAAATGTGTATATTCAGGTAACCAATAACAGTGTTATTATTAACATGAATATAATATAATCAGTAACCAAATGCGTATATAAAGGAAACTAACTACATTGTTAATAGTAAACTTCACAAAATATAATCAGTAACCAATTGTATAACTAAAGGTAACCTATTACATTCTTAGTAGTAAACTGCATACCTGTCTAGAAAAAAATACTAGGTCGTTCAGCTTGTCATTTGTAGGGGGCTTCACTAGCTCCTTCCATCTAAATAAATGAACATCCGATGGATGCTCGTCATTACATATACCCCAATCTTTGAATGTCGGAATGGTTTCAAACATAAACACTTGGAATACATAAGGAAGCCCGTTCAACTTGTACAATTTGGTATAATGCTCCTTATAGAAATTATATATCGACCCACCATTCCTTCCTTTCTTCAAACGCCCCTTCAAAGCATTGTTTTAGGAATAATCATGTGAATGATATTCCTATGATTTGATTATGATATAAATGAATGAATATGCAAGTATGCTTGCATTAAGAAAAAGTTGTAAAGTCCTTTGATAGATAATAGGAACATATGTAAAGGACTTAGAATGAATTGATCAAATATGTTAGGTTGATCCTACATAAGCAAAACAGCTTTGTAAAGTCCTTAAAAAGAAATGATGTAAAAGGAATATAAATATAGAAAGATCAAGCTTGTTAGGTTGATCTTATAATGTAATAGATAGGCTTGTCTGATCGTCGAGCACTGCACCAGAAATCGTAGTCTGCCAGGAGAGTCAAGGAAAACTCGAGAGCTATCGAGGCAGAATCGTAGAATGAAAGATAGTAGATCTCAAAGTTCGTAGACTGCCAGGAGAGACGAGGAAGGATCATAGTGTGTCGAGAAGAACATCTTCGAAGCCATAGTCTGTTGAGGATGTCATGTTCAGAATCGTAGAGACAGCCTATCTATGAGTCGACCGAGCATCTGCCAAAGCCAAGTCAAGAATCATAGACTACACTTGGAGTCATAGAGTCTACTGATCAATTAGAGGCAGAGATCGTAGTCGAGCAAGATCAGATGAAGACAACGAGCATAAAGACAAAAATAGTAGAGTGTCAAGATCTGATCTTGGAGTCGTAGTGTCTCCATAACTCAATGGCAGAATCATAGATTGTAGAACTAAGGCGTCAAAAAATGTGCTCACAACGCCAAGGCAGAATCATAGAGCAAACACGATTCTCAACAATTGAGCACTCCCAGAATATCCAAAGGATGAAGCCTCTGGTCAAATCTGTAAAGATATATTTCACTTGAAGGTAGCTAGAGTGCACTCAACGAATGGCTAGCAAGCTAACAGAAGATCTAAGCACCAACCCAATCAGCATTCAGATTGAGTTGAAAAGCCTTTCAAGATGAAGTCTTCTATAAGTAGATCAAAAGAAGACTTTAGCAAAAGTGACTGACTAAGGAAAATTCAACAAGTGTAGTTGCTATCAAATGAACAGAAGACAAAGATCTTGGGTTCAACCAGGATCCTAGTGTTTGCCAAAGCAAAGAAGGAACTGATGAAGTATACATAGAGATACTGGTCAGTTTCTGAAGAATAAGGATAAAGTGATTAAGCATGGGTCAGTCCATTGATGATAAGTGAACGGGAGATCACAAGGAGAAAGTGAGCTGGGCATGCCAAAAATCTTAGGTGTCTTATTATTCAGAAGGGACCAGAACAAGGGGTCAAGCTATCAGTTCCTAAGAACAGTCAAAGGCAAACAGAAGTATTGAAGCACTGCACAGATGAAGAAAGAAGTGATCTACATTGAAGATCCAATGAACACTCTTTAGGATCGTAGTGTTGTCTCAACTAGTCAATGAGCAACATTCAACAAGACACCACGATCAGGTCTAAGAACATTTTCATCAGAATCGTAGAGATTGGTCATCTGAAGATTGAAGCATTGTCAACGGTTTAATGTGAAGATTGATATTCGAACAGAGCTTATTGAGAGCATCAATGCAAAAGGACAACCTCTGATCTAGAAATCAGAGAGAAGAAATTAAGTCGATTACCTACCCAAGACATCAAAGTGAAATCTCTAACGGGGTAGGTGAAACAGTAGACTGCAGTGTCAGAAAGTCATAAAGAAGATATCATGTCACATCAAATAACTAGAGATCTGCGAGGCAATTCAAACTAATTTTAATGGCTATATTCCAACGGGAAGATTATGAAGGAGTATATATCAGCCAGAGCTTCAAAGATCAAGAGTTAAAAAAGTTGCAGAATTGTTGAGTTGTTAGAATGCTATCTTGTTGACTCTACAAGTTCCACCAGAGCTAAACAGAACAAGTCTCAGTGACAGTGAGACTACAAAGGTGGAAGTGAAGCAACCTTGAAGAAGGACTCGAATAGACTAAAAGCATCACTCAACAAAGATGAGAATTCCACTGAAGATGGCAGCTAAGCTGAGAGCCGAGAAGGCCAAAAAGATAGCATTCAGAAAAGTGGCAGAGTACAAAGAAGATCAAGAAAGCCACTCTACAGATCACCATGAACCAAAAGCAAAAAAAGAATAGATGCAGAATCATGTCTGCAAAACATTCAAGAAAGGTTCAGGGATTGCAAAGTGCCAGACGAAGTCTACCAATAACTCAGACACTTAGCAAACCTAGATGGTGACGGTGCATAACTGACATCAGATGAAGATGAGCATAAAAGAGTGAAGATCAGCTGCACCAAAGAAGATGTAGTCCAGACTCTAAGCAGGATGCCAAGAGGACTATGTCAAGCTGCTAATGTGAGACCCCGAATTTTATGAAATGAAAGTATTCAATTTTCTTATAATTATTTTATTTAGTAAATGGTTAAATTTATAAA
This sequence comes from Panax japonicus, assembly GCA_020205505.1. Classification (NCBI taxonomy): domain Eukaryota; kingdom Viridiplantae; phylum Streptophyta; class Magnoliopsida; order Apiales; family Araliaceae; genus Panax; species Panax japonicus. The sequence goes on along the minus strand of CM035108.1, from coordinate 25,413,570 downwards.
GGGTTAAAGTTAAGGGTGATATATGAAAATTTTTGCAAAGTATGCAAGTTGTTATAAAATATTTGTTTGGTCGGGGAATAATCTTTTTGTCGGGGAATATCTGTACGATGGCACAATCATTGGTGGACACCACAACAGATGTATTGTCGTAGTAAGGAAATGACAGAATTATCTTTTTATAAAAATAACAGCAAAAGTGTTACCGTTAAAACTGTTGAACTACTCGGTAGTAAAAGTACAGTAATACGCGTGGTTGCATAGTAGCACACATTATTGATTATTGATGCTTACGTGAGAAGTCACTCAGTTATACTCAATTATTGTTACAGTAATTGTTGCATCATATCTCTCATATTATTGATTCAGTTATTGTCACAGTATCATCTGCATAATATTTTATATATTATTGAATCAATAATTGAGACGACAAAGTTATTCATATTATTATTTGCAATATTGACAATGTCTAGAAGTTCTATCAAGGAGAGGGTTGATCACCTAATTGCGCGCCAATAGGGAAAAATCCTTATCGAAAAGCCCCCCTTTCCTGGGAACGACCTAGTTGTTAAATATTGTGATTTATAATATTAATGATGAATGTTATAAAAAAAATTGAATTTGAGTTCGGAGTTGAATTTGGAGACGCGGACGTGATATTTGAGTCCGGAACGATGAAATTAGTAGAAATAAACTATAAACACAAAATTTGTTGGGGTTAACTTTTTGGTCAAAAAAGTCAACAGTTGACTTTTTAGGAAAATTTAAACTTCAAAATTTCAAAAATGAAATTTTTAAGAAAAATATTTCTATTGTGTTGGGATTGTTAGTGAAAATCGATATTTATTTCAATATTAATTGATGTCTGGAAGTTTTACTAACCAGTCGGGTAATTAATCGGATAAATGAGCAATTAATTGCTATTAATTCACATGATTATAACTATTTGTTTACATGTGTGTACTATTGATTCACATTCATGTACTATGAGGGGATTTGGTGCAAGATTGATAATACTTGCATGACTAAGTTAAAAATGGAGGTATAGATGGAGGAATTATACTGTAATTCATATTTTCACATGATTATCACTATTGATTCACATGATTGAACTATTGATTCACATTATTTACTATTGGGGGAGGTGGTGCAAGTTTGATAATACTTGCAAGACTAAATTAAAAATGAAAGAAAAGTTGGAGGTATTATACTATAATATTTCGAGCCCCAAAACGTGCAATTATTGAAACTATATTTTTCTATAAATAGAAGCTCATTCTTCCTTCATTTCTGACCAATTCACTAAAGCTTTAGAGCAATTATTATAGAGAGAAATTATAGAGAGAAAGAAAAAGAGAAGTCTGCTACCTCTCTACTCCAATATCCAGTTTCTTTCTAAGGTAAGGGGTATTATTTCTTTTATATTCATGAAGAGATCTATTCTTATTCCATTCATTATTATTATGTTGGAATATCCTGTCTATGCTGAAGTACTGCATTAATGGTGAAATTCTTCTATTATTCAATTCATTATTATTCTGTTAGAATATCCTGTCTGTGCGGATTACGCATGACCTGGTTCCGTTCTTTATTATTCTGTTGGAATATCATGTCTGTGCGGATTACGCATGACATGGTTCCATTCTTTATTATTCTGTTGGAATAACCTATCTGTGCAGTTTATCGCATGCCTGGTGAATTCTGTTGTTATTCCATTCTTTATTATTCTGTTGGAATATCCTGTCTGTGTGGATTACGCATAACCTGGTTCTATTCTTTATTATTCTGTTGGGAATAACTGTCTCTGCAGTCTATCGCATGCATGGTGAATTCTTCTGTTATTCCATTCTTTATTATTCTGTTGGAATAATCTGTCTATGTGGATTACCGCATGCATGTTCAATATGATCATTTGTATTCATTACTTATTAAATTATAGAAATGATCTGTCTACGGGATTACCGCATGGCAGGTGAAAATCCATTTGCAGTTTCGTAATTTTTTTGACCCTCAAAAATTCTGGAAAATTTTAAAATGATAATTTGATGAGTTTTCTATATTGTGTCCAAAGATGGCGATTTTTGGATGTATAGATTAAGAGTTATGGATTTTATGGGAAAATGCTATTTTAAAAGTAAACCCTTATAACTCCTTGTGGTTAACTCTAAAATTGGTGAAATTTTTATTGGGAGTACGTGTATATAACATGAGTATACCCTATAAATTTTGGAATTTTTGGACAAAAGTACAATTTATGATAAATGTCTAAATATTCGGCAATTTTGGCCATATGAAAAATAGTAAATGAATTTTAAAAATTTCCAGAAAAATATATGTTCAATATGGGACTATATTCTGCTAAATCCAAGAAAATAAATATTTTTGGGACTGATTTGGTATTTTTCATGAAAATGAACTAGTTATGAGTAATTGAATTAAATATGTTATGTGAAGTAACAAAATTGGAAAATAGGATTTTATGGCTTGGGAATCCTATATAGGGTATATGCAGATTTTTGATGAGGAATTTGATCATTGGTGATGAAATCTTATGAGTATGGCATTTTTGAATGATTAAAATGCATTATTTGGTAAAGTGTAAACAATTGAGATAAATTGTTTATAAGTTTAAGAAGTGATTAAAATATTGTTATAATATTAATAATATTATATTATGAGTTTATTAAGTGATTGATAATATTTGGATAAATTTAAAGTCTTTAATATTTATTCGTGTTTTCGCTTATATCATGGTCATCATCCCCATGCTTATATTGTGATGAAAGTCATCTGTGGCTTACGTGCAAAGATGGACTGTTAATTATTAGTTTTATAGTTGTCTATCTTTGGCTTACGTGCAAAGATGGACTATTGATTATTGGTTTTATAGTTGTATATCTTTAGCTTACGTGCAAAGATGGACCGTTGATTATTGGTTGTATATCTTTGGCTTACGTGCAAAGATGGACTATTAATTATTATTTTTATAGTTGTATATCTTTGGCTTACGTGCATAGATGGACTGTTGATTATTAGTTTTATAGTTGTATATCTTTGGCTTACATGCAAAGATGGACCGTTGATTGTTGTTTATATATCTTTGGCTTACGTGCATTGATGGGCAGTTGTTGGTATGATTATAACCAGGGATTATTCGGTATAATCATGACCATTGTTAAAAACACGAATATCCTTGGCTCGTAGTGCATGGATAATTCATGGTCGTATTACTAATGAATAACCTTGGCCGTAGTGCGGGAATGATTCGATGATGTGGATTAATTATTAAGCTGAGTCTCAGCGATAACATATTGATAATACACTTTTGATTCGTAGAAGATAGTAGATATCATGCTCTACTTTACTCTTCTATATACAGTTGTATGTCTTTGGCTTGTAGAACAAAGATGAATTGTTGATGAATATCTTTGGCCCGTAGTGCAAAGATAAATTTATTAGTATGGTTATGAACAAGAATTGTGATTTGGTATAACCATGATTTTTGATGTTTCAGGTGAAGATAGGCGATGAAAATCATCTTCATCCTGGGTGCGAAGACGAATTTAGAATTACAATTACGATTATGAGTTATTCATATGATTGTGGACAGAAATTGTTGATTGATGTTACAGGGATAAAACATTTTTGGTAGACTTTTAACATGGAGAAGATAATAGACCTGATGGTCTATTTGACTCTCCTAATGGATTGCTCGTTCCGCTGCAACTATGGTTGAAAAGTTTTATCATCTACCATATGTTCTAAATCTCTGATTTATTATTGACGGAGGCTATTGATAATTTAATTATCTTTAGTCATGATATTCTTTACTGGGCTATTTGTGCTCACCCTTTGCTTCACAATTCCTTTCAGGTAATAAGAGTGTAGCTGAGTCGAGCGGGGATAACAGGGAAATAGTGTGACAACCCGATATTTTCTATATAAATGAATCATAAATTTTGCGTATAATTTTTTTTTATTTATTAAAATAAATATGAATGATATGTGTCAAGGTAATGTGTAATTATAATTATATGTGTGATAAATAAAATTTATTTATTACATCAAATATTACAAATAAATTTATTTTAGAATTATTGATTATTATCAATTATATTTTTATACTAATTAATTCCCTATTGGAAATGTTTTATTAATTATTTTTCAAGGAAGATATAATCTTATATTATTTAAATAAGGGTTAAGTTCAGATGACCACCTAGGGATTTGGGCGGTTTTTCACTTAATCACCTGTAGTCAGTAAAGCTACATTTAAACACCCGACGTTTTGAGTTGAAGTGAAAAAGTGCTTTCTGTCATAACTCTGTTACTTAAGTTGAATAAAGACTTAATTACCCTCGATATATATAAAAGACAGATGATTGTTCATCTCTCTCTCTCTCTGTTTTTCTAACAAATAAAAAACAGAGTAAACATCGAAACAATAATTCCTCGTTATATATAAATGTTTTCATCAAATAAATCTCACAATCATTCAAATCCCCAGGAACCAAATCATATCACAAGATTACTAAAAACTAAGCAATTCTATCAAAACTCTGTATTGAAGTTGTAAAGCATATATACTGTAAATATTAAGGGAGGCCCAAAACAGAGCAAATAATATACAAGCTCTTGTCATTCTTCAAAATTTTACACCCAAATTCACACAAATAACCCAAAATCTCTTAAATGAATTTCAACAATTGTGATATCAGCAAATATATACCAAGCTGATGCAAGCTCTCGACTTCATCAATAATCGACTTGAACTTATCAGAATAAACCCTTGATATATCATCTCTCTCATCTGCAATAGCAATACACTATGTATAAATATAGTACACTACATTTACAAACATATATACTCCCTCCTTTCCCCTTTTTGACTTTTATCAAAGTTAATTGCGAAATACTACAATTCAAATTGTACTGTGAATTATTTTAATTTTTCAAAAAAAAAAATTGTCTCCAGTATAGATAAATCAGAACAAAATTTTTGCCCATTGAAGTCAATACCTCTAATCAGAACAATTCAACACCCAGATAAATCTCTAATCCAGACTTCAATGGAAAAGATTGAAACTTTATAACCAAAAATAGAAAAGAAAGAAAAAAAAGCTAACAACTTACCGATTAGAAAGTCTTGAACAAATCTGATCAGTATAAAGGGAACGGATAAAATAAGATGAACTTTTGAGAGAAGAAATGCAATAGAAAATCAAAAACCAATCTATACATACATAATGATCTATATGTATGTATAGATCCCTCAATTAATTTAACACATCGCCTCACCTTTTTGCCCATAATTTAACACATCGCCTCGCCTTTAATCTCAACCATACACGCCTTACCTTTTTGCCCATAATTTAACACATCGCAGCACTGGAACATGTAAATCCAGAATATATGAGATCTACAAGAATTTCAAGTTGCATCTGCGCTAAATCCCTTCGGATCTGCGCTGCTTCAGAGAAAATGATGAAATGGGCGAGAGTGTTGGTGTGTTTGAAGGTTGAAGGAGAATAAGAGGAGAAGAGAGGAAGAAGAAGGGCATTTTAAGACATTTCCCATGTTTTTTTAAACAATTATAGTCTTTTCACGCGCTTTTGGCGTGTGACATACACGCATGGTTAAATTGGACGGAAAATGTGACGTTTTCACTTCAACTCAAAATGTCGGGTGGTTAAATGTAGCTTTACTGACTATAGGTGGTTAAGTGGAAAACCGCCCTAAACCCCAGGTGGTCATCTGAACTTAACCCTTTAAATAATATAGGAAATGATTTTAGAATAATTATTTATTTTAAAGATAAGAATGCGTGAAAGGTATTATATATGTATTTATGTGATGAATATAAAATATATTTATTACATGAATGGTTATGAATAATTTTATTTTAGAATTATTGTTCATTATAAATTATATTCTAATAATAATTAGTTTTATAGTAAAAATGTTTTTAATGTTTTTTTTCCATGAAAATATGATAATTATATTAATTGAATAATATATGATATGATTATAGAATTTTTATAATACTTATTTTATTATATGAATTTTGTTCAAGATATTAAGTTACTTATTTCTACTTAATTAATAAGGTTATATATGAAAGATAATTTAGATATGGAATCCAAACCCTGATTTTGGGTTTTGATCAAGGAATGAAAATAATAATATTATATTATTATTTGTTAATGTTATAGATATGTATGGTTATGTGTGTAATGTTAATGTGTGGAACAGTTTTAGTGTTAATGATAACCCTAATTTTGGTTATGGGATAAGGAATGATGATAATAATATAATACTAATTATATTTTGATTTTTCAGTGCTATGAATATGTACTGTATTTCTGTATTGATAATGGTTGGTCAATTACGGTGTATTATGACCAAACCTTAGTAATAATGTTAAATCCTAATTTGATATCCAAATTAGAGTGCAAGATTGTTTTATAAGTGTGTTATATAATTTATGGCATGTATTAAATGTATTAATTAGGTAAACCCTAATTAAAGTTCTAGAAACCTTAATAATTTTTAGAAAACCCAAAATTATTAAAAACCCTAATTTTAAGTGTTAAAACCCTAATTTGAAACTCAGTTGTGAGTTCAAGATTGTTGTTTAACTGTGTTATATGATATATGTTATGCATTATATAATTTTATTATTAAACCCTATTTAATATTTAGAAACCCTATTTAATAAATAGAAACTCTAGTTTCAAACTTGTAAACCCTAATTGATTTGAAACCCTAATGCGAAAGTCATACACGACTTTGAGAATTTGTAAAGTCGTTATGTAATCACGATAATGTGATTTATGATCGGTGTTTATGTATTAACCCTAATTAGGGAGAATCGTAATTATTCAAAATCCTTATTATTTTTCTATATTATAAACCCTAAATTCTAAATTAGTAACCCTAATATGTAATTGTAAACCCTAATTGTCAGTTTGGAAAATGTAATGCTAATTAGTGTTGCTTAAACCTAATTAGAAAAGTGTTATAATTAAAGACCTAAATTAAATTAGTAAACCCTAATTGGTATTTTTAGAAACTAAAATTTTAGTTTATTATTTTATTTTATTTTATTGTGCAAACTCTAGTTAAAAATCCTACAATTTGTGCTAAACCTTAGGATTAATGCGACAACCCGAGAATTTAGACAATTTATTAAAATCTTAAATGATTGATTTAAGGTTAAATAATAGTACCTAGACAGAAAATAAGTGTATGCGTTTGATGTTATTGGGATTGAATTTTGAGGATTTCAAAATTTCGGGGAAGAATATAGGTGAATTATTCAGGATTAAGGATTTATGTGATTATGTTCTGTGTTTATGGTTAATGATGTGTTCAGAATGTGGTTAAGGATCATGGGTTGATCAGATAATTTATATCTGTAACAAACCCTAAGTTTATATTAAGAACGACATCGTTCGGTTAGAAAACCCTAACGCCTAATAAGAAACCCTAGAAATCGGTTCTGGAAACCCTAGTTTCAGTTCCGGGAAATCCTAGAAATTATTTTTTCTAGTAGAAACCCTAATTCAAGGGTTTTAAACCCTAATGACCATTTTGGCCCTAAGTACTAAATTAGCATTTTTAATTAGGATAAATTAGTCCTAATTAACAAGATTGATACATGATTAGATAATTATGATATAATTAGGAAGCCATAATTATAAATTAGAAATCAAAATTTTCTATTATAAATTTAATTGGAAAATTTTTGAAAATCTAAGTTGCTAATTATTTGTGGGGTAAAATCTAAACCCTAAAGGGTTAAACCCTAAACCCTAACAAGCCCTAAACCCTAATGCAAAATCTAGAAATTAAAGGAAAGGACGAAAATGCCCTTTTAGTGTATTATTTTAGGAAGCTTGCAAATCTTGGCTAAATCTTGGTTGTTCAACAATCCTAGGCCTATACTTAGCCTAGCCATGTGCTACAAACCACAACAATCAGCCACTTGCTAGCCATTTCATTACATGTAGCAAATAAATAGATTAAGAGAGATAATGGACCACATTATTTTTTTCATTTTCTTCCAAGACCCTCTCTTTCTAAAATTCGAAATCTAGAGTGAGAGAGAAAGAAAAGATGAAGCATGATCGTCTTGTAGCAAGCTAAGGATCAGATCAATGTCAGAAATCATGGATCAAAGCTCAAAGTGGTATAAATCTTAAATTTTTAGAAATTATATGATCTGATGTTATATGTTGTAATTGATTGTGAAAAGTTGTGTAATGAGGTGTCTTTTAGTGATCTGGGTTGTTAAATCCCAGATCCATAACATCAAAGTACTCAGATTTGATTTTTTTTAGAAATCTAGAAATCTGCAAATTTAAGGCCTGACAGCCATATGTCAGGGCCTCTAGATCATTACTTGTTAATGTTTTGTTGTGTTGTAAGTTATATCTATGTAGTATGCCATGTAGGCTTCAATCTGTAACTGGAATCATGATCATACCATGTCTAGATCAAAAGATACGAGCGGTTAAACATGGTTGACCAACTCTGGAAAACCGTTTCTGGAAAAACCCAGAATTTTCCCAGATTTCTGACAAAGTTTTTAGGGCCCTGAATCTTACGGTTGTTTGATGTTTTGGTCCATTTGTTGGTTTGTACTTGTAGCCTGCTATGTGATCTACAGATCTAAGTCCTCATACCCACCAGATATTGATCAGAATCGATTATATTGTTGGTCAAAATGTGTTGACCGATCAGCCATATGAACTTTCTGGAAAAACCCAGAAAGTTCAACATCCGGTTCTTGAATACCACTTTGACCGAGCTAGATCTTTAGTTTGTGGTGTTAATTTGATGATCTGAGGCTATGTAGTTGTACTCTGACATCAATACTATAATTGTGAACCTTTATATCACACAAACCAGTCTTGGAATCGAAGCTATATGGATCCAAAGGAGGTACCTTGATTGTTCTTCATTTTCTGGGTAACCAAGAAAACGAAGAACACGACTGTTAGACATTTCGGGAGCCCAGATCTTACTGCTATGTTGTTGTTTGGTCATGAAATGAGTTTGTAGTTGTAGTACTACACAAGTACTACAATAGTAACCTCATAAGTTACCCAAAACGTATCAAGAACACAGATTAAATCGCGGTCAAACCAAGCCACTCGAACACTGTCAAGAACACTCAAGAACACCAATGGTGACAGACAAGTGTTGCTAAAGACCTTTAGCGACTAGTTTATTTATTAATTTCTGGAAATGAATTAAAAATTAGAAAAAAATGGTTTTTAATTATTAAAAATACAAAATAAATTATGAAAAATTATTTTAATGTCTGAAAAATAGTTTTTAACTATTTTGAGTATATTTTGAAAATATTTAATATTTTTGGAATATAAATGGTATTTATTTATTTAATTATAATATTAAATAAATTATTTAAAAATGGTTTTAATTCATGAAAAATCATGAAAAATAATATTATGGTATAAGAAAATATTTTAAGTTATTTTTGATGACTTTTAATATTTTGGGATGAATTTCATTAGTTAATAAATATTAATGATAATTAGTTTATTTAATAACTATATTAAATAAATTAAGGAAAAATGGAATTAATGCTTTATAAATAATATAAAAATGATTTAAGTGTTATCAAAATATTTGAAGTTATAAAATATAACTTTTGATATTTAGTCATGAAAATATTAATATTTTAATATTAATATTAATTATCGGATAATGGATTTAAGTGTTTAAAAATCATATAATTATGATTTTAAGGTATTAAAAAAAATACGTTGGTATATTATAATTATATTATAATATTATGTTATGATTTTTATTAATATTTTATAATAAATAAATATTACTGATTAAGGTATTATATAGTATTTAATTTATTTAAATACGATTTTACGGATTAAAAAATGTTGATAATTGATAATAATTATCCGAAAATTATTACGAGTCTAGGAAAAATATTTTGTCTGATTAGAAATTATATGTGATAATGGTTAAGTGCTTAGGCAGAGTTTAATTGAACTTAAACTCGATTTTTGTCCGACTAGACCGTTAGGATATTAGAATTGTGTCGGTTTCAACTCAGACTGCAATAGTTTGACTTGATACCTAGTTTTATGTGTGTTATAGACTGATAGGCTTATGTGCTATGTGTTTAGGTTATTCTGTGTATATGAATATAACAGTATTATACTGTGATGATATTATTCTAATATTGGAGATCTATATTATTAATATTAGGTCTTCGGGTAAAGCGTTATTAATTGCGTTGCGGTAATCAACGGTTTAGGCAAGTTTTCTTTTACTTAACTCTAATAAGAGTAGTTTCTTCAAGCTTATGGTTAATCATTGCTGATTGCCAAGAAAATTGTATTATGTACATCTTGCATGTATAAGTCAGGTATGAAAGGCTGATCACCTTCATTACTAGTTAGTTCAGAAATGTTTGTTCATGTATAATACTTGTTCAGTCAAAAATTTGTTCGTGCTAGTTCTCAATTATATTGATAAATTATAGCAAGCCATTATTCATACTCTTCAATCATGATATATCGTTATATTATTGTATAAAAACTTGCTGGGCAACTTTCATGCTCACCCTTGCTATATCATGATAAAACATTGCAGATAAGGCGAATGCGTTCGGATACAAGAAAAGGTTAAAGTCAAGTTCAGCTTGGGTTATAAAGTGCAGCTAGTTTGTAATAACATATTTGATCAATATTGTTGTGTAATAGATATTTTAGGAAATGTGTATTAAGTTAAGGTTACTCGACCTTGGGGAATAGTGTGTAATGTATTGTATAAACAATTTATGTTTATATCTTCCGCAATTAGTGATAGTAATAGCGTACCGAGTCCGCGGAGATTCGGGGCCCGGATTCGGGGTTACTACAGTTGGTATCAGAGCTGTTGGTTATGAAGCTTAGGTAGGAATACCTGAGACCAATAACCGCAGTGATTAGGATAAGATCTAACTCACATAGAGTTAGTTGGTCGGTAAGATTCAAAGATGAATCTCGGTGAGTGTAAAGACACAGAGTTCCCTAACTCTGATAATAAAGTTGAACAGTAACGGTAAATAGATCGAGTCTAAAAGACTGAAAGTGCAGGGATAGAAGATCGTAAAACAAAACGATCATAGGCATAGAAATAAATCGTAATATATACGATAAGATCACCCCGTGATCTGATAAGGTTATGACAGTCAGAAAGAATCAATCTTATGATTGAAAAGTTTACAGCAAGATGTTGTGTGTAAATTGTACTATGAACTTGTACTATGAAAACTCATGAAAGAGTTATGGATTATTAATACGAATTGAATTCGTATTGAAAAAGGTGGTTAAGATTAGGTGGGGATTTTAATGAGGACTCTTGTCAGCAACTGAGTTGTATGATTCCTTGTATGGGCGGGGAATTGTACTTGGTGTAAAAACTACTTGGTTGGTGGCATTGGTAATAATTGAAATGTTGTGTCACGCTAGTTATTATATATAGATAAATAGGTCATAGGTAGAGAATATAGGATTAAGTACGAGTTCTTAGAACTCATACTTATGTGACATTCTTAGCGCATAGTTATATGAAATGTTTATGAGCCCCTTAGCGAATGGACGCCAAAGGTCAGACTAGGGTAAGTTCGTAAACTCATATAATTGTGGCCAGGTTATGAACTCATAAGTGTGGTTTTATGAATTGGGTATAGTTGTGTGTGAATGGAGTGTTAAGGATTATAGAAGAAGATAGATTGTTAAGCAAATGATCATTAGTGGAGATTTATGTTTTCCTAAACCCCTAGCTTTGCTAAATCTCAATTTTTGACATCAAGCTAAATACGCATTATGTGCCTTTTAAAAAAATTGTTTTTATTTATCACTTATGTACCATGTAACCTGGTACAGAGATGATAAAAATGATGGAGTTATCAATGCAGAATTACTTGGTCTTGGATGTGATCTAAGGATCGTCAGCCCACTACAGTTTGATGTAGTATAACAAAGTCACAAAATGACGAAATCCTCAACGGACTGTTAAATACAGTGCGGTATCATGACATCATTCTCAAAAATGTTTATTGAAAGAAATTTCGCAAACCAAATTGTTTTGCTGTGGAATCAAATAAGACTGAGGTAAAATTTTTGTGCCTTTGGCAGTGATGGGAAAACAGATAAAATCAGTACTTGGCCAGTGCAGGGCATGACTTGATAATCACCCTTTTTGTCCGTAAGTAATGACGGTTTGCGGATGAATTTCCATAAAACCTTTGCGAAAATGAAAAACAAACAGTCTATACGATTCCTCAGCACAATTTTAAAATTTTTACCCTTGTGAGTGGTGTATTGGGTAGCATGTGAAATATGTGTGAATGGTGTAAGGTGCACGGTGTAAGGTGTAAGGTGAATTTCGGGGACGAAATTCTTAGAAGGAGGGGTGAATGTGACAACCCGAGAATTTAGACAATTTATTAAAATCTTAAATGATTGATTTAAGGTTAAATAATAGACCTAGACAGAAAATAAGTATATGAGTTTGATGTTATTGGGATTGAATTTTGAGGATTTCAAAATTTCGGTGAAGGATATAGGTGAATTATTCAGGATTAAGGATTTATGTGATTATGTTCTGTGTTTATGGTTAATGATGTGTTCAGAATGTGGTTAAGGGTCATGGGTTGATCAGATAATTTATATCTGTAACAAACCCTAAGTTTATATTAAGAACGACAGCGTTCGGTTAGAAAACCCTAACGCCTAATAAGAAACCCTAGAAATCGGTTCTGAAAACCCTAGTTTCAGTTCCGAGAAATCCAAAATCGTAAATCGGATATTGAAAACCCTAGATTGGGAATGCAATGTATGTACAAGGTTAAACGCCTATAATTTTTATTAATTAGGGAAAATCCTAAAGAAGTACTGGAAATCTTAATTGATTATTTGAAAACCCTAATACCAGATATGAAAACCCTAATTTCAGATTTTGATAAAATGAAACCCTAATCTGGGAATATAACGGAGAATTTTAATGCTTTAGTGCTATGAATTAAGTATTAATTAGGGTAAAGGTTGATTAATTAATAAACCCTAATTTCCAATTTTTGGAACCCTAAATTGTTCTGTCAGAAACCCTAATGCTCAATTGTGGTTTTAATTGCTAAAATTAGCAATGCTAATTAGGAAACCCTAATCCTAATTATTTCAATTTATGAGTAATTAGAAAACTCTAATCTAATTACGATGTTTAATTTCTAAATTAGAAAATTATTTTTTCTAGTAGAAACCCTAATTCAAGGGTTTTAAACCCTAATGACCATTTTGGCCCTAAGTACTAAATTAGCAATTTTAATTAGGATAAATTAGTCCTAATTAACAAGATTGATACATGATTAGATAATTATGATATAATTAGGAAGCCATAATTATAAATTAGAAATCAAAATTTTCTATTGTAAATTTAATTGGAAAATTTTTGAAAATCCAAGTTGCTAATTATTTGTGGGGTAAAATCTAAACCCTAAAGGGTTAAACCCTAAACCCTAACCAGCCCTAAACCCTAATACAAAATCTAGAAATTAAAGGAAAGGACGAAAATGCCCTTTTAGTGTATTATTTTAGGAAGCTTGCAAATCTTGGCTAAATCTTGGTTGTTCAACAACCCTAAGCCTATACTTAGCCTAGCCATGTGCTACAAACCACAACAATCAGCCACTTGCCAGCCATTTCATTACATGTAGCAAATAAATAGATTAAGAGAGAGAATGGACCACATTATTTTTTTCATTTTCTTCCAAGACCCTCTCTCTCTAAAATTCGAAATCTAGAGTGAGAGAGAAAGAAAAGATGAAGCATGATCGTCTTGTAGCAAGCTAAGGATCAGATCAATGTCAGAAATCATGGATCAAAGCTCAAAGTGGTATAAATCTTAAATTTTTAGAAATTATATGATCTGATGTTATATGTTGTAATTGATTGTGTAAAGTTGTGTAATGAGGTGTCTTTTAGTGATCTGGGTTGTTAAATCCCAGATCCATAACATCAAAGTACTCGGATTTGATTTTTTTTAGAAATCTGGAAATCTGCAAATTTAAGGCCTGACAGCCATATGTCAGGGCCTCTAGATCATTACTTGTTAATGTTTTGTTGTGTTGTAAGTTATATCTATGTAGTATGCCATGTAGGCTTCAATCTGGAACTGGAATCATGATCATACCATGTCTAGATCAAAAGATACGAGCGGTTAAACATGGTTGACCAACTCTGGAAAACCGTTTCTGGAAAAACCCAGAATTTTCCCAGATTTCTGACAAGGTTTTAGGGCCCTGAATCTTACGGTTGTTTGATGTTTTGGTCCATTTGTTGGTTTGTACTTGTAGCCTGCCATGTGATCTACAGATCTAAGTCCTCATACCCACCAGATATTGATCAGAATCGATTATATTGTTGGTCAAAATGTGTTGACCGATCAGCCATATGAACTTTCTGGAAAACCCAGAAAGTTCAAGATCCGGTTCTTGAATACCACTTTGACCGAGCTAGATCTTTAGTTTTTGGTGTTAATTTGATGATCTGAGGCTATGTAGTTGTACTCTGACATCAATACTACAATTGTGAACCTTTATATCACACAAACCAGTCTTGGAATCGAAGCTATATGGATCCAAAGGAGGTACCTTGACTGTTCTTCATTTTCTGGGTAACCCAGAAAATGAAGAACACGTCTGTTAGACATTTCGGGAGCCCAGATCTTACTGCTATGTTGTTGTTTGGTCATGAAATGAGTTTGTAGTTGTAGTACTACACAAGTACTACAATAGTAACCTCATAAGTTACCCAAAACGTATCAAGAACACAGATTAAATCGCGGTCAAATCAAGCCACCCGAACACTGTCAAGAACACTCAAGAACACCAATTGCGACAGACAAGTGTCGCTAAAGACCTTTAGCGACAGTTTATTTATTAATTTCTGGAAATTAATTAAAAATTAGAAAAAAATAGTTTTTAATTATTAAAAATACAAAATAAATTATGAAAAATTATTTTAATGTCTGAAAAATAGTTTTTAACTATTTTGAGTATATTTTGAAAATATTTAATATTTTTGGAATATAAATGGTATTTATTTATTTAATTATAATATTAAATAAATTATTTAAAAATGGTTTTAATTCATGAAAAATCATGAAAAATAATATTATGGTATAAGAAAATATTTTAAGTTATTTTTGATGACTTTTAATATTTTGGGATGAATTTCATTAGTTAATAAATATTAATGATAATTAGTTTATTTAATAACTATATTAAATAAATTAAGGAAAAATGGAATTAATGCTTTATAAATAATATAAAAATGATTTAAGTGTTATCAAAATATTTGAAGTTATAAAATATAACTTTTGATATTTAGTCATGAAAATATTAATATTTTAATATTAATATTAATTATCGGATAATGGATTTAAGTGTTTAAAAATCATATAATTATGATTTTAAGGTATTAAAAAAATACGTTGGTATATTATAATTATATTATAATATTATGTTATGATTTTCATTAATATTTTATAATAAATAAATATTAATGATTAAGGTATTATGTAGTATTTAATTTATTTAAATACGGTTTTACGGATTGAAAAATGTTGATAATTGATAATAATTATCCGAAAATTATTACGAGCCTAGGAAAAATATTTTGTCTGATTAGAAATTATATGTGATAAGGGTTAAGTGCTTAGGCAGAGTTTAATTGAACTTAAACTCGATTTTTGTCCGACTAGACCGTCGGGATGTTAGAATTGTGTCGGTTTCAACTCAGACTACAATAGTTTGACTTGATACCTAGTTTTATGTGTGTTATAGACTGATAGGCTTATGTGCTATGTGTTTAGGTTATTCTGTGTATATAAATATAATAGTATTATACTGTGATGATATTATTCTAATATTGGAGATCTATATTATTAATATTAGGTCTTCGGGAAAAGCGTTATTAATTGTGATGCGGTAATCAACGGTTTAGGCAAGTTTTCTTTTACTTAACTCTAATAAGAGTAGTTTCTTCAAGCTTATGGTTAATCATTGCTGATTGCCAAGAAAATTATATTATGTACATCTTGCATGTATAAATCAGGTATGAAAGGCTGATCACCTTCAATACCAGTTGGTTCAGAAATGTTTGTTCATGTATAATACTTGTTCAGTCAAAAATTTGTTTGTGCTAGTTCTCAATTATATTGATGAATTATAGCAAGCCATTATTCATACTCTTCAATCATGATATATCGTTTTATTATTGTATAAAAACTTGCTGGGCAACTTTCATGCTCACCCTTGCTATATCATGATAAAATATTGCAGATAAGGCGAATGCGTTCGGATACAGGAAAAGGTTAAAGTCAAGTTCAGCTTGGGTTATAAAGTGGAGCTAGTTTGTAATAACATATTTGATCAATATTGTTGTGTAATAGATATTTTAGGAAATGTGTATTAAGTTAAGGTTACTCGACCTTGGGGAATAGTGTGTAATGTATTGTATAAACAATTTATGTTTATATCTTTAGCAAATAGTTATAGAAATAGTATACCGAGTCCGAGGTTTTGGGACTTGGATTCGGGGCTACTACAATTAAACCCTAAGGGTTTGCCAAGTTCCATTTTTGCCATTAAATTGGAAAAACAAATGGCCAATTGATAGAAGAAAAAAAAGGAAATGTCCAAAATGTCCTTTTTATTATTTTAGTGAGGTTGCTTGAAAATCTTGGCTTATATTTGGTTGTTCACCAACCCTAGTTCTAACCTAGCCCTAGCATGTGACATAAAGCCAGCACATTTCAGCCACCTAGCAGCCATATTCATTGCATCTATATATAATATATATATATATATATATATATATATATATATATAGATTAGAGCGAGAAAATGTTGCATTATTGCTCAAATATTTCATCAAGCTCCTCCTAGACCCTCTCTCTCTCTAAAAACTTCGAAATTATATAGTATATCAGTCCTAAATCAAAGCCCCACGTTTACCAAAAACAGATGAAGAAGTCAGAATCAAGAATTGGATCGAAAAGGTATAAACCCTAGGCCAAAAATCTGTCCAATTTTCTGTTGTTAGATTTTATGTTTGATGTGTTAAACATGTTGATTATGGTGTCAATAGATGATCTGGGTTGCTAGATGTTAGATCCATAACATCTAGAAGCTCGGATTTGATGATTTTGCAAATATGGAAAAATTATGTTTTGTGGTCTGACAACGATGTCAGTGGCCACAGATCCTTGATGGTTTATGATTTGTGTTGTTTTTAAGTTGTTATGTGTAGCCTGTATTGTGGTATGTAATCTTCAAGTGGAATAAAGGCCATTTGATGTCTAAAATAGAAGTTATTTACGGTCAAAAGTAGTTGACCGGCCATGACCGGGCGTTTCTGGGTAACCCAGAAACAGCCAAGAACCGGTCTGACAAGATTTTGGTCCGGCTAGATCGTTCAGTGTATTTATGTTTTGTTGTTTGTGTTGAATCTAGGTTATAGTATGTTAGTTCAACTCATGATCCATGCTTTTAGAACCTATAAATAATTCTTGTACTGGTTTTGGTAGTTGGTCAAACGAGGTCAGACGATCATGAACTCAGTTTTCCGGGTAACCCAAAAAAACTGATGAACATGATCTCTGACAGACTTTGACCGGATCAAATATGCTTTATTTATTGTTGATATGTTGATGTTTTGTAATGAAATTGTTGTATCACATGTTGTCTACAAGCTGGAACTTTTAGATCATAAAACCATCACCTAAATCACAAGTTGTGAAAGCCCAAATATGAGCAGTCGAACTGTTCTTCATTTCTGGGTAACCCAGAAAATGAAGAACAGCTCTGACAGCTATTTTGGACGCTTAGATCTTTCTTGTTATGTATTGTTTGAGCAATATTGATGTTGGATAATGTAGTACTGCACAAGTACTACAAGATCTGATGATTAGATTTTCCAGAAACACATCACACACGATTTTAATGTTGGTCAAAGTAGTAACCAGGTAATCTGCTATGAAGATTTGGGCTTGTTTGAATAACTTGAAGAACACCTATAGCGACGATTCTGTCGCTATAGGTGATCTTTAGCGACAGATAATATATAATTTTCTGGAAATTAGTTAATAAATTGAAAAAAATAGTTTTAAATTATAAAAAATACAAAATAAATTATTAAAAATTATTTTAAATTCTTAAAATTAGTTTTTTAATTATTTTAAATATATTTCATAAATATTTAATATTTTTGAAATATTAAAAGTATTTAATTTATTTAATTATAATATTAAATAAATTATTTAAAAATAATTTTAGTATTTGAAAAATCATTTAAAATTATATTATGGTATAAGAGAATAATTTAAGTTATTTTTGATAACTTTTAATATTATGTGATAATTGTCATTAATAAATTAATATTAATGATAATTAATTTATTTATTAAATGAATTACATAAATGAATTAAAAATGATTTTATTAAATTAAAAATCATTTTAAATAAGAATAAGGTATTTAAAAATATTTTAAGTTATAAAATATAACTTTTAATATTTAAAGGTAAATTTCATTAATTAATTATTATTAATGATATTAAAGTTATTTAATAATTATAATAAATAATTTAGTTTAAAAATGATTTTTAATATTATAATAATCATTTTAAATGAAAATAAAGTGTTTAAAGATATTTTAAGTTATAAAACATAACTTAATTTCATTAATAATTTAATATTAATGATATTTATTTAATGATTAATGATATTAAGTTTATTTAATAATTATATTAAATAAATAGTTTAAAAATAGTTTTATTTATTTAAAAATCATTTAAAAAGGATATAAGTGAATTAAAAATATTTTAAGTTATAATTAATGACTTTTAATATTTGGATAAATAGTTCATTAATATTTAAATATTAATGGTAATTATTTAAGAATGATTTTTAATGTTTTAAAAATCATTTAAGGGTAATATAAATGTTTTAAAAATATTTTTGAGTTATTATACATAACTTTAATATTTTGGCAATGATTTCATTAATAGTTTAATATTGATTAAATGTTAATGATAATATAATTGTTTGATATTTAAATCATTTAATAATGATTCTTATATTTCAAAAATTATGGTAAATGGTAATAATTATTTAATAATTATTATAAGACTATGAAAAATAGTATGATTGATATTTAAGTTAACTATTTGGATATTGAACTTCGGGATAGAGTCTTAGACTCGATTTTTACCCGATAAAGTTGTCGGTAGACCGACATGTTTCAGAAATTGATCTGGACTTAGATAGATTGTTTGGATAACTGTTTATTTATGATTCAATGGTTGTTAAAGTTGTGTGACAATGTGATTAGGAATGTGTTGATGTTTGTTTGTGAGTCAACGATTGTTGAACATGTGTGATAATGTGAATAGAGAATTAATGTGCTGACTGCAATAGGCAGTGTTATGTGTACGTTATGTTGTACTAATCAGTAAAATGATTTGATTAATGATAGGTCGTGATAGAAAAGATAAATCTAAGTTGCGTAATTGTAAGCAGCGCATCAGGCAAGTATCCTAACTTTGAATTTTCTTTATGCAATGAACAAGTGTAAGAATGTTTCAGAATTATATTATTATTATACAGATTGTTAAACCTATATTATATACGCCCATTGATTATCAACATGTTAGTATATGATAATTCAGATATATATTATGTTCGTTAATTTCTATAAATGATTATACAAGTGTCCCCACTTGGATAATCATTGTAATTAATCACATATTGATACACCTTTGATATACATATATGTTGAATTATATAAGACCTTTGTTATGAAAACCCGACAGATATGAACATCCTGGTAATGGGAAAAAAAATTGCGCTACGGCGGACAAAGGATGAACGATAATATCGTTCTAGCAATGTAGTATTGATCAATACAGGGCCCATGGACTGTACACCCTCAGGCCCGCAAGCAATGTCGGTTTACAGATGAATTTTTGTTTAACCTTTTCGAAAATAAAAAACAATGTTCATAGTATGTCACAGAAACCCCATGTATAGTCAATACACAGTTTCACAAATTTGAACAAGGGTTGTTATGTTATTATTATTGGTACAGATTAATTCACAACTATTGACTGGTTTTAGAAGAATATTATAAAGAAAACATTTAAATTCTTTCAGCTTATATATATATAATACTTGTTGGGCACTCAAATGCTCATCCTTGCTTAATTTAAATGTTTTCAGCTAAGTGTGAACAGCTAGAAGGCTCGGCCAGGATCAAGTGAAAAAGGAAAGCAAACACAATTTGTTTATTTGTATCATTTGTAATAGTTAGGCTGTACTAAGTTATGATATGTAATATATATCATGCAAAGAATGTAGTAAAGGTTGTGTACTTGGGATTAGACTCTGATAAATGTAAGATAAGTTTAAAATTTATATTATTGTTATTATTATTAGTAATATTTCCGCTCATAGAAATGGTATCGTGAAGTACCGAGTTTGGGTTTTCAAGTATCCGGGTTCGGGGACTTTACAAATAGTGTGATGGTCTGAGACTTTCAAAGTTTCTCAATACATTATAAAACGACATGACATGCAAAAGATAATTGTATTGAGGACCTAAGATGTGTGTTTCGTATTTTATACATCACTTAATAATTGATTTTGGCAAACAACAATAGGGTGATGAGAATCCGACTTTGAAAGCATCAAAAGTGCACCTCATTAGAATGAATATGATAGTAATCTTCTCGTTCTTCTTTGGGGTCTTAAAATATTTGTTGTTGTATTTTTATATGGCATTGTAACAATTTGAGTTTGGATACTGTCTACGAGATAATATTGTATTAAAACTCACATCTTATGTGTTGTCGTACTCTGCACGATAGTTCAACAGTTGTATAAATAAAGTTTGTATTTGATTTTTATAGTGTGATATCTGGCGACTCAAATGGGTCGTGTAGACTTATTTTGGGGCGTCACAAATGGTATCAGAGCTTAAGGATATGGTCGCTGGCAGAGATATGAGTCTAGAACTAGGAGGGGAGAGACGAGTAATATACTTCGCTAGTGTGTGACTTACCTAAGCTGAAATTGTTTACTTGATAAGATGACAAATTGTGATATGTCAATTAACCTTTGTTTTGAAGGTATATTATAGAATGATATCAGAAATATAGGAGATGAGCAATGGGAAAATCATGACACAGAGGAAATAACCAAGAAGGTACGATCCGAAAAGAAAGCAAGGTATTCTCATCTCTTAGAACTACCAGGTACGTAAATTTCTAGGGCGAAATTTCATAAGGAGGGGAGATTGTGAGACCCCGAATTTTATGAAATGAAAGTATTCAATTTTCTTATAATTATTCTATTTAGTAAATGGTTAAATTGATAAAGGGTTAAAGTTAAGGGTGATGTGTGAAAATTTTTGCAAAGTATGCAAGTTGTTATAAAATATTCGTTTGGTCATGGAATATTCTTTTTGTCGGGGAGTATCCGTAAAACGACACAATCATTGGTGGAACAAACAACAGAAGTATTGTCGTAGTAAGGAAACGACAGAATTATCTTTTTATAAAAATAACTACGAAAGTGTTACCGTTAAAACTGTTAAACTACTCGGTAGTAAAAGTACAGTAATACGCGTGATTGCATAGTAACAAACGGTATTGATTATCGATGCTTACGTGAGAAGTCACTCAGTTATACTCAATTATTATTACAGTAATTGCTGCATCATATCTCTCATATTATTGATTCAGTTATTGTCATAGTATCATCTGCATAATATTTTATATATAATTGAATCAATAATTGAGAATATTGACAATGTCTAGAAGTTCTGTCAATGAGAGGTTTGGTCACCTAATTATGCGCCAATAGGGAGAAACCCTTATCGAAAAGCCCCCTCTTTCCTGGGAACGACCTGGTTGTTAAATGTTGTGAGTTATAATATTAATGATGAATGTTATAAAAAATTAAATTTGAGTTCGGAGTTGAATTTGGAGACGCAAACGTGATATTTGAGTCCGAAACAATGAAATTAATATAAATAAACTATAAACAAAAAATTTGTTGGGGTTGACTTTTTGGTTAAAAAAGTTAATAGTTGACTTTTTCGAAAAAAGTCAAACTTCAAAATTTCAAAAATGAAATTTTTGAGAAAGATATTTCTATTGTGTTGGGATTGTTAGTGTTAGTGGAAAGAGACATTTATTTCGATATTAATTGATATCTAGAAGTTTTACTGACCAATCGGGTAATTAATCGGATAAATGAGCAATTAGTTGCTATTAATTCACATGATTATAACTATTTGTTTACATGTGTATTCTATTGATTCACATTCATATACTATTAGGGGAGTTGGTGCAAGGTTGATAATACTTGCATGACTAAGTTAAAAATAAAGGTATTGATGGAGGTATTATACTGTAATTCGTATTTTCACATGATTATCACTATTGATTCACATGATTGCACAATTGATTCACATTATTTACTATTAGGGGAGGTGGTGAAATTTTGATAATACTTGTAGGACTAAATTAAAAATAAAAAAAAAGTTAGAGGTATTGTACTGTAATATTTCGAGCCCCAAAACGTGCAATTATCGAAACTCTATTTTCCTATAAATAGAAGCTCATTCTTCCTTCATTTCTCACCAATTCACTAAAGCTTTAGAGCAATTATTATAGAGAGAAATTATAAAGAGAAAGAAAAAGAGAAGTCTGCTACCTCTCTACTCCAATATCCAGTTTCTTTCTAAGGTAAGGGGTATTATTTCTTTTATATTCATAAATAGAGCTATTTTTATTCCATTCCTTATTATTATGTTGGAATAACCTGTCTATGCGAAGTACTACATACATGGTGAAATTCTTCTATTATTCCATTCTTTATTATTCTGTTAGAATATCCTGTCTGTGCGGATTACGCATGACCTGGTTCCATTCTTTATTATTCTGTTGAAATAACCTATCTGTGCAGGTTATCGCATGCATGGTGAATTTTGTTGTTATTCCATTCTTTAATATTCTGTTGAAATATCCTGTCTGTGCGGATTACGCATGACCTAGTTCCATTCTTTATTATTCTGTTGGGAATAACCTGTCTCTACGGTCTATCGTATGCATGGCGAATTTTTCTGTTATTCCATTCTTTATTATTCTGTTGGAATAACCTGTCTATATGGATTACCGCACGCATGATGACTGATCCTTTGTATTATTCCTTATTAAATTGTAGAAATGATCTGTCTACGTGGATAACCGCATGGCGGGTGAAAATCCATTTGCAGTTTCGTAATTTTTCAGACCCTCAAAAATTCTGGAAAAATTTGAAATGATAATTTGATGAGTTTTCTATATTGTGTCCAAAGATGGCGATTTTTGGATGTATAGATTAAGAGTTATGGATTTTATGTGAAAAGACTATTTTAAAAGTAAACCCTTATAACTCCTTGTGGTTAACTCCAAAATTAGTGAAATTTTTATTGGGAGTACATGTATAAAACATGAGTATACACTGTAAATTTTGGAATTTTTGGACAAAAGCACAATTTATGATAAATGTCTAAATATTCGGTAGTTTTGGCCATATGAAAAATAGTAAATGAATTTTAAAAATTCTGAAAAAAATATATGTTCAATATGGGACTATATTCTGCTAAATCCAAGAAAATAAATATTTTTGGGACTGATTTGGTATTTATCATGAAAATGAAATAGTTATGAGTAAATGAATTAAATATGTTATGTGAAGTAACAAAATTAGAAAATAGGATTTTAAGGCTTGGGAATCCTATATAGGGTATATGCAGATTTTTGATGAGGGGATTTGATCATTGGTGATGAAATCTTATGAGTATGACATTTTTGAATGATTAAAATGCATTATTTGGTAAAGTGTAAACAATTGAGATAAATTGTTTATAAGTTTAAGAAGTGATTAAAATATTGTTATAATATTAATAATATTAGATTATGAGTTTATTAAGTGATTGATAATATTTGGATAAATTTAAAGTCTTTAATATTTATCCTTGTTTTCGCTTATATCATGGTCATCATCCTCACGCTTATATTGTGATGAAAGTCATCTTTGGCTTACGTGCAAAGATGGACTGTTAATTATTAGTTTTTTAGTTGTATATCTTTGGTTTACGTGCAAAGATGGAATGTTGATTAATGGTTTTATAGTTGTATATCTTTGTCTTACGTCCAAAGATGGATGGTTGTATATCTTTGGCTTACGTGCAAAGATGGACTGTTAATTATTAGTTTTATAGTTGTATATCTTTGGCTTACGTGCAAAGATGGACGATTGATTATTGGTTTTATAGTTGTATATCTTTGGCTTACGCGCAAAGATGGACCGTTGGTTATTGATTGTATATCTTTGGCTTACGTGCATTGATGGGCAGTTGTTGGTATGATTATAACCAGGGATTATTAGGTATAATCATGACCATTGTTGAAAACACGAATATCCTTGACCCATAGTGCATGGATAATTCGTGGTCGTAATACTAATGAATATCCTTGGCCGTAGTGCAGGAATGATTTGATGATGTGGATTAATTATTAAGCAGAGTCTTAGCGATAACATATTGATAATACACTTTTAATTCGTAGAAGATAGTAGATATCATGCTCTACTTGACTCTTTTATATACAGTTGTATGTCTTTGGCTTGTAGAACAAAGATGAATTGTTGATGAATATCTTTGGCCCATACTGCAAAGATAAATTTATTAGTATGATTATGAACAAGAATTCTGATTTGGTATAACCATGATTTTTTATGTTTCAGGTGAAGATAGGCGATGAAAATTATCTTCATCCTGGGTGCGAAGAGGAATTTAGAACCACAATTATGATTATGAGTTATTCATATGATTGTGGACAGGAATTGTTGATTGATGTTACAGGGATAAAACATTATTGGTGGACTTTTAACATGGAGAAGATAATATACCTGATGATCTATTTGACTCTTCTAATGGATTGCTCGTTTCACTGCAACTATGGTTAAAAAGTTTTATCATCTACCATATGTTCTAAATCTCTGATTTATTATTGACGAAGGCTATTGATAATTTAATTATATTTAGTATTGATATTCTTTACTGGGCTATTTGTGCTCACCCTTTGCTTCACAATTCCTTTCAGGTAATAAGAGTGTAGCTGGGTCGAGCGGGGATAACAGAGAAATAGTGTGATGGTTCGAGACTTTCGAAGTTTCTCAATACATTATAAAATAGCATGACATGCAATAGATAATTGTATTGAGGACCTAAGATGTGTGTCGTATTTTATACGTCACTTAATAATTGATTTTGGCGAACAACATTAGGGTGATGAGAACCTGACTTTGAAAGCGTCAAAAGTGCACCTCATTAGAATGAATATGATAGTAATCTTCTCGTTCTTCTTTGGGGTCTTAAAATATTTGCTGCTGTATTTTTATATGGCATTGTAACAATTTGAGTTTGGATACTGTCTACGAGATAATATTGTATTAAAACTCACAATTTATGTGTTGTTGTACTCTGCACGACAGTTCAACAGTTGTATAAATAAAGTTTATATTTGATTTTTATAGTGTGATATCTGGCGACTCGAAATGGGTAGTGTGGACCTATTTTGGGGGCGTCGCAGCTAAGTACATAAGATGTTCAAGCTTAAAGACATCTTAGCAGCAGGGTAATAACAACAACAACAAGCCAGGGCCTAAGGGGTCCTTGTCTAGAGGGACTAAATGAAGTTCTAAGCCTGCCGGGCTTGAAGAGTTCCTAGGGAACTAGAGGAGTTCCAAGCCTGCTGGACTTGAAGAGTTCTTAGTGAACTGAAGTTCCAAGGCTGCTGGCCTTGAAGGAATTTTAGTGATTCAGGGTGCTGCCCTTCCATAGTGAAAATCCTGCTAGTTTAAAACAGAAGAGTGGATTAGGAGCTTGAGTCTCTGAACCACTTAAAATCCCTTGTGTCATTTACTTTATGTCATTTACATTATGTACCTAACTGCCATAACTGATATGTATATATTAACTGCTTACAACTTAACTAACTCTAAGAACAATGTCTATATGATTATGAATATATCAATGAAGGGGATCTTTTACTTATTCCACTATGCTTGAAAAGATTCTTATGTTTGTAGTATGCTAAGTCATTAGCAATACAAAATAAAAGACAAAAGTATTTGAAAATGAAAAAGGATCTATTCAACCCCCCTTCTAGATCTATTGTGTGCCTACTGGGAACTAACAATTGGTATCAGAGCAAGTTCTCATGCTATATTCAAAAGTTAATTGCTTTGAGTCTGATTCTAGGCACAAACATTGTTCTAAACTTAGTTTAGTAGTAAGTCACTTGTAAATGCAGATGGGCTCACAAGTTGGAAATATTGTGTACAGGTAAATGTGTATATACACCTAAAGCTGCTCAGATTGGTCCATGTTCTTAAATGCCATAACAACAATACCAATCCTTGCTCATAGTCAATCTTGTAGTCTGAAAAATAGATATGGGAGCTCAAGAGGCATCAACTGTGAGACCCCAAATTTTATGAATAAAGATTTAAATTTCTCAAAATATTTTCTTTGAATATTATGGTGTGAATTTGATATAATGTTATAGTTGTGGGTAATATTTATAAATTTTGCAAAGTATACAAGTTGTTATATAATATTTGATTGCTCGGGGAATATTCTTTTTATCGGGGAATATCCGTACGACGGCACAATCATTGGTGGACCCCACAACAGAAATATTGTCGTAGTTAGAAAATGATAGAATTATCTTTTTATAAAAATAACGGCGAAAATGTTACCATTAAAACTGTTGAACTACCCGGTAGTAAAAGTACAGTAATACGTGTGGTTGCATAGTAGCACACGATATTATTTATTGATGCTTACGTAAGAAGTCACTCAGTTATACTCAATTATTGCTACAGTACTTGCTACATCATATCTCTCATATTATTGATTCAATTATTGTTACAGTATCATATGTATAATATGTTATATTATTAAATCAATAATTGAGACTGCAAAATTATTTATATTATTATTTGCAATATTGACAATGTCTAAAAGTTCTATCAATGAGAGGTTTGGTCACCTAATTGCACACTAATAAGGAGAAATCCTTATCGAAAAGCCCCCTCTTTCCTGGGAACGATCTGGTTGTTAAATATTATGAATTATAATATTAATGATAAATAAGTTTGTGTTGATTAAAGATGAAATTGATAGTTCCATTGTGTTGGAATTATTAGTGTTAGTAAAAATCAACATTTATTTCGATAATAATTGATGTCTGGAGGTTATATTGACCAATTGGGTAATTAACCGGATAAATGAGCAATTAATTGCTATTAATTCATATTTTATAACTATGTGTTCACATGTGTGTACTATTGATTCACGTGATTTACTATTAGAGGAGTTGGTGCAAGATTGATAATACTTGCATGACTAAGTTAAAAATGGAGGTATAGATGAAGGTACTATACTATAATTAATTTTTTCACATGTTTAGAACTATTGAGTCACATGATTTACTATTGATTCACATGATTTACAATTAGGGGAGGTGGTGCAAGTTTGATAATACTTGCATGACTAAATTAAAAATGAAGAAAAAGAGGAAGGTATTATACTGTACTATTTTGAGCCCCAAAACGTGCAATTATCGAAACTATATTTTCCTATAAATAGAAGCTCATTCATTCATTATTTTTTATCAATTCACTAAAGCTATAAAGCACTTATTATAGAGAGAAATTACTAGAGAGAAAGAAGAAGAGAAGTCTGCTACCTCACTATTACAGTATCTAGTTTCTTCTAAGGTAAGGGGTATTATTCTTTCATATTCATGAAGAGAGTTATTTTCTTTCAATACTCGTAAAGGTTGTTATTCCATTCTTTATTATTATGTTGGAATAGCCTGTCTATGAGAAGTACCACATACATAGTGAAATTCTTCTGTTATTCCATTCTTTATTATTCTGTTGGAATAACTTGTCTATGCGGTCTATCGCATGCCTGGTGAATTCTGTTGTTATTCCATTCTTTATTATTCTATTCGAATATCCTGTCTGTGTGGATTACGCATGACCTGATTCCATTCTTTATTATTCTGTTAGAATATCCTATCTGTGCGGATTACGCATGACCTGGTTCCATTCTTTATTATTCTGTTGGAATAACATGTCTATGTAGGATTATCGCATGCATGGTGAACGATCCTTCGTATTCATTCTTTATTAAATTGTGGAAATGATCTGTCTACGTGGATTACCGCATGGCGGGTGAAAATCCATTTGCAGTTTCGTATATTCTATAATACTTGTATGAGTTATCATTTCTTTTGTACTCGTCATGGAATATTATTTTCTTTGGTATTTTTCTTTTATGAATTACTATTCATGGGTTACTATTCACTCTAGTATTATTCACTCGGGTTTTCGGGGCACTTTTCGTGCTGGAGTACTATTCACGAGTTACTATTCACGGGTTACTATTCACCTGATTACTATTCACTCTAGTATCATTTACTCGGGTATTCGGGATACTTTTCGTGTCGAGGGTACTATTCACGAGGGTACTATTCCTGAAGTATTATTCACGGGGTACTATTCACCCAAAAAATATATTTCTTTTCTGTCCAAATTATTTTTGGTGCATGAATATTATTCTTGAATTTTACTCTACAAAGCAGTATCATGTTGACAATTTGGACGTTATTGATTCCTGGATAAATTAAATTATAAATCTTTAAAATTTATCCTTAAACTTGTTTTATTGAATTATTATGTCATTATCATCATCCTCATGCTTATATTGTGATGAAAGACATCTTTGGCTTACTTGCATAGATGGACTTGGTATGATTATAACCAGGGATTAATCAGTATAATCATGACCGTATGTGACGAATGATGTGGTAAAAGTCCTCATTGGCCTGTAGTTCATTGATGGACAGTTGTTGGTATGATTATGACCAGGGATTATTCGGTATAATCATGACCATTGATGATTACATGAATATCCTTGGTCGTGGTGCAGGGATGATTCGATTTTATTTATTAAGTTGAGTCTCAGCGATAAAGTTGATGAAAAACTTTTTAAATAATAGAAGATAGTAGATTTTATGCTCTACTTGACTCTTCTAATGGATTGCTTATTCCGCTGTAGTTGTTGATCTAAAACTTGTTGTCTATTATATTTTATCAGTTGTTATACTATTGAAGGATAAGGATAATTTATTCTGCATTATCTTAGTCATAATATTTTTTACTGGCTAGTTGAGCTCACCCTTTCTTTCACTATTCTCTTCAGGAAATGAGAATATAGCTGGGACTAGTCGGGGAACGGAGTGATGGTCCAGATGATAGCATTAGTAGTCCTCACTATTTTGTTAAATAGTGTGACAATAAATGTAATGAGGACTCCTTTGAGTGTGAATATTTTCTAGATGACAATATTCTTATTAAAACTCTCAGTTTATGTTTTGTCATATTTTTCACGACTGTTGTATTAAAGAAGTTTGTATTTAATTTCGGTATCAAATATAAAAGGCCATATATGCTAAGAAGTACTCATTCAGAGAAGAAAGAAGAATCTCTCAAATTTATATTTGGCCAACCAATAGCTGGATGTGAATCTTGAGGACTCAAGGTTGTCAAAGAACTAAAGATGTCAAGATTCTATGAGCCTACATCTTCAAGACTATGACTGATTGATCAAAGGACAAATGGAGCAACAAGCTGTAAGAAGTGATGGAAAAAGTATGCACATCAATGCCTAACCTCAGTATATCAAGATAAATGACTGTCAAGAAAGTGACAATGTAAAGGTACTGGTTTCTCATCAGTATAAATGTGTACATCATATGGCACCACCATATGCACTATAACTGTATTCTTTCAAGAGACCATACTCTACCTAAAAAGGAGAAGAGAGAAAGTACACTGAAGTTGGAAACTCAAATGCTAACAAACTTTCTCTCCATTCAAATTTTAGGTTGAAGATAACATCTTGAAAGAAGTCTGAAATAGGTCATAAGCATACCAAGGTTTAATTATTCTTAAGTGGAAAAATCTTTGCTGATGAGTCAGTATGTATGCACAAACCTATGTTCTAAATTTTTAGTAACACATAGAGCATGATCAGTTCTACAAGAGTATCTTGAAGATTCGTAGAAACTGATCACCTCCATGAATCAATCAGATACAAATAAGTGTTAGAGTTGATTCTCACTCTGTGAACATTTAAACTTTATGAACATAACCAAGCAAATGATAAAACCATCAAAGAAAAAGAGTGTCTTGTTAAAATGGTTAATCTTATATACACTCATCATCATCCATCTTAAAATGTAATATCTAAATTGGATACATGCATGAATATGATTGGTGGTGATCAATATGATGAAAGTTCAAACACATGAGGAACGGGGATTTTTAAGGCTAACCTGGAAGGACCCATTTAACCATGGGTACCAAAAATAGAAATTTATCTAAACTGCAGGTACTTGGTCTATCTGACCACACTAAGGAATGCGGAAGCAGAAGACTTCAGTCAAGAGGATTCAAACCAGCAGAAGGCTTAAGACATTTCAGAAATGATTCTGACAAAATTCTTATTTATCAAAGCCTGTGCTTGAAAATTATTGAGCTAACATAAATAAAGCTCACATGGTTGTTGATCTCTATATGTAAGCAGAACTCCGCAAGCACAAACTGTCAAAAGAAGATTACGTTCGTAGTACTGTCAAATGATCATAGAGTGAACAGTCCTGAAGATATCCATTTCTATGATGCAAGAAGATTTAATTGATAATGATGACTTCAGTCAGAAAGAGATATGCAAGGATTCCTTCTGATGCACATTAAGAAGAAGCACATCTCTCTGAGAAGACAGTATCAACCATGGGGGAGCAATTATCTGCTAAAGAACATCAGCACTAAAAATTTCAGAAATATACTATGACATAATATACCAGTTACAGAGTCCCAAAACTTTGTGACTAACGAACCAAATGGAGATCCATAGTCAGTAGGAACGTCTCAAAACATACTACTGATAACCTTGTCTACCACCCAACTCAAAATCGTGGAGTGCCTACGATCAACCATCTGATCGCAGTGTGAGAGCAGAAGAACACCACGATTACTGCCAATGTAAATGTCTAGAGTTGGTTGATGAACTCCCCAGCAGAAAAGGGCAAATGAGATATCAGTGCTAATCCCTTCTAAAGTCTTTCATCTGGAAAGCGCCTTAGGGACAAACCTGACCCTTAGTTCACTCTAAGAGGTTGGCCCTTCCTAAGCTACCTTAACCTAGAAGGAATGCTTAGTCTAGTTCATCCCAAGGACCAGAACAAACAACAATCGTGGAATAGATTCTGAACTGAACTCAACCATCGTAGTGCAACCTCAACGATCGTAGAGTAGGCTCGATGATCGCAGTCTTCCCAGAGGATACACTGGCTCATGGGGAGCTTGGAAGAACTAGACACACTCTCAACTACTTAGATTTTGTGGAGATAAGATTGGAAAGATGCCCTGCAGACTCGCCTCAAAAGTTTAGTGCCCAAATTATCATGAGGTACGTCAGTGGTTCCACCATGCAACTTCAAAGATGAGGATCAGTGTCAAATCATCCACTGAAGCATCTCTTAGAAGACGATCTTTGAGTTGATAAAGAAAAATGCAGAGTCCATAGCTACCTCAACAAGCTACTCTATGTACTGAGATAGTTAATAGAAGAAAAGTCAAATCTGAAGGACGAACACGATGGAGGACTTATAGATGATGACTTATCAGTGACTTGCAACTGTCCCACTAAAGAACATGGAAGGAATAGTTACAAGAGGGAAATTCAAATAATTAGCAGTTTCATATTAGCGAGCTCCTCAAAAACTGCAATCCTGTCAAATCTATACCTAAGGCAAAACCTAGCTACCTCTAAACAGCCAAAATCTCTGAACAAGTTATTAAAAGCTATCGAACCTTTCTCTACCTCTCTTGTCCAAAAACCCTAAAATTCTCTTCAAAGCCTAAATCTATCAAACGTCAAGCTTCACCCTAAGTGTATTCAGCTACCTCTCATTAGACACCTGAAATTAAATACCAACATACTTCAAACTACTCAAATGGAAGATTGGCGAGTAATCACCGACATTCAGCTCAGAACAAAGACTTTTGAGAAATCTGAGAAGAAGTTCAGAGATGTTCTTGAACTCTTGAAAAAAGGAAGGATTCTTTGAATTTCTTGAGGCAAACACATGAATATATGGTGACCTGGTCAAGGAGTTTCACTCAAATGCAACCATAAATTCTGGAATCCTTTTTACCAAGGTCAAAGTTTAGATTCTGAAACTAAACTCTTCTGACATCAATCAATGCTTAGGCCTTCCTGACCAAGATCTGAAAAGCCTGGAAGAGATCGACACTAAAAAAGCTAAGAAGATTATATAGTACAAACGAAACCCTAGTATGAAGGACATGAAGAAAATGGAGTTTCCTGAAGAATTCGAGTTCCTTGCTGAAATAGTTGGTAAATGTATCTTACGCGAAGACACTGCACATGATACTGTGATTGACCAACAGCTGAAGATCATGTATGTTATAGTCCTGTAGGAACACATCAACTTTAGAGCTATCCTACTTGATCAAATGTCTAAATGGTTGGATAAAGAAGAAAAGAAAAGTTTAACTGAAAAACCACTCACAAATGTTTTTCATGGAAGGTTTTTAAGTATCATCTTGAAGAAAAAGTTGAAGAAGAAAATTAAGGATGATGAGGGTGAAATTCTTAATGTTCATAAAATAATGTCAACACTGCTGTTTGTAAACTGGAAGAAAAATCCCAAGGAAAACAAGAGGCAAATAACTTCTGGCAGCAGCAGCAAGGTTTCCGTAAGGAAGAGAAAGGCACAAGAGGTGGAAAGTAAGCCATCCCATTCTGATGACTCTGTATCCGTAGCAGTCATACCAGCAAAGAAGAAATCCAAGGGTTTGAAGAAAATTGAGACTCCACCAAGAAGTATCTCCACTGACAGCAAGGAAGCAGGAGAAGAAAAGGTCCCAACTGCAGAAACCCCAAAGAGAAGGAGTAACAGATTACTCCAAGGACCATCTAAAAGGAAATCAAAGGTGATGAAGAAGTCAGCTTTATCTCCCAAAGAAAGTCTGTCTTCTAAGGATGAGAGCGT
Organism: Panax japonicus; assembly: GCA_020205505.1. Lineage (NCBI taxonomy): Eukaryota > Viridiplantae > Streptophyta > Magnoliopsida > Apiales > Araliaceae > Panax > Panax japonicus. The sequence goes on along the minus strand of CM035108.1, from coordinate 25,380,270 downwards.
AGAGTCAGAAGATGAAAAGGGAAATGAAAGTCTCAAGATTAAACCCTCAAAGAGCAAGTCCATCAATGAAGATAAAGCTGAGTCTATGAAAGAAATAGCCAACTCTGATGGTGGAGAAGAATATGCAAGTCCTATGGCTAACTCTCAAAGCATCCACTCTGATGATGAAGAAAGGTTGCAAGTTGACACAACTGCATCTCCTACTGCCAATACTCCAACAAGCTCAAAAGATGTCAATTTCAAAGAAGAAAGACATGCTCCTACTATTGCTGAACATCAAATAAGTCTGTTTGATGATACAGAAGCTTTGGATTCTGAAGAAGAAGAGGAGTCTGAAAATCCTATAGCTGAACCTCCAAGGAAAAGAAAGAGCAATAGATTGCTTGCCATATCTGCTCTAAAGATGAAAGGAGAATCTTCTACTGCTTTCATTAATTTGAGTGATGATGAGTCTGAATCCGAGGGAGAAGATGTTGAAAAGGGCACTAATGATGAATGCCAGCATAAAGAATTCTCTGATGAATCAGATGAAATGAGTTAGCATGATACAAGCTCAGAAGGTGAAGAAATGGAGAATGATGATACAATGAAGGAACAAATTGATGAGTCTGATGAGGAAAATCTACAAAGGTCTAACTCCAGTTCAGAACAGAGAGAAGATGGAAGAAACTCTAGTTCTGTAGAATAAGAACCAGAAGATTTTCACATTACCCATCCTCTAAATCGCAAGAGAAAGATTGTAGTCGAAATTGACGAATCACTGGATGTGCTCCCTGGCAAATGGATCAATCATGGGAATGAAAGGCTAATTGTGGTAATGATGACTGCAAAAAATGCGCTCAACAATCGTAAGGCTATGAAGCTAGACACCTCAACTAAATCTAAGAGCCTGAAGTCAAGAACCATGCAATAAGATGGTTTCACCCTCATATGCCATGGGTAAAAGCATATCTCATTGAAGATAACAGCTATCTCACATGGGTTTTCTCTCATCTTCCCAACCTGGAGCTGGTGTCACAGAATTTTCCAAGAATACAGAAGTTTGCAACCAAGATGATCAATGAACAACCTCACTACAAAGTCTATTGACATTCTGAAAACAACTACATTCCCGACGATTGTAGAGTGGGGTTTGATGGCAGAAGGATCATGCCCAAGGAGATGATCATAGAGTCTCTTCACTCTACCATTGAAGATGTTCAAGTTCAGATTGAGAAGTTTCCCTCTGATCAAACACAGCTGTCTGATATTCCTTCATCCTCCAACAGTGATTGGCACTCAACGATTTATCATATTCTCAATGCTTTCGAAAATCTGTCTAAAATGAAAATTGTGGAGTCCAGTTTGATGTTCAACAGAAGCCTACCCAGTCACATGACCAAACTCCTACGGAGCTAGAGCTACTGATGAATTAGTCAAGAAGATGTCCATCATCACTAAAGAGACAAAGATGGTGACCAAAGGAGGCAATGCAGTTGAAGATACACTTCAAGCCACTATGTCTGATATATCTCTCACAATCCAAAAGATAGATCAAATATATCTGAAGGCTCTAAATGATCAGAAGGAAGAAGCTCTATGAGCACAGAAGACTAATGAAGAGAAAATCCAATCCCTCACTGACAAGATTGACAATTTGAATCAGTCTCTTTCCCTACAGCTTGAGCTGAGCCAACAAGAAATTAAGATGGAGGTTGGTAAATCATCTTACTTGATGGAGCAACTTATGTCAAAGGTGGAGCAACTTTCAGCAATGATTAATGACAAAAAGGGGGAGAAAAAGAGGCATGGAAAAGGCACTCAAGGAGGAGTAAGGCGAAAAGAATGAATGCAAAGTCATCATCTGAGGGGGAGCCAAAGGATGATGATCCCATGAATGCAAATTTAGGGGGAGCATGAAAAAGAAGAAGACCATGAATCTGGGAAGAAGCATAGAAAAGAAATGGAACCACTATCTCAAGGGGAGCAGTAGGAAATAGATCAAACAGAAAAGTAGTTAATCAACAGACATCCTGGAAATATATATGAAGCCAAAAAGGTACATCTCTATATAGTTAAGTATGTTCTGGATCCAGGATGTTAAGTGTCATAAGTTTATGTAATTCCATATTATTATCAATGACATTCACAATTATCTGTTTTAGAAATACAGTTGCTCACTATATATAATATTCATTCATCTCAAGCATATGCACTTATTGTTTTTGTCATAATCAAATAGGGGGAGATTGTTAGGAATAAGCATGTGAATGATATTCCTATGATTTGATTATGATATAAATGAACGAATATGCAAGTATGCTTACATTAAGAAAAGTTATAAAGTCCTTTGAAAGATAATAGGAACATATGTACAAGGACTTAGAATGAATTGATCAAATATGTTAGGTTGATCCTACATAAGCAAAACAGCTTTGTAAAGTCCTTAAAAAGAAATGATATACAAGGACTATAAATATAGAAAGATCAAGCTTGTTAGGTTGATATTATAATGTAATAGATAGGCTTGTCTGATCGTCGAGCACTGCACCAGAAATCGTAGTCTGTCAGGAGAGTCAAGGAAAACTCGAGAGCTATCAAGGCAGAATCGTAGACTGCAGAATAGTAGATCTCGGATTTTGTAGGCTGCCATGAGAGACGAGGAAAGGATCGTAGTGTGTCGAGAAGAACATCTTAGAAGCCATAGTCTACTGAGGATGTCATGTTCAGAATCGTAGAGACAACCTGTCTATGAGCTGACCGAGTATCTGCCAAAGCCAAGTCAAGAATTGTAGACTACACTTGGAGTCGTAGAGTCTACTGATCAATTAGAGGTAGAGATTGTAGTCGAGCAAGATCAGATGAAGACAACGAGCATAAAGACAGAAATCGTAGAGTGTCAAGATATGATCTCGGAGTCGTATTGTCTGCACAACCCAAGGCAGAATCATAGATTACAGAACTAAGGCTTCAACAGATGTGCTCACAATGCCAAGGCATAATCGTAGAGCAAACACGATTCTCAACAAATGAGCACTCCTAGAATATCCAAAGGATGAAGCCTCTGGTCAGAGCTGCAAAGATATATTTCACCTGAAGGGAGCCAGAGTGCACTCAACGAATGGCTAGCAAGGTAATAGAAGATCTAAGCACCAACCCAATCAGCATTCAGATTGAGTTGAAAAGCCATTCAAGATGAAGTCTTCTACAAGTAGATCAAAAGAAGACTTTAGCAAAAGTGACTGACTAAGGAAAAGTCAACAAGTGCAGTTGCCGTCAAATGAACAGAAGACAAAGATCTTGGGGTCAACCAAGATCATAGTGTTTGCCAAAGCAAAGAAGGAACTGATGAAGTGTACATAGAGATACTATTCGGTTTCTAAAGAACAAGGCTAAAGTGATTAAGCATGGATCAGTCCATTGAAGATAAGTGAACGGGAGATCACAAGGAGAAAGAGAGTTAGGCATGCCAAAAATCTGAGGTTTCTTGTTATTCAGAAGAGACCAGAACAAGAGTCAAGCTATCATTTCCTAAGAACAGTCAAAGGCAAACAGAAGTATTGAAGCACTGCACAAATGAAGAAATAAGTGTTCTACATTGAAGATCCAATGAACACTCTTCAGGATCGTAGTGTTGTCTCAACTAGTCAATGAGAAACATTCAACAAGACACTACGATCAGGTCCAAGAACATATGCATTAGAATCGTAGAGTTTGGTCATCTGAAGATTGAAGCATTGGCAATGGCTTAATCTGAAGATTGATATTCGAACAGAGCTTATTGAGGGCATCGATGCAAAAGGACAACCTCTGATCTAGAAATCAGAGAGAGGAAATAAAGTCGATTACCTACTCAAGACATCAAAGTTACATCTCTGACGGGGTAGTGAAACAGTAGACTACAGTGTCAGAAAGTCATAAAGAGGATGTCATGTCACATCTGCAGTCTACATCAAATAACTCGAGATCTGCGAGGCAATTCAAACTACTTTTAACGGCTATATTCCAATGGGAAGATTAGGAAGGAGTATATATCAGCCAGAGCTTCAAATATCAAGAGTTGAAAAAGTTGCAGAATCGTTGAGTTGTTAAAATGCTATCATGTCGAGTCTACGAGTTCCACCAGAGTTAAACAGAACAAGTCTCAGTGACAGTGAGACTACAAAGGTGGAAGTGAAGCAATCTTGAAGAAGGACTCAAACAGACTAAAAGCTTCACTCAACAAAGATGAGAATGCCACTGAAGATGGCAACTAAGCTAAGAGACGAAAAGGCCAAGAAGATAGCATTCAGAAAAGTTACAGAGTACAAAGAAGATCAAGAGAGCCACTCTACAGATCACCGTGAACCAAAAACTGAAAAAGAATAGATGCAGAATCATGTCTGCAAAACATTCAAGAATGGTTCAGGGATTGCTAAGTGCTAGACGAAGTCTACCAAAAGCTCAGAGACTCAGCAAACCCAGATGGTGACGGTGCACAGCTGACATCAGATGAAGATGAGTAGAAAAGAGTGAATATCAAGTACACTAAAGAAAATGTAGTTCAGACTCTAAGCAGAATGCTAAGAGGACTATGCCAAGCTACTAAGTACATAAGATGTTCAAGCTTAAAGACATCTTAGCAGCAGGCCAACAACAACAACAACAACAAGCCAGGGCCTGAGGGGTCCTTGTCCGGAGGGACTAAGTGAAGTTCCAAGCCTGCTGGGCTTAAAGAGTTCCTAGGGAACTAGAGGAGTTCCAAGACTGCTGGGTTTGAAGAGTTCTTAGTGAAGTGAAGTTCCAAGGCTACTGGCCTTGAAGGAATCTTAGTGATTCAGGGTGTTGCCATTCCTTAGTGGAAATCCTGCTAGCTGAAAGCAGGAGAGTGGATTAGGAGCTTGAGTCTCTGAACCACTTAAAATCCCTTGTGTCATTTACTTTATGTCATTTACATTATGTACCTAACTGCCATAACTGCTATGTATGTATTAACTGCTTACAACTTAACTAACTCTAAGAACAATGTTTGTATGATTATGAATATAACAATGAAGGGGATATTTTACTTATTCCGTTGTGCTTGAAAAGATTCTTATGTTTGTGGTATGCTAACTCATTAACAATACAAAATAAAAGAGAAAAGTATTTTAAAATGAAAAAGGATCTATTCAACCCCCCCCCCCCTTCTAGATCTATTGTATGCCTACTGGGAACTAACACATCAGACAAAGAGTACTTTGTCATCTCGAACGCGACTTTCCCCCAAGGAAAACTACTAACATGACCAAAACATAAAAAATTAACCATTGCCCCATCCACATAGTTTTCAGAAACTGTGGATAGAATGAAATTAAACACCAACAAAATTATTGACATCTTAACAGCCTCATCATCATCATCAGCATCAAAAACTACCTTCCGATATACCTTACTTATACTACTACGCGTTATAGATTCGTCCCCAAAAAACTTTTTAACCAGCAGATTCTCCATACCTTTGTATGCACTTATGTCATCCTCACCTTGCCATCTCAACCCAGAAATCAGACAAAACTCTGGCAAACCAAACCTAACCCTTTTCTCTCCAAACAAAAACCACATTTCACTGTCATCCCACTGGTAAACCTCCATCCACTACAAGAAAAAGTCCTAATAGCGACCAACAATATCAGCGACCGCAAAATCGGTCGCTGATATTAGTAACAGCGACCGACATCTGCGACCGACATCTGCGACCGATATGTAATCTAGTCGCTAAATTGTAACAGCGACTGCATGCGGTCGCTGATCAGTCGCTAGTATAAATTTGCCACCAAAATTTTGGCTGGAAATGTTGGCGCCAAGATTTTGTGCGACCACTTAATATCTTTGACCGCATGCAATCGCTGATAATTCTATGTCATTAAAAATCAGCGACCGTATGCAGTCGCAGATAGCGGTCGCTGATCAAAATTTGTTTTAACAGATTCAGTCACTCACTCGACACAGCAGACGCAAAAAAAAAGAGGGAGCGCAGACCAGACGGAGAGAAGAGGAAGAAAGGGGGGAGAAGAGAAGAAGAGGAAGAGACGCCGGACGTCGGCCGCGGCCACCGGTCCACCGCCACGGGAGGTACTCAGTTTATATATATATATATATATATATATATATATATATATATATATATATATATATATATATATATATACTTCCCTTTCTCTCTCTCTTTTTTATATATGTATATTCTACATTGAAATTATTTCAATGAAACTTTTAAATTGAGTTCAATGCTTGATATTATCATTATTTGTTCTTGGATTTTGAGTTAAGTCTACTGCATTATTACTTTTTCCTCATTCTGATTTATGTGATGTAATTTGCAGTATAAAGAGGTTCTAGGAAAGGGGTTTCCAAAAAAAGGGGACTTTATTTGTAGTATAAAGAGGTTATTCTTTTATTTTCAGTCAATTTGTATAGCCATCATATTATTGGTATTGATTAATTTTATATATTGCTTAGATATTGAAAAAAACATAAGCATGTTGATTTAAGAGCATTGAAGAAATACAAAGGGGATGTTTTGGTCAAAATTATAAAAACCATGAATACAAAGTATATAGCAATTATTTGATGTAAAAATATTTATAATGGAAGGCTTGGGGACTGTTAGTATAATTTAGTACTTAATCATTCCTAAAGTACCTTGTATGAACCGTTTTGGATTTGAAGAAATTTGCTAACTGATACAAGCATGATAATGGATATAGAGTAATTTTATTATTATGATTTTAAAGTTGTTTGAATGCCTAAAGGTTTCTTTTGCCTACATGTGGATTGTTTATGAAATTATAGTCAAATCTATGCCTATATGAGAACTATAATAGCAAATTTTTGCAACTAAAGTTTTAAGACAATATGGAGTCCCTATATTGTCTACACATATCATTTAAAAGGTGTTCCTTAACTTAGTTGTGGTTTCTGTTGTGTATTGACTAAATTTCATGTTTAAAAGCCATGAAAAGTAATCTTTAAGTGGCAACTAAGACCTAAGTATAGAATTCTCATACCTGGACCGTGTGGGCAAGTTTCAATAGTCATAATATGACATAAGTAAGCTACACAAGCTAAAGAAACCAAGCCTAAACTGTTTAGAGCATTAAACTTGTGAAAAGTCACATTTTAAGCCCAAAATTGGACTGTTTTGGGTGACCTTTAGTACCTGATCTTATAAGACTATAATGAACTCATATAAAATTTCTAACTCATGCTTGTGATGATTTCTAATCATTGCAATGACCAAAGCTACTATTAAAATCAAGTTAGGATCTATTATCGAGCCTAAAGTGAGCTTTAATAGGTTAATCTTTGCTAGATGACCAAGTAAAGTGAGATGATGATAAAAGTATCCTTAGGAAACTAAAATACACATGCTTAGACTATTCAAGTAGTCAAAATTTGAGAAATGGAGAAGTGTCAAAAACAGTTTAGTGTGAAAAAGTGAGAAAACAAGCCAGTTTGTGCCCAATTTTGAGAAGCTTAAATGAAATGAAAAAGAAACCTAAACTTTGATTAAATTACCTTGATGTATGGATACAAAAAGAAAATGAATTTTGATAGAAGCCAGTTTGTTTTGGCATGTATCCTTGTTCAATTACCGAATAATCATATATGATGCACACTCATGTTATATATGTACATATACACCTATATGTATTTATAAGCATCATAAATGGGATTGAGCTGAATTGTAAATATCTAACAAAGGAATACAATAATTCATGTCAACATAGGTACCGTGAAATCATGGACCTCTATTCAGACCGTAGTTGGATGGCACGACGAAAGTCAAGTGCCTAGATAGGTGCTACAGCTGAATTTAGAGCTGGTTGCCAAGTGTTTTTGGAGTATGCGTATAGTCACCCGGAATGTATGAATGGTAAGTCGCAGATACGATGTCCATGTTTGAAGTGTAAGAATATAAATTATATGGACAGAGACATGGTAAACTATCATTTACTTGTTTCTGGGTTCATGAGAAATTACGAAGAATGCTGGTGGGCACATTGGCAAAGAAGAGATGGTGGCATCACACAAGTACACAATTCGGGTAGTAGTACTCATCGTATGAATGAAATGGTTCATGATATTGCAGGGCCAGATTTTGATTGGGAGCAAGGCAGAGAGCAACCTATGAATTCTGATGCCAAAGACTTCTTTAACTTGTTAGACGAGGCTAGCGAGCCATTGTGGCATGGTTGCACCAAACACACTATATTGTCTGCAGTGGCGACATTACTTAACATCAAGGCTGATCACAACATGAACCATGAGTGTTTTGAGTCGCTCTTGAATGCCATTAAGAGTATGTTGCCTGACGGTGAGAAATTACCTGGTAACTATTACTTTTGTAAGAAAATGGTGAAGAAGTTGGGTCTTGGATACCAAAAGATCGATGCATGTCCCAACGATTGCATGTTGTTTTATAAGGAAAATGAACAGTTGACAAGGTGCACGTTTTGCAGTCATGATCGGTTTAGGCCTAATAAAGAGGGTGTGACTACAAAAATATCAAGTATACCGTTTAAGATTCTAAGGTATTTTCCAATAACACATCGACTAAAAAGATTGTACATGTCTTCAAGAATAGCTGAACATATGAGTTGGCATGCGAAATCTCCAGCTAAAGATGGAGAACTAAATCATCCCGCAGATGGGAAGGCTTGGAAAGATTTCAACTTAGCACATCCTGGATTTGCATTGGAACCTAGAAATGTGAGGCTTGGATTGTCCACCGATGGTTTCAATCCATTTGGCCACTCAGCTGTTCCGTACTCATGTTGGCCTGTGATTGTTACTCCGTACAACTTGCCTCCTTGGATGTGTATGAAACAGCCATACTTGTTTCTTTCACTCGTGGTTCCTGGTCCTAAGAGTCCTGGAAAGAACTTAGATGTTTACTTGAGACCTCTTATAGACGAGTTGAAGGTATTGTGGGAGGATGGAGTACAGACTTGGGATGTTGCAACGAAAACAAATTTCAACCTTAGGGCAGATCACCCGTTTCTAAGAAATAGAGAACACTTCAAGAAAGGGAAAGTAGATAATGATATGCCTGCATCGCGATTGTCGGGAACAGAGATGCGAGATCGTGTGATGAGATTGTCGGTTATCCCATTTGGTAAGGTTGATGTCACAAACATAATCAATGGGTTTGGTGAATCTCATAACTGGGTTCGGAGAAGCATCTTTTGGGAACTGCCGTATTGGTCTACAAATTTGATTCGTCATAATCTAGATGTGATGCATATTGAGAAGAATGTGTTTGACAATGTGTTTAACACTGTGATGAATGTTACGGGGAAGACAAAAGATAACGATAAGGCACGTTTGGACATGAAAGATATTTGTAAGCGTCCTAGATTAGAACTTTATGAATCTCCTAATGGTAAGATTGTCAAACCGCATGCAAGGTACACATTGTCCAAAAAGCAAGTTGAAGATGTGTGCACATGGGTTAAGTCTCTGAAACTACCAGATGGATATGCGTCAAACATTGCAAGGTGTGTTACGGGTGGGAAATTGCAAGGGATGAAGAGTCATGACTGTCATGTGTTCATGGAGAGACTCATGCCTATAGCATTTCGGGATCTGCTTGATAAACCAATATGGGATGCTTTGACAGATCTTAGTCGTTTCTTCAAACACTTGTGTTCAAAATCATTGAATGAGAAGGACATGTTTGTACTTGAGAATAACATCATAGAGATCACGTGTAAACTGGAAAAAATATTCTCACCTGGATTTTTTGACTCCATGGAGCGTTTGCAAATTCATCTTCCCTATGAAGCTCGTGTTGGGGGTCCAGTTCAATATAGATGGATGTACCCTTTCGAGAGGGTGATGGGAAACCTTAAGAGGAAGGTGAAGAATAGAGCTTATGTTGAGGGGTCGATATGTGAGGCATACAGTTTCGATGAGATATCTACGTTTGTCTCAGACTATTTTGCAGACGAAGTCTTGACAAAGGCCAATCGAGTATCGAGACATGATGATGGGGGAAATGTTGAACTAAATGGTCGGCTCTCTGTATTTGGTCTATCGGGCTGCGCTTATGGAAAAGGGAAGCGCATATTCCTCTCTGAGCAAGAATTACATGCTGCACATACTTACATTCTTCTCAATTGCGAGGAGATTGACGAATTTGTGAGGTACACATGTAAACTTGATAATTTATCTTTTAAGTTGAAAATTTATTCCAATATGTTAATGTTTATAACATGGTATAGATTGTACGATGACGAGTTAAAGGTGAAGCATCCCGGCATAACTGATAAAGATATTCAAATCAATCGGGATAAAAACTTTGCACTTTGGCTAAAGGACAAAGTAAGTTCAATTTTTAAGCACGTAGTGTATATATATATATATATATATATATATATATATATATATATATATATATATATATATATATATATATACTCCATGTTAACTATGACTTCATTTAATAAGATGGAGTTTTTGTAGGCTTTGACTGAGGGATCAACGATTCCAGCTAATGTACAAGTCCTAGCTATGGGACCAGACAGGGACCAAGTCACCCGCAATGGTTACAAAATAAATGGTTGTGAATTTCACACAAAGGCATATGGGCGCGGTAAAAGAACAACGAACTCTGGAGTGTGTGTCCAAGAAGATTGTTACAATGAGCTTGGTCGTGCCTTTTATGGGGAGTTGGAGGAAATCGTAGAGTTGTCATACAAGGGCACGTATGAGGGTTATATTCACTTGTTCAAGTGCCGTTGGTTTGATTCAGAAAAAGGGATACGTGTTGACAGACATGGAATCGTCGATATTGACCTCCATAGGTCTACGTACTCCAACGAACTGTTTGTTTTACCAACTCAAACAGTACAAGTTTACTATACTCCTAGTCCTGTTAGGAAAAGGGATAGACCGCCTACAGATTGGCAAGTTGTAATTCATACTCCCGTGCGTAGTCGTGTCCAAGTAATAGACGAAGATTTCTACCAAGAGGAAATGCTTCAGAGACCTCCTATAATAAATATAGAGGACAATAATGATGTAATCCAGTTAGAGGGTGGAGATGAACCTGATGAATTGGATCCCGAGACCGTTATTGTGCCAGATGACAGTGATATTGAGGAAGAGTTATTGACTGACACTGACACAGAATCTGAAGAAGATGGTTATGAATCTCCGATACTTTTACAAAATGATTCTGACTCATCAGACAACGATTTTCATTAAAATGTATGTTTAGTTATAATTGTACAAAATGTATGTTTATGTTCATGTTCATGTAGTCATGTTTATGACCTCCTATAATAAATGTATGTTTATGTTCATATTCATGTTCAGACAACTATTTTGCAGTTCATGTTTATGTATCTTTCACTTATGATAATCGTAGTTAACTATTTCATACAATTAATTGTCATTCATAATTTCATACTAACATCCTAATTTTTTTATTTATAGATGTCTTCTGAACCTGCAGCACGAAAGCGCGGGTTGGGTCGGGGCCCTAATCATGTGCCGAAGGCCCCGGCTAATCCGGATGATCGCATTCTTATACAGATCCGTCCTCCTCCAGAAAGCACGTAAGTTAAACATCATGTATGTATAAGGGTTTAATATTTCCATTGTTATAAATATATTTTAATGTAAATTACTATATATTGTAGTGATTTTCAATATAGTAAAATTGTGAAGTGCATTTCACAATTATGCTTACAGAACTGGCCTACGCCAGTGATTACATGGGCGAGCACACCTCTCGCCCATAAGGATGCAGTTTGGACTGAATTTCAGGTATATTTTTTTATCACTCTGATAGGTAATACATAGTTAATCAAATAATATTGTTTAGTAATATAACAGTTTTAATATTATTATTGTTATGTTATTTGCAGAAATGGTATAGATGGGATGACGCACAAGCATCAGTTATTCAGACATTATTCTGGCAGAAATGCGCCATCCGAACTAAAGATAATTTGAACAAGGAATGACAAAAAGCCCTGCACAATGCTGAGATTGACCATCCAGGACAGGGTGAGCAATATATACATGAGCATAGCCCCTGGTGGTGCGCACAACCCAAATGGGTGCAGATGTGTGACCAGTGGAGAGCTGAGAGCTGGGTCAAGAGGCGCAAGACTGCCGCCTCGAACAGATCCTCAGGTGTATTAGACGGCGAGAAGGCAAAAGGCACGTATCGGGGCAGCAGTATATCACAGTTGCAGCACATTGCTGCCAGGGTACGTATGTTATGTTTACAGTAATCTTTTGTAGCTAAAATATCATATGTTTACATAATAATATGAGAAAATGAATTGTAGGAGTCCTAGTCTCAAGGTCAACCTATCAATTGGTTGGATGTGTATGTGGCCACCCGTGATGGTCTGCCTGAGGCTGTTCAGATAGCGGTAATAAGTTCACTTTATCCTAATATGTTGTTTTAAATTGTGTCGACCTTTTTTAGTATTTTTTTAATTTATTTTAAACTATTTAATTGTTCATCTTCTGACAGGACAATTATAAGGGCTTAATGAACGAGCGATATCCTGAAGGCACCCCGCGTCCGTCGATTGATCAAGAATTATGGGAGAGGGCGTCCATCGTGAAGAAAAATTATGTCAAAGGCCAAGGACAAAGACGGCGTCCGACCATCAGTGGCACAGGCAGCTCTGCCACCCAGTCTACACAGTCATCAGGTTATCCAGCCTATCATACTCCTACTGACTGTGTGAGAGCGATCTATCAGGATCGTGATCTTCTTCGTATACTGGGCGGGCATCTGCAGTCTCTGAGTCCTGATGAGTTGGCGGAGGCAGTGGCGGCAACGGCAGCAGGAGCAGGAGCAGCACGACAGCAGGAGCAGGTATATATATTTATATATTGTTTATTGTATAGCTACATTGTCATATATGTTTATAGTCTCTGAGTCAATGTCTTACTTATATGTAACATATATGTTTTATTACTTTGTTAATTACAGGATCCTAATTTGGATGATCCATGAAGAGCGCCTAAACTTGTTTTTTTTAGATTTTTAAAGTCTTGTACTCTTTTAGATTCATTATTTGGACAATTGTAATATGGATGTTTATGATATCGATTGTATTGTATTGGATGAATGTTTTGTATTGTATTTGATGAATGTTTATTCATGGATGAATGTTTTGTATTGTATTGGATGGATGTTAATATGGATTCTTGTTTATATATATTGCTGTGTTGGGATTTAAAACAGGTACAAAGCAGGTTATTTTTGGGAAATCAATAAAACAGGCAAAATTATTTTAAAAAAAAACATCAGCGACCGCATGCGGTCGCTAACACTATATCAGCGACCGCATAAGCTAGCGACCGCATGCGGTCGCTATTGTTCGTCGCTGCCACGTGTGCCACGTCACACCTGACGAATGACTCAGCATACGTCAGAATAGCGACGGTATCGGTCGCAGCGTGCGGTCGCTAATTATTCGGTCGCTATTGGTGGTCGCTGATGTCCTCCCAGCGACCAGATTATCTGTGACTAGTATCAGCTACCGCATACGGTCGCTGACACTCATCTGCGACCGTATGCGGTCGCTGATATGCGGTCGCTGATAAGCTTTTTTGTTGTAGTGCTCACAAGAGCATGATGAAGAATCTGGGAATACATTTGGTGCTCACCAAACTCCAAAAATTTTCCAAAACATGATGCCTTAAACTTCTCCAACTGACTTTAGTTCAATTTCTTGGTAGTAATGCTGGGGACTTCCATGTCACACCAATATATAACTTTTCCAGTAAAATTTTTGTTATCTTCCTCATAATAAAGATCACATAACTGCAAATAAATAAAATCAGATTTACACAGTCATTAGTAACCAATATAAACAATATTTATACCATAAATAGTTACGTAGTAACCAACAACTAATATCATACTAACAAAAACATAATATAACAATTACACAGTAGCAAAAAACATACTATAAAAGTAACCAACATCCCACATTTTTTTTGCTAAAATTTAAGTTGTATAAAAAATAAAAGGAAATTACACACCTTATGGGTAACCCCAATCAGAATATAGCATAGACATCATAGGACAGGCCCTATGATGTCATAACTATAAAATAACTATAAAAGATTACTGGCACGACGCCCAACAAAATATTACAATAAATAAGCAACTATCATTGTTACATAAGAAAACAGCTTGTCCAGAGACCCGAGGTATAAGCCAAAGCGACAGAAATCATCAAGAAGCAGAACAAGCCCAAGGTGACAGAATCATCATTTGACCATCCCAACTAAGGAGCAGGAAAACAGCCAAACACTCAGTAACCCTCTTCAAAGCCCAACAGCAGCTCTTCCATTGCAAACGAAGAAGAACCAGCAGAACCTCAGATCAGCGGAGCACTGCAACGAAGATAATTCTCTCGAGCAGCAATAGGACCAAAACTCCAGCTTAACCGGTTATAGCAACGCTAATAAACCAGAAACAACAAAACTGCTTAAACAACAACTATAACTGCTCAGACAATAGAAGCAGATGGAATCCATAAAGCCTGAACTAAACCAGTTGTAGCCCATCTTATTGCATGAAACTGCCTAGCTGAACTAAACAAGCAGTCCAGCAGCAACATGAATCAGAACCCTTTGGATGACTGCAGGGGAATGACCCGTCAGAAGTTACCAGTTGCTCTACCAAAAAGCAAGCAAACCAGCAGACCCATATCGCAGCTCATCCAACCCAACCAGACTGCAGCTGCAAAACATATTCCTACCAGACTTCAGCACATCCAACCCATAACAGTACAAACCCTGAGCAAGACCAACATCAGCTGCTGACGTGACCAGATCGGCCAAACAGAACCCAGACCGAAAACAACCTGCCCCCAAATGCCCAAAACAAGCACAAGCCATCACTTCTACCAATGCTAAAGCTGGATGAAGGACAAAGCCTGACCGCTCTACCATACAGCAGCATCAGCTACAAATCTGACCACCCCAATCTGCATCACTTCTAACTCCCAAACCCAACTACTGGACTAACCAAACACTGAGACTAGGACAGGACAAGGCAGCCAAAAGGAATTTGGATGAAGAAGATAGCCTGGATTTGATGACGTTCAAAATCTCCCTAACCAAGACCCCCAAGGGTATCTTAATCTGATTATGAACATAGGAGTTCCTAGCTGCCCAAATTTTGTAAACAGTAGAAGTCAAGGCAAGCTTGAGGATATTAGACCTAAGGTTATTCCCCCTACACTGGATAATGAAGTCTATGAGGTTATCCCAACTTATTGGGACATTATACCAGCCTCCAACAACAAGAACAGAGGAGAGAATAGAAGATGAATAGCTACATTCAAAGAACAAGTGGGAAAATGTCTCGCCATGAGTTTCGCAAAATGGACATTTTAGATGTCGGAAACTCGAGTAGGAAGAGAATATATCATCGGTAGGCAGTCTGCCACGTAAGGCCAGCCACAGGGTAAAGGAGTACCGAGGAATGTGAAGAGAATGCCATAACAATTGAGCCCAAGGAACAGTCTGAGCTGATGATCGAATAGATTCCCATATAGTGGAGGCTTTGACTCTTTTAATATCAGTAGTACCCCATAAGATTCTATCCGTCGAAGCCGAGGGATCAGGTAAAGAAGCAAACCGACTTCGAAATTGAATTACCTCATGATGGTTACTAGAGGGTAAGGACCAAGCCCTCAATGAAGTGATAGCGGATACACGGGCATACACAGGAATTCTGGTGTTGGAGAGAAGTGACACAGATGGGTTAATAGCTTGACCATTCAGCCACAGATCATGCCAAAGACTAAAGAAATTACCATTTCTAATAGTACAATTAAGGAAATTAAGGGCAATGGGACGTAATTTTAATATCTTACGCCAAATCCAAGAACAGTCCATAGGAATAGAGATATGCCTGAAATTTTTTCTAGAAAGCACGGTAACCAATCTATGTGAGTCTTTGGCATGATCCATGGCAGAATGGTCAAGCCATTAACCCATCTGCATCGCTTCTCTCCAACACCAGAATTCTTGTGTATGCCCGTGTATCCGCTATCACTTCATTGAGTGCTTGGTCCTAACCCTCTAGTAACCAAAATATAAACAACATGTAGTACAGACCAGTTTATGGAGTAACCAAACAGTTATATATAATATTAACCAAAAGATAATTTAAAGGTAACCAAAACAAAAACATGTAGACCAAAAACATACTAAAGAAGTAACCGAACAGTTATATGATAGTAACCAAACAATGTTTTAATGGTAACCAACACATATACAACTTGTAGATCAAACCCAGTTTAGTCAACCAATGTATACTAAGCAAATACATGGTAACCAAAATAACATAAAAAAGTAACCAAAATCCTAAATTGAGGGAACAAAAATGGTATCCAAAACATAAGCTAACAGTAACTAAAAATATACTAAAGAAGTAACCAAACAGTTATATGTTAGTAACCAAAACATATTTTAATGATAACCAATACATAAACAACATATAGACCTAACACAGTTTACTCAACCCATGTATACTAAGCAAATACATGGTAACCAGAACAACAAAAAACAGTAACCAAAATCCAAAATCAAGGGAACAAAAATGGTATCCAAATCATAAGCTAACCAAAAACATACTAAAGAAGTAACCAAACATTTATATGATAGTAACCAAAATATGTTTTAATGGTAACAAATACATAAACAACATATAGACCAAACACAGTTTAGTCAACCCATGTATACTAAGCAAATACATGGTAACCAGAACAACATAAAAAAGTAACCAAAATACCAAATCGAGGGAACAAAAATGGTATCCAAATCATAAGCTAATAGTAACCAAAATTATACTAAATAAGTAACCAAATATTTATATTATATTAACAATAACAAAATTTAAATTAGCACACCTTTAGAATTTTTTGTGTGGGAATTATCTTCTGAATATGAACTTGACCTTCGGTCTTAACTACAGGGACATCAAAATTAGAATTCAACTGCACTTCATTATGTTTGATATCACCATGTATAACCAACTTATTCTCATTCTTACTAGAATTCTGACCTATATCCTTCCCTTTCCTCTCCATAGCAAACTTTTTTAAGTCCTTAACAAAATCACCCTCCGTGATTCTTTTCCTCTGTCCATCCTTCTTCCTTGTATCAACCATTTTATACAAAACATAAATACAACACAAAATCTAAACAATAATATTCCATTCTGTTATTAAACTACTTTAATAGATAATACATTAAACAATTTAAACATTACTCACCTGAAACAATAATATAAACCAGTATTGATCAATGGAGAAGAAGAAACCAACTGAACCACTATGCAACAGCGATAGCGAGTAACTACGGGAATGACGAACAGCTAAACCAATAACGATCACGAAAATGAAGAATAAATCACCAGAAACGATCAATATAGATGAAGAACACACGAACAGAAGAAAGAAATAAGGGTTTCAATATGCAGAACAAGAGTTTCTAACTGAAGAGTCCCAAACACATGAGATATGGCGGTTATCACGTGTTTTAAAAGAAAACCAACCCGATTTTAAGAGGGACACTAATTTGCCGTGTCAGCCCATTAATATTAATTCCTTAAATTAAGGACTTCTAATTGTAATAATATTGTAAATAAATATGATGAAGTGTATTATTTTTGTAATTATTTTATGGATGTATCATTATTGTAATTATTTTTAAAAATGTACTAAAATGTGTAATTAATCCTAAAATATTTATCAATAAGTATTCATGAACATGTTTATTGGACTGCAATATTGGACACTATATTCTATAAAATATCATATTCTGTAAAAAAATTAGTTAAAATAAATATTATATATTTCTTGAGAGTCACAAAAACAAATAAAAAAAATTAAAAGTATCCAATATACCGGTCCAATAAATATGTCATTGTAGAAGGACTCGATATTTATAGGCTAGATGGGGAGAGGAGAGGAGCATTGCTGGAATACAAGTTGGCCAGCTAGGAGCGAACATCGGTTGACGTCCAGCCACGTCCTTGATGCTTAGCTCGCTACGTGGCTGGTAGGCTGACCTGGTGTCCCTTTTTCATATTTTTAGTTTGTTTTTTTTTTGTATTTTTAGCTCATTAATGTTATATTTTTTGTACTTTTTATTTCTTTTAATTTTTTTTTTTAACTTTTATAGATATTTAATATTTTTAAAAATTGCCTATTTGTAATTTTGGACATCTACATGTTCCATGTAAAGTACTAAAAGTAGAAAAGATGTTAGTTTAATAATATGGTATGATAATAAAATTAAGAAAATAATTTACATGTCGGTAAATTTATGACAAAATTATATTAAAACTTACCTAAAAGTCAAATGATAAGATGCAATAAATTAAAGTGAAGAAAGATTCACGAAAATCTAGTATCTCATATATAGTATCTCATATATCTACGTACGTCAATATTTATAATCGACATAAATTTATCGTCATATCGTAAAATTATTATGACAAACTTGAGTATATATAATGTCATTTTATACTACAATCACTATGAACTAGTTTTGTAAAGCACAAAATTGGACAAATAAAATTCTTTTTGTAAAATAGAGGGAGTACATTCCACGATTTGACAATGATGCTGATACACAATGAGATTAATTTTCTCAGCCAAAAAAAAAGGAAAAAAGAAAATAGAGATTTACAAAAATTGACCAGCTCAATCTCCCTGATGCTACATACAACACTTCACCAAGCTCACATTCTTTCGAAGTACAAGCATTACACAACTATTTTACTTGAGAAGCACGCCAACCGCATATGCAAAAATTGCTTATTTCATCAGCTACTGTATAACTTGAGACTCCTGAATAACTTTTTTCTTGTTTTCTATCCAACTATTTATCAGATTACTATCTGGAGGCTGGAGTTTGCATGGAGGGTTTGAAGAAGGAAATGTAGTCGACCTTTCCAGGAATTTCCTTTGTTTTTCATCAGCAAAGCAAAGCGCCGTTTCATAACACACTTCTAGAGCAGAAGAAGGTCGGACAGGCTTGAAATCAAGCAGTTTTGAGTATTCCGTTATGAGATGATACATGTAATCATATATCCGATCAATGCTTAAACTTTCCATGAAGTCTTGAGCTCCTTTTCCTATTGCCTCGGCCTATTCAACCAAATTCAGAAAAGAAAACATATTTCCACCAACAATTATATAAAAATAATATTTATAAACATGGAATTAGGTACTTGCAAAATTCACTAAATTCAGTAACAACATAGATGAAAAACATCAATATTAAAACAGTACCCTGGATGACTGGAAACTGGAACATCACAGTTTCATCAAATTTCAAATAAGTATTTCTTTTATTTTTTTCTTTTCTTCTTCCTTTGCTAATTAGTTTTTTCAGTCAAATTAACATATTATTAGCAACAATGTGACCTCATTTTGACTACTACAATATTATTTATCGTCTAGATTGAAACCCAATAGGAGCAGTACTGATTACCAAACTTGTAATGCCAAATTGTGAAATGACAACTTGTGGACCAAACCTACTTATTCTCAAAAGGCTCAACAACAGTCAACACCCACCTGGAAAATGGCTGCAGGTTCCAAACACATAAAAAAAGCACCCCAAATGAGTATATATTTCTCTGTCAGTAGGCAATATTATGGATTAAGATAAAAAACCTAAATATCCCCAGTAACCCCTCAATTTATTTCATAGCATTCTATCTTCCAAATTTCGCTCCTTGCCCAAAATAATCTGCCATTCAAATACCAAGATGAAAGTTTATATTCTCTGTTGTCTTCTAGGAAAAAGCAGCAATTTTAGCAGATGCTATGGAATGGCATTTATTGTTATAGAGGCCACAAGCAATAAATTAGGAAATGTATAATTGTACTACTACAACTACTTTATTCTTGTTGCTAGTACGAAGATGGATGAAACCGAGTTAAGACTCAAGTCATTTTAGCACAAAAAAATAAACTGCCGTACAGCCCGTGTACAGAAACAGAATAAATCACAAATGCAAACATGAGTTAGATGGTAAAAGTCATGAATTCATACCTCAGATGGGTGTGCATTACCCCAGTCAACAGCAAACTTTATAGATGGGCATAAATTAAAAGGAGATATAGGCCAGTAGTTTTTCTTAGGAATGAGTCCCCGACTGAAGAAATCTTCATATTGTGGAGTTATTATTAAGGGAAGAGAGCCACAAGACAGAATATATTTCAAGCTTACGGACCAAGCATAACCTTCAGCGTAGATCTTATACCTGCATAAGTGGAAGCAATGGTCTAGCTATAAGATTATCTGGAGCCAAAAGGAAGATAAATTGCATTAATAATGATCTTTAACAAGTATCATTATCATAAATTCATGTCCCTCTTGTAAAAGTAACTTGCCTATGTTTACACTGATTTGATAGTTTGGACTTCTCAAATCCACTTTTTGATTCCTCTAACCAATCCTGTATTCATTATACAAAGACGGGGAAAAAGAACAAAGAAACTCAATAACTCATTCACAGTGGGTCAGGAATTATGAAATAAATATTGATATTTAAAAAGGTCCACATCAAGTAAAAACCTCAAAGTCATAACCTGACGCATAATTTGTGCTCCCCACTGCTTTGTGTTATTACATTGTAGCAACTCCATACGAACAGGAGAAACAACATCTGGATTTCCCTTCCAGTATGCAAGAGGAAACTTCTTTTCCCATTTTTGAGATCGTGAACCTCGTTTAATGCTTTTGAATTCTTCATCCCAGGGTGCTATATTAATCTCTGACCTGTAAGAGAATCAATAATATCAATATCACTCAGTGCAAATCAATCACATCAGGCATGCATATAGCCTAAGTAGTCCATATCATACTCTCCTAGTGCTGTCCATCTGAAAATAATAATTATAAAATCAGTATATAAAATATCTACTGATAACTGACCAGTCTCTTGGTGTATGACTGCTACATATCTTCCTATGTCTTACATCTTTCTTGTGCTGTCACTTGCTTTCTCAGGCATGTAAGTAGAATCCCTCAAATATCTTTATTATTTTTTTATTTTTTGTTCATCAATGAGATTTAATCCCTGGTAATACCATTCGCAAATACCACAGTAGAACATTACTGTTGTACTATTTAGTTTTAGTCTATAATGTCCGAAGCTAAATGTCTTGGATGGTAACTCTTAGGAATAAGAATGTATAGTTATGATTCATGTCTTTATTATAGTCCCTCCATTCCACAAAACGGGTCACATTTACAAATTTTTCAAATACTAAGGATGTATTTTTGTTCCATGTTTATCCTTAAAATAAGAAGTTGTTAGTTTAGAAATGGTTAATAATGAAATTATAATTGTAAACTTGAGAACATTGTGTCGCTTATACTACCCCTATAAAAAGACAATTTTTTTGCGGAACAAATATATATATATATATATATATATATATATATATATATATATATATATATATATATATATATATATTGCAATGGGACTCATTTTGTGGAGCTGAGGGAGTATTATCCAATCCATCTCAGAAAACTGAAAACAACGGAGCATGAAAATGGCACTAACTTTTCCTGCTCATAAATATTTGCATGAGACATAATGGCAGTCCTCAATAAACAATTTGGACTCAATTTGTTTTAATAACGCACAAGCCTATTACTCAAATGAGGATTTTACATGAATAGTTTATGCAAGTAAATACAATTAAAAATCTAAATATTAGGTTTCTGATTCTCACCAGCCCCAGAAAGACCAATCAGGAAACGGGATGTCAAAGTGATCAGGTGTAGTGCAGTAGCGAAACAGAGGTAATGGCATCGATGCGTGCTCTGTCCGATTAATAATGGGTTTGTCCATGCAATCAAACATCAAATCCACATCCGGAACCCTCCCAGGATATCTCCTAAGGAGCTGCACCAGACTCCAAACTGTAAAAATAGCTCGGCTTTGCACACAAGCATAATAAGAATCCACATACAGTTTTCCCCCAATAATCACAATGCGTAATGCAGCAAAGTTCTTAGCTTCCATCAAATGGCTGAACGATATCCGAGACTTAACCCACGGCTCCAAATCATGATGTATCCATCTATAGAATTCCGGGCAGGCCTCGCCTTGTTGAGTCGATTGAGACTGTTTGTTTTGAAGTGGAAGGATGTTGCTGCTCGATCGTCCACACATGAAGTAACCACATTGTATGATCTTCGAAGCTTTTGTGTATTTGGTTTCTTCATCTGTCTTGGTAGGAAATATATGCCATGGTGTTGGTTCTAAATTGTGACCAGCTATGGTCTTGGTCTGAGATACAAAGCTGTTTACCTGATTGATCAAATGCCACAGAGGACCAAGTTACTTCTAGCACCAAGACATATATACACATAATACATTTACACAGATATAGACATTTGGTTCCTAATAGGATCCGTGCGCCATAACTAAAATAAGCGCATATAGGGACGTTTTACGTTTAGGCCCCAAGGTTAGCCTATGAATTTTCTTAAATTTACCACTAGACTTATTTTATACTCACTCCGTTCCATAAAAAGAGTCATTTGCAATTAAAAAAAATGTTCACAAGCTCTCTTTTATTGATAGTATAAAATGACATAATATCCTCAAATATAATAACACAATTTCACAACCATACCCCTACTACTAAACTTACACTCATTATATTTAAGGATAAAATTGGTAAAATATATATCCTTAAAAGTTCAAATTTTTTGCAAATGTGACTCCTTTTGTGGACATAGAGAGTATAATTTAGGAATTTTAAGTAATATGAGAGTATTCATTGGGATTATTTTGATTGGTCTGTTTGTGAATGTGCAACTGTGTATATATGTATTGTTTGGTTTACTACAACTAAAACATAGATACAGATATCCTCGCACAAATAAGGAAATGATTTATATGTTGACAAAATTGGATTGCAACCTACTTGAAACTCT
Source organism: Panax japonicus (assembly GCA_020205505.1). NCBI lineage: Eukaryota > Viridiplantae > Streptophyta > Magnoliopsida > Apiales > Araliaceae > Panax > Panax japonicus. Next base: position 25,357,296 of record CM035108.1, on the reverse strand, counting down.
AAGCTATAAAATAAGGTAAGGTCATTCTTATTTCCTTCTTATTCTATCTATCCTCGTACACAGTTTTGTCCAGACTCATATAAATACGTACACAAAATGTTCGATTAAATGCCACAATGAAGAAAATCATAAAATACAGTTTAACCACACATACAGTACATATAAATATAAACATAGAGAGAGAAAGAGAGAGACCTGGAAAAGGAGGAAGATAGTGAGAGACAATAAGGCAAAAAGGTAAATGAATCGAGGGGAAAATGATGAGGAGCGAGATTTATTTTTTGCAAACAAACCCATTGTTTCAGGTTCATAATAGTAAGGATGATAATGATGAAGAAGGTGAAAGTCAGCATTGTGCCGCCGTTGATGGATCTTTCTCTCTCTCTCTCCCCCCTGCAGACTCTCTCTTTCTGTTGTTGTATGGAAGGTTTTATTGGCTCAACTCGCCATTTCCGACTCCTACTCCTATCCGAACAACTCTAACATTTGCGAAAGCTTTTCTGTTCCACTGTGTTATTGGGTTTAAAATAGATGGAAATAAAAAGAAATGCACGGAAAACGAAGTAAGTTTTTTTTTTTTATGAATAAAGTTCACATGACCACATGGGGTTTTGGCCCTTTACCACTTAACCACATGTAGTCACTAAAGCTACATTTAAACTCTCGACCTTTTGAGTTAAACTGAAAACGTCACTTTTTCTATCCAACTTAACCGTGCGTGTATGTCAAACGCCAAAAGCGCGTGAGAAGGGACTGTAACAGTCAAAAAAAGGATGGTAAATGTCTGAAATATCTCCTTCTTGATTACAGGTAGTTAAGTGAGAAAGACCCAAACCCCATGTGTTTTCTTTCAATCATGTCAATCAATTAATGAATATCTACAAGTCTGGTTTGCTTCTAAGTTGAAAGTATTCAACACAACATCATGGTCAAATAAAAAACATATTATTAAGATTTTCAACAAATCAAAAAATATTTCAACGCAATACTAGTACAGGTGGAGAGGTACTCCTGCAGATCCCTTCTTCACTTGTCCAAATTAAGTTGAAGGCTGGTCATTTACATCAAATTTACTGTGTTAGCATTTACATTTACATTTTACATCAAATTTACATCGAATATACTAGTTTGCTGATATTCATGAATGTGTTTGCTGATATTAGCACTACAGTAGAAGGCCAATAATGAAATTCACCCTCTGTCAAAAGATTTACTCAAACTTGACATTTATATCTTCAATTTTCACTTGGGTGGCTACAAATGATAATATCATAATCAAATATAGTAGAGAATCCAAAAAGCCTTCTACGCCAAACTAAAGCGCGACGACTTCAGAAGGGAGTTCTTCATACCAACACTCAACTTAGTCAAAGATACTGAAGCCCATATCCTGCAACAAAATTTAACACAAAAAGTCAGATTATAAAAATCGTTTCAATTTGTGTAGCCAACAAATAAATACTGAATTGAGTCCTAAAAATGAAGTAAATAAAAAGGAAAAGAAGCTTCTAGAATGCCTTTCTTGACAAAAAAAGAAGGAAAAAAAGCAGAAATACCCACAAGCATTTAGAAGAGAATAAATCAAGAAAAGAACAGACCTATAATAGATGGTTAATTCTCATCACAATGAAGATGATTTTTAAGATACAAATTCTCATCAAATTGAAGTTAGTTGAACTTGAACCTATTACCATCAATCTCTTAGCATCATGCCAACCAAGGTATATTCATGAATATCTGTGATATCATCAAATTAACACAAAAAGTCTTTATACAAAAACGAATTCTCGCTTTGACTGCCAAAATTGAACGCACGTCAAAGTATCACAAGGGTAGTTATTTTGTCAAATTAAGTGATGGCTTTGGTGAGTTGTCACTTTGGTCAACACTACTGCAACTCTCATCACCATCCTAAATTGCCAGGAACAAACCAGACTCTGACTGACTGTCGTTATTTTTATTTGTGAAATACTCTAAATAGAAAGAGAAGATTTATTATCTAATATAAAGATTATAAAATGATAAATGGAAGATGAGAATCCTATTAAACTAGAAAAATGGAAAATACAAATTTCTAATACGAATCTTAACCTGATAACTGATAAACGGAGGATGATAACTGTCTTTATACTTTGACAGTCAGTTCTCGCTTTGCTTCCAACTGACTGAATTTTGACCCAACCAACGGTTTATGCGTTCAATTTTAGGAGAATCTATAGCTAAAAAATTCATAATTTATCAATCAATCTCAATCTTAATAACAACTATTTTAGGTAAATTTGGAAGAAAAAAATGATTCAAAACCAAAAAATTAAACAAAATCCACAAAATAAATCAAACCCATAATCTATGATCACAAAAAGAAAAAACTAGAATTAAGATTGGAACTTTTAACAACTTACTAGAGCATTAAACAAAAGCATAAAAGTGAGCAATTAGTGAATCGAGTCCACCATCGTTTAAAGCTGGGAAATAATAGGATAAAATGACAACAAAATATTTTAAGCCCTTATCGAATCGAAGTGTGGAACAAGGAGATCGAATTGATGAGATGAAGGAGATCGAAGTGAGGGCTTGAGGAGGATTGGACTGAGGGCTTCCGATTCTAGGGCTTGAGGGGGATCGAACCGAGATTTCAAGGGCTTCAATTTTCTGAAGCTGAAGTTGGAGAAGGAACTCTGGGCTTCAAAGATTCGGTAAGGGCTTCGATTTTCTGTTTTGCAGCAATCGGTTTTCTGAAGATTTCAAAGCTCGATTTTCTGTTTTGGAGGAACTCTCAGTCGAAACCTACAAGTAGCGAGGAGAGAGAACTAAAATGAAATGAAAAAAAAACTATCTCATCTCATCTGTTGTTTTCAATATATATATAGGGTAACTATATATAGGGTAATTAAGTCTTTAGCCAATTTAAGTAACGGAGTTAAGAAGGAAAACATTTATTCACTTCAACTCAAAAGGTCGAGAGTTTAAATATAGCTTTACTGACTACAGGTGGTTAAGTGGGAAACCGCCCAAACCCCAGGTGGTTATCTGAACTTAACCCTTTTTTTATTTGTGTTGGGACCAAAAACTTGGTCCATTTTCTTGTCTATTTTTGTTCTTGAACGAAAAACTAAATAACTAAAGTAAATTTGTGATACCCTAAACTCTAATTTAGAATATAAATGTAAATATTAATAAAGGTTAATTTTGCAACCGAATATGAACACTTTATGTGTTAAAAAAGTAATTTTAAAGAAAATAGTAAATAAGTTGAAATGAATAAAAAATGAAAAAATGATATAATGAAAAAATTAAAAATTAAAAAATGGCTGAGATATGGATGTCCACTTCAAGACCATGTGGTCTTTTGGGGCATAATTATTTGGGCTCGGTTGATTCGGTGGGGCATAATTCATGTGGAGGAAGTCTCCTCACGTAGGAACTCGTTTGGGCAATTAGAGAACTTTAAAGAATCCAAGATTTCTAATTATATTTGATTTCTAACTCATAAGGAAAGTGTCAAATATAATTCAATTTCCTTCTTTTAAGGAGATTCAGTTCAATCCCATTAAGGAATTTGACCTAATGAGGAATTTTATTTTCATACGGGGAAGGGCATGTAGAGAAGGTGCGATCACTGTAAATACAAGACTATACTCTGATTCTCAGGTACACACAATTCATTAATATTTTCTAGCACTAAATATCTCCATTGTTCAACCTTTTTCAGCATGTACTTATCTTCACACCAACGATATCCCCCGGCGGCCCAAGCCGTCAAGCTTCACGTGTGAATTAGTTTTGTGCAGGATTGGACGCATTTTTGGTGATTGAGGCGCGTGGAAGAATCTTGATGTTAACATTGGCACTAGAAAGAGGGCGTTTAAGTGCTAGGAGTTTTCAATCACGAAAAGGTTTGATCAAGAGTAATGGCGACAAACAAAATAGTTTTTGGACACAAAAAATCAAATGTCGACCCGCCTGCTCTGCCTAAGGGTTTGGTTAAGGACAAATTGGGCCTATCCTAAAGAAATCTTAGACAGGCTCAGACCCTGCAGTTAGTTAGTGGATCAAAAGAAGAACACTCATATTAATGACGTCAAGCGCCGGTTGTTTTCGACGGCAAGAAAGGAGAAAGGACGTGATGATCGCGTCGAGGGTGCCCTATCCCGATTGCGTACCCAAGAGGATCAGGATTCCAACAGAGCCAGTCGGGACACCAGGCAGTTGATCTTGGCTAGAAAGGTTCAAGAGAAATGAGAATACCACTGAAGCCCTCTATCTTTAGAAGAAGGAGTTGGATGCATAATTGGCATTAATGAACGAAGAGGAGGTGTCTTCTACTTATGATCGACGCAGGGAGGCGTCACCTATGAATCGATCCAGGACACTGTTGGTCGGAAAACCGATCACTAAACACGCGCAAGTATACGCGGTCTAACAAGTAATACATTAACAAGGAAAGTGTCGAACCCACAAGGAACTATAACTAATATTTACCAAGTACTGACTTTGTATCGCTAAAGTCTTACTCGAACATCAATAACTAAAAGTGTGATTAATCTAAGCATACTAATTATCAAAGCAAGTAAATGGATAACGAATGATAATCGAAGGAATTACAAGCTAAGGTTACAACTTCACCCACTCAGGTATTCTGTCGAACACCTGGCATGCTATGTTTCGTCAAACTACCTACCTTTCTCTCTTTAGTCTTAATGGTCACGACAATTTTTAGACCGAGACACATAAGTGCTCATACACCTCTGCCGAGGTATGCATAAACATATCCTTTCCAGATCCACCCGTTAGGGAATAGAACAGAAAAGAACGCCTAAGCTAGTTACAATCCTACATATGTCTATGTGAATTGATCAGGACAAGGATTTAAGCATAAGTTCTCAAATAGGTCGCATGTGGCGCACACACACACACACATATATATATATATATATATATATATATATATATATATCTATTCTATGCACAACTTATGCAGTTGAAACCCACAATCACATGCCAATATATTCAGGTGTAAATCTACAATCCTTCTGTCGATATCATGTAAATTACCAAAATCATCACTAATGTGTTAGCGAGAATCATTAAGCGTAAATATATCGAACCAAATCATATGGCGCTAACCAAAGAGATAAGACAGTCAATTTAAATAACAAGGGGTTCCATTATAACCTTAGAGCAAATACTCAGTTTATAGCTATTGAACAAAATATAAGTAGCAATAAAGACAACATTTATGGATTACAAAATCAGAGACAATAAATAGATAAGAAGAAACTCTGTCAAAACCCTTCAATCTCTAAGCATTCCGCTCAAATCAATTTCTTTCTAATCCGTGTCGCTCACTGCTCGTGTTGCTCCAAGGAAATTCAAAACTTCTCCTTAATCTATATTTACAGATATTAACTATGAGTTAGAAAGAGAAAATACAGAAAAAGAAAACTAAACTAAGCTACCCTATACTAATTTCTGATATCTTCGATCTCCCCTATGCAGAGGCTTCTCTTTTCTTTTATATCTGTCTCCATTTCTTTAGCTAGGTCAAAACAAGCCCTCTCTACCTGGGCACCGGAGGTGGCGCCGCAGCGCGGACAAATAAGTTGTGATTGGCGCTGCAGCGCCACATTAGTATGAAAGACAAGGAGCTCGCGCTGCAGCGCGAGCCTAAGAAGGGTCAGTGGCACTGTAGAACCATGCTGAAGTCATGCTGGACCAGGGGGAGACGCCGCTGCGTGAGATTTAGCCTTGGCATTGGCGCTGCGATGCCATTGTATAGAATTTGACCGTTTTGCCCCTTTAAAGCTAGAAAAGTACTGTAAAGCCCTGCAATACATCAGTTAAGCGCAATAACACTATATTCATATAAAACTATATAAAAACTACGAATTCAGGTAATTATTTAAGTCATAAAGTATTCGATTCGCGGGTATAAATCCCACTCATCAAATACCCCCAAACTTAAGTCTTTGCTTGTCCTCGAGCAAACTATCTAATACAAAAATAAAGTAGTAATTAAACACGCGAAAGGAATATAAAACTATATACTAGCATCGTAGCTACGAATCTCAATCAAAGCTACTCCCAAAGAATAAGGCAAACACAACCATGAGTAAGGGTTCATTCTATTTCAAGCATAAGACTGTATTCGATCCATTTTATATGTGTTTGTGAAGACCAACCATCCTGACTAATCATAGCTCAAATAAGTTCGCACAGTCGATTGTTAATACTAATATGCACACTCCGTAACTTAAACATTCAAAAAGCATTAAGAATAAGACATAAGTGCATTAAAGGATCAAAAGACTTTAGCATGAAGACAATAAAATCTGACTCGAACAGTTCTTAATTACCTTAGGCCAATCAGAACTACCCATTAATGAGCTTTTGATCAGTAACTTCCAAGCCAGACTACTTTAGGGCACTAGGTGTAGAACACCCCTAAGAATCTAGTAACTCAAGCAACAAAGGCCACGTAATCAACATAAGCCCAATTTAGACTTAACGAAAACTAATGATTATAAGGCGAGTGCATTTTATGCTCCATCTTAATATTGGTTCTGCGTTTATGGGCGAGTGCGTTTTACGCTCCATCTCGACCCACCGCAAGACTTTCGATATTCAATCTTCATTATCATTTTATTCTTTTTTTTATATATCTAAACATGCACGAATCCAAGATCCAAAACTGTATAAACGTCTAAGTCTTTTATTACCTTGTAAAAATGAAAGTTTATAAGAGTGAACAAACTCTCAAAGTAATAAACACGCAAACTAAATTCAAAAAAATAACTAGTTAACACAGTTGGTCGGTGCTTGCTAGAAGGACGGATCAATAACACTCTCAACTTTTCAACTAACAAACCCCAAATACATACATGCTTGAAACGACTCTAAGAGAGACATACTCATTTGGCGCTAGTCATAGCCACAATCAAAAATCAATAATGTATAACACCCTTGCTTAATAGCAGCTCAAAATATAGTAAAAAGGCCATTAACATGGCAAAATCATATAAATCTGTATCAGCCCCAAAAAGATGGCTATAAACCGTAAATATTCTAATTATAATCATGCATTAATAAATAAAAAAACTAAAATCAGTTCATGGCATCCATAATAATAAGAATTTAAAACATCATCCCGCAGTTCAAAAACGACTGCACCACAATACTAAAAATAACAAAAGCAAAGTACTAAATACTCAACCTCACATGGCAATTGACAGAAATAAACAGTTAATAACCCTAACACCCCCAAACTTAAGGTGAGAAATGCCCTCATTGCTAAACATAAAATAATCGATACAAGAGGGCTTCCCTGAAGATCGCTCACTCGGCATCAACTTCATCCTCATCAGCTTCGTCCTCATTAGCTTTGGCGGGCGGTGATGGTGGAGGGTATGGTGGGAAGATAGGAGGCTCCGGGAACTGGTATGGCATGAACTCAGCGTTCTCGCCATAATAATCGGTGTAAATGCTCTACATGGTGTTTACCAGCTCAGCCTGGTACTGCATAGTAATGTTCTGCCTCTGTTGCCTGAGAGCCTCGGCGTCGTGCTTTTGATGCAGCAGGGTGAGAGACGACATGATGTCGGCTAGTAGTCCCTGTCCAGCCGGGCCTACGTTTGGAGCAGTGTTTGGAGGCTACGAGGGCTCGACCTCTGCTGTAGCCGAGAAACTGGTCTTTTCACCCGTGTAATCATTTTTCTTCCACACAGTCTCGGGTTTTCAGAGCCACCTAATGATATCCTCGAGATCATAGCTGCGGAGTCCTGGCTCTAGATAGTCCCTTCCCTGATAATCGAGTGTCGTAAATAGTTCATTGATGGCTTGGCTTCCAAAAGCCACTAACTTCCCCCGAACTTCGACAACAACTAGACCATTAGGATTGGCGTTGGCATAAAACTCCCGAACCACTGGTACTATGGCTGACGCAGTTGGTTTTGTGAAGGGGATCCAATTGCATTCAAGTATCATGGTGGTTAGCTCACCATCCTTTTTATCGGGCCTCAACCCCCGCTCATGAATCAAATTTCGTGCCCCAAATGAGCTTTCGTACCTTTTCCAGGCCTCCTCATTGATAAACTTGGTGGTGTCCCAAGCCGTTGGTGGTGGCATGACGGATGAAGACCCTTCGACACTAAGTCGTTGTCTTTTGGGTGCCATGTCAGAATTTCTATTGGTTGGGTCAGCAACAATCCCTAACTCTCTATAGAAACAACCTGTGTAACAATGCACAACAAAGACCCAATGGAAACCACTAATTCTAAGCCAAATCAACCCAACTTTTCTCTCAAGCAATTTATCGAACACGTGTGCGCTCTGAAAATTGAACTTGGACAGCCTTTGTTTGAAAGTGCTCTAACCCTGATTTCTGTCAGTGGAAATCACCCAAATCATATACAAAGACAAACACCAAGAGAGCACCAACCCAACAATTCGAGAAAAATATCTCCGTGAATGACTGAAATCGAAATAAAATACCTTAATGGGGAAAAGAAACTATTTGCTGCTAATCTCCAATTGGATTCACGCCTGAACTTGTTGGTCTGATTCTGTGAATGATGTCGTGAATTGGTTGCTTTATAGAGGGTGGGGGTTTTGTGCAGAAAAAGGATGGTTGGTTGCTCCTAGTGCCCTGAATGCAGGCTAAAATCAGTTTTAAAAACCCAAAACATGCTATCGACGCCGCGGCATGAGACTGACTTTGTTAATTGGCGTCGCAGCGCGAGTTAACAGTAGGCTCTGATTCAGAGTGGCGCTGCGGCACGGCTTGTGCTTCCTTCCTTGGAGCCGCGGCGCGAATTAACTGTGTGTGGTACTCGTTGGTGGGCGACGTGGCGCGAGAGTCCCCTTTTTTCTTTGCCGCTGTGGCAATGGATAATAAGCATGGCGCCACAGCGCAAAGTCCAGTACATATGTTGGCGCTGCGCCGCGAGCCTTGTTTCTGAGAATTTCTGCACAGAAGCCATGTTTTAGCCCAAATATCTTACACACACACACACACATATATATATATATGTCTATATTAAACACATGATAACTAGGTTAACTATACTTGTGACAATCGAGATTTTTTAATTCAATTTTAATATTTATTGGATTAAATAAATATTTTTCGATGAATTAATTATTATATTAAATAATTAATTGATGAAGTTGTGATAGATTAATTTAATTATATGTGTTATATTTATTAAATTAATGTGAAGAATTTTATTATTCGAAGTACGTATTTATGTGAGCTTATTGAATTAAAAGAAATATTTAATAAGCCTAATGTTATTTTAATTTAATAATTAATTAGAGAATTAATAATTTGACATAATTAATAAATGAGAAATTTAATTATGTGACTATGTGAATTAATGAGAAATTATTATATGTTATTTAAAATAAATTAAATAAGATATTTGATTTATTGTGCAATTGGGTGTGACATGATTTAAACTATAGTATATGAGATTAATTAAAATAATTAGAAGGGTTATTTATGTTCAAGCCAAACGAGGCCTTATTAGGAGTTGAGGGCAGTTAAACCACGTATGGATTAACTGACCTCAACTGTGCGCATAAATGATCAATCTGTCTTGTTTTTACGTATTTTTCAATTAAGTGTTCAACCTAAGAGTCAAAGAATTCAGAGAGAGTTAGAGGAAAATGGGTTATTGAAGAATCAGAAGGATTGATTGAGGGTAATCTCTTCAACCCAATTTATTTACGTCATTTAAAGTTTCATGAATATGGCTTTCAATTTTTTGTTAAATTTAACAAATTGGAAAGAGTAAGGATTATGTGCATATATGTGATAAGATGTTGTTATATGTGTTTTCCTATATATTGTATGGTTCCATATCATCAGTTTTATAATATTATAACGTATATTATTGCTTCAAAAGTTACAGAGTATAGAATATGCCCATATGGCCCTTATACATAAATTTAATATGTCAAACATATATTGTTTTGTAAAATTCACACTCATATATAATTATGCATGTTAAAATGAAGAAAACAAACCTTGAATGGATGGATTTGGTGTTATAACGAATCCGTAGTATAAATTTTTATGTTTTATGTTCAAAACCTTCAAGAACATCAAGAATAGTGAAATTACATGTGTTGATTTTGTAATTTATATGTTTTAACTTGTTAAAATCATGCTAGAAGGGTTGAGTATTAGTTATTTGTGTATTACAATGTTTGGGTATGTCTAAATTCGTGTAAAAATAAGTTAATTGGAGGTTTTTGGCCATGTTCTGTAATTTTCGCAAATTGCAGAACTGAAACTGGAGTCTCGCGCCGCGGTGCCAGGCCTAAGACCCGTGCCGCAGCGCCAAAGGCTTAAGCCGCAGTGCCAAGAACAAGTATAACAATGGCGCCACAGCGCCACTTAGCAGAATGTCCAGAAATGATATTTTTTAAATGCTCAAGTCTAGCAATGTGTTAGTAACTTAATGTAATGAACATAAAAACATGTTAGATATATAATGAGATGTTAAAATAAATCCTTGACATATTAATAACACAATTATGTGTGAATTGAATTATTGAATGTATATTTATTCATGAAGTGTAAATTATGTGACAATGAGTGCAGTAGTTTGACTAAGTATAGTCATAATTTGAGTTAGACAAAATCAATGAACTTTTGATGACTAGTACGTTATAATTGACCAGTATTGTGAATGTAAATGATATGTAGAATTTAAATCAAGGAACGAGTATAATTAGTGTGTAATCTACGCACGAGGAAAGTTTCCTAACCTTACTCTTTATCTTTATATGAGCCTATAGGTTGTCTCTTTACATCGAGCAAATTCTCGTTATTATTGATCAAGTCCATTTTATTATATTAAAGTGTATTAATCTTTCAAAGTATGATTCTGTTATACAATAATTATTCTATTGTATACCTTTTGAGATTGCTATTCAATTTAAATTATCATTTACTGTTGAACCTTGTTAGATTAGAGATCCCTTAATGATTCGACTAGTCCATAATTGATGAGTGTTCTAAATTTCAGAATCTTTGTTGAATTATCCAAACCAAACTTCCTTTGGTGCGGACTCTAATGTCAAACTGAGATGAACAACCCTGTATAGGGGATTACTTATGCGTCAGCGTTAAGATATTGTGCACAGTATGGTACTAAAGGCTGATCCCCCTAAGTACGAGAAGAAGAGTCCATAGTCTTATTACTGTTAAAGGTTTTAAGTATAAACACTTGACAACCTATGACATAGTTCAAGCTCTTATGACACTCAGAAGTTCTTTTGTTTCTTGTTATTCATTCTTGATTCAAAAGCTGAGTTTTCCTATTTCATAAGTCTTTGATTTATTCGCATGTTATTATTCATTTGTCATATTGTTATACTTGTGGGCAAATCGTGCTCACTCTTGCGTAATAATAACATTGCAGTTAAGAAAGAAAGATCTGACGAGCCTTCTACTAGTAAAGGCAAAGGCAAGGTTAACAAATGAAGAAGACTTGTTGTTATTATGTATTTATGTTCAGACTTGATGTTGTCTAAGACTTGTTATTTGTTTATGATTCCGCATAGATGTTTAAGGTTAGAGTGACATGGGATTGTATTTATTATGCAGATGATGTAACCCCATAAGTGGAAGATTTATTTAGTTATTTATTTCTATCTATTGCATGGTTTGCATTTATTATGGGTAGATAGATAGATGATATTTGTACAGTGAACACCAAATCCTGCGGAATGGAAGTACCCAGATTTTGGGGTGTCAAAGGTTGGTATCAAAGCTGTAGGTTATGAACCTTAGGTGGGGGAACAACCTTAGGTAGTAGCCTTGTAGAAGATAAAGAACATAGTGGTGGTAAACTCTTATCGAGTTCTAAAAAATGAATTTCTTAATTCATTGAAGATAATAAAAGACTTTATGTGCTTATGTGTTAAATTATGTGCTCGCTAGTACGGATTAGTAACTAAAACTTAAAATTTTGTTGTTAGGATGTCGGATGTTGGAGGAGCTAGTCGAGCTGGGGAGGAGGAACCCCGAGTACCTACAGAGGAGGAGCCCCGAGACATTCATGTCGTCAGGGAACAGTTGGTACGAAGAGAGCCATCTCCTTTGATCACTGTTGTTGGTCGGGAGCATGAGCCTGAGACTAATCCAGAGGAGGATTCTGATGAAGAAGAGGAGGAAGAAGAGTTCCCACCGAACTCCATCGATGCCGAGATGTATGATCCACTTTATAATCATAACATAGAGTTATAAGACACTGTTCAAGAGCTGAAGGAGCGGACTGTTATCCAGCAGATTACCATCGAGCAGAAGGATGGGGGAAATTGTGACTCTTCACACACGTTTAGGAAACGTGGAGTGGGATTTGGTTCACGAGAAGGGTCAAACCGAGGAGAAGTCCGAAGAATTAGAAAAGTTGAAGAAGGATCTAAAAGAGAGCTCAGAAAGGTTGGCCATAGCAGAAGAGGACCGGGTAAGAGAGTCACGTCGTGCTGATCTTGCAGAAGAGGATTGTCGTGCGAAGAAGGCTAAGCTTGGGGAGACGTACTCTACACTTCAAAATGCAATGGATGCGGCCTAGGATCGAGTTATGAGGTATCCAATCCAGTTTGAAGGTCTACCATCATATATGCTAGATCGCAGGACGATGTACCGCATCATAGAAGAGGAACGTGGCAAGGCTATTCAGCGCCTTAACAAGCAGCGATAGGATTAGTTTATTTATGTGAAACCTACCTGGTAATTTTAGATGTAAATTCCGATGTGTTTATAAACAAAGGAATATTTTAATGCTTTAAATCCTGTAGATTTTTTATCTCGGGATAGTTGATGTAAATAGCAGTGATGCTATCGTATGATGTTAAAACTTTTGATTTGAATAAAATGTCAGAGTTTATTCGAAATAATGTGTTAAGTGAATTATGATTAAATGTTTTAGTTAAACCTTAAATGTTTAAGGGATTGAATAAAGACTTAATAAGCGTATATTCTTAATAGAAATATACCGCCTAGAAGAAGACAAAACCATTAACAAGCTAAAGGAGAACCGATGAATAACAACAACGACGCCAATGCTAACCCTGTTCAGCAGTTGGTGAACCTATTAGTCGGAGCAATTAACAATCAACCATAAGCTTCAACAAACACATCGTTTAAGGATTTCAAGGCGGTGGGACCGCCAGAGTTTAAGGGTTCCATAAACCCAATCGAGGCTCAAACCTGGGTTATGGAGATGGAGAAGGTATTTGATGTCGCTAGAGTAAGAGAAGACCAGAAAACTGCATACACAACATTCATACTGAAGTCTGAAGCTAGTTATTGGTGGTAGGCAAACAAAGTACGGGGAGGAGAAGGTGTAATAACCTGGGAGAGATTCAAGGGGATGTTTTTCGAGATGTATTTTCAGATCAGTTCACAAAACCAAATGGAAGTTTAGTTTCTGGAGTTGAAACATGGGAATATGTCCATAGCAGATTATGCGACAAGATTCAACGAGTTGGCTAGGTTCGCCACATACCAAGTGCATACTAATGAGAGAGAGGCAAGATGTTTCGAGCAGGGACTGAAGCCCTGGTTGTATAGCAAGGTGTCCATGTTCCAATTGAACACTTTTGCTGGAGTGTTAGAGAAGGCAATACTCGCTGAAGGTGGAAGCGATGGGGTAACCAAATATAATCAGGATCAGAAGAAGAAAAAGAGTGAAAATAAAGGAATTAACAAGACTGGTGGAAGTAGCACGGGAGGTAGTAATAATTAGAATAGAAAGTGGTCTGATAACTCGTCAGCTGAAAGTCAACAAGGAGGGCCGAAAAAGAAGATCGAAGCGTGCCCAACCTGCGGAAAAACTCATCTGGGAGTTTGCATGAAGGGAAAACGAGCGTGTTACAATTGTGGTCAGGAAGGCCATATAGCACCTAACTGTCCTAACCCAAAGAAGGGTGCCTACTTCACTTGTGGCTCAAAGGATCATCTTGCAAGGGATTGTCCTAAGAAGGAATCTGGAGGGACGGGATCAGGAGGGAATAGAGGAAACAACGGTGGAAGCACTCTGAATATCACATGACCAACTGCAACCAACCGACCGACTGCCAGAACATTCAACATGGCAGTACAGGATGCAGTGCAGTCTCGTGATGTGGTGTCAGGTATCATTCCGATCAATAAAGTTAATGCTTATGTATTATTTGATTTGGGTGCTACTTGTTCATTTATATCTGATGACTTTGCTAAGAACTTAGAATTGCTTAAGGACGAGTTAGAATACCCCATGAACATAGAAATTGCGAAGAGAGAAATAATCCCTGTTAAGTATGTGCATAAGAACTATAGAGTGGATATTAAGGGTAATATCATGAACGTAGATCTTATCCCTATTCGACTTGGAGAATTTGACGTTATCCTAGGTATGGACTGGTTATCCAATTTTGGGGCGGTAATTAACTCCCAGAAGAAGCGTATTAACCATATGACTCCGTCAAAGGTTATGTTTTATGGTAGCAAGTCGCCTAGACAAGCGAGTTGTCTGACGATGATGCAGGCCAGTAGGTTGTTAAGGCAAGGCTGTGTAGGATATCTAGCTTACATAGTCGATAGTTGTAAAGAGAATCCGAAAATAGATGAGATACCAGTAGTGAGAGATTTCGCAGACGTATTTTCGGATGATTTTCCAGGACTTCCTCCAGATAGAGCAGTTGAATTCGTGATCGATTTGGCTTTAGGAACGGCTCCAATATCGAAGGCACCATACCGAATGGCACCAGTAGAGATTGTCAGGAATATGCATGTGAATGATATTCCTATTTACATATGATTTGATTATGATATGTATATATATGAATGAATATGAAAGTATGCTTGCATTAAGAAAAGCTGTAAAGTCCTTTGATAGATAATAGAAACATATGTACAAGGACTTAGAATGAATGATCAAATGTGTTAGGTTGATCCTACTGAAGAAAAATAACTTTATAAAGTCCTTAAAAAGAAATACTGTACAAGAACTATAAATATAGTAAGATCAAGCATGTTAGGTTAATCTTATGATGTAATAGATAGGCTTGTCTGATCGTCGAGCACTACACCAGAAATCGTAGTTTGCCAGGAGAGTCAAGGAAAACTCGAGAGCTATCGAGGCAGAATCGTAGTCTGCAAGATAGTAGATCTCGGAGTTCGTAGGCTTCCAGAAGAGACGAAGAAGGATCGTAGTGTGTCGAGGAGAATCGTAGAGACAGCCTACCTACGAGCCGACCGAGCATCTGCCAAAGCCAGTCAAGAATCGTAGACTACACTCGGAGTCGTAGAGTCTACTAACGACCAAGTAAAGGATCGTAGACTGCACTCAGAATCGTAGAGTCTATTGATCGTATCAAAGGCAGAAAACGTAGTCGAGCAAGATTAGATGAAGACAACAAGCACAACGACAGAAATCGTAGTATCAAGATCTGATCTCAAAGTCACAGTGTCTGCACAACCGAAGCTAAATCATAGAATGTAGAACTAAGACCTTAACATATGTGCTCACAAGGCCACAGTAGAATCGTAGAGCAAACACGATTCTCAACAATTGAGCACTCCCAGAATATCCAAAGGAATGAAGCCTCTAGTTGGTAATGCAAAGATACATCTCACTTGAAGGAAGCCAGAGAGAACTCAACGAATGGCATTCAAGCTAATAGAAGATATAAGCATCAACTCAATCAGCATCCAGATTGAGTTGAGAAGCCATTCAAGGTAAAGTCTTCTACAAGATGATCATAAGAAGACTTCAGTAGCTGACTAAGGAAAGTTAGCATATGCAGTGGTTGTCAAATGGAAAGATGACAACAATCCTAAAAGTAACCAGGATCATAGTGTTTGCCAAACAAAGAAGAAACTGATGGAGTATACAAAAAGATACTGGCCAGCCCCTGAATAATGAGGCTAAAGTGATTAAGCATTGGGTGAGTCCATTGATGATAAGTGAACGGGAGATCACAAGGAGAAAGCGAATTGGATATGCCAAAAATCTGAAGTGTCTTGTTATTCAGAAGGGGCCAGAGAAAGAATTCAAGCCATCAGTGTCTGAGAACAGTCAAGGAAAACAGAAGTGTTGAAGCACTGCACTAGAGAACAAAGAGGTGTTCTACACTAAAGATCAAGTGAACACTCCTCAAGATCGTAGTGTTGTTTTTACCTGTCAATAAGACACTACGATCAGGTCCATGAAGACATGTATCAAAAACATAGAGTTTGAATAGCTGAAGACTGAAGCATTGGCAACAGTTCAATCTGAAAGGTAATATTCGGATAAAAGCTTATTGAGAGCATCAATGCAAGGACAACCGCTGATCGAGAAATCAGAAAGGTGAGATAAAGTCTTCGATCTGCCCAAGATATTAAAGTGACATATCTGACAGGGTTGGTGGAACAGTAGACTGCAGTGGCAGTAAATAACTCGAAATCTGCGAAGCAATTTGAATAACTTTCAACGGCTACTTTCTAACGGGAAGATTTGGAAGAAGTTTAAATCAATAGAGATTCAAAGATTAAGAGTTGTTGATGATTGTGAAGTTGCAGAATTGTTGAGTTGGTGAATCTTATAGTTGACTCTATGAGTTCCACCAAAGATCAACAGAACAAGTCTCAGAGATAGTGAGACTACCAAGGTAGAAGTGAAGCAGCTTTGAAGAAGAACTCCACCAGATCAAAGCTTCACTCAACAAAGATGAGAATGTCACTAAAGATGGCTAGCCAAATAGAGAGCCGAGAAGAACAAGAAGATAGCATTCAGAAAAGTGTCTGAGTACAAAGAAGATCAAGAGAGCCACTCTACGAATCACCATGAACCGAAAGCTGAAATTGAAAAAGTTCAGAACCATGTCTGCAAAGTATTCAAGAAGGGTTCAGGGATTGCTAAGTGCCAGACGAAGTCTACTAAAAGCACAATGACTTAGCAAACCCAGAAGGTGAGGGTGCACATCTGATACTAGATGAAGATGAGTAGAAAAGAGTGAAGATCAGCTGCACCAGAGAAGATGTGGTCCAGATTCAAAGAAGAATGCATAGAGGACCACACCAAGCTGCTAAGTACAAAAGATGGTCAGAGATTAATGACATCTTAGCAGCTCAGCACCACCAACAAGAACAACTACAACAACAAGAAGCCAGGGCCTGAGGGATCCTTGTCTGGAGGGACTAAATGAAGTTCTAAGCATGCTGGGCTTGAAGAGTTCCTAGGGAACTAGATAAGTTCTAAGGCTGCTGGCCTTGAAGAGTTCTTAGTGAATTGAAGTCCCAAGGTAGCTAGCCTTGAAGGAATCTTAGTGATTTAGGGTGCTGCCCTTCCTTAGTGGAAATCCTTCTAGTTGAAAGCAGAAGAGTGGATTAGGAGCTTGAGTCTCTGAACCACTTAAAACCCCCTGTGTCTTTTACCTTATGTCATTTATAGTATGTACCTTCACTGCTAGAACTGCTATGTATGTGCTAACTGCTTACTACTAAGTTAACTCTACGAATAATGTATGATTGAATATGAATATATCAATGAAGGGGATCTTTTACTTATTCCACTGTGCTTGAAAAGATTCTTACATCTGCTACTTAATGAGCAATACAACTTAAAAGAGAAAAAGTATTTTGAAAATCAAAGGATCTATTCAACCCCCCTTCTAGATCTATATTGTGCCTACTGGGAACTAATAATTGGTATCAAAGCAGGTTCTCATGGTATATTCAAAAGATAATCGCTTTGAGTTTGATCCTAGCCACAAACATTGTTCTAAACTTAGTTTAGTAGTAAGTCACTTGTGATATGCAGATGAGCTCACAAGTTGGAAATTTTGTGTACTGGTAAATGTGCATATACACCTGAAGCTGCTCAGATTGGTCCATGTTCTTGATTGCCATATCAACAAGACCAATCCTTGCTCGCAGTCAATCCTGTTGTCTGAAGACCAGGCTAGAAAGCTCAAGAGACATCAACAGAAAAGATTCAAACATCCACCAGCCTGAAAAGATGAAAAGGCCATACATGCTAAGTAATGCTTATCCAGAGAAGAAAGAAGAACTTCTCAAACATGTGTCTGGCCAACCTGCAGCTGGATGTAAACCTTGTAAACTCAAGGATGTCAAAGAATTAGAAATGTTGACACTCTCTTAACTTGTATCTTCAAGACCACGACTGATTGACTGAAGATTAACTGGAGCAACTAGCTGTCAGAAGCAAATAAAAAAAAACATGCACATCAATGCCTAAACTCAGAATATCTAAGATAAATGACTGTTAAAAAACTAACAGCAAAAAGGTACGGTTCCTCACTAATATAGATATGAGCATCATATTTACACCTTACTTATGAACTATAACAGTTTTTCTTTAAGTATTCATAATCTATCTAAAAATGTGAAGAGATAAAGTACACTGATAATGGAAACTCAAATATCTATAAACTTTCTCTCCATCCAAGTTTTAGGTTGAAGATGATAGCTTGAAAAAGACCTGAAATGGTTTTAAGAGCCTCACGGGTCGATTGAGTGTGAAGTAATCTTTGCTAATGGGTAAATGTACTTCGTACATCCTATGGTCTAAGTGTTTAATGACATGCAGAGTATGATCAGATCTACAAGAGAATCTTGAAAATTCATAGAAATTGATCACCTCCATGAATCAACCAGATGCTAATAAATTGTAGAGCTGATTCTCACTCTGTGAACATTTAAACTCTGTGATCATAGCTTAGCATATGATGAAACCATCAAGGAAGAGAGTGTTTTATTAAAATAACAAATTTCTCTCACACTCACCACCATGCATCTCAAAATATATTATCTAAATGAAGTATATGCAAGAATACGACTGATGGTGGTCAACATGATGATTACTCAAATATGAGGAATAGGGGTTTGGTAAACTAACCTAGTAGGACCCATTTGACCATGGGTACCAAAAATTAGAAATGAATAACCTGCAGGTACTTGGTCTATCTGACCACACTAAGGAATGCTAAAGCCAAAGACTTCAGTTAAGAAGAGTCAACCAGCAGAAGGCTTAGGGCTGTTCAGAAATAATTCTGACAAACCTCTTACATGTCAAAGACTGTCCTTGAAGACCTGCTGAGCTAATCTAAATAAAGCTCAAATGGCTGGAAACCTTTATATGAAAGCACGCCACTCAACTAGAGAGTAAGTCTTAGATGCTCAAGCAAACAAAACTTGTTCTCAAGGAAGCTCACATTAGAGGACTATCGAGCATCAAACATTAGGAACTTATTGCGGGAGCAGAACTTCGCGAGTACAAGCTGACAAAGAAGACTACGTTCGTAGTGCTGTCAAAGAATCATAGAATGATCAACCTTGAAGATGCCCATTTCTACGATATAAGAAGATTTGGTGATTCCAGTCAGAAGGAGATATGCAAGGCTGTCTTCTAATACATATAAAGAAAAGGGAATCACATCTATCTAAGAAGACAACATCAACCATGGGGAGCAGTGATATGTTAAGGAACAACAATATTGAGATATACTATGAAGTAGTGTACCAGCTATAGAGTCCTAACTCAAAACCATTTCAAAATGTACTACTGATAACCTTTCAGCCATCTAACTCAAAACCATGAAGAGCCTACGATCAAACATCTGATCGTAATGGAATAGTAGAAGGACACCATGATTACAACAAATGTAATTGTCTAAAGTTGGTAAAGGACCTCACCACCAGAAAAGTTCAAATGAGATATCAGTGCAAATCACTTCTAAAGTACTTCATCTGGAAAGCGCCTCAAGGACAAACCTAACCCTTAGCTCACTCTAAGAGGTTGGACCTTCCTGATTTACCTTAACCCAGAAGAAATGCTTAATCAAGTTCATCTCAAGGTCCAAGTCAGTCAACGATCGTAGAGTAGAGGTTGAAGAGAACTCCACGATCGTAGTGCAACCTCAGCGATCGTAGAAGCAGACTCGACGATCGCAGTCCTATAAGAGGCTACTCTTAACTTATGAGGAGTTAGAAGAACAGGAAAATTGCTCAATCATTCAAAATGAGGGAAGACAAGCTCGAATGATGGTTGGAAAGATGTCCTGCTGAAGGAAAGTGCCCAAGGCTTCATAAAGAACAACAGTGGATGAGGCGTGGAGGTTCAAAATGAGAAGTAATGTCAAAACCATCCACTGCAACATCTTTCAGAGAATTGATCGTTGAGTCAACAAAGGAAAATGTAGAGTCAATAGCTGTCCTATCATGCTACTCTACGAACTCAAGAGGTCAAAGGTTAATCCACGTCAATCAAACGTCCACTCTTCTAAAAGAGATAACTAACTGATAAGTTACTGGGGAGTTATAGCTTGTTACTGGGTATCGTGCAACCAATGACTGGGTGACACATCACAACGTTTGCAGGGATAGAAGAAACTGCCTTAAAGACAAATTCAAAATCTACAAACAGTTGTTAGAAACTATCAAAACTTCTTCACTCTCATTTTTAAACCCTAAAAGCCTGTTCACTTCCTGAATCCATTAACCCTCCAAATCCTTACCTAAATCACAGTCAACTATCTCTCACAAGACTTCCTAAAACCAACACCCATATTCCTCGAACTCCTCAAATGGTA
Source organism: Panax japonicus (assembly GCA_020205505.1). NCBI lineage: Eukaryota > Viridiplantae > Streptophyta > Magnoliopsida > Apiales > Araliaceae > Panax > Panax japonicus. The sequence goes on along the minus strand of CM035108.1, from coordinate 25,336,707 downwards.
GATTGGCGAGTAATCACTGGCATTCAGCTAGGAACCAAGACATTCGAAAAATCCGAGAAGAAGTTCAGGGATATTCTTGAACTTGTGAGGAAGGCCGGGTTCTCAGAATGTCTTGAGGAAAACACGCGAATATATGGTGACCTGGTCAAAGAGTTTCATTCAAACATAACCATAAATTCTAGAATCCTCTCCACCAAGGTTAAGGGTCAGATTCTGAAGCTAAACTCTTCTGACATCAATCAATGCTTAGGCCTTCCTGACCGAAATCTAAAAAGCTTGGAAGAGATTGACACAGAAAAAGCTAAGAAGATTATGCAGTACAGTAGTAACCCTAGTCTGAAGGACATGAAGAAAAAGGAGTTTCCTGAAGAATTCGAGTTCTTTGCTGAAATCGTGGGGAAATGTATCTTATGCAAAGACATTGCACATGATACTGTGATTGACCAACAACTGAAGATTATGTCTACAATAGTCCTGAAGGAACACATCAACTCTAGAGTTGTCCTGCTCGATCATATGTCTAAGTGGTTGGATAAGGAAGAAAAGAAAAGATTAACTAAAAAAACACTCACAAAGGTTTTTCATGGGAGACTCTTAAGTATCATCTTGTAGAAAAAGTTGAAGAATAAAATCACGGATGATGATGGTGAAATTCTTAATGTTCATAAGGTAATGTCTCCACAACTGTTCGTAAATTGGAAGAAAAACCCAAAGGAGAATAGAAGGTTAACTACAGCAAGAAGCAACAGAAAGATCTCTGCAAAGAAGAGAAGGGCAAATGAAGAAGAAAGCTCTGAGTCTGGTGAATCAACATCAGTTACTGCCACACCAGCAAGCAAGAAGCCTAAGAATATGAAGAATGCTAAGGCCTCGTCAAGCTATGTCTCCACTAATAAGAAAATACAAGAAGCAGAAGAAAAACCAGCATCAACTGCTAAAAACCCAAAAAGAAGAAGCAACATACTGCTTCAAGAACCACACAAGAAGAAAGCAAAAGGGATGAAGAAATCAGTTCCAGTTCCCTAGGAAAGTTCATCCAATAAAGAAGAACATGAAGAGTCTGAAGATGGGAAGGGAACTGAAAGTTCAAAGATTGAACCCTCAAGGAGCAAGTTTAACAATGAAGAAGAAGTTGAATCTATGGAAGAAAGAACCAAGGTTGATGATGAAGAAAAGGAATATGCAAGTCCAGTGACCAACTCTCAGAGTACTCACTCCGAAGATAAAGAGAAGCTGCAAAATGACCCATCGGAATCTCCAAATGCATGTGGTCCAACAAGCCTTCACGATGGCTCAAAAGATGATGAATTCGAAAAAGAAACACCTTCCCCTATCAATGATGAAAATCAAGAAAATATGTTTATGACTCAAAGGACTTAGAGTCTGAAGAAGAAGAAGACTCTGACTCACCCATAGTTGAACCTCCCAAAAGAAGGAAGAGTCACAGACAACTTGCTCAAGTTGCCTCAAAGAAGATAAATGATCAATCTACCGAAATCATTGAATTAAGTAATGATGGATCTGAGTCACAGGAAGCGAGTGAAGAAGATGAGACTAGTAATGAAGAAGATGAATCCAACAAAGATGTTGCTGAAGAAGATTCTGGAAATGAAATTCAGCAAGAAGAATTCATTGATGAATCTGATGAAAGAAATCAACAAAATTCAAGCTCAAAAAGGGAAGAGATAGAGAAAGATTCCGATTCTGCACATCAGGAATCTAAGGAACTAGAATACAATCCTGTTCTCTCTCTGACCAGAATTAGCAGAAGAATTATAGTGGAAGTCTTTGATGAGCCACCAGCAGAGCCAGCAACAAGATGGATAATTCATGGAAATGAACAACTTCGAGTTGTAAGGATGACTACAGATGAAGTGCTTCATAACTGGAAAATATGGAGTTAGATTGCACAACTATACTGTACAATTTTGAAGACCTTCTGATGAGGTGGTTCTTTCCATGGATGCCTTGGCTAAAAGCACACAGTGAGAGAGATGAGAGTTACTTCAGCTGGTGCTACTCTTAGTTTCTAAATTTGGAACTGATGTCACAAAATTTCCCGAGGGTAAAGAAGTTTGTAACCATGATGATCAATGACAAGCCCCACTACAAGATCTACCAACATGCTGAAAATCATTAAATTCCTTATGATCGTAGAGTAGACTCTGATGGAAAAAGGAATATGGAAAAGACATTGACAGTAGAGTTTGTTCACTCTACCACTGATGATGATTAAGTCCAGATTCAGATGTCTCTATCTGCCCAAGCACAACTATCTGACATTCCTACATCCTCCCACGATTGGTATTCAACGATTTCTTAGATTCTCAATACCTTCAAAAATCCGTCCAAGGATGAGAATTATAGAGTCCAATCTAGTGTTCCACAAGAGGCTGCCCAACCAGATGATCAAATTTCCATGGAGCAGGAATTATTAAAAAATTCTGACAACCTAATTGAGAAGATATCTCAAATCAATGAAAAGTCAAAGATGCTGACAACAACAAAGGACAATTCTGTTCAAGACAGAATCCAAGCTACTGTGGCTGATGTATATCTAAAATTCAAAGAGAGAGATGACATCTATCTGAGGGCCATAAATGATCAAAAAGCAGAAGCCCTACGTACACAGAAGGAAAATGAAGAACAACTCCAAGCCCTCTTTGATAAGATTGACCACATGAATCAGTCCTTCTCCATGCAACTTGAGCTGAGCCAACAAGAACTCAAGTTTGAAGTTGCTAATTCCTCTTATCTAATGGAGAAGCTTATGTCCAACATGTAACAACTCTCTCAAGTGATTAATGACACAAAGAGGGAGAAAAAGAGGCATAAAAAAAGGCAAAGTAAGAGGCATTCACGAAAAGGCAAGGAAAGCAGGAGCAAACAAGAAAGGAAGACAAAGAAGAAGAAAGAAGGAAAAGAAAATGGTTCATCATCTGAGGGGGAGCCAGAAGAAGAAAAAGAGAAGCATATATCTGAGGGAGAGCAAACAAAAGAAATAGAGTTGACGTTCCAAGGTGAGCAGGTGCAAGAAAACCAAACAGATGATTAGCTGATCAACAGACATCCTAGAAACATATATGGAGCTAAAGAGGTACATCTCTAACTAGTTAGGTATGTTCTGGATCCAGGATGTAAATTGTCATAGTGTATTAAATTCCATATTATTATATGTGACATTCATGATTATCTATTTTAGAAATACAGCAACTCATTGTATATAAGAATCATTCATAACATGCATATACACTTATTGTTTTTGTCATAATCAAATAGGGGGAGATTGTCAGGAATATGCATGTGAATGATATTCCTATTTACATATGATTTGATTATGATATGTATATATATGAATGAATATGCAAGTATGCTAGCATTAAGAAAAGTTATAAAGTCCTTTGATAGATAATAGAAACTTATGTACAAGGACTTAGAATGAAATTGATCAAATGTGTTAGGTTGATCCTACTTAAGCAAAATAGCTTTGTAAAGTCCTTAAAAAGAAATGATGTACAAGGACTATAAATATAGTAAGATCAAGCATGCTAGGTTGATCTTATGATATAATAGATAGGCTTGTCTAATCATCGAGCACTACACCAGAAATCGTAGTCTGCCAGGAGAGTCAAGGAAAACTCAAGAGCTATCGAGGCAGAATCGTAGTCTGCAAGATAATAGATCTCAGAGTTCGTAGGCTTCAAAAAGAGATGAGAAAGGATCGTAGTGTGTCGAGGAGAACTTCCTCAGGGTCGTAGTCTGCTGAGGAAGTCATGTTCAGAATCGTAGAGACAGCCTACCTACGAGCTGACCGAGCATCTGCCAAAGCCAGTCATGAATCATAGACTACACTCGGTTTTGTAGAGTGTACTAATGAACAAGTAAAGGATAGTAGACTGCACTCAGAATCGTAGAGTCTATTGATCGTATCAAAGGCAAAAAACGTAGTCGAGCAAGATCAGATGAAGACAACAAGCACAACGACAGAAATCGTAGTATCAAGATCTGATCTCAAAGTCATAGTGTCTGCACAGCCGAAACTGAATCGTAGAATGTAGAGCTAAGACCTTAACAGATGTGCTCACAAGGCCACAGTAGAATCGTAGAGCAAACACGATTCTCAACAATTGAGCACTCCCAGAATATCCAAAGGAATGAAGCCTCTGGTTGGTAATGCAAAGATACATCTCACTTGAAGGAAGCCAGAGAGAACTCAATGAATGAAATTCAAGCTAATAGAAGATCTAAGTATCAACTCAATCAGCATCCAGATTGAGTTGAGAAGCCATTCAAGGTAAAGTCTTCCACAAGATGATCATAAGAAGACTTCAGTAGCTGACTAAGGAAAGTTATCATATGCAGTGGTTGTCAAGTGGAAAGATGACAACAATCCTGAAAGTAACTAGGATCGTAGTGTTTGCCAAACAAAGAAAAAACTGATGGAGTATACAAAAAGATACTAGGTCAGCCTCTGAATAACGAGGCTAAAGTGATTAAGCATTGGGTCAGTCCATTGATGATAAGTGAACGGGAGATCACAAGGAGAAAGCGAGCTGGACATGCCAAAAATCTGAAGTGTCTTGTTATTCAGAAGGGGCCAGAGAAAGAAGTCTAAGCCATCAGTGTTTGAGAACAAGTCAAGGCAAACAGAAGTGTTGAAGCACTGCACTAGAGAACAAAGAGGTGTTCTACACTAAAGATCAAGTGAACACTCCTCAAGATCGTAGTGTTGTTTTTACCTGTCAATAAGACACTACGATCAGGTCCATGAAGACATGCAACAAAAACATAGAGTTTGAATAGCTGAAGACTGAAGCATTGGCAGAAGTTCAATCTGAAAGGTAATATTTGGACAAAATCTTATTGAGAGCATCAATGCAAGGACAACCGCTGATCGAGAAATCAGAAGGGTGAGATAAAGTCTTCGACCTGCCCAAGATATTAAAGTGACATATCTGACAGGGTAGGTGGAATAGTAGACTGCAGTAGCAGGAAGTCAGAAAAAGATGTCATGTCACATCTGCAATCTGCACCAAATAACTCGAGATCTGCGAAGCAATTTGAATAACTTTCAGCGGCTAATTTCCAATGGGAAGATTGGGAAGTAGTATAAATCAATAGAGCTTCAAAGATTAAGAGTTGCTGATGATTGTGAAGTTGCAAAATTGTTGAGTTGGTGAATGCTATAGTTGACTCTACGAGTTCCACCAAAGATCAACATAACAACTCTCAGTGACAGTGAGACTACTAAGGTGGAAGTGAAGCAGCTTTGAAAAAGAACTCAACCAGATCAAAGCTTCACTCAACAAAGATGAGAATGCCACTAAAGATGACAGCTAAGTAGAGAGCCGAGAAGGCCAAGAAGATATCATTTAGAAAAGTGGCTGAGTACAAAGAAGATCAAGAGAGCTACTCTACGAATCACTATGAACCAGAAGCTGAAACTGAACAAGTGCAGAACCATGTCTGCAAAGTATTCAAGAATGGTTCAGGGATTGCTAAGTGCCAGACAAAGTCTACTAAAAGCATAGAGACTTAGCAAACCCATATGGTGAGGGTGCACAGCTGATACCAGATGAAGATGAGTAAAAAAGAGTGAAGATCAGCTGCACTAGAGAAGATGTGGTCCAGACTCGAAGCAGAATGCACAGAGGACCACACTAAGTTGATAAGTTCAAAAGATGGTTAGAGCTTAATGACATCTTAGCAGCTCAACACCACCAACAACAACAACTACAACAACAAGAAGCCAGGGCCTGAGGGGTCCTTGTCCGGAGGGACTAAATGAAGTTCTAAGCCTGCTGGGCTTGAAGAGTTCCTAGGGAACTAGAGAAGTTCCAAGGCTGCTGGCCTTGAAGAGTTCTTAGTGAACTGAAGTCCCAAGGCTACTGGCCTTGAAGGAATCTTAGTGATTTAGGGTGTTTCCCTTCCTTAGTAAAAATCCTGCTACTTGAAAGCAGAAGGGTGGATTAGGAGCATTGAGTCTCTGAACCACTTAAAACCCCACTGTGTCTTTTACCTTATGTCATTTATATTATGTACCTTAACTGCTAGAACTGCTATGTATGTGCTAACTGCTTACTACTAAGTTCACTCTACAAACAATGTATGTCTGACTATGAATATATCAATGAAGGGGATCTTTTTCTTATTCCGCTGTGCTTGAAAAGATTCTTATGTTTGTCATCTGCTACTTAATGAGCAATACAACTTAAAAGAGAAAAAGTATTTTAAAAATCAAAGGATCTATTCAACCCCCCCCTTCTAGATCTATATTGTGCCTATTGGGAAGTAACAGAGATGAAAGAACTGATGGTCCTAACTACGAGAATTGCTGGACAAGAAGTATATCCAACCAAGCGTATCGCCGTGGGGAGCGCCAGTTTTGTTCGTGAAGAAGAAGGATGGGACAATGTGGCTCTGCATCAACTATAGAGAATTGAATAAGGTCATGATAAAGAATAGATATCCCTTACCGCGAATCGACGACCTGTTCGATCAGTTAAAGGGAGCAAGATACTTTTCAAAGATGAACTTGAGGAATGGTTATCATCAACTGATGGTGAGACCAGAGGATGTACCGAAGACAGTGTTTAGAACTCTATATGTTCACTACAAATTTTTGGTAATGTCATTTTGTCTATCGAATGCTCCTGCAGCATTTATAGGCTTAATGAGTGGAGTGTTCAAGCCGTTTTTGGAAAAATTCGTAGTGGTATTTAGAGATGATATTTTGGTATATTCAAAAACCAAGGAAGAACATGAAAAACATTTATGGGTGACGTTAGAGACATTGAGAAAAGAGAAGTTATATGCTAAATTTTCGAAATTTAAATTCTGGATTGAAAGAGTATAATTTCTTGGACATGTGATCGATAGGGACAGAATTTTGGTGGATCCTTCCAAAGTCGAACTAGTAATTAACTGGGATCAGACGAAGACACTGTCAGAAGTAAGAAGTTTTCTTGTATTGGCAGGTTATTACAGAAGATTCATTCAGGACTTTTCCAAGATTGCGACTCCGTTGACGAATTTGACTAGAAAATCGGTGAAATTTGTTTGGATATAGAAGTGTGAGGAAAGCTTTCAAGAATTAAAGAAGAGGTTGAGTTCAACACCTGTATTATCTCTTTCGGAAGATACAGAAAATTTGTGGTTTATAGTGATACATCGCATAAAGGACTTGGCTGTGTGCTTATGTAGAATGGTAGAGTCATTGTGTATGCGTCACGACAATTGAAGGATTATGAGAAGGGGTATCCGACCCATGACTTGGAGTTAGCTGTAGTGGTTTTTCCTTTAAAAATTTGGAGGCACCATCTCTATGGGGAGAAGTGTGAAATATATACAGACCACAAGAGTCTGAAATATATTTTTACACAGAAAGACTTGAACATGCGCCAAAGAAGGTGGTTGGAGATAATTAAGGACTATGATTGTGAGATTCTATACCATCCGGGTAAGGCAAACATAATTGCCGACACCTTAAGTAGAAAGGGTCGGGAGAAACTGATGATGTTGACCGCTCAGGAGGAGCTAATTTTAGCAATGGAAAAGCTGGAATTGGAAGTAAAGTATCCTATAGAGATTGATGAGAAGTTGTTTCAGATGCAATCTGGTACAACTCTACTGGATAAAGTTAAAGAGGCTCAACTTCAGGACGATGAATGTAAAACGGTTAAAAAGAAGATATCCGAAGGAACCAAATCAAGATTCAAGATGGAAGAATTTGAGAATAGAATTTGGGTACCGCCAGTACCAGAGATTAAGGAAGAAATTTTGAGCGAGGCTCATAACTCAGGATATTCGATTCACCCTGGTAGTACCAAGATGTACCAAGATCTTCGACAACATTTCTGGTGGCCAAATTTGAAATGAGAGGTTGCAGAATGTGTTGCCAAGTGTCTGACATATTAAAAAGTGAAAGCAGGACATCAGAGGCCAAGTGGGTTGTTACAACTTTTAAATATTCCAGATTGGAAATGGGAACATATTACTATGGATTTCATGGTTGGCCTACCGATAACTCAGAAAGGCTACGACACATTATGGGTTATTGTTAACTGATTGATGAAATGCGCACACTTCCTTCCGATCAAAATTAGATTAAACTTAGATCAGTTGGCAAGGTTATATGTGAAAGAGATTGTTTTGAGGCATGGAGTCCCGGTGTTAATTATCTCAGATAGAGATCAACATTTTACGTCGAACTTCTGGAAACGTCTACAGGAATGCATGGGTACACAATTGCGAATGAGCACGATATATCACCCTCAGACAGATGGACAGAGTGAAAGAACAATTCAGACATTAGAAGACATGTTAAGATCTTGTATAATGGACTTTAAAGGAAATTGGGATGATCATCTAACGCTCGTAGAGTTCGGCTACAACAACAGTTACCACGCTAGTATTGGCATGCCGCCTTATGAAGCGTTATGCGGCAGAAAGTGCAGAACTCGGCTATACTGGGATGAAGTTGGCAAAAGACAATTACTAGGCCCGAAATTCGTACAACAAACAACAGAAATAATCAAAGTGATCCGAATAAGATTGATAGAAGCCCAAGATAGACAGAAGAAATATGTCGATCCACACCATAAAAATGTTGAGTTTGAATCGGGTAGTTATGTGTTTTTAAAGGTCTCTCCCTGGAAGGGAAAGATTAGGTTCGAAAAGAAAGGGAAGTTAAGCCCAAGATTCATTGGACCCTTTGAAGTGCTGCGAAGAGTCGGAGAGGTTGCATATGAGGTAGCCTTACCTCCATCCCTCGAGAATGTCCACAACATTTTCCATATCTCAGTTCTACGACCCAACAAACCCGATTACAAACACGTGATTGAATATGAACCCCTACATTTTGACAAAGACTTATCTTACGAAGAAATTCCTTTTCAGATTGTCGACCGTAAAGAGTAAGTTCTAAGAAATAAAATAATACCTTCTGTTAAGGTAATTTGGAGGAACCACAACACTGAAGAAGTAACGTGGGAACTCGAAGAGAATATGATGAAGAATTATCCTCATTTATTTACTTAGAGTATTATAAACGATCATGTGGACATAATCTTTGTAGGGGGGAGAATGTAACGGGACGAATTATTTGAGTCGTGATTCTGAGGACAAAATCTTTTTAAGGGGGGAAAGATGCGACAACCGAGATTTTATAATTCAATTTTAATATTTATTGGATTAAATAAATAATTTTTGATGAATTAATTATTAGATTAAATAATTAATTGATGAAGTTGTGTTATATTAATTTAATTATATGTGTTATATTTATTAAATTAATGTGAAGAATTTTATTATTCGAAGTATGTATTTATGTGAGCTTATTAAATTAAAAGAAATATTTAATAAGCCCAATGTTATTTTAATTTAATAATTAATTAGAGAATTAATAATTTGACATAATTAATAAATGAGAAATTTAATTATGTTACTATATGAATTAATGATAAATTATTATATGTTATTTAAAATAAATTAAATAAGATATTTGATTTATTGTGCAATTGGGTGTGACATGATTTAAACTATAGTATAGGAGATTAATTAAAATAATTAGAAGGGTTATTTATGTTCAAGCCAAACGAGGCCTTATGAGGAGTTGGGGGCAGTTAAACTATGTATGGATTAACTGACCTCAACTGTGCACATAAATGATCAATCTCTTTTATTTTTACGTATTTTTCAATTAAGTGTTCAACCTGAGAGTCAGAGAATTCAAAGATAGTTAGAGGAAATTGGGTTATTGAAGAATCAAAAGGATTGATTGAGGGTAATCTCTTCAACCCAGTTTATTTACGTCATTTAAAGTTTCATGAATATGACTTTCAATTTTCTGTTAAATTCAACAAATTGGAAAGAGTAAGGATTATGCATATATGTGATAAGATGTTGTTATATGTGTTTTCCTATATATTATATGGTTCCATATCATCAGTTTCATAATATTATAACGTATATTATTGCTTCAAAAGTTACAGAGTATAGAATATGGCCATATGGCCCTTATACACAAATTTAATATGTCAAACATATATTGTTTTGTAAAATTCACACTCATATATAATTATGCATGTTAAAATGAAGAAAACAAACCTTGAATGGATGGATTTGGTGTTATAACGAATCCGTAGTATAATTTTTTATGTTTTATCTCCAAAACCTTCAAGAACATCAAGAATAGTGAATTTACATGTGTTGATTATGTAAATTATATGTTTTAACTTGTTAAAATCATGCTAGAAGGGTTGAGTATTAGTTATTTGTGTATTACAATGTTTGGGTATATCTAAATTCGTGTAAAAATAAGTTAATTGGAGGTTTTTGGCCATGTTTTATAATTTTTGCGAATTACAGAACTGAAACTGGAGTCTCGCACCGCAGCGCCAACTCCATGCCTAAGACCCGCGCTGCAGTGCCACCGTACCGCAACGCCAGAGCCTTAAGCAGTAGCGCCACGGTGCCGTAGCACCAAGAATAAGTATAACAATGGCGCCGCAGCGCCACTTAGCAGAATGTCCAGAAATGAATTTTTTTTAAATGCTCAAGTCTGGCAATGTGTTAATAACTTAATCTAATGAACATAAAAACATGTTAGATATATAATGAGTTGTTAAAATAAATCCTTAACATATTAATAACACAATTATGTGTGAATTAAATTATTGAATGTATATTTATTCATGAATTGTAAATTATGTGACAATGAGTGCAGTAGTTTGACTAAGTATAGTCATAATTCGAGTTAGAAAAAATCAATGAACTTGTGATGACTAGTACATTATAATTGATCGGTATTGTGAACGTAAATGATATGTAGGATTTAAATTAAGGAACGAGTATAATTAGTGTGTGATCTACGCACGAGGAAAGTTTCCTAACCTTACTCTTTATCGTTATATGAGCCTATAAGTTGTCTCTTTACATCGAGCAAATTCTCGTTATTATTGATCAAGTCCATTTTATTATATTAAAGTGTATTAATCTTTCAAAGTATGATTCTGTTATACAATAATTATTCTATTGTATACCTTTTGAGATTGTTATTCAATTTAAATTATCAGTTACTGTTGAACCTTGTTAGATTAGCGATCCCTTAATGATTCGACTAGTCCATAGTTGATGAGCGTTCTAAATTTCAGAACCCTTGTTGAATTATCCAAACCAAACTTCCTTTGGTGCGGACTCTAATGTCAAACTGAGATGAACAACCCTGTATAAGGGATTTCTTATGCGTTAGCGTTAAGATATTGTGCACAGTATGGTACTAAGGGCTGATCCCCCTAAGTATGAGAAGAAGAGTCCATAGTCTTATGGCTGTTAAAGGTTTCAAGTATAAACACTCGACAACCTATGACATAGTTCAAGGTCTTATGACCCTCAGAAGTTCTTTTGTTTCTTGTTATTCATTCTTGATTCAAAAACTGAGTTTTCCTATTTCAGAAGTCTTTGATTTATTCGCATGTTATTATTCATTTGTCATATTGTTATACTTATGGGCAAATCGTACTCACTCTTGCGTAATAATAACATTGCAGTTAAGAACGAAAGATCTGACAAGCCTTCCACTAGTAAAGGCAAGGGAAAGGTTAACAAATGAAGAAGACTTGTTATTATTATGTATTTATGTTCAGACTTGATGTTGTCTAAGACTTGTTATTTGTTTATGATTCCGCACAGATGTTTAAGGTTAGAGTGACCTGGGATTGTATTTATTATGCAGATGATGTAACCCCATAAGGGGAAGATTTATTTAGTTATTTATTTCTATCTATTGCATGGTTTGTATTTATTATGGGTAGATAGATAGATGATATTTCTACAGTAAACACCAAATCCTGTGGAATGGAAGTACCCGGATTTGGGGGTGTCACAATACTACTATGTATAACATACAACAAAATAGGAAAACATATTACAGTCACAAAAACATACTCAATACAACATGGTAGTACAATATCTGGCAGCCATGTTTGCAAAGTAAACATAACATACATAAGTAAGGAAAAATAGATAAAAATGATACTGAGATGGGGGTGCCTCCTCACCAAGCGCTTTTTTAAAGTCATCGGCTTGACTGTACCGATGCCGCTCAATCCGCCTCATAAACGAAAATAACCATTTCATGCCACCTATTCGTCAATTCCTTTAAAGTTTTGGCGGATATAGATGCTTGGTCATTCTCCTTTCCTTCGTTCATCCAATCATCCTTCGGCACAAAGAATCTTTCACCACTGGAATTATCCAATAATTCGCCTATTTATTAAATTGAAAGCGTTCTTCATGCTCTAGTGGGCCCTCTAGGGTTTCCACAGTCGGGAGGGTGGCTTCTGATTGTAGATCAGTATTGACTATACAACCACTGTTTATCCTTTTGTCTCCAACTTTAGACTCCACCGGTTGGCTAGTTTGCACTATAACATCTCCCTCAACAACGGTGAGAGCCTCATCGCATTTTCCTTACATATCCATCGTGCAATGCTCTACTGCTTCATCATCGAGATCAATTAAGACCAAAAGATTGCCTTGCGGTGGATTTGTGATGGCATTGATGAGTTGCCTCAATTGATTCTCAAGGCTGTGCAATAAGGCTTCTTGGCTTGCCATCCGAACCTCATTTCTCTCAATAAAGTTGGTGAGAAGCTCCCCAAGCTTGTTCTCTTCTTCTCATGTTGATGACTCAGAAAAGTTCTCATTGGGTCGAGACGTAACCTCATATTGTGGCGGAGATTGGTTGTCAAACTGATTTGGATAGGATTAAGTCGGATCTTGATATTGCTCTAGATTGTAGTCCCAAGAGTTTGGATAACCCTGACAGTTTGGATGATAGGAGATCGGTTCAATGTCAGCTCGTTCCTGACAGTAGGCATTCTGAGTGGACTGACACTCAAGATTGTCAGAAAACCTCAATACATTTGCAATTTGAAATTGCAATTGCTTGAGTCCTTCTTTCGAGCTTGGTTGTGTCGTCCTCTCATAAGGCCATTGATAACAATGATAGTCCATTACCTGTAAACTTAAAAATAAAATGAAGATCTAATAAATAAAAGAAATATATATGTTCAAATTAAGACTAAATTGATTTAAATCAATATTGGACAATATTAGAATAATAGTTACCTGGTAACGGGGCCAAAAACTTGTTGGTTGGAAAACTGATCCCTAAATACAGCGCAAGTATACATGGTCTAACAAGTAATACAGCGATAAGGAAAGTGTCGAACCCACGTGGAACTATCACTAATATTTACCAAGTACCGACTTTGTATCGCTAAAGTCTTATTCGAACAGCAATAAATGAAAGTGTGATTAATCTAAGCATACTAATTATCAAAGCAAGTAAATGGATAACGAATGGTAATCGAAGGAATTACAAGCTAAGGTTACAACTTCACCCCACTCAGGCATTCTGTCGAGCACCTGGCGTGCTATGTTTCATCAAACTAACTACCCTTATCTCTCTGATCTTAATGGTCACGACAATTTGTCGACCGAGAGCACATAAGTGATCATACACCTCTGTCGAGGTATACACAAACATATCCTTTCTAGATCCACCCGTTAGGGAATAGAACAGAAAAGAACGCCCAAGCTAGATACAATCCTACATATGTCTATGTGAATTGATCAGAACAAGGATTTAAGCATAAGTTCTCAAATAGGTCGCATGTGGTGCACAGATATATATCTATTTTACACACAACTTATGCAATCAAAACCCACAATCACATTCCAATATATTCAAGTGTAAATCTACAATCCTTCTATCGATATCATGTAAATTACAAAAATCATCACTAATGTGTTAGCGAGAATCATTAAGCGTAAATATATCAAACCAAATCATATGGTGCCAACCTAAAGAGATAAGACAGTCAATTTAAATAACAAGGGGTTCCATTATAACCTTAGAGCAAATACTCAGTTCATAGCTATTGAACAAAATATAAGTAGCAATAAAGACAACATTTATGGATTATAAAATCAGAGACAATAAATAGATAAGAAGAAACTCTGTCAAAGCCCTTCAATCTCTAAGCATTCTGTTCAAATCAAGCTTTCCAATCCGTGTAGCTCACTGCTCGTGTTGCTCCAAGGAAATCCCAAACTTCTCCCTAATCTATATTTACAGATATTAACTATGAACTAGAAAGACAAAATACAGAAAAAGAAAACTAAACTAAGCTACCTTATACTAATCTCTGATATCTTCGATCTCCCCTATGCAGAGGCTTTTCTTTTCTTTTATATCTGTCTCTGCTTCTTTTGCTAGGTCAAAACAAGTCCTCTCTCCTTGGGCACCGGAGGTGGCGTCACGACTTGGACAATTAAGCTGTGGTTGGCGCTACAACGCCACATTAGTATGAAAGACATGGAGCTCGCACTGCAGAGCGAGCCTAAGAAGGGTCAGTGGCACTGCAGTGCCATGCTAACGTCAGGCTGGACAAGGGGGCGACGCCGTGGCGCGAGATATAGCCGTGGCATTGGCGCTGCGGCGCCAGTGTATAAAATTTAACCGGTTTGCCCCTTTTAAGCTAGAAAGGTATTGTAAAGCCTTACAATACCTCAGTTAAGCGGAATAACACTATATTCATATAAAACTATATAAAAACTACGAATTCAGGCAATTATTTAAGCCATAAAGTATCCAATTCGCGGGTATAAATCCCACTCATCAGAAACATCATTCAAACTGTTCCTGACAGGATAGGAGCAGTGATGAGTGAGTTTTATACCTACGAATCAAGTGTTTTTGAGCTTAATTATTGTTATCCTTAAGTGTTTTTAGTATCATTTTATTTATTTTTGTGTTAATTTCTTGTAGGATGGAGCTGGAGGGTCAAATTGATTATTTGGGAGAAGTAGAGAATTAAAAATCATTAAAATTCAAGTTGGATGGCTTTTTTGTAAATATGTGGTCCTTATCAAGCGCTTAGGCGATTGGAAATGAACTAAGTTGAGCACCTTGGCGCTCATGCACGCCTAATGTTGCTTGTTTTGCCATTGGATTTTATGTTGAAGCCAAATAGGAATCTGAATGAGGGTTTTGACTGCTACAAAGAGGAGAAAACTTTAGAAAAGATGTATTATATCGCTAAATTTTTTAAGAGAATTACAGAGAGAATAACGAAAGAAAAACACGAAGGAGGATTGCAAAGGCTGAAGATCAAAGAGAGGGTCTAGGAGAAAATTCAGAGTTTCTTCTTTTAATTTTTATTCTTTGTAATTATCTGGGATGTTTAGATTATCAACTTGGCTTATGTTTTCCTTCATCATTATGAACTAAATTTTTATTAAGATTGCAACGTAACTTGGTATGTAGTTTAAATTTAATTCTTCTCATTAAATGAAAGTTTGTTTTTATTGAATTATTTATTATATCATGCATTTATTGATTAATTGGATGGCCAACAATTATTGTGATAATCTATATAAATTTGGAAAATTGTGTATAGCTTTAGATCCAGATATAATAACATCTGTTCATATAATTTGAATAGAGTTAATATGATTAGCATATAGGATAGTAATATATCTATGTGTCTTTTGTATCCATTGAAAGAATTTGTGCGTAAAACCCTAATTAACTTGTTTCACATAAGAATATAGTGAGTTGAATAACTAGAATGTTCCTCGTAATTTTGTTTCATAAGAACGAATTTAGGAGGATTTGTTCACGTGTCTTTTCGGGAGAGGTACGTGAATTCTAATTATTGAATAATGATTCATATTAATTAACTGAATTAAATGGGAAGTAAATTGATTTAAGTGAAATACCAGGGAAGTTGTAATCTTAACCTGTTAAATCTACATTAAACTTGTGAACTTTGATCTTAGTATTTAGTTTTGTTAATTTAAATTTTTGAATAACAAATAATATTTCGTAGTTTAAAATAGGATTAATTGAATTGAAAAGTGTGAATGATAAATATTAATCTATTTCCTCGTGAGAACGATATAATTGCTTGCTGAATATTACAATTGAACGTGTATTCTTGCGTGTTAAAGTGCTAGTAAGAAATTAGGCAACAAGTTTTTGGTGCCGTTTTCGGAGATATTAGTTTAATATTTTGTCATTATTTATTTTAGAAAAGTTAATCCTAAATTATTTTTTTTATTTTTTGTTGTTATCTGGTGTACTTGACTAATGTATGCAAACGCGATCAAAGAAACCAGATTTATTGCCTTACGAGGACGACATCGAAAAACAGTTTTAACGGTTAAGGTGAAACTATGAGATTAAGTATAGTAATGACAATAATAATAAGATAATAATAATGATAATAATTATTTAAAATTTATTATTAATATTTAAAAATTATTATTATTATTATTATTATTGTCATTATTATTATTTTGGAATTATTATTATTATTTTGAAATAATAATAATTATTATTCTTAATATTATTATTATTTAAAAATTATTATTATTATTATTATTATTTTGAAATTATTATTATTATTATTATTATTATTATTATTTTGAACCAATTAAATCTATGCAGGGACAATTAGCACGATTATTCATATAAAATATTTTTATAATTTATATAATTTTTTTAAAAACAAATTAAAAATTAAAATTATTATTATTATTAGTATTTTATTACTATTATTATTACTATTATTATTTAAAATTATTATTATTATTATTATTAGTTTTGAAATTATTCAGCTTAATTACTAATAGTTTTGGAATTATGGTTATTATTATTATTACACATACATGATGCCACTTAACTGGCTCCTTGCATTTCTGCCCTCCATGTCAGCAAACATAATGGACCAATATGCACAGTCAGCATTCCGTCCGTTTTTTTGTATAGAAATAAAAAATAATGACCATTTTGTAATTTTTAAGAGTAAAGTTATTCGATTGTAACAAAAAAGGTTTCGGTAACCACAATAAAAATTGGACCCTAGTACAGTGACCAAAAAATATATTATCCCATTAGTTCTTTATGAATGAATCAACTACGGTAATTGAAATTTCAGTATAATGATGTATTGGAATCAAGGAAATTGAATTTTGAAAAGTTAGTAAACTAACTTATGAAAGAATGGTATATATGTTTGTTTTGCTTGGAATTAGTTTGTGTAAATGATTGGAATGATGGAATTAGAGACATGGAGATTAGGTTGGGTTGTGCGGAGCTGAAGAGAATAATGGTGTACCCATAAACAAATCGCTAAGAAATCGAACGAAAATGATAGCGCACACGTTATGTTCGTATAAATCCCATAAAGAATAAAAATGGCTAAAAGATTGAAATTTCGCAAAGTAGAGTCTAAGGATCAGTCATAATATCCTAAATAGAACTTATTTGGTAGTGGTGTTGAGTTAGAAGGAGATGGGGCGAGTTTTGGATGTCAAAACGACAAGTCTGAAAAACTAGTGGACTGCTGTCCCTAAAAGGAAAATTTGGGGATATCTAGATTGTTCATAAAATTCTGGACTTTTGGTTGTTATAGTACACTGAATAAGCTTTCTATAGATTACAGAACGGACTAATTCTAACTTCGTAGCAAAACGTTATGATCATTCAAAGTAGTCGCGTCAAAACTGTCTAACCAACTCGGGGCAGTCCCCTTTTGCACGAGATTTTCTTGAATTTCGTGTTACGAATTTGCAAATGGTCAAAGAATAAAGGTTGTAGTTCCTGAAGTTAGCTTCTCTTGGGCTCAAGAATCACTCAAAAATGTTTTGAAACAAAAATCTTTTGACTGTTTTAGCGAGAGAGGGTAAAGTTGAAATGAAAGTGAAAACTGTTATGAATATACACATTTGACGCATTGTTTGGGCTGTCTAACAAACCCGAAATGGGGGTTTCATTTTTTTAAAAAACAGTCTCATATGATACGAAAAATACTGAAAGTTGGAAATTTTCCAATAAGTGAGCAAGGTGGGAGAAAATCACAAAGTGGTTGATCGGTTATGCAGCACAACAGTGACAGCAGCTGGGCGTTGTGCCAGCCACGCAAGCACGCCGTGCCGTACTGCAGGAGCAGTCGCCTGACAAGCTTTTTGAGTGCAATTTTGGTTGGTTTTCGTGACTCGTTTTCACGGTTACAAATTTTTTAAAAATACTATGACATGAGATCTATAACATACCACTATATCATTGTGATTCAATAATTGGTTTGAGAATTAAAAATGAGAGAAGGAGCATGTCAGAACTTGAAATTTGAGCGACGCTGAGCGTCGACACGCCGAGAAATTTTGAAGTTTGACGTTTCGAATCGCGTTCCGATAAAATAATAAGTCATAATAAATCTAATAAAGAACTACAGGACGAGATTTAACTATAAGTGATATTTTATGCCAAGAAACTTCTTTTTAGGATTGAATAAAGTAATAAAAATATGTAATGTGACCCCCCAAATTCAGGTACTTGAAATCCGAACTTGGTGCTTCATGATACCATTTCTATGAGCGGAATAATACTAATAATAATAACAATAATATATATACCAAACTTCATTTACATATATCAGAGTCTAATCCTAGGTACACAACCTTTAAACATTTATTACATGATACTTAATAGTTATCATTGTCTTAATAAAGTTTAATTATTACATAAAATACTATAAATCTTATTCAGTTTATTTTCCTTTTCCTTTGTTTTTGCATGAACCTTCAGGTTGATCACGATTGACTGAAAACATTTAAATTAAGCAAGAATAAGCATTTGGGTGCCCAACAAGTAATAGCAACAATAGATATTAGTTGAAAGGATTATATGTTTTCTTTGAATAACACTTCTACAACGAATCAACAGTTGTGAAGTAAGCTGAACCAATAATAGCAACATATCAATTCTATATCAATTTTTTTTGAAACTACGTATTGACTATAACTGGAGATCAGCCGACAGACTATAAACATTATTTTTTATTTTCAAAAAGGTTAAACAGAACTTCATCTGTAAACCATCATAACTTATAGGCACGGGGGTGATCAGCCCGTTATGCCCTGTATTGATCAATACTACATGCAAGAACGATATTATCATTTATCTTATACGCCTTTGGCGCACAAAAGTTTTCCCTGGACAGGATGTTAATACTTAGTCGGGAATCCAAACGAAAACAATTCGGTTGGATAACAATAGAGTTCTATTTTGTTCAAAAATATTTTAAGTTTGTGTCTAGCCAAATCAAATAGCTTAGACAGCTTTTAAGTCAACGTATACATACTTGAAATCAATAAGTATGTATCAACATGAGATTAAATATAATTATTATCCAAATAGGGACACTTGTATAACCATATTTAGAAATTAACGAACAGAATAAATATCTGGATTATACATTAATACTGTATTGATAAACAATGATCAGATAATTTAAGAACTTGTATGAATACAATTGATTGAATACATAACCGATAATAATAGAGTGAATAATCTGGCACAACGATAATATAATTCTGAAACTTTCTTACTCATTACCATTGCATAAAGTAAATGCAAAGGTAGGATACTTGCCTGGTCTGCTGCTTATAATATACAACTTAGTTTTATCTTTTATATCAAAACCTATCATTAATAAGATCATTCGTTCGATTAGAATAACATATCGTAACACATAGCACTGCTATTTGCAGTGATCACATAACCTAATCACATTTGTCACATAAGTTTAACAATCATTGGATCATAAACAGACACGTAGCTAGTCAAATTATCTAAGTCTAGATCGATTTTTAAAACATATCGGTATACCAATGACTTTATCAGGTAATTATCGAGTCTAAAACTCTATCTTGTAGTTCAATAACTGTAAATATCAGTCATATTATTTTTAAATGACTTATAATAATTTTTAAATAATTATTATAATACATCATGATTTTTCAAACGCCAGAATCATTATAAAATGATTTAAATATTAAATAATTCTATTATCATTAATATTTAATTACTATTAAATTATTAATGAAACCATTGCCAAAATATTAAAGTTATTTATAATAACTTAAAATATTTTTATAACATTAATATTACCCTTAAATGATTTTTAAAACATTTAAAAACATTTGTAAATAATTACCATTAATATTTAATTATTAATGCATTATTTATCAAAATAGTAAAAGTAATTAATTATAGCTTAAAATATTTTCAATTTCCTTTTTATCCTTTTTTAAAATATTTTTAAATTAATAAAACCATTTTTAAACTATTTATTTAATATAATTATTAAATAAATCAAATATCATTTAATATTAAATTATTAATGAAATTTACCTTTAAATATTAAAAGTTATATTTTATACTGAAAATATTTTTAAACTCTTTATTTTCATTTAAAATGACTTTTCTAATATTAAAATTTTTTAAACTAATTTATTTAATATAATTATTAAATAATCTAATATCATTAATATTAAATAATTAATAAAATTTGCTTTAAAATATTAAAAGTTATATTTTATAACTTAAAATATTTTTAAATACCTTATTATCATTTAAAATGATTTTTAATATAATAAAATCATTTTTAATTAATTTATTTAATGTATTTATTAAATAAATTAAATATCGATAATATTCAAATAAATACCAATATTTATGAAAAATATGTCAAATTATTAAAAGTTAATTTTTTATAACTTAAAATAATTTTTATAATTTTTAGAAATTAATTTCTATTTTTAAATGATTTTTAGAAATTAAATTAAATAAACTGTCGCTATAGCCTTTGGCGACAGAAAGCGCCGCCTTAGGTGTTCTTGAGAAACCCAGATATTCATACTCAGTGATCGAGGGAACTACTTTGACCAAGATTAATTCGTAATCTATAATGTTTCTGGACAAACTATTGGTCAGATCTTGTAGTGCTAGTGCAAGACTACATGATCCAGCAACAAACATGGCAAAACAGCATCACACTAAGGAGATCTAAGCATGCAAAGTGGCTGTCAGAGCTGTTCTTCATTTCTGGGGGTTGCCCAGAAATGAAGAACAGTACGACTGGCCTACTTTGGGCTTCCACAACTTGCAATCTATGTGATGTTTTTGTGTTCTTATGGTTTCAGTTTGTAGACAACATGTCAAGGAACAGATTCATTACATAAAAAAAATCTAACAACATCACAGGAAGCAGATCTATGCCGGTCAAAGTACCTGTCAGGAACTTGTTCTTAAAGATTCTGGGTTTTCCAGAATCTTCATCCGGGGAGATTGGTCAACCCAGTTTGACCATGATTATCTACGATTTTGTTAAGGATCTGGTTGATCTAAGGACATGATTGTGTAGTCCTTATATCAGACTACAACATTAAAGCAACAACATGACCTAACTACTAACACACAACATGATATGATGCTAGACAAATGTTGTCAGACGAAATCTGGGTTTCTGGGTTACCCAGAAACTCAGTTTTCGTGAACGGTCAGCGGGGTTTGACTGCCTATATTTTCGAATCTACACATGATCTGAGCTTGATTCATGTTTCAGATCAAAGCCCTTGCAACATAGAACAGATCTATAACATCAAACACCACTAACACTTAACACAGAGAGATTTATGAGTACTGACATTCGTTATCAGACCACAGTTTTAAACTTTTTCCAGATTTTGTAAATCATCAAATTCGAGCCTATAGATGTTATGGATCTAACATCTATCAACCTAGATCATCAATATACACTACATACAACATGTTTAACATAAAAAACTAACATCTAACATAACTTTCATGATCAGATTTCTAGGGTTAGGTTTATACCTTTATGAATAAACTTTTGATTCTTGGCTACTGATCTGATAATGGAGGTAGTGGGGCTTGCTTTTGGGACTGGAATACTACTATAATTCGTGGGTTAGAGAAAGCGAGTCTAGGTTAAGTGTTTGTGTAAGAAATGAACTTTAGTTTTGATTTTCTCTCTCTTTATCTTTTATAATTTGATGCATTGAATCTGAACTTGCAAGGTGTCAAAGGGGATAAGATTTGGCTGAGATTTTAGGCACATGGGAGATCTTAGCATGGTGAGTCACAAGATTTGCCACCACATTTGCTTAAAACATAAGTAAAGGGTATTTTAGTCTTTTGGCTAGCAATTTTAATAGAAAAGTTGTAACTTATTAAACCCTTAGGGTTTGACCTTTAGGTTTTAATCCATAGGGTTTAACCCTAAGGTTTGGTACAAAGAATTTGTAGGATTTCTAATTTGGTTTTAAAATAAAAATTTTAGTTTCTAGAAATACAAATTAAGGTTTCTTAATTCATTTAGTTTTTCTACTTACAATTAATATTTATAATATATATCATTAATCACCTTAACGCAATTACAAACAATCTTGAACTCTAATTTGAATTTTAAATTAGGGTTTCACAAATTAATGCTAGGGTTTTGACATTATACTCCATAATTAATCAACCATTATCAGTCCACATATACAGTACATATTTATAGCACTGAAATATAATTAATATTATATTATTATTCTCATTCATTGCTCAAAATCTAAAATTAGGATTTGGATTCCATATCTGATTTATCTTTCATATATAACATTATTAATTAAGTTAAATAATTAACTTAATTACTCTGAAATAAATTCATATAATAAAATAGTTATTATCATAATTCTATAATCATTTCATATATTATTTAAATAATATATAATCATATTTTGATGGAAAATAAATCATAAATATATTTTTACTACCTAATTAATTTATTATAAAAGTATCATTTATAATGATCAATAATTCTAAAAATTATTTACAATAATTAATGTAATAAATAAATTTTATTTATTATATATATATATACATATTACCTGACACATATTTCCACCTTTATAAATACATAAAAAATCTATACGCAAAATTTCTTATTTATTTATATAGAAAATATCGGGTTATTACATGTAATAAATATAAATTTACATATTTAAGCGAAAGAAAACCTAAGGTTGCCTACAAAATTATTTTGTGGTGCAACGAAGAGCAAGAAACCTTTAAATTTTTTTATTAATCATAAAAATGGTATTTTGAGGTTTCCGGGGTTTAAAATGAGATTTTTGAGTTGAGATTTATGAAACGGAGTGTGTGTGTGTGTATATATATATATATATACACACACACACACACACACAGAGGATCCGGTAAAGACTTTCGCATTTTCTTAAAATGCGAGATTTTTTTTAAATTTTTTTTGCTTTATTTTTTTAAAACAACTAAAAAAAGTTTAATATTTTATGAAAATGGAATTTTTCCATAATACAATATTTTGGGTGTGATTTGGATACATATAACAAAATAAGTATATACAGTCTGCACTGACCTGTATTGTTATATGTATCCAAATCACACCAAAAATATTGTATTATGAAAAAAAATTTAGTTCCATAAAATATTAAACTTTTTTTTAGTTGTTTTTTTTAAAAAAAGTTCGTATTTTAGTACTGCGCGGGAGTCTTTACCAGAACCGGATAATATATAAAGCGAAAATGTGAATATTCGTAAAACGAAAAATGAAGCGAATGTACTAGCAGGATAAAATGTTTATATATGAGACAATGGTCCGAGTTGACTCATGAGTGGATAAAAAGATATAATGATTATTTAATCAAAGAAATAATATAATAAATTGAGTTTTTACTATAAAAGATTTATAATATCTGTTTAGATCCTGAATTCGCAAATAAAGGTAAAAGATATTCCTAAAATTGAATATAAATGATTTAAGTTTCAAATTATAAAATATTTACATTTTGATAATGTAAGGGACCTTTATTTGGCATAAGAAGGTTAAAAAGAATTAAATTTTTGAATAAACCAATATTGGTTTGAGTTGAGAATTAATAATATTAGTTTTTATAAACTAGTAATTATTTTTATTGAATAAACATGTAAAACCCCAACTTATTATTAATGAAATTGAATTTCCTATATTTATTATTTTGAAATAGTAAGGGTTGATTTGATTAATGTGGTTAGTTATGGGTAAAAACTGCAAATATTTCAAATATGCAAGTGGTTATAAAATATTCATTTTTATCGGAGAATTTTTGTTTGGTCGTGAAATATTTTTACTGTCGGGGAATATTCGTACGACGGTGTAGCCTTGTGTGGGCCCCATAATGGAAAGCGATTGGATGAAAAAAATGACAAGTATAAGTTGTTTATAAATAACAGCATAGTTGTTATCATTAATACTGTTGGAATACTCGGTGGTTAAAACACAGTAGCACACGGTATTGCACCAGTTATTGATTCTTACGTAAGAAGACACTACTCAATAATTGTTACAGTAGTTACTGTTTAATATTTTATTTTATTGATTCAATAATTGCTACGTTGATATTTTATATTATTGTTGTTTCAATAATTATCACTAAACAGTATTTTCATTATCAAATCAATAATTCATAGTATTTGAATAATATTATTAGATAACATTATCGGCAATGTCTAGAAAGTTCTGTCTAAGGAGAGGTTTGGTCACCTAATTGCGCACCAGTAAGGAGAAATTCTTATTGGAAAGCCCCCTCTTTCCTAGGAATTGCCTGATTCTCAGTATTGTGATTCTGTAATATTATTTGTGAATAATTAATTATTAATTTATATGATAAGGAAAATATTTATTTTATGTGGATATAGATGGAGAAAATTTTTAATGTGACAATTGTTGAAAATTGATATTTTATCTCTTCTGATAAAATAATTCATTTAAATATATTATTACATTTTAATAATATATAATGATGATATTTTACAATGATATTTTTGTTTCAATAAATGACTAAAACATGTTTTTCATGTTTGTGGACCCCATTTCTTGACTGAAATTTGATTATAGCCTATAAAATCACCCGTTTGTGAATTTCGGTCAATTTTTGTTTGAAATTTGGAAAAACTTTCTTCTGCAAAGTTGTAGATAATGGAATTTCCTATTGAAAAGACATAAAGTTTGAATTTTTCTGATAAAAGGGCTATTTATTATGAATTATTGAAGTTCTGAAGTTCTGAAATAATTATTTTTCAAAAGTTTTAAATTTGTTTTAAAAGAAAAACATTTTTGATATGTTTGATGTGCCCCATTGGTTGTTGAAATGGTTGAATTCAGATCACTAAATGTGGGCGTAGGAATAAAAATAAATAATATTAATATTTTATTAAATTTTTTGCTTTGGTGTTCTAAGCATTTTTCTATAAATAGGGTGCTTAGGTTAGAATTGAAAATCACATCAGAAGCTGACGTTTTCTCTCTTTTTCTCTCTCTATATTATCGAGTGTAAACTCATGAGTATTTTGATACTTTGAGTGTTGCTATACGGTGCAAGTTTTCTTCAGCACTATATCCGATATTTCAGCTAGAAGTACAATCTTTTCAAGGTAAGGGATGCTATGTTTTTTTAAATGATATTATTTCTTCTAATATCATTATGCCAGATTATTGGTAAGAGTTTTCTTGTGAAATTCTTGTCTTTTAGTGTCGGAGTTACTATTTACGTATACGACACTATTTACAGAAAAATTAAATTTTAGTTTTTCGTCCAAAATATCTATTATGGATACTAGCTTTGATTGTATCCATATTTTGATTATTCTTGAATTTTACTTCACTATAGTTATTTATGAAGTATTTTTGAACTCAGATTGTTTAAAGTACGAATCCTTAATATTTGTTCTTTTGTTTCACTGGATTCGTTTTCTTTAAAATATTTTTCATGATCCTCAGTCCTAAAAGATGATATTACTGAATATCTTTGGCCTGTAGTGCAAAGATTGTTGATTTTCTTATGAATATCTTTGGCCCGTAGTGCAAAGATATACAGGTGTTGAGATGAACATGACCAACTGATGAATATCTTTGTCCTGTAGTGCAAAGATGAATATTTGATTCAAGATGAATATTGATTGATATTACAGGGATAAAATATTGATGATGGACTTTTAAATTCATAGTTTAATTTCATTCTCTACGTAACTCATCTATGAATTATTATTTCCGCTGCGAATATTGATCTGAAACTTGTTGTTTATTATATTCTATCATATTTTTTCCTGTTGAAGACTAACGATAATTTGTTCTATATTATCTTAGTCATAATATTTTTTACTGGGCTAGTTGAGCTCACCCTTTTTCTTTTTGTTCCATTTTTCTTCTCAGGAGGCGAGAATGTAGCGAGTACTAGTCGGGGTGTGGAATGATGGTTCTAGAAGTTTTTTTAGTAGTCCTCACCATTTTTGTAAAATAATGTACCAATAATTGTAATGAGGACTTACTTGGGTATGGATATTGTCTAAATGACAATATTTGTATTTAAACTTACAGTTTATATGTTGTATTAATAAAGTTGTAGTTGTTTCTGTACCATATTATTGACAACTCAAAATGGGTGATGTATACCTATTTTGGGGGCGTCACAGTTGGTATCAAAGCTTAGGGATATGATCTCTGGCGGAAATCGAGGAATAGAATTAGGAGGGGAGAGAAGAGTAAAACCTTCGCTAATGTGTTTTACCTAAGCTTATTTGTTGGTTGGTCAGTATATAGGAATATTATGTGATATGTTGATTTCTTTAATTAACCTTTTTTATAGCAGTATTTGAGAATATCGACTGAGAATGTTAACAGTGGAGCAATTGAGACCGTGGAGACACCTTTACCCACCAACGAGGAGAATGTGCAACAGGCCGGCAATGTTCCTCCTATAAACAACACCACTGATCAGACAATGAACGATGGAATGTTTAAAATCTTTTTGCAGTTCATGCAAAATCAGACGAGGGAGACTCGTGCACAAAATACTGGTGGAAATGATAACAACACACGGTTTGTCATGGCCAAGCAGTTCAAAGAGTTGGGACCACCATAATTCTGGGGAAAGCCGGATCTGATTAAGGCAGAAATGTGGGTCAAACAAATTACCAAGATATTCGATGTCTTGGGATGCACGGAGGAACAGAAGGTTCCATTCACCACTTTTATGTTCCGTAATGACGCATATTACTGGTGGGAGTATGTGAAGCGTACCCATCCAGCCGCACTCAACATGTCTTGGGAGACGTTTCAGAAACTGTTCATTGACAAGTACTTTCCTGAAAGTATTCGTCATATGAAGGAAGTGGAGTTTATTAGACTAGAACAAAACAACATGACGGTGTCCCAATACAAGGCGAAGTTTGTAGAGTTATCCAGGTTTGCACCTCATTTGGTGGAAAATGATGAACGTATGACGCGGATGTTTCTGAGAGGTTTGAAACCCGGCATACGTCAATATCTCATTTCTCATAAATTTTCACTTTATTCAGATGTTGTCAATAGGGCTCAATTATTAGAACGAGATAACGAGTACGTTCAACCGAGGGACCACAACCAGGATCATACAGGAGATAGCAGTCAACAGAATAATGATAACCAGCGGAGAAAGAAAAAGACGGACAAAAATGGTAACCACTCTGGTGGTAGTCATGGCCATGAGAATAGAAGAAGCGTGTCGGGAAGAGATTTTAAAAAGAGGAGATTCAACAATGACCATGTGAAGACGTTAGCACCATCAACAACTAGTTCTAAGGGAGGAGAACGACCACCGATCCTATGCTATAAATGCTGGAAAGAGGGACATATCAGTCCAAACTGTCCACAACAGTTCAAGGTATGTTATAATTGTGGAAAGGAAGGACATATCACTCGAGATTGTATGGTAGCAAAACCAAGTCTAGGGGGGGACGATGACTCAAAAGGCTGTCCCAGAAAAGTCAAAGTCAACGGTTCCTGGAAGAGCGTTTGTTGTGACTGGTCAAAATGCTAGGAACCCAAACGAGGTGACCACGGGTAAGCTAATCATTAATTCTTGCGAAGTTTATACCTTACTTGATACCGATGCTACCCATTCATTTATCTCTCCTACTTGTGCTCAACGTTTAAACTTTACTCCAGAGAAATTAGACTTTGATTTATCTATGGAGACTCTATTAGGAGAAACTTCATTACATCCACTGTTTATAAATCTTGTTTGATCCAAGTTGGTACCATCACATTACCTGTTGACCTTATCTCTTTAAAGATACTTGCTTTTGATGTGATTTTAGGGATTGATTGGTTAACCACTCATCATGCCAAAATTAATTATTTTTGTAAGGTTATTAGTTTTCATATTCCTAACCAACCTGTTGTACGGATTCAAGCAACTAAACCAATAAAATCAATCACAGTCATATCAAATCATAAAGTTATTCGTTTATTGAAAAACGGATGTCAAGCTTTCTTAGCCCATGTTATGGATTTGAATAAAGACATGTCAGATTTGAATAATATTCCCGTTGTTAGTAAGTTTCCTAACGTATTTCCTGAAGAACTTCCCGGTCTACCCCCAGAATGTGAAGTTGAATTCTTTATTGATCTTGAGCCTGGTATAAAGACCATTTCTAAAACCCCATATCGAATGGCTCCTATTGAACTTCAGGAGTTAAAGGTCCAACTACAGGAGTTGTTGGATATCGGTTCATTCGTCCTAGTACATCTCCTTGGGGTGCTCCTGTTTTATTTATAAAGAAGAAAGAAGGGAGTATGCGACTTTGTATTGACTACCGGGAATTGATCCATGTCACCATCAATAATAGGTATCCGCTACCTCATATTGATGACCTGTTTGACCAGTTACAAGGAGCACAATTCTTTTCAAAGATCGATATTCGTTCTGGATATCATCAGCTGAAGATTAGAACTAAGGATATTCCAAAGACGACTTCAGAACTCGGTACGGGTATTATGAATTCTTAGTCATGTCTTTTGGATTGACTAATGCTCCTGTGGCTTTCATGGATATGATGAATTGAGTATTCAAGGATTATTTGGATCAGTTCTTTATTGTCTTTATTGATGACATCCTCATATATTCCAAAAGCCATGAAGATCATGAGCACCATTTGAAGCTGGTACTCCAAAGGCTTCGTGAAAACAAGCTATATGCCAAGTTGAAGAAATGCGAGTTCTGGCTTGAGGAAGTAGCATTCCTTGGGCACATGGTGTCAAAACATGGAGTATCTGTTGACCCGACGAAGATTGAAGTAATACAAAGTTGGGAGCAACCAAAGTCGGTGACCTGAAGTACGTAGCTTTCTGGGCCTAGCTGGTTATTATCGGAGATTCGTGGAAGGGTTTTCTCAAATCGCTACTCCATTAACTCAGCTAACTCGGAAGGATATAAAATTTGTATGGAGCAAGGAATGCGAGAAGAGTTTTCAAGAGCTTAAGAAGAGACTCATTTCGGCACCTGTTCTGACAATACCATCTGGTTCGGATGGATTTGTTATCTACAGCGATGCTTCAGGCAAGGGATTAGGATGTTTTCTCATACAACATGGGAAAGTCATAGCCTATGCCTCGCGACAACTTAAAGAATATGAGATGAATTATCCTACTCATGATCTAGAGTTGGTAGCAGTCGTTTTCGCGCTAAAGATTTGGAGGAACTATCTATATGGGGGAGAAAGTGGAGATATATTCAGACCATAAAAGCCTCAAATATTTCTTCACCCAAAAGGAACTTAACATGCGGACAACGACGTTGGCTTGAGCTGTTAAAAGATTATGACCACACTATTCAATACCATCCTGGAAAAGCGAACGTGGTAGCTGACACAGTTGAGTAGAAGATCATATGCAGGAATGAGTGCGACGATGTCAAGTATACGCATAGAGCCAACTTTAATAGAAAAAGTTAAAGTTGCTCAAGCCACCGACCCGGAGCTGATGCGTATGAAGAAGAAAGTACAAGAAGGTTTTATTCCAGAAGCGAGAATCGATGAAGAAGGAATACTTCGAGTCCACTCCAGACTTTATGTTCCTAACGACTCTGATTTAAAGTAAAAGATCATGACGGAGGCACATAATACACCGTTTGCAATCCATCCTGGAAGTACCAAAATGTATCGTGATCTTCGACATACATTTTGGTGGAACAACATGAAGAGAGAGATTGCAAAGTTTATCTCGAGGTATTTAACTTGTCAACGTGTAAAGGTGGAGCATCAAGTACCTAAGGGTCTGTTACAACCACTTGAGGATTTCGAAATGTAAGTGGGAACACATTACCTTGGATTTCGTTACGGGTCTTCCCACAGTTTCTCAAGGCATAAATGCTTTTTGGGTTACTGTTGATAGATTAACCAAGTCTGCTCATTTCTTGTCGATATTGGAGACTTATTCCCTTGAACGTCTTGTTCATATGTATGTAAATGAGATTGTGAGATTGCATGGCATGCCAGTATCCATAGTTTCAGATCGTGACCCAAGATTTACTTCATGATTTTGGGTTAGCTTGCAAAAAGCTATGGGCACGGATTTACGATTCAGTTCGGCATACCATCCTCAAACGGACGGATAATCAGAAAGGACTATTCAAACTCTTGAAGATCTATTAAGACTCTGTGTCCTAGACTTCAAAGGGAGTTGGGATAAGTATTTACCATTGGTGGAATTCTCCTACAACAACAGTGATCAGGCAAGTATAGGGGTAGCTACATTCGAAGCATTGTATGGAAGAAAGTGTCGCTCTCCCTCCAGTATGTTGGGATGAGGTGGGTGAAGCAACATTGTTGGGACCAGAGTTGGTACGTATTACTACAGAAAAGATCCAAATGATTCGACAACGTATACAAACGGTACAAGATCAACAAAAGAGTTATGCAGATCTTCATCGAAAGGACGTGGAATTTAGTATTGTGGATCATGTATTGTTGCATGTTTCCCCATAGAAAGGAGTTACAAGATTTGGGAAGAGAGGAAAGCTCAATCCACTATTTATTAGTCCATTTCAGATTCTTGATCGAGTAGGAAATGTAGCTTATAGACTCGCATTACCTCCAAGTATGTATCGTGTTCATTAATGTTTTTCATATATCTGTACTTCATAAATATGTGAAAGACCTAAACAATGTTATTGAGTTAGAACCGAATGAGATAACCGAAGACTTAACGTACAAGAAGGTACCTGTCAAGATCTTGGATAGGAAGGAACATGTCCTACGCACCAAGGTCATACCACAAGTCAAAGTTTTGTAGGAGAACCATGCTATTGAAGAAATGACCTGGGAGTTGGAAATGAAAATGAAAGCGAGGTATCTTCACCTTTTCAAAACACCAGGTATGTACGTCAATTTTGAGGACGAAATTTCATAAGGAGGGAAGGTTGTAAGACTCCAACTTATTATTAATGAAATTGAATTTCCTCTATTTATTATTTTGAAATAGTAAGGGTTGATTTGATTAATGTGGTTAGTTATGGGTAAAAAGCACAAATATTTCAAATATGCAAGTGGTTATAAAATATTCATTTTTATCGGAGAATTTTCGTTTGGTCGTGGAATATTTTTATTGTAGGAGAATATTCGTACGACGGCGCAGCCTTGTGTGGGCCCCATAATGGAAAGCGATTGGATGACAAAAACGATAAGTATAAGTTGTTTATAAATAACAGCCTAGTTATTATCGTTAATACTGTTGGAATACCTGGTGGTTAAAACACAGTAGCACACGGTATTGCACCATTTATTGATTCTTACGTACGAAGGCACTGAAAGTATTATGCATACAAGCCAATCATGTATGATGATAAAGCATATACTTTGTAATCAATCTTATTTATTTATTAATAAAAGAATTATTTATTAAAGGAATTTATTATCTACATAATGCTGTTTTAATAATATGTGATAAACCTATAGTTTTAAGCACTGCTTTTAGAATCATGATTAGATCATGCTAATGAGATCTAAATTCTTAGATAGCTTAAAACTAAAATGTTCCCAATCAATGGATTACTAAAAAGGGGATTAGTGAATCAGGATAGATTGATACGTACGCTGCTTGCTCATTGGATGAGGATGATTGATCTCATGATCATTTGTGTGGAGACATTAAAACAAGTATGTAGGTGCTTATTAGAGAATAAGTTCACTGAACGTGACTCGCTAAGAAATGCCTAATGGAGTTTTACTTGCCTGTCAATAGAAATTCCTGTAGTGATAGTAGTACAAATAATCCTTAGATTTGAGATCATCATAGTATCTTATATATAATGAATTGCACTTTGACTTATTCCTTAAGACTCTTAGAGTATATCAAAGGGTATGCTTGGGTGTAATAAGTTATATATGGAGATAATGAATGATCAATAAAAAATCTACCACTTCTAGTAAAAGAAGAGAAATGTCCTATGAGATTCGATAAATGACAACCTAGGAATCCTTGGCCAAGGTGGAATGAAATTAGAAAGTAGTTTCTAATTTGCATTCATTAGGAGTTGTGCATTTAGGAATCAAAATACATATAATTAAATAAAATAAGACTTGACAGTAATTTCATGTCTTATATTTAATTGGGACATTGTATGATGGAAGGATTGAATTGTACGAAACTATTAACTCAAAGGTTCATTTATGATTAATGTTGAAATCTATATTATCTGAAGAGTCGTTGATCGCTAGGGAGACTTATCCCTATTGTAGAATAAATATTATTTATTTAAATAAATTATTCGTTTAATTTATTTATTTAAATAAGATTAGAATTGTTCTAATTGATTTATTCACAACCGGTTTAATATGGAGAACCTAAAGGGTCATACCATAAAAGGAAGAATAATTATTTAAGAAGTTAATGACATAATCGTAATAATTTATTAAGTATATTTAATTTAATCTATGTTGATAGAATAAATTAAATAGCTTAATATTTATTATTTAATATTTTAGAAATATTAAATATAAATTAATAAGAGGAGTCTTATTAATATTATCATAATTATTATTATTTTAATTTCTAAAAGGGTTTAGGAATTAATTTAATTTAAGTACTCTCATTTATTCCTAATTGGATTAGGAAGGAAAATTAGTTAAATGAGTTTAATTAATTATCCCTAATAAGATTAGGGAGCCCATTTAATTAAAAGAGTTTAATTAAATAAATAATACCTTATTTTAATTAAAATAGGGTTACATGATATCTTTATAAGAGAAGTCTTATATTAGATATCAAACATACATAATTCCAAGAGTTGGAGAGTACGCCTCCTTTTCTATACAGATAGGAAAAACTAGGGTTTGAGCCAACACCCCTTCTTCTTGAAAATTTTTCTTCCTTGGTGGATGGATCACCTCTAGAGGTCATACACTTGGGTGGCTTACATTGATCAAAGGAAGGAATCTACCCGGAGATTCAAAGAGATCGCGGAGAAGTAGGAGGTGAACTCGTACCTGAGGAAGCTCGTTTCTATAAGGGTATGATTCCATAACTTCTTATTATTCGTTTTAATTAATAATATGCATAAAGGATGATCCGGGTAATTGATTTGTGAAAAATTTTAAAATCTGATTTAATTACGTTTCCGTTAATTTTTTGCAATTTGATTGCTACTTTGATTTTCACAAAATCTAACAGTGGTATCAGAGCCAAACTTTATGCGAATTATTAATTATTTTGATTTCATATATGTATGAGTATATATTATGAATAATTTATTGGACATAATTTGTTGTATAAAATTATTAATTTTTTTTATCCTTACCGAAAATTGTTTGCGGGAAAACTTTTTTCCTTGACTGTGTCCGTGGGTGATTTTTTTTTCTTTCAAAAAGTGCTTATCCTGGATCATGCTATTTGTTTTAACTAGGATCTACTGGTTATATTAAGGGCGCTCATCATTATTCACGTGATATATATATATATATATATATATATATATATATATATATATATATATATATATATATATATATATATATATACTAGCTATAACCCGTGCCTGAAGGCACGACGTAACAAAAAGTTAAATTAAAATTCAAAAAATATTACATTATCTAAAGACACATACCACCACAACAATTAATATATACTCAATAATCAATACATATCCAACCACCAAAACATCAAGCTAGTTGGTACTAATTTCAAAAAAAATCGGCAAATTTCTTTTAAAAATAGACATCAAGAAAATTTTAAACCTGTCTACTTTCACTTACAATCATCAATACATATCCAAACCACCAAAAAATCCATCATTCCATACCCAAAATCATCATAACCATGTATAATTAGTTAACTTTACAAAATACGAAACATACAAAATACAAACAATCATCAACACATATCTAACCACCAAAACATCAAGCTAGTCGCAACTAATTTTAAAAAAAATCGATAAAATTTCTTTTAAAAATAGATATCCAGACAAATATAAACCTGTCTATAAAACTTACAATCATCGTTACATATCCAAACCACAAAAAAAACAACATTCCATACCCAAAATCATCATAACCATGTATAATTAATTAACTTTACAAAATATGGAACACAAAAAATACATACATAGAGAAATTAATACATACTAAATCATCAACACATCCAACCACCAAAACATCAAGCTAGTCGCTACTAATTTCAAGAAATTTCGGCAGAGTTTCCTTAAAAAATAGATATCCAGAAAAATCTAAACCTGTTTATAAAACTTACAATCATCCATACATATCCAAACCACCAAAAAAACTATCATTCCATACCCAAAATTATCATAACCATGTATAATTAGCTAACTTTATAAAAGACGGAACACAAAGAATATATACATGCAGAAAATAGAGAAACAACATGTTGAGCATAGGACCCTTTACTTTATAGCTTACACCCAGTATATTCTTTACAGATTACACTATGTATCCTTCAATATATACCTGAAAATATTCAAAATTTAAAAATTATCGAAATATGTGAGTCAAAATAAAACAATTGTAAATCCGAAACATAAGACCCCTTACTTTACCCTGAATTATCTACAAAACAAATGAGAACACATATTTGTATATAGGGAGAATGATTTAGATTGATATAAGTAAGAATTTAGAGAGATTGTAACAAATAATTAATTTATTTAGGAAAAGATATGGACTTACAATCAAATAAAATTTTCTTAGTACCATTTTAACAAACGGTTCATTTGGTTAATGATTTAAATCATAAATCTGTATTGGTGACATTATAATAGGGTGTGTGCTACTGCTGTGAAAGAGAGAGACAGAGATTAACTGAAGCTGTCGTCAACTTTATAAGAAGACATGATGAAATAGATATGAATTTTTAATTGAAGCTATTCGAAAATTTAAGTTAAAGATTTCAAGGTATAACTGATACTAATGGTTGATTCACTTGATAAAAAATTCATAATAAAAATAATTTTAATTTAAACCACAACTCAGTTGATTCGTAAATTGAAACCAATCTACTGAAATTAAAAACATAAAGATTAAAAATTTTAAAAAAGAAAAAAGAAACTATTTACAACTTACATAATATGAGTACCGATTTGTCCCAACTCCTAATGAAAGATTTAAAAAAAACATCCAAAGAGTTTCCATGAAGAACAACTGAGAAGAAAAATTAAATCCATAATCACGCATTAAACCCCATTCAAGTAACATATTTGCGATTTCTTCAAAAAGAACAACCGAGAAGAAAAATTAAATCTATAATCACGCATTAAACCCCATAAAAGTTGAACAAAAAACCAAACCTATCCAAATTGAAACTTCGATCCCCCAAAATAAATTAATTATACAAAACTCGGAGTCATTCAACCTTTAAAAAACCACCATTTTAATCAATAGTTCAGCAAACCCTTTAAAAAAATGATAAAAAGCAAAGAATAAGATAAACTACTGCTGTGAAAGAGAGAGACAAGTATTAAACACCCATTGTAAAAAAACAAATTTAAAATACCCAAAGTTAAACTGAAGTTGTCGTCGACTTTATAAGAAGACTTGTAATGAAATAGATAAGAATTTTTAACTAAAGCTATTCGAAAAATTAAGATAAAGATTTCAAGGTATAACTGATACTAACAGTTGATTCACTTGATAAAAACATTTTTAATTTAAACCACAACTCAGTTGATTCGTAAATTTAAACCAATCTACTGAAATTAGAAAACATCAAAATTAAAAATTTTAAAAAAGAAAAAAGAAACTATTTACAACTTACATAATATGAGTACCAATTTGCCTAACTCCTAATGAAAGATTTAAAAAAAACATCCAAAAAGTTTCCATGAAGAACAACCGAGAAGAAAAATTAAATCCATAATCACGCATTAAACCCCATTTAAGTAACATATTTATTATTTCTTCAAAAAGAATAACCGAGAAGAAAAATTAAATCTATAATCACGCATTAAACCCCATAAAAGTTGAACAAAAAACTAAACTCATCCAAATTGGAACCTCGATCCACCGAAATGAATTCAATATACAAAACCCGGAGACACTCAACCTTTAAAAAACCACCACTTTAATCAATAGTTCAGCAAACCCATTCAATAAAAAGAAAACGATAAAAAACAAAGAATAAGATAAACTACTTTTGCCTTCTCACAAAGGTGTTTGCTTCTAAATCTTTTCACAATAACAAATTAAAAAAATCTAACTGTACCACTCAGTTTAAAATCCATTTTAAATCTTTTACCACAAACTTTTATGTAAAACATTTAAAAATGTAACTTTTATGTAAAACATTCATCAAAAACAGGGGCGAATAAAACATGGTTTCCAACCACATATGGGTATTGAAGGTACTCATTTTAATAAAGCTTTTAATACTCATTTTCTGCACCTCCCCTACAAAAGCCTATTTTATTGAAGGTACTTTGAAGATTGGTGATATAAAAGGCTATTTAAATTTTCAAATTACCCTTTATAAGACCTCAACTCGGAGTTCTTTTTAAGGTTAGGTATTTATAACAATTTTTTATTACGTCGTGTCTTACTCTCCTTAAACTATAAAGTTTTTTTCAAAAATATAACCATCCAAAATCTTCCGTTCCCAAGCATTCACCAAAATCAAGTCAGTAGTGAGACACATTATGTGGAATGATTTTAACAGTAGTAATAACGATATATCTGTTCAATAAAGAGGTAAAGAAAATATAAGTAATGACCATCATTCAGGGTTAACCTAGTATACTTTTTTATGTATATGGCTTAACCATTGCTTCACAAAAGAAATAATAATCTTGATACTTAAAGTAGTCATTAACACCATGTATACACATAATAATCATTCAATCAAAACAATGAGCAGGGCTTATAGTAGCAGAGCAGTAAATATCTTCAAGAATGCCACTAACTTCCAAACACCATGTATTACTTCAAGAATGCCGCTAACTTCTAAACCTTCATTTTCCTGTACCAAATAATGATGCCAATAAATACAAATTAATAGCAATCAATTTCGAACTTAAATAAATAAAAAAATAACAAAGAAAAAGAGCAGGGCTTACAGAAGCAGAGCAGTAAAGGGTTTGATTCAAGAAAAACTAATGATATTATCATAGCCTAACCAATCTACTAAAATTAAAAAACATCAAGATTAAAAATTTTAAAAAAGAAAAAAGAGACTATTTACAACTTACATAATATGAGTACCAATTTGTCATAACTCCCAATGAAAGATTTTAAAAAAACACCCAAAAAATTCCCATGAAGAACAACCGAGACGAAAAATTAAATTCATAATCACGCATTAAACCCCATAAAAGTTGAACAAAAAACCAAACCCATCCAAATTGGAACCTCAATCCACTGAAATAAAGAAAACCACCATTTTAATCAATAGTTCAGCAAACTCATTCAATAAAAAAGTGTTTACTTCTCACAAAGTTGTTTGCTTCTCAATCTTTTCACAATAACAAATTAAAAAATCTAACAGTACTACTCAGTTTAAAATCCAATTTAAATCTTTTACAACAAACTTTTATGTAAAGCATTTAAAAATGTAACTTTTATGTAAAACATTCATCAAAAATAGGGGGAATAAAACATGGTTTCCAACCACATGGGTATTGAAGGTACTCATTTAATAAAGCTTTTAATACTCATCTTCTGCACCTCCCTTACAAAAGGCTATTTTATTGAAGGTACTTTGAAGACAGTTGATATAAAAGGCTATTTAAAATTTTAAATTACCCTTTATAAGACCTCAACCCGAAGTTCTTTTTAAGGTTAGGTATTTATAACAATTTTTTGTCGTGTATTTATATCCTCAATACAAATATTCAACCCCTAAATCAACTAAACTTCATGTTTATAACATGGCCTCCTAATATCCTCCTAGCTTTCATAAAAGTATACATATAAATTTCATAAAATATATTGCATCAAAAATTAAAGATAGTAGTATCAACCATCACGTTCCTTAAAGCAATTGACATATAACAGGGCCTCCTAATATCCTCCACTTAGCTAGTTTCTTACATTATCGTTCCTTTATTTGAAGCAATTTTTTTGATAGGGAAAATATATATAAACACATATATTGTCATGCAATGGAGGCTTTTTTTTTGTTTTTATTTTTTACACAAACCAAAAGCTTTCGAATCCAAATTTCTGACTTGTGGCCAGCGCAAAGAAATAAAGCACTATACATTTTTTACCCTCTAATACAGATTTATCCAAAAAAAACCAAACACATATTTAGCTGGATATACAATCCAATTTATTAAACCACATTATTTCCAATCAATCAAACTACCAAACCAAGCATAAACATAATTTGTCAAAACACAAACAGATAGACAACTACATCTATTGAAATATATAGAGAGAGAAGTGAAAGTTTACCAGTTTCTACCGAGGACTTCGTTGGCGCGATAACCGGTAATCATTTCGCTATTGGAATTGACATTAACAATTGGTGACGGTATCATCGGGTTGAAGAAATCGCCTATCCTTGGCGGAAACTCATTTTCCATCTCCTCATCTACTTCTTGTCTTTCTTCTTCACCTCCGACTCATTTTAGCCTCTTCCCGCAGCTCCAAATTGAAACAAATTGAAATAAAAATACCTGAAGATTACTTAATCTGATTGTCAATGGCAGCTGAGCAATTTATGTATAATCACTATTAACGGGAGATTACTTGATCTATAGAGTTACATGGTAACCCATTGATTTTTTTTTCAATGCCAGAGTGCAATTTCAGAGATATCAAATACAGGGGCACAGGTAGATGAAATCAGTCATAGCAATTGATAGTCATGATAATACCACATTTCATCATTCAACAAGTGAATACCAATAGCAACATATTCCTTTTACATTTTTTATAAATTTTCTTTCGAGTGCATACTTGAGTTAACATTAAACAATTGCTACCATATTGAGCAGGTATTGAAATCTGAGCATAAAGTAATGTGGAAGAAACCAATGGGAACCCGAGTATCAATTCGGTGCTGGTAATAGAGATCAATATAATCCGGGCTGCCGGAATAATACCTTTCCGAGTAGGATTTCTTTGGTATGATACATTTTTCGGAATAATACACGTCGGAGGTGACGCCACTCTCGACGGCGTGGTGGATGTGTTGGATCATATCGGACTCAGATAGTATTAGGTTCTGTTTATGATAACCTTATTAATTGTTGGGATATTACAGAACCTTAAGCATTAACCTTAATTTCTGATCATAAAATAAAGTATGATCAAAAGGCTAAAACGTAACAGAAAAACACAATCCGACATCAAACCTTAATTTTTGATACTGAGTAGAAAACTATCCAATAAATATATGAAATTTTATGTATGTTATATATGTATTTTACAAATTTTATTTAGATAAAAGAAAAAAAAATCCTTGAACATTGTGGTTCTTAGAGACATTTTGTTAAACAACTTGAACAATGAAACTTCTAACCTTCAAGTGATGACTGGAAAAATATATTCCTCAGCAAAATACAAGCACAATAAAAATGTCAAAAAAACTTGAAAACATAAGGAATGTAATTTCAGAATTGATGTTACATTACAAAAGCACCAAAACGTTTTCTTTTTTCTAAAGATTTTTCGGCATTCCGTATTAGTTCTTGAGAATTTCTTTTCTTCAACCTATTAATTTAAGATTCTTTCTATAATAAGGTACTAATTTAAGAAACAAAATGCCAAGATCATGAACCACCAACTAAGTATAATAGATTCTCTAATGAAATTATGGAATTTGGGAATAAAAATCTATAATGATACCCATTCATATATTATTAAGGAGAAAAAATTGAAAATGAGCCAGTACACAGAAGGCAAGAAAGAAAAAGATCTTGTAATGGGACTAAAGCTTTAGTACGCAGATCTCCATATATAAGGTAAATATATATATATATATATATATATATATATATATATATATATATATATATATATATATATATATATAACACTCACTCATTTATCAACACCTATTTTTTACTTAAAAGTTATTGCTAAAACTATTTGTCACTTAACACAGAGAGTAAACTCACTTAACTAAAAATTTCTTGCATATGTTAATCAATGTCAAATCTAGTAAAACAACATAGTTAATGCCATAATGATATCAAATTCGGACTGTTGGAATCTAACCTAGATTCTTTAATAGGAATCCGATTCCAGTATCTCCGATCTTCGATCCCAGTTATTGCCATTACCCGGGTTGATATGGACATGCAAACTCTTCCAGTGATCCTAGTTATTACCATACTTGCTGTAAAATCTCCCATGTCAAGAAATGCAGAAAAATAAAGACACCAACACTTTTAACCAAAAAGTTAAGCTAAATTCTCCCATGTCAAAAAATGCAGAAAAATAATGCAC
This sequence comes from Panax japonicus, assembly GCA_020205505.1. Taxonomy (NCBI): domain Eukaryota; kingdom Viridiplantae; phylum Streptophyta; class Magnoliopsida; order Apiales; family Araliaceae; genus Panax; species Panax japonicus. The sequence continues at coordinate 25,296,056 of CM035108.1, read as the reverse complement.
CAAAACTTCTAACCCAAAATAAAGTTGGTCAGCAGCCTCTCTTCTTGATATTTTACCCAAAAAAAATTAAAAACAGTTCCCAAAAAACCAAAAAAATTAAAAAATAATCCAAATGACAACGATACTGAAAATGGCTACAATACCAACAACAGAACTGAAATAGCCCAAACAATCCAAAACCTACTTCGGGTAAGTACTAAACTACATATATTTTGCCTCAAGCTAAACATTGCACTTTAAGTACTAAACTACATATAAACCTACTTCGGGTAAGTACTAAACTACATATATTTTGCCTCAAGCTAAACATTGCACTTTACAACTCCACCTGGGTGTCACCTACCAAAGATGCTAAGATGCTATTTCCTGCCCCTCATCTCTTTGATTACTTAATTACTTGATCTATTTTTGCTAACGCGAGTGTAAAGTAAGAGAGAGGATAAACAGAGGCAACTGTAGGAGAATTTAATCATTTTATTCAAGTAAAATCTTGTTTAATTTTTTAATTATTTAACTGCAAAATTTCTGAACAGAGCATATTGGTGAAGATGTTTGGTCTTTGGTTAGTTGTGTCTCCCTGTTCTACATACTCCCCTTCACATGCCCTGATAGCCCTCTTTTATGTACCATAAATCTTAATTATTATTCCTCGCCCTTTCTCTCCTCTCGCTTGTTATGTTTAGCAAGCAGAAATGTGCGAAACATCATGAAGTCACTAAGCTTTGATCTCCACTTATGGTGGGGAATATCCCACTCCAAGGCAACCAAACAAACAGAAAATCCATAACCAATCATCTAACAAAAATCCAGGCCTATTTGGAAGCTACCAAAACAAAATTATTTAGTACTATTATTCAGTACCAAAATAAAATTAACATCTCCAATCCCATTAATTCAATTTCAAATTACCCAAGCAAACAAAAAGCTCCACCATAAACGAATCCAAATTCCCAACACACTGAGTGCATTTATTCAGTACTATTATTAATACCAAAAATTTCTTTCTCATGTATTTATAAAGGAATGACCAATACAATTTTATACCTCCAAGTAGCGAAGATTTTTGCGATCCGGCTACTGAGAAACTTTCTTTTTCACCGTCTTCTTCAATTTGGGTTCGATATTCTGATTCAACAACTGAGTTAGTGAGCTCACCCAATACAACTCGCTTCTTCGTGGATTAAAGTTCTTTACTGATAGTGGAAATTGTTGTTGTCGTCGGATTGGGAAGAGTAGGGGTTTTGATTTTGGAGAAATCAGGAAGAGAATGGGAAAGAGAGAGAGAGGGTTCGTCCCCGTCGCCGGTAAGCTCAGGGAAAGAGAGAGATAGAGGGTTCGTCCCCGTCGTCGGTATGCTTAGCCATATGCCGTCACTCTTTTGAATTAGAAGAAGTAGCACCCCTTGCTCACGTTAGGTCGCTCCCCCATCCTTTCCCGCATACCAAGATAATCGACGTGAATTCTTGGACCAGTGGGTTGGTCGGTATCGTAATGGAAGTCGAGGAAGAGGAGAGCCAAGAGGAGATGGTATTAGATCTTCGTTTATCTCTGCTTCGCGTTTCTCTCTGCTGTGATGGGTTTCTCTCTGCGTGATTAGGGGCTGTAATTAGGGCTGGGTATGAGACAAAAGATTTAGGGGAGAGTTTGTGTCTAAGAACAGAGAGAGCGTTTGAAATTTGAACATTTGAACAGAGAGAATGACGTGGATCTTGGATGTGACGTTTATGTATTTCTCTCTCTGCTCTGTTTTATATAATATATATATATATATATATATATATATATATTAATATATTATTATTGTCACTTGAATATATGCCAATCTAGATTAACGTGAACATGAATCAGATTCAGCAGGATGGCAGGTAACTTGATCAGGATGCATTACAAGATTATATATATATGTATTACTTTTAAACGGTTTACAAGATTACCTGCATGGTCATCCGTACAATTACGGTTATTTTTTTTAATAATTTTATAATTAAAATAAAGAGTTTATTTTAATCTTGAAATTGGATTTCATGTAACATAATATTGTCCATTAAATGATATTCATAAATATATGAAATGATTTTATTTATTGATACATATGATGATATGTATGATAATAAATGGGATTGATTACGGACAATTGTCCAATATGATTGGATTTATTTTGGTTGGATGTTTGAATGAATGAGTTTTATTAAATGGTGTCTGCGTACCTCGTCTTTTCTGGTTTTTTTCTTGATGTAAATTCTATCTCTCTCCTATGTACTTCCTCTTGACTGTTGATCAAGTTTTCTATTTAAAATAAATAGTTTAATTGTAATAGGATTAGTAGAATTTTTCAAAGAACCGGAGATTAAGGAGCAAGGAGCGCTTGAAGACCCATTTGTAATGGAGTCCGAGTTTAAATATAATAGTTATATTTAAATGTTTATTCTTGCACCCTAGGGTTTGATCTTTTGGTTTCCTTGGTGGCTCTAGTGAACCAAACTAGAATAAAAATCCATAATCAATCCAGGTAGAATATAGTATTCTATATGTGCATGCTAGTATTATATATATTATATATTATGCAAACATGCTTCACATGTTTAATAATATGACACATATTATATATATATATATATATATATATATATATATATATATATATATATATATATATTTGCATGCGCGCTAAACAAGATGAGACAAATAATAACAAATCCCTCAAAGTTTTTATATATTTAGTCTTAAGCGCTCAAAGATATTTGGAATATAGAATGTCGCCTTCTAGCATGATAAAATTAATAGAGTATTAAATATTTAATATGAGTTTGTTGTGTCATCACAAGGCAAGTATTAAGTATTTAAGATGTTAATTTATTACATTTGATGCTTATAAAGAAAATTGAACAATATTGTTTTGTTGTGTCACCATAAGGAGGATATTTTTCTTTTTTTTGAATATATGGAAGTGCTAGGTTGGACTTAACTTAGATAATTTTGATTCGGATGTGCCACCACTTGATCAAAATAATCTAAGAGGCAAAACATAAGGAGTTACATGATGATGTAATTGACAAGGAGTTGTCTACCTATTTATTTATATATAATTAGTTGTGTCACCACAATGCTATATATATTTGAAATGGGATCCTTATTCCCACTAGCAAAAACTTTAATTAGATTTTGCCGAACTATATAAATGATGGTAATATAGTTTGAAGAAAATAATGGGAGATACCAATATAAAATAAGACCTAATTTATTTTGGTAATTAATTAAATGGATGTTTGCTAAAATATTGTCTCTTTACATGCAGAATTTTGAAAATGTCACATTCACTAATTTCACTGTGTAGCATACTTGATGCTAACAAACTAACCGGACCGAACTACACGGACTGGTTAAGGAATATGAGAATTGTTCTCACTGCTGAAAAGATTTCTTATGTCCTAAATTTGCCCATACCTGTAAAAGTTGCAGGGACAGCCTTTGAGGAAGAGATTGGTACTTTTAAACAGTGGCATGATGATGCATTTGTGGCTCAATGCATCATGCTCGCATCCATGAGTAACGAGCTTCAGCGTCAGCATAAAAAAATGGATGCTCCTACTATACTGCTGTACCTGCAAGAGTTGTATGGTGAGCAAAGTAGGACTGCTAGATATGAGATATCTAAGGAGCTCTTCCGATCTCGGATGACCGAGGGCACTACCGTTGAGACTCATGTCCTAAGGATGATCAATCTGATTGAACGTCTTGGACAGCTTGGGTTCGTCATGGATGGGGAGTTGAGTCACTCCTTGACACCTTCTCACAATTTTTTATGAATTTTCACATGAATAAGTTGGACGTCAGCTTGCCTGAGTTACTTAACATATTGAAAGCTGCTGAAGGTCACTTCCCATCCAAGAAGAACCATGTCTTACTAGTGGATGATTCTTCCAAGAAAAGGAAAGGCGAAAGTGAAGGATCAAAAGAAACCTGATCCAGCTAGCAAAGGAATTTGCTTCCATTGCAACAAGCCGGGTCACTGGAAGAGGAACTGCAAGGATTATCTTGCGGAACAAAAGCAGAAGAAGCTTGGAGAAGCTTCAAATCCTAATCAAGGTTTGTTTATGATTGAAATTAATTTTTTTAAAAGTCAATCTTCTACTTGGGTATTAGATACCGGCTGTGGTTCTCACATATGTAATAATATGCAAGGACTGGTCAGAAGTAGAAAGCTGAGCAAGGATGAGGTCGTCCTACGAGTGGGAAATGGAGCAAAGGTTGCTGCATTAGCTGTAGGGACTTATTGTTTAGCACTGCCTACGAGCAAGTTCATTAATTTAAATAATTGTTATTTTGTTCCAAATATCATTAGAAACATTATTTCTATCTCTGTATTGGATATGGATGGTTTTAATATTATAATAAAGAACAACAGTTGTTCTATTTATAATGATAATGTTTTATATGGTGTTGGTAATTTGCGAAATGGACTTTATATACTTGACTTGCATGAAAATATACTTCAAATTGAACAAACTAAGAAAAGGAAAAGAGATGATATTAATTATACCTTCATGTGGCACTGTAGACTCGGTCATATTAATGAAACAAGATTATCCAAGTTGCATAAAGATGGGCTCCTAGAGCTATCGGATTATGAATCATATCCAATTTGTGAATCTTGTCTCATGGGCAAAATGACTAAATCTCCTTTTAGTGGAAAAGGAGAAAGAGTTACAGAGTTGTTAGCGTTGGTACACACAGATGTATGTGGACCTATGACAACGACTGCACAAGGAGGGTATTCTTATTTTATTACATTCACTGACGATCACTCAAGATTTAGATATGTGTATTTAATGAAATACAAATCTGAATCATTTGAAAAGTTCAAAGAGTTCAGAAGTGAAGTAGAGAAGCAAACTGGTAAGAGTATTAAGATTCTTCGATCTGATCGAGGAAGAGAATACTTAAGTGGTGAGTTTCTCAATTATCTCAAGGAAAATGGTATATTCTCACAATGGACTCCACCAGGGACGCCACAGATGAATGGTGTATCTGAAAGGAGAAATCGAACAATGTTGGACATGGTTCGATCCATGATGAACTTTACCGACCTTCCAGTTTCCTTCTGGGGATATGCCCTAGAATCGGTTGCATACCTACTTAACAAGGGGCCTACAAAATCCGTCCCCAAGATCCCATACGAGTTATGGACAGGGAGGAAACCAAATCTTAAGCATGTTTAGACTTGGGGTTGTCCAACTTATGTCAAAAAGTTTGAAAACGATAAGCTACAGACTAGATCTGACAAATGTAGATTTATGGGATACCCTAAAGAAACATCGGGGTATTATTTCTATCATCCAACTGATCAAAAGGTGTTTGTTGTGAAACATGCTGCCTTCTTGGAAAAGGAGTTTATCCTTGAAGGGGTCAGTGGGAAGTAAGATTTATCTTAAAGAGGTTCAAGAACCACAAAATACTACAGATCAAAGTGAGGTACCTAACCAAGTAGAGATTCCTTCTGTACCACACCTTATTCGTAAATCTGGAAGAGTACCAAAGATACCTGAGAGGTATGGACTTGTCATAGAGGATGACGATGAGGTACACATCATAGATGATGATGATCCATTGAATTATGAACATGCTATGAGTGATAAAGACTTAGAGTGATAAAGACTTAGAGAAGTGGCAAGAAGCCATGAAATCCGAGATGGACTCCATGTATGAGAATCAAGTATGGACTTTGGTTCCACCACCTGAAGGCATTAAGCCTATTGTGTGTAAATGGGTCTTTAAAAGAAAGACTGGAGCAGACGACAAGGTAGAGACCTATATGGCCCGACTTGTTGCAAAAGGTTTCAAACAAAGACAAGGAGTTGACTATGATGAAACCTTCTCACCAGTAGTAATGCTTAAGTCCATTCGGATTTTGCTTGCGATTGCAGCTTACCATGACTACGAAATCTGGCAGATGGACATGAAAACGGCCTTCCTCAATGGGAAACTTGAGGAGGATGTGTATATGACACAGCCAGAGGGATTTGTTTCAAAGGTTGGAACAAATCAAGTCTGTAAGCTACAACGATCCATTTATGGATTGAAACAAGCTTCTCGTAGGTGAAACATCCGTTTTGAAGAGACAATCAAAGAGTTTGATTTTATCAAAAATGAGGATGAACCATGTGTGTACAAGAAGGTTAGTGGGAGCACTGTTTCATTCCTTGTATTATATGTTGATGATATATTACTTATAGGGAATGATATTCATATGTTACAATCAATTAAAATTTGGTTATCTAAACACTTCTCCATGAAGGACTTGGGAGAAGCATCCTATATTTTAGGGATAAAGATCTATAGAGATAGATCTAAAAGGATGCTTGGCTTGTCCCAAGGAACGTACATTGACTTGATGCTAAAGAGGTTTAGGTTAGAATTGAAAATCACACCAGAAACTGAAGTTTTCTCTCTCTTTCTCTCTCTATATTATCGAGTGTATACTTGTGAGTATTTTGATACTTTGAGTGTTACTATACGATGCAAGTTTCCTTCAGCACTATATTCGGTATTCCAGCTAGAAGTACAATCTTTTTAAGGTAAGGGATGCTATATTTTTTTTAAATGATATTATTTCTTCTAATATCATTATGCCGGATTATTGGTAAGATTTTTCTTGTGAAATTCTTGTCTTTTAGTGTCGGAGTTACTATTCACATATACAACACTATTCACGTATACGACACTATTCACGAATACGACACTATTCACAAAAAAATTATATTTTAGTTTTTCGTCCAAAATATCTATTATGGATACTAGCATTGATTGTATCCATGTTTTGATCATTCTTGAATTTTACTCCACTATAGTTATTTATGAAGTATTTTTAAACTCGGATTGTTTAAAGTACGAATCTTTAATATTTGTTCTTTTGTTTCACTAGATTCGTTTTATTTAAAATATTTTTCATCATCCTTAGTCCTAAAAGATGATATTACTGAATATCTTTAGCCTGTAGTGCAAAGATGGTTGATTTTCTTATGAATATCTTTGGCCCGTAGTGCAAAGATGTACATGTGTTGAGATGAACATGACCAACTAATGAATATCTTTGGCCTGTAGTGCAAAGATGAATATTTGATTCAAGACGAATATTGATTGATGTTACAGAGATAAAATATTGATGATGGACTTTTAAATTCATAGTTTAATTTCATTCTCTACGTAACTCATCTATGAATTATTATTTCCGCTGCGAATATTGATCTGGAACTTATAATTTATTATATTCTATCAGATTTTTCCCTGTTGAAGACTAACGATAATTTGTTTTATATTATCTTAGTCATAATATTTTTTACTGGGCTAGTTGAGCTCACCCTTTTCCTTATTGTTCCATTTTTCTTCTCAGGAGGCGAGAATGTGACGAGTACTAGTCGGGGTGTGGAATGATAGGTTCTAGAAGTTGTTTTAGTAGTCCTCACCATTTTTGTAAAATAATGTATCAATAATTGTAATGAGGACTTAGTTAGGTATGGATATTGTCTAGATGACAATATTTGTATTTAAACTTACAGTTTATATGTTGTATTAATAAAGTTGTAGTTGTTTCTGTACCATGTTATTGACAACTCAAAATGGGTGATGTATACCTATTTTGGGGGCGTCACAAAACATGTATGTTTTGTGACATATTTAATTATCTAATATGTGTGTGCATGTAATAATAATTGTGTAGGAGTTGTGGAGTAACGCTACATTAAATTTTGCGGTAATCTCAATCAAGACAAGATTTTCAGTTCTGTTATGTTTGTTGGTTGAATGTGATTATGTGTTAATTACATACCATACTTTATGAATTGCTTTAGTCAAAATATGACTAAGTTAATTGGGTTATAAAACCCAATTTACATGTGATATGAGATAATATATGTTGTATGAGAATTTGAGGTGTATACGGTAGGTGTACATGTATTTTATTGAATTTATATTGCATAAATGATATTCCTAGCAGAAGAATTATGTGATAACACGTGTATTATGATTTAATGCGATAATTAGAAATGTATAATCCATGATTATATGCATTGCATGAACTTATTGATGCATGTAGGATATACATAGTAAAGAGAATATGTTGCATATAGAGTCGTGTGCTATATAAAACATGATAGACTGCTAGACTTGCTGGGCTGTCGAGCTCAATATTGCAAACACAAACATTTTACAGATTAATGATGTTATGCAATGTTACTTACTATCCGTATGATGAAGGTTGAACGAAGTGCGGGAATGAATACATTTTCTTGAGTTATAAATTGTGTAGAGTTATGATGTATAGTTTTGATATATGTAACTAACAAATATGTATAGTTAAAATATTCAATAAAGAATATTTACTCTATATGTATTGTAATAAATACTTTATAAAAATAAAGTGATATAGTAACATTACTATATAAGAAAGAATTCATATTGAGGATTGAGTTTTATATTTATATATATAACTTTGATAAAAGAAGTCATTAAATAAATACGATTTCATTATAAAAGAGAATCGTAATGTTTGAGATTCAGGGAACGAATGAATGGAATAAAAGAAAAAAAAAATTATTTCGCATTTTTAGCTATTTTAACATTAAATATTTTTTAAAGCTAGAAAAAGATAGTATTAACGCACAAGATCGGGGAGAGAAATAATCCTGATTTTGGGGTCGTTACAGTTGGTATCAATGCTATAAGCACTGATGAAGACATGCCTAGCTGGAATTAAAATGTAGCTCATGGATTGGATCCGGTGCAAGTTTTAGTTGGACCCGTGACGAGAAGTCGAGTTAGGCATTTTAAGGAAGTACTTAACATGATTATAAAGAGAGCTTAGAGTGAGGAGGGAACAAGTTTAAAGACTTTTAGAACCGGAGTCAAAACTGTTGAATTTAATAAAAGTGTTTGTTCCAAGCCAATAGCCACTTTTGACTGACTGGCGCGGCTCACGCCAGGATTGTTTGGGAAGCAAGCGCCCCCCATGCCAAGCCACCAAAAACTCTGGCCATGCAGTACTCCCCGTTCCACCTATAAGCCAACACAGGCGTTCCCTGCATTAGGCCATTAGACACTTTTTTGCATGAGTAGCGCGACCCAAGCCATAATGCCAGAATTTTGGGCACTTTTTTTGAAACTACAAGTTTTTGACCAAATTTTCCTTATTTGATTAGATTTCTTTCATGTATTTTAGGGAAATTTTATATCCTTAATATTTCTAATGTTATTAGGTTTATTTTAGATAGGAATTTATTCCCAAAAACAAATTGTTGATTCCTTATAGGATTCTAGGGTTTTATTGTTAGTATAAATAAGTCATATGAATGTAATTCATACAACATTCAATAATATTCAGATTTATTCTACTTGTGAGATTATTCTCTACTTTTGGTTCTTTAAAGAATTCCTAAGTATTTTCTTAATTATTTCTTTGAGATTCAATTTGACTTATCATACAATAATTCATAGTTGTATATGGCGTCTTCTACCGCATCAATCATCGATTGTACCAAGATTACCACTTCAATATAAGTGAGGGGTCCATGTGTCGTTGGTGTCCATTTAACGCATAATTCTGAATGCGAGCAATTGTACCAAGATTACCATCTACATATAGGCGAGGGGTTAAGGTGTTGCAAGTAATTCATCCTACAATTTTTCTAGAAACGATCGAGGCGACCACCTCACACAAACTTGTCGTGTAGTCTATCATTTGCTATCAAAGCAAGGTTCTCTAGCAAGTTATGTATCCTTTAAGTTTCTATTGAATTGAAAAAAAAAAGTATAAAAAATTTTATTTTAATATTGTCAAAATTTTGTCGATTGCATGCTATTGTGAGGATTTCTACCTTCTATAAATTGTTTCGTGATAAGTTATTTTTGAACTGATTAGTTGAACTGAGAGATTTGCTAGGTAATTGAAAAGAACCTATTAGAGAGAATATTTAGAGGTAAAAGGCTAAGTTGTGAGATTAATTAAGGGTAAAAGCCAATTTATTGAGTGTATACACGAGCAGAATCATTGACTCGAGCAAAACATGCAAGGGAGTGGCGAGGAAACTATTTTCTACTAACCCTTGTTTTTTAGGAGATATGTCTAGCTCAAAAGATAAGGGAGCTGCTGAGGAGCAGCCCTCAACGGCTGATGTAAGAACCATGAATTTTATAAATAAATATTAATAATGATATTAATAAGAATGTGAATATTTATTTTATATAAATATTGATGTGTTGTGAGATGATTAGTTCAATTAATTCAAATTAAGAAAAATGTGAAGGTTATGATAAGCTCGAAGAATGCCTTGTGTGGCAATATAATGAGAATTATGATGATTTAATTAAATAAATAAGGAATTAATAAGTGAATGATTAATGAATAATATATTGTTAATTAATTGTTATTATGAGTACTAGCATATTAATGAATAAATAATTTATTAATATTATAAGATTAATGTTTGTTCAATAAATTGCTAAGTGTAACAATAGGTAATCACATATTATATAGTAACTACATTGTGACGCCCCCAAAATAGGTCCACACAACCCATTTTGAGTCGCCAAATACATGATACAGAAAACAACTACAAACTTCATTAATTCAACTGTAGTTCAAAATACGACAACACATATGCTATGGATACCAACTGTGACTCTCATCCCTTTACTTGTATAGCCCCTCACATTGATACCTTACAATGGTACCTTACATAAAGGTACAGTTAATAACTGTTTTAGAAATTAAAATCTTTAGAAAATGCTCAAGGAAACCTTCGTACATGGGAGGCCATGCATCTAAGTTATAATAGATATCATATAACTTATGAATCATCCATGGTTGACCCAATTGACCCCAAAGCAAAATGAGAAAATTGCTATCATGTTATTTCCAATGATGAGTCTTCTCTTGCCATATAATTATCTCCATTGTCTCCAATTGAGAATTATATTTCAACCAAACTCCAAGATTATATAGGTAGTGCTCATAGATATAATCAACAAGTGGATGTACACAACACTGTCTTATGATAACACGAAGTCATATGTCATTAGACATCTTGTATGATAGTGGCAAAACACCCTTACAAAGTTGGGTTCACCTCACCCTATTTGGTTCACCAAAATCAATGGTTAAATGACATATAAAATCCGACAGACTTATCTAAAATTATTTTCATACTGTTTTAGGGGAAACCTCAATAGCTATAGACCACTGTTCTATTCCCCCTGTTACCCATGCTCGACCCAGCTACACTCTTATTACCTGAAAGGAATTATGAAGCAAAAGGGTGAGCACAACTAGCCCAGTAAAGAATATCATGACTAAGATAAATAATTTATCAATATCCTTCATCAGTAATAAATCAGAGATTTAGAACATATGGTAGATAATAAAAGTTTTCAATCATAATTGCAGCGGAATCAACAATCCATTAGAAGAGTCAAGTAGAACATAATGTCTACTATCTCCTCTAAATTAAAAGTCCATCATTAATATTTCATTCCTGTAATACTCATCAACAGTTCTTTGTTGCATCTAAGACAAAGTGAACTTTCATCACCTGTCTTCACCTGAACCACTAAAGATTATAGTTAAATTCACAATTCATATTTATAATCATGTAAATCAACAGTTTCTCCTTGCCGCAAAGGCTTAATAAAATGTTTACTCAATATCCTTACCCCAAAGGATAAAGATATTCAAATGTAATAACAATGATAATACCAATCAGTTGCCTGTCAGTGCACTACGACCAAAGATATTTAACTGTTAACTAATGATCATGATCCTACCAATCACATCATCGAATTATCCATGCACTACGGGCCAAGGATATTCGTTAGTATCACCAGTGGTCATGATTATGTCATACATCTGTCCATCTTTGCACTACGGGCCAAAGCTATCAATCAACAGTTCGTCTTTGCATATAAGCCAAAGATATACAACTATAAAACCAATAATCAACAGTCCATCTATGCACTACGGGCCAAAGATGAGTTTCGTTACAATATAAGCATGAGGATAATGAGAATAAGAGCTTAGAAAAATGTCTGAGAATGAGAATGGCTCCATTTATAGGGAAGCTTGTGACCAAAATTAGGTTTTGCTCAATGAATTAAACCAATGGAATGAAGAAGATGATGATAATGGATTTGAGGGATTTGGTGGAGTAGCACTATTGAGACCACTCCCCCCCCCTTCATTATTTGCTATCTCTAAGCTTTGACATTGAGGGACTAGGCCAATGGCCTATTACGTGATGAAGAAAAAGGGAAGACACTAAAATTTGGATATATATTTCCCTTAATTCTCAACATTGCAAACTACTACTAGCATACTTAGGTTTATTTGATATTTTTCCAGAAATGTGCATACATATACACCCACTCATACATTGAACTCATAGAATTATATAATCCATGTACATTAGTTTATTTCAAATAATATTTACATTAGACTAAAATATAATTTAGCTGGGTACCAATATTATTTTCCATAAAACTTATTATTCCAATTCTACATAAATATTAAAATAAACATTTAATAGCAAATATTTATTTATTAAAATTTAATTCCTCTCATATATTTAAAATAAACATTTAATTGCTCCTCCACACATCATGATGTCATAAACAGTCTCTTCCATACAATTTAGCAAATTACATAATTTAAAGCTTACTTTTATCCTATAGTTTTATATAATAATTATTGACATTCCAATGTCACACCTCATTTTATATTGAATGAAGAAACCTTATTATATAGGACTACACCTTACATGTTGTTGCTCATGATAGTTAATGAATAATAATAAAAATTAGTCAATCACATTATGTAATTATTTATTCACTACTAGTACTAATTAATTTCATCCATTTCATCATTAATTTAATTAGTAACTTTCTCATTTCACCACTTTGCCACACTATGCATAATTTCATAAGCTTAAATTAAGCTTATCATCACTTCTACTACATTGATTAATTATTATATGCTTATTCAATTAAATTAATTACCACAACTAATGCCATCACTATATATATTTATATTCAAATGCATATTCAAACAATCATTATTCTCAATATTAATATAATTTATTTAGAATTCGTAAGTATTATAGGTTTGCCTCCTAGAGGAGGAGTCACACAACATACATTCACATATGTGACGCCCCCAAAATAGGTCCACATGACCCATCCTAAGTCGCCAGATATCACACTACAGAAATCAAATACAAACTTCATTTATACAACTGTTGAACTATCGTGTAGAGTACGACAACACATAAGCTGTGAATTTTAATACAATTATATATAACTCTCATGGTGCTTTAATCACAACACCTTACAATGGTACTTTACATAAAAAGTACAGTCAATAACTGTTTTAGAAATTAAAATCTTTGGAAAATAATCAAGGAAACCTTCTTACATTGGAGGCCATGCATCTAAGTTATGATAGATATCATACGACTCGAGAATTATCCTTGGTTGACCCAATAGACCCCAAAGAAAAATGAGAAGATTAGTGCCATGTTCTTTCTAATGGTGAGTCTTCTTTTGACATATAATTATCTACATTGTCTTCAATTGATAATTATATTTCAACCAAACTCTAAGATTATATAGGTAGTGCTCATAGATATAATCAGTAAGTGCATGTGCACAACCCTATCTTATGATAGCATGAAGTCGTCTGTCATTATACATCTTGTATGATAGTTGCAAAACACCCTTCCAAAGTTAGGTTCACCTCACCCTATTCGGCTCACCAAAATCAATAGTTAAAATGACGTATAAAATACAACACACTTATCTAAAATTCTCAATAAAATTATTTCCATACTGTTTTAGGGGAAACCTAAACAGCTATAGACCACCGTTCTAATCCCCTATTACCCCCGCTTGACCCAGCTACACTCTTATTACATGAAAGGAATTGTGAAGCAAAAAGGGTGAGCACAACTAGCCTAGTAAAGAATATCACGACCAAAGACAATTAAATTATTAATAGCCTTCGTTAGTAATCAATCAGAGATTTAGAACATATGGTAGATGATAAAACTTTTCAACCATAGTTGCAGCGAAATGAGCAATCCATTAAAAGAGTCAAATAGACCATAAGGTCTATTATCTTCTCCATGTTAAAAGTTCACAAACAATGTTTTATCCCTGTAACATCAATCAACAATTCCTGTCCACAATCATGTGAATAACTCATAATCATAATTGTGATTCTAAATTCCTCTTCGCACCTAGGACGAAGATAATTTTCATCACTTGTCTTTACCTGAAACATCAAAAATCATGGTTATACCTAATCACAATTCTTGTTCATAATCATACTAATAAATTCATCTTTGCACTACGGGCCAAAGATATTCATTAACAATTCGTCTTTCCATTACAGGCCAAAGACATATAATTGTATTTTAGAAGAGTCAAGTAGAGCATGATATCTGCTATCTTCTACGAATTAAAAATGTATTATCAATATTTTATCGCTGAGACTCAGCTTAATAAATTATCCACATCATCAAATCATCCCTGCACTACGGCCAATGATATTCATTAGTATTACGACCACGAATTATCCATTCACTACGGGCCAAGAATATTCGAGTTTTCAACAACGGTCATGATTATACCGAATAATCCCTAGTTATAATCATACCAACAATTGTCCATCAATGCACTACGGCCCAATGAAGACTTTTACCACATCCTTTGTAACATTACGAGTCATGATTATACCGAATGATCCCTGGTCATAATCATACCAATCAACAGTTCATCTATGCACGTAAGCCAAAGATGACTTTCATCACAATATATGCATGAGGATGATGACAATGATATAAACATTAATCAAACGAAATCAAGGATAAATATTAAAGACTTTAAATTTATCTAGAGTTTAAAAATATCCATATTGTCAATATGATGCTGCTTTGTGGAGTAAAATTCAAGAATAATATTCATGTACCAAAAATAATGTGGACAAAAAAGAAATATATTTTTTGGGTAAATAGTACCCCATGAATAGTACCCTATGAATAGTACTTCGAGAATAGTACCTCGTGAATAGTACCCCGACAAGAAAAGTACCTCAAATACCAGAGTAAATAATATTTGGGTTAATAGTAGTTGGGTGAATAGTAATTCGTGAATAGTAACTCGTGAATAGTACTCCGGCATGAAAAGTGCCCTGAATACCTGAGTGAATAATATTTAAGTGAATAGTAATCGGGTGAATAGTAACCCATGAATAGTAACTCATGAATAGAACTCCGTCATAAAAAGATCAATAATTATCAAGAAAGTTTAGAATAATATTTTCATGAAAAGATACTAGATGAAGCGCAAATATCAAGGATTTTCTACTAATTTCATGGAGTATAGATGCCAAAACTTCAACAAAATGAGTATAGAATTCAAAATCTGAGACGAAATAATATTACTTACATACTACAGAGTATGGAAGAAAATATTATTTCAAGCGAATATTAAACAAAAATAACATCCCTTACAACTGTTGAACGAAAATAATATTCCAACGAATATTTAACGAAGATAATATTCCTACGAATATTGAACGAAGATAATATTCTTTATGAATATTGAACGAAAATAATATTCATACGAATATGACAAATAATATCTCTTCAGAATATGAAATAAATAATACCCCTTACCTTAGAAGAAGACTGAATACTGGAATAGTGAAGTAGCAGACTTCGCTTCTTCTTTCTCTCTAAAGCTTGTCTCTCTATAATTTCTCTTGTGAGACGTAGTGAATTGGTGAGAATAAAAGAAGAATGAGCTTCTAATTATAGGAAAATATAATTTTGATAATTGCACATTTTGGGGCTCGAAATATTACGGTATAATACCTTCATTTTTATGTTTATTTTTAATTTAGTATTGCAAGTATTATCAAACGTGCACCACCTCCCCTAATAGTATATCATGTGAATTAATTGTACAATCATGTGAATCAATAGTTCTATACATGTGAAAAAACTAATTACAGTACAGTACCTTCATCTTTACCTCCATTTTTAATTTAGTCATGCAAGTATTATCAATCTTGCACCACCTTCCGTAATAGTACATACATGTGAATCAATAGTATACACATGTGAACACATAGTTATAAGAATGTGAAATAATAGCAATTAATTGCTCATTTATCCGATTAATTACCCGATTGGTCAATCTAACTTCCATATATCAATTATTATCGAAAAAAATATCGATTTCCACTAACACTAATAATCCCAACAGAATGGATCTATCAATTTCATCTTTAATCAACACAAACTTATTCATCATTAATATTATAACTCATAATATTTAACAACCAGATCATTCCCAGGAAAGAGAGGGCTTTCTGATAAGGATTTCTCCCCACTAGCGTGCAATTAGGTGACCGAAACTCTCCTTGACAGAGCTTTTTAGACATCGTCAATATTGCAAATAATAATATGAATAACTTTATCGTCTCAATTATTGATTTAATAATAATAAATATTATGCAGATGATACTGTGATAATAATTGAATTAATAATATGAGAGATATGATGCAGCAATTACTGTAGCAATAATTGAGTATAACTGAGTGACTTCTTACGTAAGCATCAATAATCAATACCGTGTGCTATTATGCAACCACGCGTATTACTGTACTTTTACTACCGGGTAGTTCAACAGTTTTAACGGTAATACTTTTGCCGTTATTTTTATAAAAGATAATTCTATCGTTTTCTAACTACGACAATACTTGCGTTGTGGGGTCTACCAATGATTGTGCCGTTGTACGAATATTCCCTGTTAAATTGAATATTCCTCGACCAATCAAATATTCCCCAACACAACGAATATTATATATCAACTTACTTTCTTTGCAAAATTTTTAAATATTATCCTTAAATTTAACCTTTTATCAATTTAACCATTTACTAAATAGAATAATAATTATAGAAAAATTGAATACTTTTATTTCATTAAATTCTGGATCTCAATCTTCCCTCCTTATGAAATTTCGCCCTTAAAATTTACGTACCTGGTTGTTCGAAGAGATGAGAATACCTTGTTTTCTTTTCGAGTTGTACCTTCCCGGTCATTTCCTCTGCATCATGATTTTCCCATTGCTCATCTCATGTATTTCAGATATCAATCTAGAATATATCTTCAAAATAAAGGTTAATTGACATATTATAATTTGTCAACTTATCAAGTAAACAATTTTAGCTTAGGTAAGTCACACACTAGCGAAGTATATTACTCGTCTCTCCCCTCCTAGTTCTAGACTCATATCTCCGTCAATGACCATATCCCTGAGCTCTGATACCATTTATGACACCCCCAAAATAGGTCCACATGACCCATCCTGAGTCGCCAGATATCACACTACAGAAATCAAATACAAACTTTATTTATACAACTGTTGAATTATCGTGTAGAGTACGACAACATATAAGCTATGAATTTTAATACAATTATATTTAACTCTCATGATGCCTCAACCACAACAACTTATAATGGTACTTTACATAAACGTACAGTCAATAACTATTTTATATATTAAAATCTTTGGAAAATACTCAAGGAAACCTTTGAACATGGGAGGCCATGCATCTAAGTTATGACAGATATCATATGACTCAAGAATTATCCTTGGTTGACCCAATAGACCCCAAAGAAAAATGCGAAGATTACTGTCATGTTCTTTCCAATGGTGAGTCTTCTTTTGACATATAATTATCTCCATTATCTTCAATTGATAATTATATTTCAACCAAACTCCAAGATTATATAGGTAGTGCTCATAGATATAATCAGAAAGTGCATGTGCACAACCCTGTCTTATGATAAGACGAAGTCGCCTGTCATTAAACATCTTGTATGATAGTGGCAAAACACCCTTCCAAAGTTTGGTTCACCTCACCCTATTCGGTTCACCAAAATCAATGTTTAAAATGACATATAAAATATTGCACACTTATCTAAAATTCTCAATAAAATTATTTTCATACTGTTTAAGGGAAACCTCAACAGCTATAGACCACCGTTCTAATCCCCTGTTACCCCCGCTCGACCCAGCTACACTTTTATTACCTGAAAGGAATTGTGAAGCAAAAAGGGTGAACACAACTAGCCTAGTAAAGAATATCATGACTAAAGATAATTAAATTATTAATAGCCTTCGTTAGTAACAAATCAGAGATTTAGAACATATGGTAGATGATAAAACTTTTCAACCATAGTTGCAGCGGAACGAGCAATCCATTAAAAGAGTCAAATATACCATAATGTCTATTATCTTCTCCATGTTAAAAGTCCACCAAAAATATTTTATCCCTGTAACATCAATCAACAATTTCTGTCCACAATCATGTGAATAACTCATAATCATAATTGTGATTCTAAATTCCTCTTCGCACCAAAGACGAAGATAATTTTCATCACCTACCTTTACCTGAAACATCAAAAATCATGGTTATACCAAATCACAATTCTTGTTCATAATCATACTAATAAATTTATCTTTGCACTACGGGCCAAAGATATTCATTAACAATTCATCTTTGCACTACAGGCCAAAGACATACAATTGTATTTTAGAAGAGTTAAGTAGAGCATGATATCTTCTATCTTCTACGAATTAAAAGTGTATTATCAATATTTTATCGCTGAGACTCGGCTTAATAAAGTATCCACATCATCAAATCATCCTTGCACTACGGCCAAGGATATTCATTAGTATTACGACCACGAATTATCCATGCACTACGTGCTAAGGATATTCGTGTTTTCAACAACGATCATGATTATATCGAATAATCCCTGGTTATAATCATACCAAAAATTGTACATCAATGCACTACGGGCTAATGAAGACTTTTACCACATCCTTTGTAACATTACGGGTCATGATTATACCGAATGATTTTTGGTCATAATCATACCAATTAACAGTTCATCTATGCACGTAAGCCAAAGATGACTTTCATCACAATATAAACACGAGGATGATGACAATGACATAAGCATTAATCAAACGAAATCAAGGATAAATATTAAAGACTTTAAATTTATCTAGAGTTTAAAAATATCCAAATTGCCCACATGATGCTGCTTTGTGGAGTAAAATTCAAGAATAATATTCATGTACCAAAAATAATTTGGACAGAAAAGAAATATATTTTCAGGGTAAATAGTACCCCGTGAATAGTACTTCGAGAATAGTACCTCGTAAATAGTACCCCAGCATGAAAAGTACCCCAAATACCCGAGTGAATAATTTTTAGGTGAATAGTAATTAGGTTAATAGTAACCCATAAATAGTAACTCGTGAATAGTACTCCAGCATGAAAAGATCAATTATTATCAAGAAAGCTCAGAATAATATTTTCATGAAAAGATACTGGATGAAGCGCAAATATCAAGGATATTCTACTAATTTTATGGAATATAGAAGCAAAAACTTCAACAAAATGAGTATAGAATTCAAAATCTAAAACGAAATAATATTACTTACATACTACAGAGTATGGAAGAAAATATTATTTCAAGCGAATATTAAACAAAAATAACATCCCTTACAACTGTTGAATGAAAATAATATTCCAAAGAATATTTAACGAAGATAATATTCCTACGAATATTGATCGAAGATAATATTCTTTATGAATATTGAGCGAAAATAATATTCATACGAATATGACATATAATATCTCTTCAGAATATGAAATAAATAATACTCCTTACCTCAGAAGAAGACTGTATACTGGAATAGTGAAGTAGCAGACTTCACTTCTTCTTTCTGTCTATAGCTTCTCTCTCTATAATTTCTCTTGTGAGACTTAGTGAATTGGTGAGAATGAAGGAAGAATGAGCTTCTATTTATAGGAAAATATAGTTTCGATAATTGCACGTTTTGGGGCTCGAAATATTACAGTATAATACCTTTATCTTTTCCTTATTTTTAATTTAGTCCTGCAAGTATTATCAAACTTGCACCACCTCCCCTAATAGTATATCATGTGAATTAATAGTACAATCATGTGAATCAATAGTTCTATACATGTGAAAAAACTAATTATAGTATAGTACCTTTATCTTTACCTCCATTTTTAATTTAGTCATTGAATTATTATCAATCTTGCATCACCTCCCCTAATAGTACATACATATGAATCAATAGTACATACATGTGAACACATATTTATAAACATGTGAAATAATAGCAATTAATTGCTCATTTATCCGATTAATTACCCGATTGGTCAATATAACTTCCAGACATCAATTATTATTGAAATAAATTTCAATTTCCACTAACACTAATAATCCCAACACAATGGAACTATCAATTTCATCTTTAATCAACACGAACTTATTCATCATTAATATTATAACTCACAATATTTAACAACCAGATCATTCCTAGGAAAGAGGGGGCTTTCTGATAAGAATTTCTCCCTACTGGCGTGCAATTAGGTGACCAAACCTCTCCTTGACAGAACTTTCTAGACATTGTCAATATTGTAAATAATAATATGAATAACTTTGTCGTCTCAATTATTAATTTAATAATAATAAATATTATGCAGATGATACTATGATAATAATTAAATTAATAATATGAGAGATACGATGCATCAATTACTATAGCAATAATTGAGTATAACTAAGTGACTTCTTACGTAAGCATCAATAATCAATACCGTGTACAACTATGCAACCACGCGTATTACTGTTCTTTTACTACCGGGTAGTTCAAAAGTTTTAACGGTAACACTTTCGCAGTTATTTTTATAAAAAGATAATTCTGTCATTTTTAACTACGACAATACTTCCGTTGTGGGGTCCACCAATGATTGTGCCGTCGTACGAATATTCCCTGTTAAAACGAATATTCTCCGACCAATCGAATATTCCCCGGCACAACAAATATTTTATATCAACTTGTTTTCTTTACAAAATTTTCAAATATCACTCTTAACTTTAACCTTTTATCAATTTAACCATTTACTAAATAGAATAATAATTATAGGAAAATTGAATATTTTTATTTCATAAAATTTAGGATCTCACAACATACATCGCGTCTTATCGTATGGAAATGATTACATGTGCAAAACACTAATATGACAGGCAGATATGGTGTGAAGCACTAAAGTACAGTAAATAATGCATTAGTACACATTCATTCAATGTAAATGTTGTGAGACCCCAGATTTTATGAATAAAGATTTAAATTTCTCGAAATATTTTTTTGAATATTATGGTGTAGATTTGATATAATGTCATAGTTGTGGGTAGTATTTCTAAATTTTGTAAAGTATATAATATTAGATTGGTCGGGGAATATTCTTGTTGTCGGGAATATCCATACGACAGCACAATCATTGGTGAACCCACAACGGAAGTATTATCGTAGTAAGAAAACGACGGAATCATCTTTTTATAAAAATAACGGCGGAAGTGTTACCGTTAAAACTGTTGAACTACCCGGTAGTAAAAGTACAGTAATACGCGTCGTTGCATAGTAGCACACGGTATTGATTATTGATACTTACGTGAGAAGTCACTCAGTTATACTCAATTATTGTTATAGTAATTGATGCATCATATCTCTCATATTATTGATTTAATTATTATCATAATATCAACTGCATAATATGATATATTATTAAATGAATAATTGAGACGAAAAAGTTATTCATATTATTAAATTGAAATATTTACAATGTCTAGAAGTTCTGCCAAGAAGAGGTTTGGTCACCTAATTACGAGCCAATAGAGGGAAATCCTTATTGGAAAGCCCTCTCTTTCCTGGGAACGACCTGGTTGTTAAATATTGTGAGTTATAATATTAATGATGAATAAGTTTATGTTGATTAAAGATGAATTTGATAGTTCCATTGTGTTGGGATTATTCGTGTTAGTGGAAATCGACATCTATCCAGATGATAATTGATGTCTGGGGGTTATATTGATAAATCGGGTAATTAATCAAATAAATGAGCAATTAATTGCTACTAATTCACATGCTTATATAACTATTTGTTCACATTTGTGTACTATTGAATCACAATCTTATACTATTAGGGGAGATGATGCAAGATTGATAATACTTGCATGACAAAGTTAAAGATGGAGGTATAGATGGAGGTACTATACCGTAATTCGTATTTTCACATGATTATAACTATTGAATCACAGATTGAACTATTGATTCACATGATTTACTATTAGGGGAGGTGATGCAAGTTTGATAATACTTGCAGGACTAAATTAAAAATGAAATAAAAGTTGGAGGTATTGTGCTGTAATTTTTTGAGCCCCAAAACATGTAATTATAAAAACTATATTTTTCTATAAATAGTAGCTCATTCTTCCTTAATTTCTCACCAATTCACTAAAGCTTTAGAACCATTATTATAGAGAGAAATTATAGAGAGAAAGAAGAAGAGAAGTCTGCTACCTCACTATTCCAGTATCCAGTCTTCGTTTGAGGTAAGGGATATTATTTATTGTACCCGTAAGGGGTATTATTTCTTTCGTATTCATGAAGAGAGCTATTGTTATTCCATCCCTTATTATTCTGTTGGAATAACTTGTTTATGCGAAGTACCGCATACATGGTAAAATTCTTCTGTTATTCCATTTTTCATTATTATGTTGGAATAACCTATTTATGTGAAGTACCGCATACATGGTGAAATTCTTCTATTACTCAGTTCTTTATTATTCTGTCAGAATATTCTGTCTGTGCGTTTTACCCCAGACATGGTTCCATTTTCTATTATTCTTTCGAAATATCCTGTCTGTGCGTTTACGCCGGACCTGGTTCCATTATTTATTATTCTGTCGGAATATCCTGTCTGTGCGTTTATGCCGGACATGGTTCCATCATTTATTATTCTGTTGGGAATAACCTGTCTGTGTAGTCTATCGCACGCATGTTGAATCCTTCTGTTATTGCATTCTTTATTATTCTGTTAGAATAACCTGTCTGTGTGGATTACCACATGCATGGTGAATGATCCTTTGTATTCAGTCCTTATTAAATTGTGGAAATGATCTGTATACGTGGATTACCACATGGCGGGTGAAAATCCATTTGCAGTTTCATATATTCTTTATTATACTCAGTTGGTTAAAGTTTTGACTTATATACTTCATGAAATTAGTGGAATATCCTTAATATTTGTGCTTCATCCAGTATCTTTTTATGGAAATATTCTTCTGAGCATTCTTGAATTTTACTCTACAAAGAAGTATCATGTTGATAATTTGGACATTATTGAGTTCAGGATAAAATAACTTATAAATCTTTAAAATTTATTCTTGAACTTATTTTATTGAATTATTATGTCATTGTCATGATGAGTTATGTTGGTTATTATGTGAAAAATGAAAGTTTCTTAGAAATCGCAAAGGGTTGAAAATCAGATTTTGGTGAAAATGGAGCATGAAATTCATTTGACCATATCTCCTATTATATTTCGAATTTTTGAGTGAGGTCAAGTCCTAGAGTTAGATCTATGATTTTTCTAGCTTATCCAAGTGGAATCACTAGAAAAGGTGTTGTAGATTTTCATGTGGACTGATTTTAGCAAAGGAGTCAAAAATTGAAAATTCCAAAAAGACTACTGCCAAAATTTTGTAAGGCTTGTTTTGGCCACTTAATTTATGAGAAAACTTTCGGCCTTTTGGGACATGGAAATATATGGTATAAAGTACCTCCTGTCCAAAAATGAGCTCATTCCAACTTAAAATGAGCAAGTTATGATCATTTCAATATTTAGGTTTTTTCTACGAAAAACGCTATAACCGGAGTTCTATAACTCCGATGACCATGAAATTTAAACTGGAAGATCACGTTAACATGTGTAAGATCTTTCCAAGATTTGGGAATTTCTGGAGTTAACCTTGAGCTATCTAATTTCTTAAGGAATTAATTAGAAATTGATTTTTGAAAAATAGTAAATGAATTTTAAAAATTCCGAGAAAAATATATGTTCAATATGGGACTATATTCTGCTAAATCCAAGAAAAGAAATATTTTTGGGACTGATTTGGTATTTTTCATGAAAATAATTTAGTTATGAGTAAATGAGTTAAATATGTTATGTGAAGTAACAAAATTAGAAAAATAGGATTTATGGCTTGGGAATCCTATATAGGTATATACAGATTTTTTTTATAAAGGATTTGATCACTTGTGATAAGATCTTATGAGTATGGCATTTTGAATGATTAAATGCATTATGTGGTCAAGTGTAAACAATTGAAATAAATTGTTTATAAGTTTAAGAAGTGATTAAAATATTGTTATAATATTAGATTATGAGTTAATTAAGTGGTTGATAATATTTGGATAAATTTAAAGTCTTTAATACTTATCCTTGTTTTCGTTTGATTAATGTTTATATCATTATCATCATCCTCATGCTTATAAGGTGATGAAAGTTATCTTTGGCTTACGTGCAAAGATGAACTTTTGATTATTGAATTGTATATCTTTGGCTTACGTGCAAAGATGAATTGTTGATTATTGGTTTTATTGTTGTATATCTTTGGCTTACGTGCAGAGATGGATTTGGTATGATTATGACCAGGGATTATTCGGTGTAGTCATGATTATTGATGATTTAATGAATATCCTTGGCCCATAGTGCAGGGATGATTCGATGATGTGTTTTATTTATTAAGCTGAGTCTCAGCGATAAAAATTGATGAAAACATTTTAAACCATAGAAGATAGTAGATTTTATTCTCTACTTGACTCTTTTAATGGATTGCTTGTTCCGCTGCAGTTAAACTTAATGTCTATTGTATTTTATCAGTTTAACATTGTTAAAGACTAATGATAATTTATTCTGCATTATCTTAGTCATAATATTTCTTACTGGGCTAGTTGAGCTCACCCTTTCTTTCACTGTTCTCTTCAGGAAATGAGAATATAGCTGGGACGAGTCTGGGAATGGAGTGATGGTCCAGATGATAACATTAGTAGTCCTCACTATTCTGTTAAATAGTGTGACAATAAATGTAATGAGGACTCCATTGAGTGTGGATATTGTCTAGATGACAATATTCTTATTAAAACTCTCAGTTTATGTTTTGTCATATATTACACGACAGTTGTATTATTAAGTTGTATTTGTATTTTTGTACCATGTAATTGGCGACTCAAGGTGGGTGATGTATACCTGTTTTGGGGGCGTCATAGTTGGTATCAAAGCTTAGGGATATGATCCCTAGCTGAGATGTGAGACAAGAACTAGGAGAGGAGAGACGGGGAATTCCTTCGCTAGTATGACCTACCAAGTTTATTTGGTATTTAATTGGTCGGTCAGAGTATACAGATAATATGTGATATATCAATTAACCCTTGTTTTGTGACAATGTTAAACTTGCGGAGTTATCCTGGTTTGCATCCTAGTTGGTCGATAATGAGGAGCGAATGACGCGAATGTTTCTAAGAGGTTTGAAACCCGATATACGTCAATACCTCATTTCTCACAAACTTTATTTACATTCAGATGTTGTGAATAGGGCTCAGTTATTAGAGCGTGATAATGGGTCAACACAACCAAAAGGCAATGACTAACAACACGATAATAATCGTACCAGTGGCAACGACCATCAGAACAATGATAACCATTGTGGGGGAAATTATCATGCCAAGAATGGTAACCACTTCGGTGTTAATCATGGCCAAGATTGTAGAAGGGGAAATTTCAAGAAGAGAAGGTCACCTTGTAACATTCCAGAATTTTTAACTGTTATATTAAATATTTGTTGAATTATATAAGTATTTAATGGATGTGTTTATGGTTGAATTTTTAATTGTTCAAATTTGATTCGATTTGGTTAATTATTTGTTAAATAAATAATTAAGGAAATTAATTATTTTATTCTAATTTAATTTAATTATTAAATTAAAGAGTTTTGATTAAATGAATTATTATATTTTAATTTGAATTTGTAATTAAAAGGATGTGTTAGTTGATTAAATAAAGTTATAATTATATAAAAAATTATAATTTAGTGGTATTGATTTATGTGTTAAACTAATTTAATAAATTGTTATTAGAATTAATTTAATTAATTAAAAGTGTGACAAATAACCTTTTATAAAGGAGTTATTAAAATAACTTAAAGGAGTTTAATTCAGTTTTTGCCAAACAAGGCCTATTGCCTATTATGTCTTTAATCTAATTATGTTTTACCAAACAAGGCATAAGGAATATATGATTATATTTTTAGTGAGTAACCAAACAAGCCTTATGCCTTTTTATTTTCAAAATTTGTATAACTGATATCAGTTATACTTATATTAATATTATATAATTAATATATATTATATCTTATACGTTATATTTCTAATACGTAAGATTAGAATAGAGGGGTAAGAGAGAAGAAGAGAGTTTACAGAGAGAAAAGAAAGAGAGGATTGGGAGAAGGCTAGAGAATTTGATAAAGCAATTAGGGAGAAGAAGCCTGATAATCAAAGGATAGCCATTATCTTCCAACTCTAAGGTATCATCTAAACTCTGTTATTGTTTTTCTTTTCAAAAGTTATAGTTGTATTCTATCTCTCAATTTTCTCTATAAAAGCTTTGTAGAAATTGAATTAATTGTTATGTATGTGGCTTTATATGATAAACTAGTGTTGTAAAACTATTTTCATAAGTTATATATAAGTATAGTCAATGAAGTTATGATATGGATGTAATTTGTGAAGAAAACTATTTTATAGAGAGTTTATGTGAATGAATATGGTTTAGTTTAAGGTAAAAATTAAGGGTTAATTAGTTGTTTAGTTGATAAATTGACTATTAAATTTGATAGAGTATGTATAAATATTGATAATGTGACGAACGATAATTTTGTAATTAATTTTAATATTTATTGAATTAAATAAATTTTTTTCGATGATTTAATTGTTAGATTAAATAATTAATTGACGCAATTGTGGTAGATTAATTTAATTATATGTGTTACATTTATTAAATTAATATGGGGAATATTTATTATTCAAGTATGTAATTATGCCAGCTTATTGAATTAAATGAATTATTTAATTAAGCATGATGTTATTCTAATTTATTTATTTATTAATTAGAGATTTAATAATTTAATATAATTAATTAATGAGAAAATTAAATATATGAATATGTGAATTTATGAGAAGTTATTATATTTTATTTATATTAAATAAGATATATGAATTATTGTGCAAGTGGGTGTGACATGAATTAAACTATATGATAAAGCTTTATTAAATTAAAGGAGTTTTGAAATCTATTATGTTAGCCAAACATGGCCTTAGTGGAGGTTACTAGCAGTTACCCATGACTGGGTTAACTGACCATTATTGCGCGTCAGTCGAGTTCTTATAATACGATGTTCTCTTTTCTTTTCTTTTATTATTTTAAGTCTGGAAGAGCAGAGAGGGAGAGAGATTGAGAATTTATCAGAGAAAATTTGTGAGAATTAGAGATATTGTGAGTGTGTAATCATCAGGTAATTGTGAAAGGATCATCTTGGATCACCTCTTCTTAATCTATACTATGGGTAATTTCTCCAAACCAAATTCTATTTTTACGTTATTTGAGTTTTATGAAAATGGCTTTCATTCATACTGTAAAGCCTCTGTAATTGAGATAGGAGTAATGATTATGGGGTGTGTATGTGTTATGGCACGTCACATCGTATTTAATTATATATACTTTGTAAACCATATCATGAGTTTCATAATACGATGACTTGATATTTCAAAATTTACAGAGTTTGGGTTTTGGCCATATGGCCTTATACGTGGTATTTTATGTATTGATCGTATATTATCCCTAAATTTTACACTTGTATGTTGTTATGCATGTTGATACGAAGAGACCAAAATTTAAATAAATGGATTCAGTGTTATAACGAATTCGTAGTGACAATTTTCATGTTTTATTTTTAAAACCTTCAAGAACATCAAGAACAGTGGAAGTAAATGTGTTGATTTTGCAAATTATGTGTTGTAACTTGTTAAAAATCATGTTAGATGGGTTAAGTAATGATTATATATGTATTTCAATGATTGGGTAAGTCTAAATTCGTGTAAAAATAACTAATTGGAAGTTATGGCCATATTCATGTATAATTTTACCTGTGATAGATTTTTGGCCTAATTTGTCCTTGTTATGTTCGCGAACTGCAGAACTGCAGAAACTGCAGAAAATGAGCATGGGTAACCCCGCCCCCGGCGGGCGTTCCCAAACTACATTACCCGCCCCGGCGGTCAAAAAAAATTAAAAAATAAATAAATAAAATAAATAATAAATAAATATTCGATGAAAATTATTATTAAAATATTTATAAAATAAATTAAATATTTTAATTGAGCTATTTATGGAATAAAATAAATATTCGATGAAAATTATTATTAAAATATTTATAAAATAAATTAAATATTTTAATTGAGATATTATGGAATAAAATAAATATTTGATGAAAATTATTATTAAAATATTTATAAAATAAATTAAATATTTTAATTGAGATATTTATGGAATAAAATAAATATTCGATGAAAATTATTATTAAAATATTTATAAAATAAATTAAATATTTTAATTGAGATGTTTATGGAATAAAATAAATATTCGATGGAAAATTAATATGAAATAATTTATTCGAGTGTAATAATAGTAAGAGAATGAAAATATTCTAATTTAATTAAGTAATTAAATTAGAAGGGTAATGATTTGTTAAATAAAGTAGATTTTATACTAAATAATTAAGTGAAAATGTAATTAATGAATGTCATGAATACATATGGTATTTGTGTAGGATTTGTGGTGAACGGAAGTAGTAATTGTTTAGCCAACGCACGAGGCAAGTTTCCTAACCCTACTTGTCATAATTGTTCAAGTTTATTATTTACCTCGAGTAAATTATCATTACTATTATTCAAGTTCGAATGTTATATTAAAGTTTATTATCTTTTCAAAGCATGATTCAGTTATACAATAATTGTTCTATTGTATACTTCTTGAGATTATTATTCGAATTGAATATCATTATTGTTGAACCTTATTAGACTAGTGAACTTTATTGATTCAACTAGTCCTTAGTTGATGAACGGTCTAAATTTTAGAACCCTTATTGAATTATCCAAACCAAACTTCCTTTGGTGCGGATTCGAATGTCAAACTGAGATGAACAACCCTGTAAAGGGATTTACTTATGCGTTAGTGTTAAGATATTGTGCACAGTATGGTACTAAGGGCTGGTCCCCCTAAGTACGAGAAGAAAGGTCCATAGTCTTATGACTGTTAAAGGTTTCAAGTATAACCCTTGTTAACCTAGGACATAGTTCAAGGTCTTATGACCCTCAGAATTCTTTTGATTCATGTTATTCATTCTTGATTCAAAAGTTGAACTTTTATTCAGATGTCTTTAATTCACTCGCATGTTATTATGCTGTTATTTCATTGTTATACTAGTGGGCAATAGTGCTCACTCTTGCTTTATAATAACATTGCAGTTAAGAACGAAAGAATCGATGAACCTTCCACTAGTAAAGACAAGGGCAAAGTTAGCAAGTGATGAAGACTTGTTATTTTTATTAGATGATGTATTTATGTTTAAGACTTGAGTTAATGATGTTATTTAAGACTTATTTGTTTATGATTCCGCACAGATGTTTAAGGTTAGTTTAACCTGGGATTGTATTATTATTATTTGGATGTTGTAACCCTTAAAGGGAAGATTTTTATTCTATCTATTGCATGGTTTGCATTTATTATGGGTAGATAGATAGATGATATTTGTACAGTGAACACTAGATCCCGTAGAATCGAAGTACCCGAATTTAGGGGTGTCACAAGTTGGTATCAGAGCTGTAGGTTATGAACCTTAGGTGGGTGAACAACCTTAGGTAGTAGCCTTATAGAAGAAGATAGTAATGGAAAAATCCTATCAAGTTCTAGGAAATGAATTTTTGTAATTCATTAAAGATAATAAAAGACTTTATGTGCTTATGTGTTAAATTAGGTGCTCACTAGTACTGACTTAGTAACTAAAATTCGAAATTTTTGTTGTCAGGATGTCTGACATTGGAAGAACTAGTCGAGCAGGGGAGGAGGAACCCCGAGTACCTATAGTACCGATAGAGGAGGAGCCCAGAGACATACATGTCGTTAGGGAACAGTTAGTTCATAGGGAGTCATCTCCATTGATCACCGTTGTTGGTTAGGAGCATGAACCTGAGACTGATCCTGAGGAGGATCCTGAGGAGGAATTTGTTGAGGAAGAGGAAGAAGAGAAGTTACCACAGTACACCGTCGATGTTGAGATGTATGACACGTTATACGATCGTAACGTGGAGTTATGAAACGAGGCCCAGGATTTGACTGAGCGAGCGGTTATTCAGCATATTACTCTAGAGGAGAAGGAGAGGGAGATTTCAACTCTTCACTCTCGACTGGCAAATATAGAATGGTATTTGGTCCATGAGAAGGGTCAAAGTGAAAATAAGACCGAGGAGATAGAGAAACTGAAGAAGGAACTGAAGGAAACCTCCGAAAGGTTGAACATAGCAGAGGAAGGCTGGGTAAGAGAATCGCGTCGAGCTGATCGTGCAGTGGATGATAGTCGTGCAAAGAAAGCGAAGATTGGGGAAACATGAGCGTACCTGACTACACGGATAAATTCAACGAGTTAGCAAGGTTCGCTCCGTATCAAGTACACACGAACGAAAGAAAAGCCAGAAGATTCGACCAAGGACTAAAGCCTTGGGTGTACATCAAGGTATCAATGTTTCAGCTAAAAACGTTTGGCGGAGTACTGGAAAAGGCCATCCTCGCTGAAGGAGGAAGCGATGCGGTGACCAAGTACAATCAAGATCAAAAGAAGAAAAAGAGTGAAGGTGAATGAAATAACAAGGCCAGTGGAAGTGGCATAGGAGGTGGAAATTTCAATCAGAAGAAATGGTGGAACGACAACTCATCATCGGGAAATCAGCAAAGTAATCAGAAGAAAAGAATCGAAGCATGCCCGACTTGCGGGAAAGTCCATATGGGAGTTTATATGAAAAGAAAAAGAGTGTGCTACAATTGTGGTCAGGAAGGCCACATAGCACCAAACTGTTCTAAACCAAAGAAGGGTGCCTGCTTCACTTGTGGCTCAAAGGATCATCTTGCAAGGGATTATCCTAATAAGGGATCTGGAGGAACAGGATCAGGAGGGAATAGAGGAAACAACGGTGGAAGCACTCTGAATATCATAGGACCAACTGCAACCAACCGACCGACCGTCCAGACTTTCAATATGACGGTGCAGGATGCAATCCAGTTTCGTGATGTGGTGTCAGGTATCATTCTGATCAATGAAATTAATGCTTATGTTTTATTTAATTTGGGTGCTACTTGTTCCTTTATATCTGAAGACTTTGCTACTAGTTTAGATTTGCTTATGGATGAGTTGGAATATCCCACGAATATAGAAATTGCGAATAGGGAGATAATTCCTATTAAGTATATGTTTAAGAACTGTAGAGTGGATATTAAGGGTAATATCATGAACGTAGATCTTATCCCTATTTAACTTGGGAAATTTGACGTTATTTTGGGAATGGACTGGTTATTCAATTACGGGGCTGTAATTGATTGCGAAAAGAAGCGTATTAACCTTCTGACTCCGTCAAATGTTGTATTTTATGGTAGCAAGTCACCTAGACAAGCGAGTTGTCTGACGATGATGCAGGCCAAGAAGTTATTAAGACAAGGCTGTGTAGGATACTTAGCTTACATAGTCGACAGTCGAAAAGAGAATCCGAAGGTAGAAGAAATATTGATTGTGAGGGACTTCATCGACGTATTTCCAGACGATTTGCCAGAAATTCCACCAGATAGAGAGGTAGATTTTGTGATCAATTTGGCGCTAGGAACTGCTCTAATATTGAAGGCAACATACCGAATGGCACCAATAGAGATGAAGGAATTAATCGTATAACTACAAGAATTGTTGGACAAGAAGTACATTCAACCAAGCGTATCGTCGTGGGGAGCGCCGGTGTCATTTGTGAAAAAGAAGGACGGATCGGTGCGGCTCTGCATTGACTACAGAGAACTGAATAAGGTCATGATTAAGAATAGATATCCATTACCGAGGATCGACGACCTATTTGATCAATTGAAGGGAGCGAGATACTTTTCCAAGATAGACTTGAGAAGCGGTTATCATCAATTGAAGGTGAGGCCGGAGGATGTACCAAAGACTGCGTTCAGAACACGATACAGTCACTACGAATTTTTAGTAATGTCGTTTGGTCTTACGAATGCTCCTGCAGCATTTATAGGACTAATGAATGGTGTGTTCAAACCATTTTTGGACAAGTTCGTAGTGGTATTTATAGATGACATTTTGATCTATTCGAAAACCAAAGAAGAACACGAAGATCATTTGAGGTTAATGTTGGAAGTATTGAGAAGAGATAAGTTGTATGCTAAGTTTTCGAAATGCGAATTTTGGATTGAACGAGTTCAATTTCTTGGGCACGTGATCGATAAAAACAGAATTTCGGTAGATCCATTCAAAGTCAAAGTCGTGATTAACTGGGAGCAGCCGAGGACGTCGTCGAAAGAATGAAGTTTTCTTGGATTGACATGATATTATAGAAGGTTCATACAAGACTTTTCCAAGATCGCAACTCCGTTAACGAATTTAACTGGAAAAGCTGTGAAATTTGTTTGGACGGATAAGTGTGAGGAAAGTTTTCAAGAATTGAAGAAGAGGTTGAGTACGACCCCTGTGTTATCTCTTCTGGATGATACATGAAATTTTGTTGTTTATAGTGATGCATCGCATTAAGGACTTGGCTGTGTGCTGATGCAAAATGGCAAAGTCATTGCGTATGCATCTTGCCAATTGAAGGATTACGAGAAGGGATATCCGACCCTTGACTTGGAGTTAGCTGCAGTTGTTTTTGCTTTAAAAATTTGGAGTCACTATCCCTACGGGGAGAAGTATGAAATATATACAGACCATAAGAGTCTGAAATATATTTTCACGCAGAAGGATTTGAATATGCGTCAAAGAAGATGGTTAGAATTAATTAAAGATTACGATTGTGAGATTTTATACCATCCGGGTAAAACAAATGTGGTTGCCGACGCCTTAAGTAGAAAGGGTCGTGAGAAATTGATGATGTTGACTGCTCATGAGGAGTTAATTACAGAAATGGAGAAACTGGAGTTGGAAGTGGAGTATCCTATGGAGATCGATGAAAAGCTATTTCAGATGCAATCTGGTATAACTCTACTAGATAAAGTAAAGGAGGCTCAACTTCAGGATGATGAATGCAAAAAGGTGACTAAGAAGATATCTGAAGGAACCAAATCGAGATTTAAGATGGATAAAGAAGGAATATTGAGATTTGAGAGTAGAATTTGGGTACCACCAGTCACAGAGATTAAGGGAGATATTTTGAGCGAGGCTCATAGTTCACGATATTTGATTCACCCTGGTAGTACCAAGATGTACCAAGATCTTAGACAACATTTCTGGTGGCCGAATTTGAAGTGTGATGTTGCAGAATGTGTTACCAAGTGTCTGACCTGTCAGAAAGTGAAAGCGAAACATCAGAGACCGAGTAGATTGCTACAACCATTAGAGATCCCAGAGTGGAAATGGGAACATATTACAATGGACTTCATGGTTGGCCTTCCGACGACTCAGAAAGGCTACGACGCAGTATGGGTTATCATTGACCGACTGACGAAATCTACAACCTTCCTCCCGATCAAAATAAGATTCAACTTAGATCAGTTGGCGAGGCTATACGTAAAAGAGATTGTTTCGAGGCACGGAGTTTCGGTATCAATTGTTTCAGATAGGGATCCGTGCTTCACATCAAATTTCTGGAAACGTCTTCAGGAATGCATGGGTACGCAATTGCGAATGAGTACAGCTTACCACCCTCAAGCAGACAGACAGAGTGAGAGAACGATTCAGACTTTAGAAGATATGCTAAGAGCCTGTGTGATGGACTTTAAAGGAAATTGGGATGATCACCTAACATTAGTAGAGTTCGGCTACAACAAAAGTTACCACGCTAGTATAGGCATGCCGTCTTATGAAGCGTTATACGGCAGAAAGTGCAGAACTCCTCTTTACTGGGATAAAGTTGACGAAAGACAATTGCTAGGGCCAGAATTGGTACAACAGATGGAAGAAATAGTCAAAGTGATCCGAGCACGACTGGTAGCGGCTCAAGATCGATAAAAAAATACGCTGACCCACATCGTAAAAATATCGAGTTTAAATCAGGTAGTTACATTTTCTTGAAGGTCTCTCCCGGGAAGGGAAAGATCAGGTTCGAAAAGAAAGGAAAATTGATCCCAAGATTCATTGGACCCTTTGAAGTACTGAAAAGAATCGGTGAAGTCGCGTACGAGGTAGCCTTACCTCCAACACTCGAGAATGTTCACAACATTTTGCATGTCTCAGTCGTACGACCCTACAAGTCCGATTACAAGCATGTAATTGAATATGAACCCCTACATTTTGAGAAAGACTTATCTTACGAAGAAATTCCTGTCCAAATTGTCAACCGAAAAGAACAAGTTCTCAGAAATAAAGTTATACATTCTGTTAAGGTAATTTGGAGGAACCACAACGCTGACGAAGCTACGTGGGAACTCGAAGAAAATATTATGAAGAATTACCCTCATTTATTTACTTAATTATGTGTAACCGATTCTGGGGACAGAATCTTTGTAAGGGGGAGAATGTAACGGGTCGAATTTATTGAGTTGTGAGTTTGGGGACAGAATCCTTTTAGGGGGGTGGGAAGAAGTGACGAACGATAATTTTTTAATTAATTTTAATATTTATTGAATTAAATAAATATTTTTCGATGATTTAATTATTAGATTAAATAATTAATTGATGCAATTTTGGTAGATTAATTTAATTATATGTGTTACATTTATTAAATTAATATGGAGAATATTTATTATTAAAGTATGTAATTATGTCAGCTTATTGAATTAAATGAATTATTTAATTAAGCATGATGTTATTCTAATTAATTTATTTATTAATTAGAGATTTAATAATTTAATATAATTAATTAATGAGAAAATTAAATATATGACTATGTGAATTTATGAGAAGTTATTTTATTTTATTTATATTAAATAAGATATATGAATTATTGTGCAAGTGAGTGAGACATGAATTAAACTATATAATAAAGCTTTATTATATTAAAGGAGTTTTGAAATCTATTATGTTAGCCAAACATGGCCTTAGTGGGGGTTACTAGCAGTTACCCATGACTGGGTTAACTCACCATTATTGCGCGTCAGTCGAGTTCTTATAATATGACGTTCTTTTTTCTTTTCTTTTATTATTTTAAGTCTGGAAGAGCGGAAGAGGGAGAGAGATTGAGAATTTATCAGAGAAAATTTGTGAGAATTAGAGATATTGTGAGTGTGTAATCATCAGGTAATTGTGAAAGGATCAACTTGGATCACCTCTTCTTAATCTATACTCTGGGTAATTTCTCCAAACCAAATTCTATTTTTACGTTATTTGAGTTTTATGAAAATGGCTTTCATTCATACTGTAAAGCCTCTGTAATTGAGATAGGAGTAATGATTATGGGTTTTGTATGTGTTATGGCACATCACATCGTATTTAATAATATATAATTTGTAAACCATATCATAAGTTTCATAATACGATGACTTGCTATTTCAAAATTTACAGAGTTTGTGTTTTGGCCATATGACCTTATACGTGGTATTTTATGTATTGATCATATATTATCCCTAAATTTTACACTTGTATGTTGTTATGCATGTTGATACGAAGAGACCAAAATTTAAATAAACGGATTCGGTGTTATAACGAATTCGTAGTGACAATTTTCATGTTTTATTTTTAAAACCTTCAAGAACATCAAGAACAGTGGAAGTAAATGTGTTGTTTTGCAAATTATGTGTTGTAACTTGTTAAAAATCATGTTAGATGGGTTAGGTAATGATTATATATGTATTACAATGATTGGTTAAGTCTAAATTCGTGTAAAAATAACTAATTGGAAGTTATGGCCATATTCATGTATAATTTTAACTGTGATTGATTTTTGGCCTAATTTGGCCTTGTTATGTTCGCGAACTGCAAAACTGCAGAAACTGCAGAAAATGAGCCTAGGTAACCCCACCCCCGGCGGGCGTTACCAAACTACATTACCCCGCCCCGGCGGTCAAAAAATAAATAAATAAATAAATATTCGATAAAAATTATTATTATAATATTTATAAAATAAATTAAATATTTTAATTGAGATATTTATGGAATAAAATAAATATTCGATGAAGTTATTATTAAAATATTTATAAAATATATTAAATATTTTAATTGAGATATTATGGAATAAAAAAATATTTGATGAAAATTATTATTAAAATATTTTAAAATAAATTAAATATTTTAATTGAGATATTTATGGAATAAAATAAATATTCGATGAAAATTATTATTAAAATATTTATAAAATAAATTAAATATTTTAATTGAGATGTTTATGGAATAAAATAAATATTCGATGGAAATTAATATGAAATAATTTATTCGAGTGTAATAATAGTAAGAGAATGAAAATATTCTAATTTAATTAAGTAATTAAATTAGAAGGGTAATGATTTGTTAAATAAAGTAGATTTTATACTAAATAATTAAGTGAAAATGTAATTAATGAATGTCATGAATACATATGGTATTTGTGTAGGATTTGTGGTGAACGGAAGTAGTAATTGTTTAGCCAACGCACGAGGCAAGTTTCCTAACCCTACTTGTCATAATTGTTCAAGTTTATTATTTACCTCGAGTAAATTATCATTATTATTATTCAAGTTCGAATGTTATATTAAAGTTTATTATCTTTTCAAAGCATGATTCAGTTATACAATAATTGTTCTATTGTATACTTCTTGAGATTATTATTCGAATTGAATATCATTATTGTTGAACCTTATTAGATTAGTGAACTTTATTGATTCAACTAGTTCTTAGTTGATGAACGTTCTAAATTTCAGAACCCTTATTAAATTATCCAAACCAAACTTCCTTTGGTGCGGATTCGAATGTCAAACTGAGATGAACAACCCTGTAAAGGGATTTACTTATGCGTTAGCGTTAAGATATTGTGCACAGTATGGTATTAAGGGCTGATCCCCCTAAGTATGAGAAGAAAGGCACATAGTCTTATGACTGTTAAATGTTTCAAGTATAACCCTTGTTAACCTAGGACATAGTTCTAGGTCTTATGACCCTCAGAATTCTTTTGATTCTTGTTATTCATTCTTGATTCAAAAGTTGAACTTTTATTCAGATGTCTTTAATTCATTCGCATGTTATTATACTGTTATTTCATTGTTATACTTGTGGGAAATAGTGCTCACTCTTGCTTTATAATAACATTGCAGTTAAGAACGAAAGAACCGATGAACCTTCCACTAGTAAAGGCAAGGGCAAAGTTAGCAAGTGATGAAGACTTGTTATTTTTATTAGATGATGTATTTATGTTTAAGACTTGAGTTAATAATGTTATTTTAGACTTATTTGTTTATGATTCCGCACAGATGTTTAAGGTTAGTTTAACCTAGGATTGTATTATTATTATTTGGATGTTGTAAACCTTAAGGGGAAGATTTTTATTCTATCTATTGCATGGTTTGCATTTATTATGGGTAGATAGATAGATGATATTTGTACAGTGAACACCAGATCCCGTGGAATCGAAGTACCCAGATTTGGGGGTGTCACGGATAAAGTGCTTTGAATTAACTGTTTTGGTTGAAAAACAAAATCACAGTGTTGATTTTCATTGAAAACATCAAAAAGTGAGTTATTATCAAAAATAGTGAAATTGAATGTTTTAAATTCGTTTTTTATGTTGTTTTATGGGTAGAAACATGTTCAGAGTCTTTGAATTATGTTTATATGAAGTCTCTATATGAACTACTTGATAATTAGGCTGTTAGAAAGTAGCTTATAGGCCAAAATTGGCTTTTGTTCATGCTGTTACCGAAGCTATCTACCGAAGTCTGCAATTTGGCGCCGCAGCGCGACCTAGCAGTACATTTGTCGCGCCGAAGCGCCAGCGACACGCTACAGCGTGGCCTCATAGTTTAATTCTCGCGCCGCAGCGCCATCACCTCGCCGCAGCGCCGAACCATAGTATAAACTGTTACGCCGCAGCGCGAGTTGGCAGAATGGTGTGACAATGTACTTTTTGTACTCAAAATATGAAGGGATTGTTATCTGTTAATAGTAGGACTGTTAAGTTATGATTTTAGTATTTCTATACCATGAATGAGCATGTTATTAACAATTAACTTGTTTTGTAACGTGATTATGTGATTAAAAATCAAATCTTACATGATGAGTGTACTTAGTTATGTTTATAAAGTGGTAGTGACTAACTATGTCATGATGATATATGTATATAGGATATTGTGATTCGAATTGTTTGGTTTAATCTACGAGCAAGACAAGTTCTCTAATCTATTATCTTGTTGAGCCAATTATTGTTTCCAATTCGATTACAATATAATGATGCAAGGTTTCTAAACTTTAATTTTGATATTGAGCATGTTATTCTTGTATTTAACTTGTTGTTTAGCATACAAATTTATATATACTAATGCTGAACAATTTTATCGTTCAAATTGCTATGCATGCTTAGTATTCAATTTTAAATAACCTTGGCTTATTATTGTTCAAGCAGGGTGTGCTATAGTTATTCAATATGTATGATATTAGATTATTCCTAAAGCATGCTTTTAATTTACCATGTCGATTCAGTTATGATTATTCCATAATGTAATGTTATTGATTTTATTCAACTAATCCTTAGTTGATGTTCGTCGAATTCCAAGTTACCTTGAAATGTATCCAAACCAAACTCACTTTGGTGCGGACTTGTACTCTAATTACTGAGATGAACAACCCTATTATTAGGGTAATTTACGCTTAGCGTTGAAATGTTTATTCACAATACATTGTACGAAGGGCTGATCCCCCTAAGTACGAGGAGTCCCTATAGTCTTATGACTGTTAAAGTTTAATTTAAAAAATTACTTATAACTATGGACATAGTTCGTGATCTTAGGACCCTCAGTTATATACTTCAAAATGTTGATAAATCATATTGTTAATTCTTTCGAGCCTCTTATTTGACAGTTGTTGTAAAGATTTTCATTCATTATTGTTTCAAGGAGCTTTTTTTGCTCACTCTTACTTATATAAATATTACAGTTAAAGATGAGAAGGTTGATGTACCTAGCACCAGTAAAGGAAAATGAAAGATGAACAAGTATTGAAGGCTTGTAATATGTTGATATTTTATTACCAGTTTTTAATTGAATGGTTGTAATGAAGTTTATTAATTTTCCGCATTTGAATGATTGTATTTAAAGGTTAGACAACCTGAGAGTTTTTTATTATGTAACCCTTTAATGGGGAAGGTTTTTATTATTTAATTTTATTGTGATTGGGTAGTTAGATATGAATGTTTAATTAAGTGAACACCAAATCCCGTGGGAATGAAGTACCCGGGTTATGGGGTGTCACACACCTAGCTCGATTTTGTCGTGTAGTGAAATCAAGTCCAGCTAATAAGGTTGCACCAAAGGCGGATACAGACAAAACAAAGTCCGTGGTTTCAGGGAGAGCGTTTTTTGCGACTTCTCAAAAAGTGAGTAACCCGAACGAAGTGAGCACGAGTTAGTTAATTATAAATTCTTGCGAATTCTATACCTTATTAGATATCGGTTCTACCCATTATTTTATCTCTCTTGCTTGCGCTCAACGTTTAAATTTGACTCCGAAAAAATTAGACTTTGACTTATCGGTTGAAACTCCGTTAGGAGAAACCTTCATTACATATGCTATCCAAGTCTTGGATGAGAGTCACAGTTTTGAATGATATTTCTATTGTTAATAAATTTCCTGACGCATTCTTGAAGACTTCTTAGCCTACCCCTAGAGCGTGAAATCTAATTTGTATTGACCCCAGTACAGAATCCATTTCTTAAACCCTCAAATATTTTCTTCACCTAGAACGAACGTATACTGTGCCAAGGACGTTGGCTCGAGCTATTAAAGAAGGTTTAAGAAGGCGTTATCTCAACCCTCGATTTAATTGGCCCATCTGAAATCCTCGATCGAGTAAGAACTGTGGCCTATAGACTCGTTTTACCGCCAAATATGTCGCGTGTTCATAAAGTTTTTTCACGTATCGATGTTACGTAAATATATGGATGACCCGAACCACATTATTGAATTAAAACTAGACGAGATAGTAGAAGATTTAACGTATGAAGAGATACGTGTTAAAATCTTTGATAAGAATGATCGTATTCAACACTCAAAGGTTATACCTCAAGAGTTAGAATCTAAAATGAAGTCAAGGTATCCTCATCATAGCAGGTACGTACGTAAATTTCGAGGGCAAAATTTCATAAGGAGGGGAGATTGTGAGACCCCAAATTTTATGAATAAAAATTTAAATTTCTCAAAATTATTTTTTGAATATTATGGTGGGGATTTGATATAATGTCATAGTTATGGGTAGTATTTATAAATTTTGCAAAGTATATAATATTCGATTGGTCGGGGAATATTCTTTTTGTCGGGAATATCCGACGACACAATCATTGCTGAACCCATAACGGAAGTATTTTCGTAGTAAGAAAACGACAGAATTATCTTTTTATAAAAATAACGGCGGAAGTGTTACCGTTAGCACTATTGAACTACCCGGTAGTAAAAGTACAATAATACGCGTGGTTGCATAGTAGCACATGGTATTGATTATTGATGCTTACGTGAGAAGTCACTTAGTTATTCTCAATTATTGATATAGTAATTGATGCATCATATCTCTCATATTATTGATTCAATTATTGTCATAGTATCATTTGCATAATATGATATATTATTAAATCAATAATTGAGACGACAAAGTTATTCATATTATTAACTTATAATATTTACAATGTCTAGAAGTTCTGTCAATGAGAGGTTTGGTCACCTAATTGCACGCTAATTGGGAGAAATCCTTATTGGAAAGCCCCCTCTTTCCTGGAAATGACCTGATTATTAAATATTGTGAGTTATAATATTAATGATGAAAAAGTTCGTGTTGATTAAAGATGAATTTTATAGTTCCATTATGTTGGGATTATTCGTGTTAGTGGAAATCGACATCTATCGCGATGATAATTGATGTCTGGAGGTTATATTGATAAATCGGTTAATTAATCGGATAAATGAGCAATTAATTGCTACTAATTCACATGCTTATATAACTATTTGTTCACATGTGTGTACTGTAAGGCCCCAACTTTTTATAAATATAGATTTAATTCCTCTACTTATTATTTTGAAATAGTAAGGGTTGAATTGATTAAAGTGGTTAGTTATGAGTAAAATGCGCGAATATTTTAAAATAAACATGTGGTTATAAAATATTCATTATTGTAGGGGAATAATCGTTTGGTCGTGGAATATTCTTACTGTCGGGGAATATTCGTACGACGGCGCAGCCTTGTGTGGGCCCATAACGGAAAGCGATTGGATGAAGAAAACGACAAGTATAAGTTGTTTAAAAATAACGGCGTAGTTGTTACCGTTAATACTGTTAAAATACTCGGTGGTTAAAACACAGTTGCACACGGTATTGCACCAATTATTGATTCTTACGTAAGAAGGTACTACTCAATAATGGTTATAGTAATTACTGTTCAGTATTTTTTTATTGATTTATTAATTGCTACGTTGATATTTTATATTGCTGTTGTTTCAATAATTGTCATTACACAGTATTTTTCTTTATCGAAGCAATAATTCATATTATCTGAATAATATTATTAGATAATATTATTGGCAATGTTTAGAAAGTTCTGTCTAAGGAGAGGTTTGGTCACCTAATTGCGCGCCAGTAAGGAGAAATTCTTATTGGAAAGCCCCCTCTTTCCTGGGAACTGCCTGGTTGTCAATATTGTGATTCTGTAATATTATTTATGAATAATTAATTATTAATTTATATGTTGAGGAAAATATTGATTTTATGTGGATATAGATGGAGAAATTTTTTAATGTGACAATTGTTAAAAATTAATATTTTATCTTTTCTGATAAAATAATTTATTTAAATATATTATTTTAATAATATATTAACGGTGATATTTTTATAATAAATGTGGGATATGTGAGTATATGAGGAGGAAGAGTACTTTTGTGGCATTAAATGTTTAACACATAATTTGTGTGTTGGTGGACACAATTATTGACCGAAATTTGATTATAGCCTGTAAAATTGCCCGTTTGTGGATTTCGGTCAATTTCTGTTTGGAATTTAGAAAAACTTTCATCTGCAAAGTTGTAGAGAATTGAATTTCCTATAAAAAACGCGAGATTCGAATTTTTTTAATAAAAGGGCTATTTATTATAAATTATTGAAGTTCTGAAGCTCCGAAATAATTGATTTTTGGAAGTTTAAAATATTTAAAATAGGATAAATGTTTTTTTTTGTTTTGTGGGCAGACCTAGCATGTGCAAGATAAGCTGAAATCAGTTGTCAAATTGTGCGTAGAGAATTTGTAATATATATAATATTATTATATTAAATTTTCTACTTTGGTGTTCTAAGCATTTTCCTATAAATAGGATGCTTAGGTTAGAATTGAAAATCACACCAGAAACTACAGATTTCTCTCTTTTTCTCTCTCGATATATTGAGCGTATTATTGTGAGTATTTTAGTACATTGAGTATTGCTATACGGTGAAAGTCCTTTAGCACTATATCCAGTATACCAGTCAGAAGTACTATCCTTTTTAGGTAAGGGATGTTATTTTCTTCTCAAATGATATTATTTCTTCAATATCATTATACTGAAATATTGGTTGGAATTTTTATCAAATTTAGAACTTTTTCATGTCGGGGTTACTATTCACGAGTTACTATTCACGAGTACTATTCACGAAGCATGATGATGTTTTTTGTGAAATTTCTATCTTTTGGTGTCAGAGTTACTATTCAAGTATACGACACTATTCACGTATACGGCACTATTCACGAATACGACACTATTCACAGAAAAAATTTAATTTTCTTTTCTGTGTCCAAGATTGTCTATTATGATTCCTATCTTTGATTGGATCTATGTTTTGATCTTCATTCTTGAATTTTACCCCACTCTGGTTATTTATGAAGTATTTTTGAATGGGAATTGTTTAAAGTACGAATCCTTAATATTTGTTCTTTTGCTTCACTGGATTCATTTTCTTTAAAATATGTTTCATCAGCCTCAGTCCTAAATGATGATATAAATTAATATCATTGGCCTATAGTGCAAAGATGAATGATTTCTTGATGAATATCTTTGGCCCGTAGTGCAAAGATGAACAGGTGTTGAGATGAACATGATCGACTGATTAATATCTTTGGCTCGTAGTGCAAAGATGAACAAGTGTTTAGATGAACATGACCAACTGATGAATATCTTTGGCCTGTAGTGCAAAAATGAATATTTGATTCCAGATATATATTGATTGATGTTATAGGGATAAAATATCGACGATGAACTTTTAAATTCATATATAAAAGATTGTAGTTTGCATTCTCTACTTAACTCTTCTAATGAATTATTATTTCCGCTGCGAAGATTGATTTAAAATTGGTTGTCTATTGTATTCTATTAAATTTTTCCCTCTTGAGGACTAACGATAATTTTTTCTATATTATCTTAGTCATAATGTTCTTTTACTGGGCTAGTTGAGCTCACCCTTTTCCTTGTTATTCCATTTTTCTTCTCAGGAGGCGAGAATGTAACGAGTACTAGTCGGGGTGTGGAATGATGTTTCTAGAAGTTGTTCTAGTAGTCCTCACTATTTTGTAAAATAGTGTATTAATAATTGTAATGTGAACTTATTTGAGTGTGGATATTGTCTAGATGACAATATTTGTATTTAAACTCACAGTTTTTATGTTGTATTAATAAAGTTGTAGTTGTTTCTGTACCATGTATTTTGACGACTCAGAATGGGTGTTGTATACCTATTTTGGGGGCGTCACAGTTGGTATCAGAGCTTAGGGATATGATCTCTGGCGGAGATCGGGGAATAGAACCAGGAGGGGAGAGACGAGTAAATCCTTTGCTAGTGTGTCCTACCTAAGCTTATTTATTATTTGGTCAGTATATAGGGATATTATGTGATATATTGATTTCCTTAATTAATCCTTGTTTTATGACAGTATTTGAGAATGTCGACTGAGAATATTAACAGTGGAAATGAGACCGTGGAGACGCCTATACTCACCAACGAGGAGAACGTGCAACAGGCTGGCAATATACCTCCTGTGAACAACACCACTGAGCAGATGATGAACGAGGGGATGTTTAGAAGCTATTTGAAGTTCATGCAAAATCAGACGAGGGAGACTCGTGTTCAAAAAACAGGAGGAAATGATAACAATTCACGGGTGGTCACAGCCAAGCAGTTCAAAGAGTTGGGACCACCAGAATTCTGGGGAAAGCCGGATCCGATTAAGGCGGAGACGTGGGTC
Source organism: Panax japonicus (assembly GCA_020205505.1). NCBI lineage: Eukaryota > Viridiplantae > Streptophyta > Magnoliopsida > Apiales > Araliaceae > Panax > Panax japonicus. Next base: position 25,251,371 of record CM035108.1, on the reverse strand, counting down.
AAACAAATTACCAAGATATTCGATGTATTGGGATGCATGGAGGAACAGAAGGTTCCATTCGCCACCATTATGTTCCGTGGAGAGGCAGACTATTGGTGGGAGTCTATGAAGCGTACACATCCAGCCACACTCCGCATGTCTTGGGAAACGTTTCAGAAACTTTTCAACAAAAAATAACTTCCTGAAAGTATTCGCCATATGAAAGAGGTAGAGTTTATTAGACTAGAACAAAATAACATGACGGTGTCCCAATATGAGGCGAAGTTCGCAGAGTTATTTAGGTTTGCACCTCATTTGGTGGAGAATGAGGAATGTATGACGCGGATGTTTCTAAGAGGTTTGAAACCCGGCATACGTCAGTATCTCATTTCTCATAAATTTTCTCTCTATTCAGATGTTGTCAACAGGGCTCAGTTGTTAGAGTGAGATAACGAGTACGTTCAACCGAGGGACCATAACCACGATCATACCGAAGATAGCAGTCATCAGAATAACGATAACCAGCGGAGAAAGAAGAATACGGACAAAGGCGGTAACCACTCTGGTGGTAATCGTGGCCATGAAAATAGAAGAAGTGAGTTGGGAGGAGATTTTAAAAAGAGGAGATTCAACAATGACCATGTGAAGACGTCAGCGTTAGTAGCATATGGTTCCAAGGGAGGAGAAAGACCACCGGTTGTATGTTACAAATGCGGGAAAGAGGGACATATCAGCCCCAACTGCCCACAACAGTTTAAGGTATGCTATAATTGTGGAAAAGAAGGCCATATCGCTCGAGATTGTACGGTATCGAAACCCAGTCCAACGGGAATGGTGACTCAAAAGGATGTCCCAGAAAAGTCAAAGTCAACGGTTCCTGGAAGAGCGTTTGTCGTGACCGGTCAAAATGCTAGGAACCCGAACGAAGTTAGCACGGGTTAGTTAATTATAAATTCTTGTGAAGTTTATACCTTACTAGATACTGGTTCTACCCATTCTTTTATCTCTCTTGCTTGCGCTCAACGTTTGAACTTGACTACGGAGAAATTAGACTTTGACCTATTTATGGAGACTCCGTCAGGAGAAACTTTTATTACATCCGTTGTTTAGAAATCTTGCTTGATTCAGGTTGGCACTATCACATTACCTGTTAACCTTATTTCAATAGAGATATTTAGTTTTGATGTGATATTAAGGATAACTACTCATCATACCGAAATTGATTACTTTCGTAAGGTTGTTAGTTTTCATATTCTTAAGCAACTTGTTATTCGAATTCAAGCAATCAAACCATTGTAGTCAAACATTTTTATATCAAGCCATGAGGTCATTCGTTTATTACGGATGTCAAGTTTTCTTAGTCCATGTTATGGATTTGAATAAAGACACATCAGATTTTATTAATATTCCTGTTGTTATTGATTTTTCCTGACGTATTTCCTGAAGAATTTCTTGGCTTACTCCCAAAGCCTGATATTAAAGGTTGTATCGATTTTAAACCCGGTACAAAACTCATTTCTAAAATTTCATATCGAATGGCTCCTATTGAACTTCAGGAGTTAAAAATTCAACTATAGAATTTGGTACCTGAGCCTTTATCTGGTGACTTTCTTTGTGGAATGCACCGAAGCTAGGTTCTCTGTAGGGGACAATATTCGTGCGATAGTAAACTGATAGGTGTCATTGTAACGTGCTATCCAAGGTTGGGATATGAGTCACAGTTGAGAACAACCTAAGTCGGTAATCGAAATATGTAGCTTTCTAGGCTTAGTTGGTTCTTATCAGAGATTCTTTGAAGGATATTCTCGAATCGCTATTCCATTAACGCAGCTGACTCGTAGAGATACAAAGTTCGAATGGAGCAAGGAATGTGGGAAGAGCTTCGAAGAACTCAAGAGAAGACTCATTTTAGCACATGTTCTAACCATGCCATCCTGGAAAAGCGAACGTGGTAGCTGGCGTGTTGAGTAGAAGATCGTATACAAGTACGAGTACGATATTGTCAAAGACTCATTCGTATAATTTACAAATAATAGAGATGGAGATGAAAACTCTAGGTACCCATGTGATGATATACGAGTATAATCGACTTTAATCGATAAAGTTAAAGTTGTTCAAGCTACACACCGGAGCTGATGAATTTGAAGAAGGAGGTGCAAGAAGTTGTTATTTCAAAAGAGAGAATCGGTGAGGTGAGGAAAGCTCAAACCTTCTATTTATTAATCCATTTGAAATTCTCGATCGAATAGGAACTGTGGCCTATAGACTCGTTTTACCGCCAAGTATGACGCATGTTCATAACGCTTTCCACGTATCGATGTTACGTAAATATGTGGATGACCCGAACTACGTCATTGAGTTAGAACCGGATGAGATAGCTGAAGACTTAACGTACGAGGAGGTACCTGTCAAGATCTTGGATAGGAAAGAACATGTCCTATGTAACGAGGTTATACCACAAGTTAAAGTCTTGTGGAGAAACCATGCTATTGAGGAAATGACCTGGGAGTTGGAAACGGAAATGAAAGCGAGGTATCCTCATCTTTTCGAAACACCAGTTATGTACGTCAATTTCGAGGACGAAATTTCATAAGGAGGGGAGGTTGTAAGGCCCCATCTTTTTGTAAATATAGATTTAATTCCTCTATTTATTATTTTGAAATAGTAAGGGTTGAATTGAATAAAGTGGTTAGTTATGAGTAAAATGCGTGAATATTTTAAAATAAACAGGTGGTTATAAAATATTCATTATTGTCGGGGAATATTCGTTTGGTCGTAGAATATTCTTACTATCGGGGAATATTCGTACGACGGCGCAGCCTTGTGTGGGCCCATAACGGAAAGCGATTGGATGACGAAAACGACAAGTATAAGCTGTTTAAAAATAACGGCGTAGTTGTTACCGTTAATACTGTTAAAATACTCAGTGGTTAAAACACAGTAGCACACGATATTGCACCAATTATTGATTATTACGTAAGAATGCACTACTCAATAATGGTTACAGTAATTACTGTTTAGTATTTTATTTTATTGATTTAATAATTGCTGCGTTGATATTTTATATTGCTGTTGTTTCAATAATTATCATTACACATTATTTTTCATTATCGAAGCAATAATTTATATTATCTGAATAATATTATTAGATAACATTATTAGCAATGTCTAGAAAGTTCTGTCTAAGGAGAGGTTTGGTCACCTAATTACGCGCCAGTAAGGAGAAATTCTTATTGGAAAGCCCCCTCTTTCTTGAGAACTTCCTGGTTGTCAATATTGTGATTCTGTAATATTATTTGTGAATAATTATTTATTAATTTATATGATGAAGAAAATATTGATTTTATGTGGATATAGATGGAGAAATCTTTTAGTGTGACAATTGTTGAAAATTAATATTTAATCTTTTTCTGATAAAATAATTCATTTAAATATATTATTTTAATAATATATTAACGGTGATATTTTTATAATAAATGTGGGATATGTGAGTATATGAGGAGGAAGAGTATTTTTGTGGCATTAAACGTTTAACACATATTTTGTGTGTTGGTGGACACAATTATTGACCGAAATTTGATTATAGCTTGTAAAATCGTCCGTTTGTGGATTTCGGTCAATTTCTATTTGGAATTTGGAAAAACTTTCTTCTGCAAAGTTGTAGCGAATTGAATTTCCTATACAAATTCGCGAGATTCGAATTTTCTGATAAAAGGGCTATTTATTATGAATTATTAAAGTTTCGAAGCTTCGAAATAATTGATTTTCGGAAGTTTAAAATATTTAAAATAGGAAAAACGTTTTTTTTTGTTTTGTGGACAGCCCTAGCATGTGCAAGATAAGCTGAAATCAGTTATCAAAATGTGCGTAGAGAATTTGTAATATATATAATATTATTATATTAAATTTTCTACTTTGGTGTTCTAAGCATTTTCCTATAAATAGGATGCTTATGTTAGAATTGAAAATCACACCAGAAAGTAATGATTCCTCTCTCTTTCTCTCTTGATATATTGAGCGTATTCTTGTGAGTATTTTAGTACTTTGAGTATTGCTATACGGTGAAAGTCCTTTCAACACTATATCCAATATACCAGTCAAAAGTACTATCTTTTTTAGGTAAGAGATGTTATTTTCTTCTCAAATGGTATTATTTCTTCAATATCATTATGCTAATATATTGATTGGAACTTTTTATCAAATTTTTAATTTTTTCATGTCGGGGTTACTATTCATGAGTTACTATTCACGAGTTACTATTCACGAGTACTATTCACAAAGCATGATGATATTTTTGTGAAATTTCTATCTTTTGGTGTCGGAGTTACTATTCATGTATATGGCACTATTCACGTATACGACACTATTCACGAATACGACACTATTCACAGAAAAATTTAATTTTCTTTTCTGTGTCTAAGATTATCTGTTATGATTCCTATCTTTGATTGGATCTATGTTTTGATCTTCATTATTGAATTTTACCCCACTCTGTTATTTATGAAGTATTTTTGAATGGGAATTGTTTAAAGTACGAATCCTTAATATTTGTTCTTTTGCTTCACTGGATTCGTTTTCTTTAAAATATTTTTCATCATCCTCAGTCCTAAATGATGATATAAATAAATATCTATGGCCTGTTGTGCAAAGATGAATGATTTCTTGATGAATATCTTTGGCCAGTAGTACAATAATGAATTGGTGTTGAGATGAACATGACCGATCGATTAATATCTTTGGCCCGTAGTGCAAAGATGAATAGATGATTAGATGAACATGACCAACTGATGAATATCTTTGGCCTATAGTGCAAAGATGAATATTTGATTCCAGATATATATTGATTGATGTTACAGGGATAACATATCGACGATGAACTTTTAAATTCATATATAGAAGATATTAGTTTACATTCTCTACTTAACTCTTCTAATGAATTATTATTTTCGCTGCAAAGATTGATTTAAAACTGGTTGTCTATTGTATTCTATTAGATTTTTCCCTGTTGAGGACTAACGATAATTTGTTCTATATTATCTTAGTCATAATGTTCTTTACTGGGCTAGTTGAGCTCACCCTTTTCCTTGTTGTTCCATTTTTCTTCTCATGAGGCGAGAATGTAACGAGTACTAGTCGGGGTGTGGAATGGTGGTTCTAGAAGTTGTTCTAGTAGTCCTCACTATTCTGTAAAATAGTGTATTAATAATTGTAATGAAGACTTATTTGAGTGTGTATATTGTCTAGATGACAATATTTGTATTTAAACTCACAGTTTTTATGTTGTATTAATAAAGTTGTAGTTGTTTGTGACACCCCCAAAATAGGTATACATCACCCATTCTGAGTTGTCAATACATGGTTCAAAAACAACTACAACTTTATTATTACAACATTTAACTATGAGTTTAAATACAGATATTGCCATCTAGACAATATCCACATATAAATAAATCTCCATCATAATTATTGATACATTATTTTATAAAAAAAATGGTGAGGACTACTAAACAACTTTCTCTAAAACGTTCATTCCATACCCCGACCTGTACTCGCTATATTCTCACCTCCTGAGAAGAAAAATGGAACAAAAAGGAAAAGGGTGAGCTCAACTAGCCCAGTAAAGAATATTATGACTAAGATAATATACAACAAATTATCGTTAGTCTTCAACAGGGAAAATATAATAGAATACAATAGACAACAAATTTTAAATCAATATTCGCAGCGGAAAATATTAATCCATAGAAGAGTTACGTAGAGGATGAAATCTACTAATGTCTATGAATTTAACAGTCCATAAATAGTATTTGTTTTTATCCCTGTAATATCAATCAATGAACCTCTTGATTCATATATTCATCCTTGCACTACAGGCCAAGAATATTCATCAGTTGGTCATGTTCATCTAAACACCTGTTCATCTTTGCACTACGGCCAAAGATATTAATCAGAAATCATTCATCTTTGCACTACAGGCCAAAGAAATCCAATAATATCATCATTTAAGACTGAGGATGATGAAAAATATTTTTAAAGAAACGAATCCAGTGAAACAAAATGACAAGGATTAAGGATTAAGGATTCGTACTTTATTTTATTCGCGTCCAAAAATACCTCAAAAATCATCATAGTGGTGTAAAATTCAAGAATGATCAAAACATGGATACAATCAAAGCTAGTATCCATAATAGATATTTTAGACGAAAAGAAAATTTTTCATTTTTCGATGAATAGTGCCGTATTCGTGAATAGTGTCGTATACGTGAATAGTGCCGTATATGTGAATAGTAACTTCGACACCAAAAAGTTCCAAATTTGATTAAAAGTTCAGATCAATACTTCAGCATAATGATATTAGAAGAAATAATATCATTTAAAAAAAATAATATCCCTTACCTCGGAAGATCAGTACTTCTAGTTGAAACACCGGATATAGGCTATGACTTGAACTTACTCCGTATAGCAATACTCAAAGTATACTCAAAATACTCACAAGAATACGCTCGATAATATAGAGAGAGAAAACTTCAGTTTCTGGTGTGATTTTCAATTCTAACCTAAGTACCTATTTATAGGAAATTGCTTAGAACACCAAAGCAGAAAATTTAATTTAATATTATTAGTATTATTTCTAAATTTTCCTACGCATACCAACTGAATTCAGCCATCAACCACACATGCAAACCTTCTAGAAAAGTAATAAAAACGTTTTTCTAATTTAAATTATTTTAAACTTCCAAAAATCAATTATTTTTGAGCTTCAGAACTTCAATAATTCACAATAAATAGCCCTTTTGTCAGAAAATTCGAATCTCGCGAATTTTTTTGTAGGAAATTCAATTCTCTACAACTTTGTAGAAGGAAGTTTTTCCAAATTCCAAATAGAAATTGACCAAAATCCACAAACGAACGATTTTACAGGCTATAATCAAATTTCGGTCAATAATTGTGTCCACTAACATACAAAATATGTGTTAAACATTTAATGCCACAAAAATACTCTTCCTCCTCATATACTCATATACTCCACATTCATTATAAAATATCACCGTTAATATATTATTAAAGTAATATATTTAAATGAATTATTTTATCAGAAAAAGATAAAATTTCAATTTTCAACAATTGTCACATTAAAAATTTTCTCCATCTATATCCACATAAAATCAATATTTTCCTCATCATATGAATCAATAATTTAATTATTCACAAATAATATTACAGAATCACAATACTGACAACCAGGCCGTTCCCAGGAAAGAGGGGGCTTTCCAATAAGAATTTCTTCTTACTGGCGCGCAATTAGGTGACCAAACCTCTCATTAGTCAGAACTTTCTAGACATTGCCAATAATGTTATCTAATAATATTATTCAGATAATATGAATTATTGATTCGATAATGACAAATACTGTGTAATGACAATTATTGAAATAACAACAATATAAAATATCAACGCAACAATTATTGAATCAATAAAATAAAATAATGAACAGTAATTACTGTAACCATTATTGAGTAGTGCCTTCTTACGTAAGAGTCAATAATTGGTGCAATAGCGTGTGCTACTGTGCAACAACGCGTATTACTGTGTATTAACCACCGGGTATTCTAACAGTGTAAACAGTAACAACTACGCCGTTATTTTTAAACAACTTATATTTGTCGTTTTCTTTCTCCAATCGCTTTCCGTTATGGGGCCACACATGGCTGCGCCGTCGTACGAATATTCCCCGACAGTACGAATATTCCACGACCAAACGAATATTCCCCGACAACAATGAATATTTTATATTATTTTGAAATATTTGCTTATTTTACCCATAACTATCCACATTAATCACATAAACCCTTACTATTTCAAAATAATAATTAGAGGAAATTAAATTTTATTTATTAATTATTTGGGGTCTTACATTGTTTCTGTACCATGTATTTTGACGACTAAGAATGGGTGTTGTATACCTAATTTGGGGGCGTCACATGTACTATTGAATCACATTCTTATACTATTAGGGGAGTTGGTGCAAGATTGATAATACTTGCATGACTAAGTTAAAGATGGAGGTATAGATGGAGGTACTATACCGTAATTCGTATTTTCACATGATTATAACTATTGAATCACATGATTGAACTATTGATTCACATGATTTACTATTAGGGGAGGTAATGCAAGTTTGATAATACTTGCAGGACTAAATTAAAAATGAAAGAAAAGTTGGAGGTATTGAACTGTAATTTTTTTGAGCCCCAAAACTGTGCAATTATCGAAACTATATTTTTTTATAAATAGAAGCTCATTCTTCCTTCATTTCTCACCAATTCACTAAAGCTTTAGAGCCATTATTATAGAGATAAATTATAGAGAGAAAGAAGAAGATAAGTCTGCTAACTCACTATTCCAGTATCCAGTCTTCTTTTGAGGTAAGGGATATTATTTGTTGTACCCGTAAGGGGTATTATTTCTTTCGTATTCATGAAGAGAGCTATTGTTATTCCATCCCTTATTATTCTGTTGGAATAACCTTTTTATGCGAAGTACCGCATACATGGTGAAATTCTTCTGTTATTTCATTTTTCATTATTATTTTGGAATAACATGTTTATGTGAAGTACCACATACATGGTAAAATTCTTCAATTATTCTGTTCTTTATTATTCTATCAGAATATCCTGTTTGTGCGTTTTACGCCGGACCTAGTTCCATTATCTATTATTCTGTCGGAATATCCTGTCTGTGCGTTTACGCCGGACCTGGTTCTATCATTTATTATTCTGTTGGGAATAACCTGTTTGTGCAGTCTATCGCACACATGGTGAATCCTTCTGTTATTCCATTCTTTATTATTCTGTTGGAATAACCTGTCTATGTGGATTACCACATGTATGGTGAATGATCCTTTGTATTCATTCCTTATTAAATTGTGAAAATGATCTGTATACGTGGATAACCGCATGGCGGGTGAAAATCCATTTGCAATTTCATATATTCTTTATTATACTCAGTTGGTTAAAGTTTTGACTTCTACACTCCATGAAATTAGTGGAATATCATTGATATTTGTGCTTCATCCTGTATCTTTTCATGGAAATATTCTTCTGAGCATTCTTGAATTTTACTCTACAAAGAAGTAGCATGTTGACAATTTGGACATTATTGAGTTTAGGATAAAATAACTTATAAATCATTAAAATTTATTCTTGAACTTTTTTTCTTGAATTATTATGTCATTGTCATGATGAGTTATGTTGGTTATTATGTGAAAACATGAAAGTTTCTTAGAAATCGCAAAGGGTTGAAAATCAGATTTTGGTGAAAATGGAACATGAAATTCAATTGACTATATCTCCTATTATATTTTGAATTTTTGAGTGTGGTAAAGTCCTAGAGTTAGATCTATGAGTTTTCTAACTTATCCAAGTGGAATCACTGGAAAAGGTGTTGTAGATTTTCGTGTGGACTGATTTTAGCAAAGGAGTTAAAAATTGAAAATACCAAAAAGGCTATTGCCAAAATTTTGTAAGGGCTGTTTTGGCCACTTAATTTATGAGAAAAATTCCAGACTTTTGGGACATGGAAATATATGGTATAAAGTACCTCCTGTCCAAAAATGAGCTCATTCCGACTTAAAATGAGCAAGTTATGACCATTTCAATATTTAGGTTTTTTCGACAAAAAACGCTATAACCGGAGTTCTATAACTCCGATGACCATGAAATTTAAAATGGAAGCTCACATTAACATGTGTAAGATCCTGCCAAGATTTGGGAATTTCTGGAGTTAACCTTGAGGTAGCTAATTTCTTAAGGAATTAATTTTTGAAAAATAGTAAATGAATTTTAAAAATTCAGAGAAAAATATATGTTCAATATGGGACTGTATTCTGCTAAATCCCAGAAAAGAAATATTTTTGGGACTGATTTGGTATTTTTCATGAAAATAATCTAGTTATAAATAAATGAGTTAAATATGTTATGTTAAGTAACAAAAATGGAAAAATAGGATTTTATGGCTTGGGAATCCTATATAGGGTATATGCAGATTTTTGATAAAGGATTTGATCACCGGTGATGAGATCTTATGAGTATGACATTTTGAATGATTAAATGCATTATGTGGTAAAGTGTAAACAATTGAAATAAATTATTTATAAGTTTGAGAAGTGATTAAGATATTGTTATAATATTAATAATATTAGATTTTGAGTTTATTAAGTGGTTGATAATATTTGAATAAATTTAAAGTCTTTAATATTTATCCTTATTGTTGTTTGATTAATGCTTATATCATTGTCATCATCTTCATGCTTATATGGTGATGAAAGTTATCTTTGGCTTACGTGCAAAGATGAACTTTTGATTATTGAATTTATATCTTTGGCTTACGTGCAAAGATGGATTGTTGATTATTGGTTTTATTGTTGTATATCTTTGGCTTACGTGTAGAGATGGATTTGGTATGATTATGACCAGGGATTATTCAGTATAGTCATGATTATTGATGATTTAATGAATATCCTTGGCTTGTAGTGCAGGGATGATTCGATGATATGGTTTATTTATTAAGCTGAGTCTCAGCGATAAAAATTGTTGAAAATATTTTAAACCATAGAAGATAGTAGATTTTATTCTCTACTTGACTCTTTTAATGGATTGCTTGTTCCACTGCAGTTAAACTTGATGTCTATTATATTTTATCAATTTAACATTGTTAAAGACTAATGATAATTTATTTTGCATTATCTTAGTCATAATATTTCTTACTGGGCTAGTTGAGCTCACCCTTTCTTTCACTGTTCTCTCCAGGAAATGAGAATATAGCTGGGACGAGTCGAGGAATAGAGTGATGGTCCAGATGATAGCATTAGTAGTCCTCATTATTCTGTTAAATAGTGTGACAATAAATGTAATAAGGACTCCATTAAGTGTGGATATTGTCTAGATGAAAATATTTTTATTAAAACTCTCAGTTTATGTTTTGTCGTATATTACACGACAGATGTATTATTAAATTGTATTTATATTTTTGTACCATGTAATTGGCGACTCAAGATGGGTGATGTATACCTGTTTTGGGGGCGTCACAGTTGGTATCAAAGCTTAAGGATATAATCCCTGGCTGAGATATTAGACAAGAACTAGGAGGGGAGAGACGGGGAATTTCTTCGCTAGTATGACCTACCTAAGTTTATTTTGTATTTAATTGGTCGGTCAGAGTATATGGATAAAATGTGACATGTCAATTAACCCTTGTTTTGTGACAGTGTTAAATTTGCGGAGTTATCCCGGTTTGCATCCCATTTGGTCGATAATGAGGAGCGAATGACGCGAATGTTTCTAAGAGGTTTGAAATCCAATATACGTCAATACCTCATTTCTCACAAACTTTGTTTATATTCAGATGTTGTGAATAGGGCTCAGTTATTAGAGCGCGATAATGGGTCAGTACAACAAAAAGGCAACGACCAACAACACGATAATAATCGTACCGGTGGCAACGACCATCGGAACTATGATAACCATCGTGGGGGAAATTATCATGCGAAGAATGGTAACCACTTCGGTGGTAATCATGGCTAAGATTATAGAAGTGGAAATTTCAAGAAGAGAAGGTCACCTTGTAACATTCCAGAATTTTTAATTGTTATATTAAATATTTGTTGAATTATATAAGTATTTAATGGATGTGTTTATGGTTGAATTTGTAATTATTCAAATTTGATTCGATTTGGTTAATTATTTTTTAAATAAATAATTAAGGAAATTAATTATTTTATTCTAATTTAATTTAATTATTAAATTAAAGAGTTTTGATTAAATGAATTATTATATTTTAATTTGAATTTGTAATTAAAAGGATGTGTTAGTTGATTAAATAAAGTTATAATTATATAGAAAATTATAATTTGGTGGTATTAATTTATGTGTTAAATTTATTTAACAAATTGTTATTAGAATTAATTTAATTAATTAAAAGTGTGACAAATAATCTTTTATAAAGGAGTTATTAAAATAACTTAAAGGAGTTTAATTCAGTTTTTGCCAAACATGGCCTATTGCCTATTAAGTCTTTAATCTAATTATGTTTTACCAAACAAGGCATAAGGAATAAATAATTATATTTTTAGTGAGTAACCAAACAAGCCTTATGGCTTTTGATTTTCAAAATTTGTATAAACTGATATCAGTTATACTTATATTTATATTATATAATTAATATATATTATATCTTATACGTTATATTTCTAATACGTAAGATTAGAATAGAGAAGAAGAGAGTTTACAGAGAGAAAAGAAGAGAAGATTGGGAGAAGGCTAGAGAATTTGATAAAGGAATTGGGGAGAAGAAGCTTGATAATCAAAGGATAGCCATTATCTTCCAACTCTAAGGTATCATCTAAACTCTGTTATTGTTTTTCTTTTCAAAAGTTATAGTTGTATTCTATCTCTCAATTTTCTCTATAAAAGCTTTGTAGAAATTGAATTAATTGTTATGTTTGTGGCTTTATATGATAAACTAGTGTTGTAAAACTATTTTCATAAGTTATATATAAGTATAGTCAATGAAGTTATGATATGTATGTAATTTGTGAAGAAAACTATTTTACAGAGAGTTTATGTGAATGAATATGGTTTAGTTTAAGATAGAAATTAAGGGTTAATTAGTTGTTTAGTTGATAAATTGACTATTGAATTTGATAGAGTATGTATAAATATTGATAATGTGCTTTAAATTAACTGTTTTGGTTGAAAAACAAAATAACAGTGTTGATTTTCATTGAAAACATCAAAAAGTGAGTTTTTATCAAAAACAGTGAAATTGAATGTTTTAAATTCGTTGTTTATGTTGTTTTATGGGTAAAAACATGTTAAGAGTCTTTGAATTATGTTTATATAAAGTCTCTATATGAACTACTTGATAATTAGGCTGTTAAAAAGTAGCTTATAGGCCAAAATTGGCTTTTGTTCATGCTGTTGCTGAAGCTGTCTCCCAAAGTCTGTAATTCGGCGCCGCAGCGTTGCCTAACAGTACATTTGTCGCACCGTAGCGCCAGTGCCAAGCCGCAGCGTGGCCTCGTAGTTTAATTCTTGCGCCGCAGCGCCGAACCACAATATATACTGTGGCACCGCAACGCGAGTTGGCTGAATGGTCTAACAATGTACTTTTTGTATTCAAAATTTGAAGGGATTGTTATGTGTTAATAGTAGGACTGTTAAGTTATGATTTCAGTATTTCTATACCATGAATGAGCATATTATTAACAATTAACTTGTTTTGTAACGTGATTATGTGATTAAAAATCAAATCTTACATGATGAGTGTACTTAGTTATGTTTGTAAAGTAGTAGTGACTAACTATGTCATGATGACATATGTATATAGGATATTGTGATTCAAATTGTTCGATTTAATCTATAAGCAAGATAAGTTCTCTAATCTATTATCTTGTTGAGCCAATTATTGTTTCCAATTCGATTACAATATAATGATGCCAGGTTTCTAAACTTTAATTTTGATATTGAGTAAGTTATTCTTGTGTTTAACTTGTTGTTTAGCGTGAAAATTTATATATACTAATATTGAACAGTTTTATTGTTCAAATTGCTATGCATGCTTAGTATTAAATTTTAAATAACCTTGGCTTATTATTGTTCAAGAAAGGTGTGCTATAGTTATTCAATATGTATGCTATTAGATTATTCCTAAAGCATGCTTTTAATTTACCATGTCGATTCAGTTATGATTATTCCATAATGTAATGTTATTGATTTTATTCAACTAATCCTTAGTTGATGTTCGTCGAATTCCAAATTACCTTGAAATGTATCCAAACCAAACTCACTTTGGTGCGGACTTGTACTCTAATTACTGAGATGAACAACCCTATTATTAAGGGTAATTTACGCTTAGCGTTGAAATGTTTATTCACAATACATTGTACGAAGGGCTGATCCCCCTAAGTACGAGGAGTCCATATAGTCTTATGACTGTTAAAGTTTAAGTTAAAAAATTACTTATAACTATGGACATAGTTCGTGATCTTAGGACCCTCAGTTATATACTTCAAAATGTTGATAAATCATATTGTTAATTCTTTCGAGCCTCTTATTTGACAGTTGTTGTAAAGATTTTCATTCATTATTGTTTCAAAGGAGCTTTTTTTGCTCACTCTTACTTATATAAATATTACAGTTAAAGATGAGAAGGTTGATGTACCTAGCACCAGTAAAGGGAAATGAAAGATGAACAAGTATTGAAGGCTTGTAATATGTTGACATTTTATTACCAGTTTTTAATTGAATGGTTATAATGAAGTTTATTAATCATCCGCATTTGAATGATTGTATTTAAAGGTTAGACAACCTGGGAGATTTTTATTATGTAACCCTTTGATGTGGATGGTTTTTATTATTCAATTTTATTGTGATTGGGTAGTTAGATATGAATGTTTGATTAAGTGAATACCAAATCCTGTGGGAATGAAGTACCTGGGTTTGGGGGTGTCACACACCTAGCTCAATTTTGTTGTGTAGTGAAATCAAGTCTAGCTAGGAAGGTGGCACCAAAGGCGGATACAGACCAAACAAAGTCGGTGGTTTCAAGGAGAGCGTTTTTTGCGACTTCTCAAAAAGCGAGTAACCCGAACGAAGTTAGCACGAGTTAGTTAATTATAAATTCTTGCGAAGTCTATACTCCTATGTATATATGATATCCTCTCTAACTTCTGCTGCTTAGTCTTTAGCTCGTGCTTGAGCTCAAAGACTTTGTGCTTCAACTCGTGGACCTTTTCCTTGGCTAAAAAACTATCATCGTTTTCCTCTTCCCACATGCCCTCCATACTCAGTTTATCCTCCAAGACAGCTTGGAGTTCCTCTTTCAACTCCTTAACTTCTTGACAGTAGTGGACGTTTCTATCCAGAACTGACATGAACAGTGCTTTCATTGACTCTTCAGTAGTCAATTCTTCTGTAGGTGGAACATGATCAAAGGACATCACGTCCACCTCTTCCTCTAGCATGCCATCAAAAATAGACATGTAGTATAAGTCGTCAGAGTCTCCAAAATCGATTGTCACCACCTCTGGTACTACTGCTACGGGATTGGGTAGTATCTCTACTCAATTAACCGAATCCTCGCTCACTACATGTATATCTCTATACATATCATTTTTTCCTGACATCTATAATAAAACAATATAGTTTGATTAGTACACGTCAGTAAAATAATAAAATCACATAACATACGATAATGCATTTTTATAGGGTTATATTTCATCTTTTACTTCTTTATTAAGGTTATGACTTAAGGTTCTAATCCCTCTTAAGTTTTATAACCTAGGCTTTGATACCAACCTGTAGCGCCCCCAAATCCGGGTATCTTCCAACCCGACAGATGGTGCTATACTGTACTAACATTCATTCAATTGAAAAGCCTCAAAAGAACGAACATCTCTTCTATATTATCAAAATAATATTTACATTGTCCCAAGTTCTAAACCCATTACAAAGGTTCTTTGTTATAATATCAATAACATTACAACAATAACCTATACTATTATATAGACAGTTTAACGATCTGCCTTAGCTTTTCCTTTATCCTTATTCGATCCTTCGGGACGTTCAGTCTTAGCTGCATTCATATGGTTCAAGCAAGAGTGAGCATAACTAGTTCAGCAAGTATGATATTTTCAATAAACAACATGTTTGATACATACGAATCTTATATCTTCAATAACTGAACAATAGTTATGAAGTACTATTGATGATTCAAAATAGCACTTCATCTTTCTTTCAAAATGTTTTACAATAATATTAGTATTCAGTAAAACATTCACTCTGGTCAAAAACCTCGAGCATTTCTTTTTTCTTTGAAAAGGACAACCCGGAACTAAGTCCGTAAACCCGATATTATTTATGAGCACTTCTAGGTGATCAGCCTATTGTATTCTATGTTGATCAACACTACATTCATTAAACGTATGTACGTTTAATTGGTGGCAACCTCGCGTGCCTGTCGTTTTACCGACAAAACATTTGTTTAACATTTCAGTCTTCTTTTAAAAACCATATCAAGTAGTTGACAAAAGATAATAACATTTGATAACAGATGAATAGATTATCAATAATTCACTCAATATATCAATCTAGCCAAAAAGATTGGCTTTAACTTCATCATACATTAGTTCATGTGTAAGAATACACGAACTTCAAAACTTGTTTAGATTGAACTGAGACAAAAGTTAGAATACTTTCCTTTAGCGTCTACTATGGAATAAATACTTTACATTCAAGTCTTTCAAGTCTCTACAATACATGATCACATAATGCCTCATATTAAGTCATATATAATCAAGTATGTATATGACTATCTTACCCTTCATCTCAATCTAATTGTGTATTAGATTCATTTATTATTCATTTCGATTTATCATTATACTTGCATTTACATTTGACTAGTTTATCTCAACCTTTATACAACATCCTTAAGGTTCAACAAAGTTTAAACAATGTTAAGTTACGTTCCTTAAAGTATGTTTACTTTTAAATCCATTACCATTCTTTCTTTGTACTTAGAAATATTCTTCACTATCCTTGTTCTGAGACTGGCGCTGCGGCGCCAGCTTTATAACTACAGCTCGCACTGCGGCACGAGTTAACAGTGGAGAGGTCCCACACTTGGCGCTGCAGGCGCGAGTTCTTACTTAGTTGGCCGCGCTGCGGTGCCACTCTGCAGAAGGTTCTCTACTGTTCATGGCGCTGTGGCGCCACAAAATGTGCTACAGTTCGCGCTACATCGCGAGTTTCCAATATGCTCGGTTACTGTTATGGCGCTGCGGCGCCATCATTTGTACTAGGGTTGGCGCCGCGGCGCCAATTCTGTGCACCAGAAAAAATAACTTCCCGGACACATAACTTCTTCGTTAATAGTCCGAATTGGCTCGTTCAAAAGCCTACGGTTGACAAATTACATAATCTACACGTTTATGCAAAAATTTATCTATTTGACTTCGTTTGCTAAAAAATACCTATTGGTTCATTTTTAACGTAAACGATAAACATTCGTGAACGTTCAACGCTCGTTTCTTCATTCTAAGTCAAAATTCGATCATTCTCAAGTCTACAATTCTAAAATGATGAAAATGACTTGTCTCTATTGGAAAATAACATTTTTGAGTTCAAATTCAAAATTTGACTTTTAATCCGGGAATTTCACGAATTCGACGATTATCGTCTAATCTTTCGATTTTCGGCAAATCTTCATTACTTATAATTTGTTCATTACTTTCATTGCATTCAATTCATTCTATAAACATCTTCACATACTTAATACAACAATTATTTTTATTGTTGGATTTTGATTTAATCTTTATGAGCTTATAAGTTATTCAATTATAAACTACTTATAGCTTCATTGTTCGTAACTTATGAAAGTTATAGTCTTTTAATCACCATGCATATATGTTCTCACATATAGTTTCATTCTTGTATATATGATACATATACATAAAACTTCTTTACTTCCATATTACTTCTATTAATAAATTCATTACAAGTTCATAATACTTTCACATAAGTTTATAACTTATGCTAGCTTAAATGACTTATTACCAACTTATGTGGCTTAAGTTCATTACTTACACATTCTTCTTACTTATTAACATCCATGTTCCCTAATACATCTTTACTTATCAACCTATCATGAATAGAGATAGAAGATAATTTAGAGAAGAAGTCTTACTTTAGAAGTCCTGGTAAGTAGATTCTTCTTCTTCTTCTTGCTTATGGAAGTGACTTATTTATAACTTAAATTCTTTACCAATTATGCACTTTGAGATGTTTGGATTATTTGAACAACTAACAAATGGTTTGTAAGCCTCCTCTATATATAGATTTTCCAAAGTTAGGGTAATTTGGACTTTAAAACAATCCCACCTCCTTATGCACCTCCTTACTATTCATTACTTGCATGGCACAAAACCTATCTTTTTCTTGGTCATTACTCATTTAACTTGGTCATTACATAACTTGGTTACCACATTAACTTGGTCCCCACTTATCTTGGTTATCACATATTAACCATATTAGTATGGTTTGCCCCATGGGTCATAGTAATCCATTGGACTTTAATTTAGCTTAGATTAACCTATCTTTTGGGCTTGCATTAATTAACTTTTTCATTAATTAATATTGGGCCTTAACATTTAATTCACTTGGGCTTGTACCAATTGTTAACCAATCTTTCAAGTCCATTAACATTACTTAATACATATACATATTGTCTATGTATTATTCTCGTATTATACTTCATATACAACTTCATTATATACGATATTCCTTCCTTCATACAAACTCGTATAATACTTCGTATTATACTCGTTTTCATTCCCTTGTACAATACCTAAGTATCATACAATTAATACTTACTTACTAATACTTCGCTCCCCTTAATATTCTTTAATTAAGTCCGCAAACGAAATATTACATTTTCCATAACTAGATTATTATTACATAATCCGTCTTACTTTGATATTCTATTATTACGTATTTCTCGGAAGTTCAAAAATAATTCCCGAGCAAATACCGATGAATAGTGTTTTTTAGGAAAATTTCTCGAAAAACTTTTATTTTCGTCTTAGAAATTCAAACACTTTAATTCCTTGACGTAGACAAAATACTACGACATTCCAACATCAATAGGTTATAAAATGACAACCATCTTGATATCACATAAAATATGATTTTATTTTTATTTATTTTAATAAAAAAAATTCACAATAAAATCTAAATTTCTCGGTCGTTACATTCTTCCCCCCTTATAAAGATTCTGTCCCCAGAATCTCGTCTTACTTTAATCAAATAGATGAGGAAAATTTTTCTTCATCTTTTCTTCTAATTCCCACGTTGCTTCTTCGGCATAGTGGTTATTCCATAATACCTTTACCGACAGTATTACTTTATTCCGCAGAACCTGCTCTTTTCTATCAATGATTTGAATCGGTGATTCTTCATAGGTTAAGTCCTTCTCAATATGAATCGTCTCATATTCGATTACGTGCTTATAATTCGGCTTATACAAACGTAATACAGATATGTGAAACACGTTATGTATTCTTTCTAGGTTTGGAGGTAATGCTATCATATAAGCTACCTCTCCCACCCTTTTTAATACCTCAAAAGGTCCTATAAACCTTGGACTTAACTTCCTTTTCTTTCCAAAGCGTATCTTTTCTTTCTAGGGAGATACCTTTAGAAATACATACGAGCCTACTTCAAACACTCGATTTAATCTATGCGAGTCCGCATAATTCTTCTGTCTGTCCCGAGCTGTAACAAGACGCATCCGAATTAACTTTATTACATCCGTTGTCTGTTGCACCAATTCTGGTCCTAGCATCCGGCGTTTCTCCCACTTCATCCCAATACAATGGTTTTCTGCACCTTCTTCCGTACAAAGCTTTATATGGCGGCATGCCTATGCTTGCATGATAACTGTTGTTATATGCAAACTCTACAAGTGGTAGGTGATCATCCTAACTACCCTTGAAATCCATGACGCAAGACCTTAACGTGTCTTCTAATGTCTGAATTGTCCTCTCGCTCTGCCCATTAATTTGTGGATGATAAGCTGTGCTTAACTTCAATTGTGGATCACGATCTGACACAATCGATACTGGTACTCCATGTCTGGAAATAATTTCCTTGACAGAAAGTTTAGCTAACTGTTCTAAGTTATACTTGACCCTAATTGGTAAAAAATGAGCCGATTTTGTCAATTGATCGACTATTACCCAAATCAAATCGTACCCTTTTGTCGTTGTCAGAAGTCCCACAACGAAGTCCATCATGATATGCTCCCACTTCCATTCTAGAATCTCTAATGACTGTAACAAGCCACTTGGTCTTTGATTTTCAGCTTTAACCTTTTGACAAGTTAAGCATCTACTTACGTATTCAACTATTTTCCTCTTCATGTCCGGCCACCAAAAACTCTGTCGAAGGTCTTGATACATCATAGTGCTACCAGGATGTATCGAGTACCTTGAACTATGAGTTTCTTGTAACACTTGCTCCTTTAATTCTGTCTCATTCGGAACCCAAATTCTTCCTTCAAATCTTAATAATTCTTCATTATCAAGACTATACTTAGTATCTTCCTTATCAGATATCCGCTTCTTCATTTGGTTACACTCATCAGTCTTGAGTTGTACCTCCTTGACTCTCTCTACGATGGTAGATTGCATCTCCGTCGTAAAAAGTATCTGCCTAGAGTTACTTGGCATCTTCACTTCTATTTCCATCCTAACCATCTCTGTTATTAACTCATTTTGAGTCGTTAACATAGATAACCTTTCCCAACCCTTCCTACTTAAGGCGTCGGCAACTACATTGGCTTTCCCAGGGTGATACAGGATTCCACAATCGTAATCCTTTATCAACTTTAGTCATCTTCTATGTCTCATATTCAACTCCTTCTGAGTAAAGATATACTTAAGACTCTTAAGGTCCGTATATATCTCACATTTCTCCCCATAAAGATAATGCTTCCATATCTTTAAGGCAAACACTACCGCGACCAGTTCCATATCATGAGTAGGATAAACTTTCTCATAATCCTTCAACTGATGTGATGCATACGCAATGACTTTGCTATGCTGCATGAGCACGCAACCAAGTCCTCTATGAGAAGCATCGCTATAAACTATAAAATTTCCTGTGTCATCGGGTAATGATAAGACAAGTGCCTCATTTAATCTTTTCTTCAGTTCTTGAAAACTGTCTTCACATTTATTCGTCCACACGTATTTCACCGTCTTCCTTGTCAAGTTAGTCAACGAGGTAGCTATCTTCGAAAAATCTTGGATAAATCTTCGATAGTATCCCGCTAACCCTAGGAAACTCAGCACCTCAGTCGGTATTTTCAGTTGTTCCCAGCTTATTACTGCTTCTACCTTTGCTGGATCCATTGAAATCCCTTCTTGGTCAATGACATGACCTAAAAACTGTACCTTCTCTAGCCAAAATTCACACTTAGTGAATTTTGCACATAACTTCTCCTTTTTTAGTGTCTCCAACACTAACCTTAAGTGTTCAGCATGATCTTCTGGCGTCTTAGAATAGACTAGATTATCATCGATAAACACAACGACAAATTTGTCCAAATTTTGTTTGAACACTCTGTTTATCATATCCATAAATGCAACTGGTGCATTCGTCAACCCAAATGACATTACCAGAAACTCGTAATGACCATAATGAGTTCTGAATGCCGTCTTTGGTATGTCCTCCTTCCTAACCTTCAATTGATGATACCCCTTCCGTAAATCTGTTTTAGAAAAATACTTTGCCCCTTTTAACTGATCAAAAAGATCAGCGATCCTGAGCAATGGGTATTTATTCTTTATTGTTAACTTGTTCAACTCTCGATAGTCGATACAAAGTCTTAAGGATGCGTCTTTCTTCTTGACAAACAATACCAGTGCACCCCATGGGGAAACACTCGGTTGAATGTACTTTCTATCTAATAGTTCCTATAACTGAACCATTAGCTCTTTCATTTCCAAAGGTGCCATACGATACGGTGCCCTTGAGACTGGTGCCGCTCCTGGAACTATGTCTTTTACGAATTCGATCTCCCTATCCGGTGGTAACCCAGGTAACTCACTTGGAAACACGTCCTTGAATTCGTTTACTATAAGTATTTGTTCCATGGTTGCTCCCACTTGCTGGGTGTCAACAACATGGCACAAGTAACCCACACATCATTTCCTTAAAAGTTTTCTAGTTTGTGTCATCGTAAGATAACACGAGCATCCCGGCATTTTATTACCGTAAAATACTACAGGAGGTTGATTTAACGTCCTAATACTCACACATTTCTTCTGACAATCTATAATTGCCCCATGGTTAATAAACTAATCCATTCCGAGAATTACATCGAATTCTCCCAACTTTATCGGTATTAACTCTACCGATAATTTACAACCCCTTATATCTACGCAACAATTCCTATGAATATCTTCAACAGAAATTATCTCTTCATTTGCTACCTTAATAATCAAAGGTATAAAACAACTTTTTGGAAAGTAATTCTAAACGTCTAGCAAAATCACATGCTATAAACGAACAAGTAGCACCCGAATCAAATAGCATTTAAGAATTTATGTTATTGATCGGGATAATACCTGCAACTACAACCCCTGATGCCACCGCATCTTGGACCGTCATATTAAAAGTGTGGCCCATTAGTCTACCCGACTGAGCTGGACCACTAATAGCCAACTTACCGCTATTAGTGCCCTTATTTCCATCTGCCCCCTTCTTTGGAAAATTCTTTGATATGTAGTCAGTTGTTCCACATACAAAACATGGTCATTACTCATGGCACAAAACCTATCATTTGCTTGGTCATTACTCATTTAACTTGGTTACCACATTAACTTGGTCCCCACTTATCTTGGTTATCACATATTAACCATATTAGTATGGTTTGCCCCATGGGTCATAGTAATCCATTGGACTTTAATTTAGCTTAGATTAACCTTTCTTTTGGGCTTGCATTAATTAACTTGTTCATTAATTAATATTGGGCCTTAACATTTAATTCACTTGGGCTTGTACCAATTTTTAACAAATCTTCCTAGTCCATTAACATTACTTAATACATATACATATTGTCTATGTATTATTCTCGTATTATACTTCGTATACAACTTCATTATATACGATATTCCTTCCTTTATACAAACTCGTATAATACTTCGTATTATACTCATTTTCATTCCCTTGTACAATACCTAAGTATCATACAATTAATACTTAGTTACTAATACTTCGCTCTCCTTAATATTCTCGAATTAAGTCCGCAAGTGAAATATTATATTTTCCATAACTAGATTATTATTACATAATCTGTCTTACTTTGATATTCTATCATTACGTATTTCTCGGAAGTTCAAAAATAATTCCCGAGCAAATACCGATGAATATTATTTTTTCGGAAAATTTCTCGAAAAACTTTTATTTTCGTCTTAGAAATTCAAACACTTTAATTCCTTGACGTAGCCAAAATACTACGACATTCCAACATCAATAGGTTATAGAATGACAACCATCTTGATATCACATAAAATATGATTTTATTTTTATTTATTTTAATAAAATCATTTTATAATAAAATCCAAATTTCTCGGTCGTTACAAGGACTCCATTGAGTGTGAATATTGTCCAGATGACAATATTATTATTAAAACTCTCAGTTTATGTTTTGTCGTATATTACACGACAGTTGTATTATTAAGTTGTATTTGTATTTTTGTACCATGTACTTGGCGACTCAAGATGGGTGATGTATACCTGTTTTGGGGGTGACACAAATGCAGTATTCACACATAAGCTGATAAAAATGTTTTTTAGAAGTTTGAATATCTTCTAAGCCCTCTTACTAGAGTCCCCATTAGAGTCACCACCTGTTGAAGTTGGGAAGATTTGTGTCCTTTTCTGTGCTTGCCCTTTTGTGTCCTCATTTGGTTGAGTTTTTTCTGAAAATACGAGTTTGAAAAGGTCTGACATGTAAATGTCAATGATTTGACTTTTAGAGTCGCTAGTTGGTAGATTTGAAATGGTTATACCAACTCAACCGAGTTTGAAAAGGTTTACACAAAGGCCCAATAGTTGGACATTGTTTAATTGGCCTAGGAAATTGAGATTCATGGGTTTGGGGGCTTGATTAAGCGGGGGGAAGGTGTTAGGCACCCCCCAACTTCCGTGAAAACACGATTACCGTAACTTCTCAATTAACTTATTTATCTGGCGTGTGTGTGTGTGTTTATTGGGCCTCTGTGTAATTATCTGGAAGTAGTGCTATGCCTCATTTTCACCTATGTACAAAGGGTTTGACTTGTATATAAAAGTTCAGTTTTAGGCAAGATATAGCTGTGATGTTTTGGAAAATAGGTTTTCAAACCCTTATGTTCAATAGTAATTGAGGCCTTTGATACTTTCATTTTATTCTATATTTGGCTTGATTACTTTTATTTTCGAGATGCGAAGCATCTTTGAGAAAATAAGATACATAGCAGTACCGAACTCCTTATGGGCATAATAGCCATCCAAGGATATCCAAACACCGTAGATAATTTACAAGCTGTCTGCAACTGAGAAATGTTCATCGTGGGAACCTAATCTAGATTCACAGGCTTAATCTTTGATCACATGGCTCATAGGCTCACATGAGAGATTAATATGTACAAAAGCTAAAAAGAAAACTAGATTTAAATAAATCTAAGCCATTCTAGCTTCAACGGTTCTAGTTTAGTCACTTTTGAACTGGTTAAAATTAGAGATAGCTAGATTTTGACAAATCTAGTCCATAAGCTGGAAGATTAAATGTCTACATTGCGAAAGCAGTTAAAGCAGGTATATATAAAAATAGTATATATATATATATAGACGATTAACTGCCATGAATTTGGAATCCAGGCAGGACTTTGAAATTTAAATATATATATATATATTTCAAGCCAGACAGAAATGGAAGTATATATATAGGTATATATATATATATATATATATATATATATATATATATATATATATATATATATATATATATATAAGCGGTAAATGGCCACGAAGTAAATTCCAGGCCAGACAGATATATATATATATATATATATATATATACACACACACACACACTAAAGTAGTAGAAAGCTTAAAAATCTAAATAATCATAAAGTGGGATGAAAAGATGACTTTATATAGCTTTTGGGGCCTGAAAACTAGATTTCCACCGGTTAAACTTCAGTTTGTTGTAGAAATCGAGCTTACAAGTTTTTAGAAAAAAGAATCACTCAGTTTGGAGCACTCTAGAAGAGGTTAAGAGCTGAAATAGACATAGTTTTCTCTCTTTTCTTCTGTTTCCCTTTTTTAAATGAGCTGATGGGGGCTCATATTTATAGACCAAGTGGCCGCGATATAAGCTGCGGTGGCCACGGGTCTGCCTATAGCTGGTCGGACTGCCCTAAGCTTTTTGAGTCCTGTCGTCTTGAAGTACGTGCACTCGGGCTAAGCGCTATCCGCTCGAACCTTCATAACTTTCAATTCGGGCATCTGGTGGAGGCGTGCTGTACCTTTTCAGAAAGCTGTTGTTGAGAGCTATACAATGACATGGGATTAGAGATTATCCAAAGCCAGGAAGATGGGTCTATGACCAGATCTCCAAGTCTTGTTTGTTTATCTGTTGAGCTGTCTTGTGCAGTTGTCACTCAGGATTTGAGCTAGGGTTCTTAATGGACATCTTTGAACACAGTTTGAATTGTACTATATTGAGATAACGTTGATGTGATGTTGAGATGGTAAAAAAACTATTTTTCCCTTCCTAGGGTTGTCTCCTACTTTGGCATAGTTGTAGCAATCTTTTATCATGGTTATCTCCGAGATTGGCCTATTGTTGACTCTGATTGTCATCAGGGTTATCTCTGAGGTTGGCCTGACCTCTGGGGTTATCTTCGGGGCTGGCAATGACTTTCCAAGAGTTATCTCCCAAACATGGACATAATCTCTCGGGGTTATCTTCGCGATCAGAAACTGGATCTCCTGGGATTATCTCTAGGGTTGGAACTGGATCTCACGGGGTTATCTCTGGTGTTGGAACTGGATTTCTCGGGGTTTTCTCTGGGGTTGAAACTGTGTCTCCCAAGGTTATCCCTTGGGTTGAAATTGAATCTTCTGGGGTTATCTCCGGGGTTGGAGTTGGATCTTCCGGGGTTATCTCCAAGGTTAAAACTAATCTTTCGGGGTTATCTCCAGGGTTAAAACTAGATCTCCCGGCGTTATCTCCAGGGTTGAAACTGATTTGACTTCCAGTGTTATCTCTGAAAGACGATTCTTCCCTCTTCCAGGGTTAGTTATAGGAATGCAAAATTTTGAGTGTCTACAATACGTAATGACCTTGCCATGTTGCATTAGCACATAACCAAGTCCTCTGTGTGATGCATCACTATACACCACAAATTCTCTCTTATCATCTGATAATGATAATACAGGTGCCTCAATCAACCTCTTCTTCAACTCTTGGAAAATTTCTTTATATTTGTCCATCTATACGAACTTCACCATCTTCCTCGTTAGATTGGTCAACGGGGTTGCTATCTTAGAAAAATCTTGGATATATCTTCGATAGTACCTGGCTAACCCTAAGAAACTTCTTACCTCCATTTGTGTCTTCGGCTATTCCCATTTACTCATTGCCTCCACCTTTGTAGGATCTACTAAAATTCCATCCTTATTTATCACATGCCCTAAAAATTGGACCCTCTCCATCCAAAACTCACACTATAAAAATTTTGCGTACATTTTTCTTCCTTCTTTGCACTTCTAGAACCATCTTTAGATGTTCGGCGTGTTCTCCCTTAGTCTTCGAGTAAATCAAAATGTCATGGATGAAAACTACAATGAACTTATCCAAGTTTGGCTTGAAAACTCGGTTCATCAAGTCCATGAATTCCGCGGGAGCATTAGTAAAACCAAATGACATCACCAAAAATTTGTAGTGTTCGTAACGGGTTCGAAATGCAGTCTTTGGTATGTCTTCCTTTCACACTTTCAACTGATGATAACACATTCGTAGGTCTATTTTAGAGAAACATTTTGCTCCCTTCAACTAATCGAAAAGGTCGTCAATCCTTGATAACATATATCTATTTTTAATCGTAACTTTGTTAAACTCTCAATAGTCGACACAAAGCCTCATCGATCCATCTTTTTTTTGACAAACAACAATGGCGCCCCACCAAGGAGACACACTCGGTTGAACATATCCCTTATCTAGCAACTCTTACAGTTGTATCATCAATTCTTTCATTTCTACCGGTACCATACGATATGGGTCTTTCGAAATTGGTGTAGTTCCCGATACTAAGTCTATTACGAATTTAATTTCTTTGTCTGGCGAAAGCCCATGCAGATCCTCTGGAAGCAGGACTTAAAAGTCTCTCACTACTGGTATATCTTTCATCTCTACTCCCTTCTTCTAAGTATCCACTATATAGGCTAGATAACCTACACATCCCTTCTTTAACAATTTTGTTGCCTGCATCATCGTAAGGAAACATGATTGCTTAATCGATGAGATACCATAAAACACTATCTTAGACATGTTTGGAGTCTTAATGTTCACACTT
Source organism: Panax japonicus (assembly GCA_020205505.1). NCBI lineage: Eukaryota > Viridiplantae > Streptophyta > Magnoliopsida > Apiales > Araliaceae > Panax > Panax japonicus. The sequence goes on along the minus strand of CM035108.1, from coordinate 25,224,205 downwards.
TTCTTTTGACAATCGATTATCACATCGTGACTGGATAACCAATCCATTCCTAATATCACATCAAACTCTCCCAATCTTATTGGAATCAAATTTATGATTAAATCGTGACCTCTAAGGGTTGCATAAAAATTTTGGTAAATGAATTTTACAAGGATTATTCCTTATTCACAAATTCTATGTTCAACGAGTCTTCTAATCGTTCTCGAGGTAAGTTTAATCGACTAGTAAATTCCTCAAACACAAATGACCATGTAGCACCCGAATCAAATAATATATATGCATTTATATTATTTATTGGGATAATACTTGACACCATATCCTTTGCAGCTATTACGTCTTGAATAGTCATGTTAAAAGTTATGGCAGTTGGTCGGTTGGAGTAAGTCAGCCAATCATCAGCTTGCTGTCTCCTCCCTGATGGTCTCTTCCTCCTTGATGGTCGCTTCCTCCGCTGCTCCTTTTCTCTGGACAGTCTTTGGTCTGATGCTCGGTTGAGCCACAAGCAAAAAATCCTTTTATCTTTATTGACTTTGGGCAGTTTAGGGAAATGTGCCCCTCTGGCCGTAGTTGTAGCGAACACTATGTCCCTTCCAACACTCCCCTTAGTGGCTCTTTCCACACTTCGAGTATCCCACCACTCTCTTCTTAAACCCTCATTGAAAACTTCCCGCTTGATGGTTTTTTCTTTTGTTATTGTTGTTGTTATCCCACTTTCTCTTTCATAGATAGCTTCCTCCACTACTGCTTCCTCCAACCATCCCCATAGCCATCATCACAACTTCTCTAGCCATTGAGTTTTAAGTAAATGAGGGATAGGCTACTCTTGGGTCAATTAATATGGGATAATCCCTATTAAAGTCAGCAAAGTAGTTATATTATGCTTAGATTTAGTTCCTTTAGGTTCCCAAGTGTAATTTTAATGAGTTAATGCTACTACATAATGAAAAGCTGGGGGGTATAACTACACATATCATATAATCTATGTACATTTGGTTTACTTAAAATAATATTTAATTTAGATAGAATAATTCAGTTGGGTATTATTAACCCAATATTTTTCATAAAATTTATTATTTCATGCAGACAACCCCGGGAGATCAAGTCAAACCCCGATGACAACCCTGGGAGATCAAAACAAACCCCGGTGACAACCTCAGGAGATCAAGTCAAACCCCGGTGGTAACCCCAGGAGATCAAGACAAACCTCGGGAGATCAAGACAAACCCAGATGACAACCCCGAGAAATCATCAAATCAACTTCAGAAACAATCCTAAATATAGACAGGAAACACTAACAGTCAAACCTCAGATATAACCCTGAGGAAGATAGATGCCACCACGTCAAGCCCAGAACCAACCTGAGAGGGCAAAAGAGTAATTTTTCCAACTCAACATCGAATTAAGTTAAATCACTGCCATGAAGGTCATGCAAAACCATAATGTCAATCCTGAGTGAGAACAACATTAGACAACTCAATGGATGGACCGCGAAGACTCAAAATCTAGTCATGGACCCATCTTCTCAAATTCAGAAAAGGTCAAATCACATGTCACTGTGTAGCTCTCAGAAACGGCTTTTCGAAAAGGTATAACACTCCTCCATCGGATTCCCAGATTAAAAATTATGAAGGTTCAAGCAGACATCTTGTTGGTTAAAATGCACGTACTTCGAGACAAACAAGCCAATTAATAATGGACAATCCATATTAAACTCTACAAGTAGTTCTATTATGCTTAGATTTAATTCCTTTTGGTTCCCAAGTGTAATTTTAATGATTTAATGCTACTACAAAATGAAAAGCTGGGGGCTATAAATACACATATCATATAATCCACGTACATTGGGTTTACTTAAAATAATATTTAATTTAGGTAGAATAATTTAGTTAGATATTATTAACCCAATATTTTTCATAAACTTTATTATTTCAATCATACATAAATATCGAAATAAATAGTAAATATTCATTTTCTTAAATTTATTTTAAATTTCACATTTAGTTAACTCACTATGTATCACAATGCCACATAAGGCTCAATTTCTTGACTTAATAAATTATTACTTCAACTTACTTTTATTATATAGTATTATATAACATTTATTCACCTTTTAATGTCACACCTTATGTTAAAATTAATGAATGAGGAAACTTTATTATACATGGCCACACAATACATGTTATTGCACATAGAAAATAATTAAAAACAATAAAAATTAGTCTATCAGATTATTTAATTATTTAATCATTAATTTAATATAATCATACTAATCAATTCCATCGTTAAATCATTTCTTCATTAATTTAATTAAACCATTACTTAGTCCATCGTCATAGCCACACAAGGCATTCACATAAGCTTAAATTAAGCTTTTCATTAAAATATCCATATCTCTCAATTATCATATACTCAATTTAATTTAATTGAATTATCACTACTCATTTCACAACAATATATAAATTTTCAAATAAATATTCAACTTTTATTAATTTAATTATTAATATTATTTATAAAATTCATGGGTATTACATCCTCCCCCCTATAAAAATTCCTTTCTCGTAATTGGTACAAGGTTACACAAACAAATGGGGACAATCCATTCTTATCTTATCCTCTAATTCCCATGTAACCTCCTCAGTGTCGTGGTTTCGCCAAACTACTATTATAGAAGATATAACTTTATATCTTAAAGTTTGTTCTTCCCTATCTATTATCTGGACATGAACTTCTTCATACGTCAGATTTTTTTCTACTTGAATGTGCTCATAGGATATTGCATGCTTATAGTCGGGCTTGTATGGACGTAATATGAAAATGTGAAAACATTGTGGATGTGTTCAAATTCAGGCAGTAAAGCTACCTTGTACGCCACCTCGTCTACTTGCTTCAAAATTTTGAACGGTCCTATGACCCTCAGACTTAATTTCCCTTTCTTGCCGAATCGTATCTTCTCTTTCCAAGGGAGACACTTTCAAAAATACGAAACTACCAACTTTAAAGTCTCAGTCTTGACGATGAAAAACTGCGTATTTCTTCTGGCGATCTTAAGCTGCTACCAATCTGGCTCTTATTGTTGGCCATTTGTTGAACTAATTCTGGTCCCAAAATTCGTCTTTCTCCAACTTTGTCCCAACACAATGGTGTTCTGCACTTTCTCCCGTAAAGAGCTTCGTACGATGGCATACCAATATTTACATGATAACTATTTTTGTAAGCAAATTCTACTAAGGGTAAATGATCGTCCCAATTCCCTTTGAAGTCCATCACTAAATCTCTAAGCATAACTTCTAGCGTTTGTATCGTTCTCTCAGTCTGTCCCTCAGTTTGGGGATGATAAGCAGTTTTCAATCTCAACTGTGTTCCCATCCTCTCTTATAAGCTCTTCTAGAAATTTGACGTGAAGCACGGATCTCAGTCGGAGAAAATTGACGTCAGCACTCCATGTCATGATACGATTTCCTTTACGTACAAATTTGCTAACTGATTAAGGTTGAAGCGGATCTTGATTGGTAAAAAATGAGATGTCTTCGTTAGTCGATCCACGATAACCCAAATGGCATCATATCCTTTTTGCGTGCTCAGGAGTCTCACCACAAAGTTCATTGTAATGTGCTCCCATTTCCACAAGTTGAAGTAAACTGCACGGTCTCTGGTGCTTTTTTTTAAATCGTTGATACACATAAGGCATCTACTGACGTACTCTACAACCTCTCGTTTCATATTGGGCCACCAATAGTTTTTTCGAAAATCTCGATACATTTTCATACTTCCTAGATGAATTGAATATGTCGTTGATGAGTGGGCTTATACATATGATTTGGACATCGTTAAGGATTAATTCTTTGTTAATTTTAAGTATTTTTAGTGTCATTTTACTTATTTGTGTGCTTGTATTGTAGGAAACGACTTCGGAAGGTCAAAACATGAAAATTGGAGCTTAGTGGCATTTTTTGTAATTTTTGAAAAAGTACCCCCGCCGGGGCGGGGGTTTCCTAGTGTAAAAAGCCTACCAGGGCGGGGGTTTCCTAGTGTAAAAATCCCACCGGGGCGGGGGTGTTGATAAGTTGGTTTTATACCTACTTATTCGGTATCTGTTACTTGAATTGGTTGCTTATTCTCATGTTTCTTAGTTACTTTTCATGCATTTTGTGTTTATTTTGTAGATCTTATGCTTGGGAACGATGTGAGGGACTATTGGTATGAAAACGCAAGGAAAAGCAGTCCGAATATCGTTTGGGCTTTCATGTTAATTTCACGTTCTTGGCTTGGAACTTGGACTATGCTGTAGAGCTTCTTCTAAGCTTTTTGGAACATCTTAAATCAATCTAATCGGAGTTCGGATGCAAGAGTTATGACCTTTGTACCAACGAACATTGAACATCACTGTTTTGGATGACCATTTGCATAGCTGTCACTTACAATCTAATTTCAGCCTTCACCCGTGCATTATTTCTCAATACTCAAAGAATAAACCTTGTAGAGCTTGTCGGTATCTTTGATTTGATAGGTGGCAGGCCTCGTAACTCTTCCCGGATCAAAAGTTATGGCCATTTTACCAGAGGACACTTAAGCAGAAAATGGACCGCGCGGGCGCGCGAATTTGTAGTGCATTTCCCGCGCGGCCATGAGCGACCCTGGAGCCAAAAAACGTGATTTTTTGGTTGAGCGCGGCCGTACCCAACTTCAGGCCAATTCCTGCGTGGCCGCGCGAATTCGGGTGTTGACCAAAGCTGACTTTTCATTAAACAGTGCAATTGAAGCGTAATTTGGAGAGGGGTTCAATTAGGGCTTATATATTAGATGTATTTTCATTATGTAAGAGATTCCACCCCTTGGGGGCTCAAACTACTTCTATTTTCTTTCTTCAAGTTGGAATAATTAGATTAGAGTAGTGATTTCTAGTGTTGAATAGATTGAAGACTTGAAGCGATTGGAAAGCATCGGAGATTCAACCTTGGATCAAGAGAACAGATTTGCAGTACTATTCTCTATTCTTACTCTCTCTTTGATTCCTAAATGTATCTTATGATATTTATTCAATATGTGGATGATAGCTTTAATTCAGTTATGATTTAAACACTATTTTGAGATTACAATGGAGTCTATGGATTAGTTTAATCTGATATATATCATTGTTAATGTGACGTCCCCAAATTCGGGTCTCTTCCAACCCGACAGATGGTGCTACATTGTACTACCATTAATTCATTCATTCAATTAAATAGTCTCAGAAGGACTAATATAATTTCTATATATCCAAAATAATATTACACTTTCCAGGTTCTTTGTAACCCATTCGTTTGTTCTTGTCATAATATTCAATATATTATAGACATTCAACTATTCTATTGCATAAGCAATCTAAGGGTTCGTCTTCGCCTTGCCCTTGTCCTTTACTCAGCCTTCGGTCCACTCAATCTTAGCTGTGTTCATATGGTTCAAGCAAGAGTGAGCATGACTAGCTCAGCAAGTATTACGATTCTAATAAACAATATGCTTGAAACATAGAACTTATATATCTTCAGTAACTGAACAATAGTTACGAAGTACTATCGATAATTCAAAATAGCACTTTTTTTCATTCAAAACATTTTCCAACAACAAAATTCAGTAGAATATCAACTAAGGCTCAAAACTATGAGCAGTTCATAATTTTTCTGAAAAGGACAACCCGACACTAAGTCCGTAAGTTCGGCATAGCTTACAGGCACTTTAGGGTGATCAACCCATAGTACTTTATGTTGATCAACACTACATTCATTAAACGTGTATACGTTTAAGTTGTGGCAACCTCACGTGCCTGTCGTTAAACGACAAAAACATTTTAGCATACTTGGTCTTCGATTGAAAACCACACCAATATAACTCGATAAACGTTAATCATGCTTAACAGAATCATAATAGAAGTCTAGCTGAAAGAATTTGCTTAGACTTCATCGATAAAAACTTCATGCGATAGAATACATGAATTACATAGCTTGTCCAGACTAAACTGGAACAAGGGTTAGAATACTTGCCTTCAGCGTCTGCTTACTGATTATAACACGTACACTTTAAGTCTCTAAGTCTCTATAGTAATGACAATATCACATAACACATTAGGTCATGAATGAACATACATAGACCCTAATATATCTTACCCTTCTTCTCAACGTAAATCCTGACTTAGATATACTATTATGGGTTTTCATCTTTCATTACGTCATTCACATTTCGTTCATCTTCGATTGATTATTAACTCTTAATCATCATACGTAAGTGTCTAACAATATCCTAACAATGTCATGTTTATACCTTTGTTCATTACTATAAAGTTCCCTTTCATTATGTACTTGTAATTATTCTTTATTATCCATTGCCTAGGGTTGGCGCTGCGACGCCACCCATTACTCTTCATCTCGCGTTGCGGCGCGAGTTAGAATTACCTGGCATCTGGACATGGCGCTGCAGAGCCACACTTAACTCATCATCTCGCGCTACGGTGCGAGTTAGCAGTGTGCTCAGACACTATATCGGCGCTGTGGCGCCACTCATTTAGCCTTGGGTTGGCGCCAACTCTGTGCCACAGATAGTTTACAATTTTTGAAAATTTTACGAAACTCCCAAACTCATAAGTTCTTCGTTATAAGTCCGAATTGGCTCGTTCAAAAGCCTACGGTTCACAAATTATATACTCTATGCGTTCATGCAAGAATTTTATCTATTTGACTTCGTTTGCTAAATTTCACCTATTAGTTCATTTTTAACGAAAACGATAAACGTCCGTGAACGTTCAACGCTCGTTTCTTTGTTTTAAGTCAGAATTCCGTCATTTTTGAGTCTGCAACTCTATAATGCCAAATATGACTCCATAGAAAACCAACATTTCTGACTTCAAACACAAAATACGACTTCCATTCCGAATATTTCATGAATTCGACGATTATCGCCCAATCGTGTGAATTCCGGCAAAACTACATTTTTAATGATTCTAAATGGATTTTAACCAACATATGATCATTACAAGTTACATATTACACCAACTTATAATCAAAGTAGGTTTTGACTTATTCTCATAAGTCAATGACTTATTTAACTTATGAACTACAATTCCTCATGCTTATGACTTATATGAACTTAAGTCCATCAATCAATGTTCTCATGTAATAACCCGAGATTTCCTATATAAAATAATTAAGAAATTTTGCGTATAATTTTTTTTATTTATTTATTTAATGACGAGAATAAGTGTCTAGTAATGTGAACGATAAATATGAATATATTTATTTCTTGAAAAATTAGAAATAATTTTGGAGTAATTAATTACCACAAATTATATTGTTATGGTAATTAATTCCTATAAGCCGAAATGTTTTTATTAATTATTTCCATAAAAGTATGATTGAAAATAATATATGAAGTGGCAATTAGAATTTATATAATAAATATTTTATTATATGAATTGTTCAGAATATTTAAATCAAGTATTTTAACTTGATTATTGATGCTGTGTAAGAAAGAGAAGTCAGATATAAGATCCAAACCCTGAATTGGGATTGTGATCAAGAGATGAGAATAATAATATTATATTATTGTTATAATGATTTTACAGTACAATAATTATGTACTGTGTATGTGCGGACAGATAATATTGAGCAATGACAGTCAATTAGGTCATAGCATATTACCGTGCTGTGAAACCCTAATTATTAAACTCAGTTACGAGATATGACTGAGTAGTGACTGTGTATATGAAGGTTACTGTGTATAAGATGTCGGTAATTAGAAGAAAACCCTAATTACTGCTGTATGTCGATAATTAGGACAAACCCTAATTGTTACAACCCTAATCGGTTGAAGTTAGAGACCGTAACGACTGTGTTAGAACATACACATATAATTAGAGAACCCAAATGGTCAATTAGAAACCTTAATTGATAGCGTTAAGAAACCCTAATTAGAAAACCCTAATTTTAAATTACCGGGTTTAATTATAATGTTAATGTATAAATGTTTTAATTTACCAAAGGATGAAAAGTAATTGGTAAATGATAAAATTACCATCTAGTGATTAAATATTACATTTAATTGCTATGTACAAAAATGCCCATGGAATTATATATAAAATTACCAAAATATCCTTTTAGTGTATTATTAGTTATATTATTTATGGAATTTTAAAATCTAAAGTAATAAATCCTAATGGTTATGGGTAATGTCTATAATGCCCTTACTAGTGAAAGAGAGAAGTCCAAAATGCCCTTGTGCATTATTAAAGGAAGGAATCAATTATTGGAGGGGAAATTACTATTTTACCCTTTTGTTCCATTTGGTGAATTATTTGTAGAGAATCCTATGTAATCTTGCAAGTTGGCTATTAGTGATTGTGGGAGACACTAAATCTCAACAAATTGGTATTCTATGGACCATCATATCAATCTATAATTATTATACACATTATATAAATGAATTAAAGAGAGGAAATGCATTATTTTAATTAATTGTGCATTATTGTGCTACCAATCCCCAAAAATTCGGCCAACCAACCCTGCCCAACTGATGTAACATTTATAGAACACATTTCTCAACTATTACAAACACATGACATCAATTCATGGTGTATTTAAGGAGACTTATACACTAAAATTTGCATAACTCTCATCCTTGAGCTTATCTCTCTAAAACCTACGAATTCCTAAGGCATATCAGTCCCTAAACAAAGACCATCCATCACAAACAACAAATCAGAAGCATCAAGAAGTCAGAAATCATAAATCAAGCTTGAAAAGGTAGGAAACCTTAAATTCTAGAAATCCTTCGATTCGATGTTAATTGATGCAATTGATTGTTTAAAGTTGTGTAATAAGTAGTCTATTAATGTTCTGGGTTGTAAAAACACAGACCCATAACATCAAAGTGCTCAAAATCAAAGATTTAAGCAAGTTGGAAAAAAAACCGAATCTGTGGTCTGACAGTCAAATGTCAGGGGCCATAGATCCTTTCTCGATCATGATTTTTGATGTTTAAAACTTTTAACATGTAGCCTGATATGTGTTCTTTAATATTCAAAAAGAATCAAGTCGAGATCTATTGTATATTATGAGATATAATCGGTCAAACATGGTTGACCGAAACTGTCAAACTAGCGAAACCAGATTTTTCATGAACAAGTTCCGTGTTGTACTTTGACCCGGGATTTATGGTTAAATCTGAGGTTATCATGTTGATGTTAAGGTTTAAAGTTGTAGTCCTACATGTTTTCTACACACTGGAAGTGATAGATTACAAAACAGGTTACACGATCATCAAGATATAGAGGTCCAAAGTAGGCACCTCAAACTGTTCTTTACGAAGAACATCTCTGACAGCTATTTTGAGGCACGATTTCTCCCAGATCGTATGTTGTTTAAACGTTATGATTGTTGGTAATTGTATTCTGGTAATTCCTCTACAAGACCCAATTTATAGATTGTCCAAAATCATTAATACCATATAGTTATTAATGGTCAAAGTAGCCACCCTTGAACTGTCTCTGACAGTGTTCTTGAGATGAAGAACACCTATAGCGACGGTTCTGTCGCTATAGGGCCCTTTAGCGACGGACTCTATTTATTTTATTTTCTGTAATTTCTGAAAATGATTTAAAAATTAGAAAAATTAGATTTTAATTATTAAAAATACCAAATAAATTCTGAAAAATTATTTTAAAGTTCGAAAAATAGTTTTTAATTATTTTGAGTATATTTCAAAAATATTTAGTATTTTTGGAATATAAAAGGTATTTATTTATTTAATTATAATATTAAATAAATTATTTAAAAATAGTTTTAATTCATGAAAAATCATGAAAAATTATATTATGGTATAAGAAAATATTTTGAGTTATTTTCCATGACTTTTAATATTTTGTGATGAATTTCATTAATTAATTAATATTAATGATATTAAAGTTATTTAATGATTATATTAAATAATTTAGTTTAAAAATGATTTTAATATTATAAAAATCATTTTAAGTGAAAATAAGTTATTTAAAAATATTTTAAGTTATAAAATATAACTTTTAGTATTTAAAGGATAATTTCATTAATAATTGAAATATTAACGATATTAAGATAATATTAATGATATTTAGTTTATTTAATAATTATTATTAAATAAATAGTTTAAAATGGTTTTTATTTATTTAAAAATCATTTAAAAGGGATATTAAGGATTTAAAAATATTTTAAGTTATAATTAATAACTTTTAATATTTGGATAAATAGTACATTAATATTTAAATATTAATGGTAATTATTTAAAAATGATTTTAATTGTTTTAAAAATCATTTAAGGGTAATATAAATGTTTTAAAAATAGTTTGAGTTATTATAAATAACTTTTATATTTTGGCAATGGCTTCATTAATAGTTTAATATTAATTAATTATTAATGATAATAGAATTGTTTAATGTTTAAATCATTTAATTATGATTTCGATGTTTGAAAGTTATAGCCGGTCAAACTAACTGACTTGAGAACCGGTCATGAAATTCAGGCTTTGATGAAGAGCACCCATAATAACAGTTATGTCACTATAGATCCTTTTAGAGACAGATTTGAATTATTTTAAAATTTTCAATTTCTGGAAAATTCTAAAAATGATTAAAAATAAAATGTCTGATATTTATAGATGTTAAAGTACAGAATAAGAGTCTTAGACTCAGTATTTACCCGATAATGCTGTCGGTACGCCGACAAATGTAGACCTTATAAAAGAAAGAAAAGTCTACTGTAAGAACATGGATGAGATATTTGAAAAATGTATAAAAATATTTCAAGTATAGAATATGAACTAAAAGTATGATCACTGTGATTATGTGATGACATGATTAGACTATGTGCTGACTGTAATAGACAGTACTATGTGTTATGATATATTGTTCTAATCGAAAGAATGATCTGATTATTGATAGGTTGTGATAAAGAGATAAAACCTAAGTTGAGATTTGTAATCAACAAATCAGGCAAGTATCTTACCTTTGCATTTTCTTTATGCAATGGACATGAGTAAGAAGTTTCAGAATTCTTTTCTATTCCTGTACAGATTATGTACGCTTTGATTATCAACATGTTAGCTCAGATATATATTCTGTTCATTGATTTCTAAATGGTTATACAAGTGTCCCCACTTGGACAATCATGACATTTATTCACATGTTGATACACCTTTGTCAATTACCCGTATATATATATATGTTGAATTACATATTATTGTTGAGCAAGATTAAAAACCTTCGGGTTTGGAACCAGGCATGTATGAACATCCCTATATGGGAAAATTTTTGCGCCTAAGGCGGACAGAGTGAGCGATGAATTTCGTTCAAGTTATGTAGTATTGATCAATACAGGGTACAACGGGGCTGATCACCCTCCGTGCCCATAAGACAGAGCGGTTTGCGGATGAATTTCTGCTAAACCTTTTCGAAAATGAAAAATAATGTTCATGGTGTGTTTCTTAAACCCTATTCATGGGTAGAGCCAGAACCAAATTTAAATAATTTGGAAGAGAGTTGTTATGTGAATTTTTTATCAGTACAGATTACCTCACAACTTTGAATTCATTGTTGAAGTGTAAAGAGAATAATTATATTCTTTCAGCTTATATATATAATTGCTATTACTTGCTGGGCAGTCAAATGCTCACCCTTGCTTAAACTAAATATTTTCAGTTACGTACGATCAACCTGAAGGCTCAGGCACGAACAAAGGAAAAGGAAAGCTGATCGAATAAGTGTGTATTATGAGTTAATGGTTATAGTTGTATTGATATCTTTTCAAGTATTGTAAGGAATGTATTTGAAGGTCACGTACCTGGGGAAGTAAACTCTGATGTATGTAAATTAAGTTCGAATGTATCATTATTTAGTATGATTCAGCTTAAAGAAATGGTATCGTGGAGAACCGAGTTCGGGTTTCAAGTACCTGGATTTGGGGTCGCCACATCTCATACTATATTCAATATACTAACATCATATGACAAACATATGATAAGTTCTTCATGATTCTATCAACTTATTAGAGTTCAAGTTGCTTATTAAATTTATTCGTCTTAAGTTCATTCATTAATAACTTATTACATGTTCTTAACAAATAATCCCCCTTCACTATCAATCCTATCATAGAAGAGAGAAATATAAAAGATATGAGTCTTACCCTTGAAGACTATGACTTCAATTCACTTTAGAAAATCTAGCAAAAGTTGAAGTGGCTTATAAGTGCTTAAGTGGCTTATTGTCTCTAACAATTAAGTTACTTATCTTTGAGAGGAAAGTGTTGGATGAAATAACAACCAACAAAATAAATGAGGCTTGGTATTTATAGGTAATCCAAAGCTAGGGTATTATGGACTTTAAGCAATCCACCTCCTTTAATCCACCTCCTCAAGTAACCTCCTTAACCTCCACCTCCTTACTATTCATTCCTTGCTCAACACAACACTTAGTCATCACACTAATTGTTTGCCCATCAAGTTTACCCATATCATACTTGGATTGCTCCATGGATCATGGCTTCTCATTGGGCTAGCTAATTAAATCTAGCTAATTCCTTATTGGGCATGTACTACCATAGTTTGGACTCATAACTTATCAAACACTTGGGCTTGATTGTCACATTCTATTGGACTCCTTCCATTAGGCTAATAATCCTACAAGTCCATTACCTCTTATTAACCAACTTAACATATATACATCATATATAATCCGAGTATGCTAGCTCGTATATTAATTCGTAATATACGTTATTTCATTATTCATACATATTAGTACAATACGTAGTATTATACTTACGTTCATTACCTCGTACAATGTATACACATCATACGATTACAACTTTCATCCTTTACGATTATTAAACCTGACATTCCCAAATTAAAGTCCGCATGCAAAATACTTAGGTTATTATTACATAATCCATATCACCTTGATATTATAACATTACGTATTTATCAGAAGTTCAAAAATAATTCCCGAGCAGAAATCTATGAATAATATTTTTCAAAAAATTTCTCGGAAGGCTTTTATTTTCGTCTTAGAAATTCAAATACTTTAATTCTCCCACGTAGTTAAAATACTACGACATTCCAAAGTTTGTAGGTTATAGAACGACATTCATCTTATCCACACGTAATAATAATAAATAATATTATTTTATTCATTATTAAAAGTATCTACAAAGGTTCAATTTTCTGTAGCATTACACTCTTTCTCCCTTATAAGGATTGTGTCCCAAGAATCTCGCTAAAAAAATTACACAAATAAATGAGGGTAATTCTTTTTCATCATTTCTTCTAACTCCGACGTTGCTTCTCCTACATCGTGGTTCTTCCATATCACCTTTACCGAAGGTATGACTTTATTTCGCAGAACTTGTTCTTTTCTATCAACAATTTGAAATTGCGTTTCCTCATACGTTAAGTCCTTCTCGACATGAATAGGCTCATATTCTATCACGTGATTATAATCTAGCTTATAAGGACGTAACACGGATACGTGAAATACATTATGTATTCGTTCTAGGTCTAGAGGTAAAGCTATCATATAATCTACCTCACCAACCCGTTTTAATACTTCAAAAGGTCCTATGAACCTTGGACTTAACTTTCCCTTCTTCCCAAAATGTATCTTTTCTTTCCAGGGAGATACTTTTAGGAATACGTACGACCTTACTTCAAACTCCCGATTCTCTCTATGCGAATCCGTAAAATTCTTCTGTCTGTCTTGAGCTGCTAGAAGACACATTTGTATCTTCTTGACAATGTCTGTTGTTTGTTGTACCAACTCTGGTCCCAACATTCAGCGTTCTCCAACCTCATCCCAATACAGTGGCGTTTTGCATTTCCTCCCATACAAAGATTCGTAAGGTGGCATACCTATGCTTGCATGATAACTATTGTTATACGTAAACTCCACTAATGGTTGATGATCATCCCAGCTACCCATGAAATCCATGACGCAAGATCTCAACATATCTTCTAACGTCTGAATTGTCCTCTCGCTCTATCCATCCGTTTATGGATGATACACCGTACTCAGCTTTAACTACGTTCTCAACTGCTCTTGTAGACTCCTCCAAAAGTTAGACGTGAATCGTGAATCACGATCTGACACAATCGATACAGGTACTCCATGTCTGGAGATTATTTCCTTAAGATAGAGTAGCTAACTGGTCTATGTTATACTTAACACTAATTGGTAAAAAGTGAGCCGACTTCGTTAATCGGTCTACTATTACCCAGATCGCATCGTACCCCTTCTGAGTAGTTGGAAGTCCTACCACAAAATCCATCGTGATATTCTCCCACTTCCACTCCGGGATTTCTAATGACTGTAGCAAGCCACTAGGTCGTTGATGTCCGACCTTAACTCTTTGACAAGTCAAGCACCTACTCACATATTCGGCGATCTCTCTCTTCATGTTCGGCCACCAGAAACTCTGTCGAAGATCTTAATACATCTTAGTGTTACCAGGATGAATCAAAAACCTTGAACTATGAGCCTGTAGAACCTGCTCCCTTAATTCCGTCTCATTCGGAACCCAAATTCTTCCTTCAAATCTTAATAACCCCTCGTTATCAAGACTGTACTTAGTCTCTTTTTTATTGGTTAATCGCTCCTTTGCTCGATCACACCCATCCGTTTTGAGCTGCACCTCCTTGATTCTTTCTACGATAATAGATTGCATCTCTGTCATAAAAAGTATCTACTCCGATTCACTTGGCAACTTCACTTCTATCTCCATTCTAGCCATCTCTGTTATTAACTCAGTTTGAGCCGTTAACATATACAACTTTTCCAAACCCTTTCTACTTAAGGCGTCGACAAATACATTGGCTTTTCTAGGGTGATACAGGATTCACAGTCGTAATCCTTTATCAACTTCAGCCATCTCCTCTGCCTCATATTCAACTCCTTCTGTGTGAAGATATATTTAAGACTTTTGTGGTCCGTGTATATCTCACATTTTTTTCCATAAAGATAATGTCTCCATATCTTTAGAGCAAAAACTATTGCGGCCAGTTCCAGATCATGAGTAGGGTAAACTTTCTCATAATCCTTCCAATGCCTAGATGCATGCGCAATGACCTTGCCATGCTGTATGAGCATGCAACCAAGTCCTCTATGCGAAGCATCGCTATAAACTACAAAATTTTCTGTGTCATCGGGCAATGACAAAACAGGTGCTTCACTCAATCTCTTCTTTAGTTCTTGAAAACTATCCTCGTACTTGTCAATCCAAGCTTATTTCACCGTCTTCTTTGTTAAGTTAGTCAACGGAGTAGCTATCTTCGAAAAATTCTGGATGAATCTTCGATAGTAACCCGCTAATTCTAGGAAACTCTGCACCTCAATCGGCATTTTCGGTTGTTCCCAATTCATCACGGCTTCCACCTTCGCTGGATCTACTGAAATTACCTCATGGTCAATGACACGACCTAAAAACTGTACCTTCTCCAATAAAAAATCACACTTAGTAAATTTCGCATACAACTTCGGCAATGAGGTTCATTGGCGACGGCAGTTTACGTCGCCCCTCCCGTCGCCCAGGAGGTCGTCGCCCCTGGCTCCCGTCGCTCGCCGTCGGGAAGGTGGTCATTACCGACGGGGTCATTGCCGACGGCTCGCCGTCATAAATGAGTCATTGCCGACGGCCATAACGACGGATGTGCTGTCGCCACTAATCATTATTGAGTTTTAATTTAACAGTCATTGCCGACGGGCTGCCGTCGCCAATGAGTGTCTAGTCCCGTCGCGAATGACCTTCGGGTCATTGCCGACGGCCCCCCCGTCACCAATGACCCCGTCACCAATGACCTGCTGGAAAAAAAATTAAAAATTACAAAATTCCTCTGTTCATTTACATATATATAATTGTACCTGTTAAAAATTAAAGAAAAACAAATAAAAACAATGCACGCATATCAATAACAATCATATCTTTCCCCATCAACAATCAATATAGTTAGATACAAAAGTCTAGTCTGTATAACTCAAAAGGTATATAAATACATACATAAAAGTCAAAATATAAACATAAACTAACTACAGCCCAAGATCAAGAATGTCAGTGCCAGCATCACCGCCATCTATCGTACGATCGTCGGTCCCATCGCCTGTCCCACCTCCGGTCCCACCCTCTATTGTCTCATCAGCTCGGCGGTCATCACCATCTCCTCCACGGGCATCGCCTGTGCCGTAGCCTCCACCCCCATGAGTCTCCTCAACAAGACCCTACAAAAGTAAAATATTAAAAACAAAGTCAAAAACTAAGCATATTTAAATTTTTTTAGTTTGTTTTCTACAAGTGTGGCAAACATGCTGATAACTCGGCATCCGTATATCGGAATTGAGTCTCGTAAGTTACAACACTGTCTAATGCCTATGCAGTGCTACATGTGTGTTTGCGTGTTATTCAGATGACCGAGGCGAGTTTTGGTCTCTTTTTCAGCTTTTTACCTAACTCTAGGCGAATTTTGCAATTTGGGCGATAACTCGATCTCCGTATGTCAGAATTGAGTTCCGTAAGTTTCAACACGTGTCTAATGCCTATGCGGTGCTACATGTATATTTGCGTATCGTTCGGACGACCGAGGTGGGTTTTGGTCTCTTTTTCGGCTTTTTGCCTAACTGTCGGTGAGTTTTGCAATTTGGACGATAACTCAACCTCCGTATGTCAGAATCGAGTCCCGTAAGTTGCAACACGTGTCTAATACCAATGCAGTGCTACATGTGTGTTTGCGTGTCGTTCGGTCGACCGAGGCGGGTTTTGGTCTCTTTTTTGGCTTTTTGCCTAACTATTGGCGAGTTATGCAATTTGGGCGATAACTCGATCTCCGTATGTCAGAATCGAGTCCTGTAAGTTGCAACACGTGTCTAATGCCTATGCGGTGCTACATGTGTGTTTGCATGTCGTTCGGACGACCGATGCGGGTTTTGGTCTCTTTTTTAGCTTTTTGCCTAACTATTGGCGAGTTATGCAATTTGGGAGATTACTCGATCTCCGTATGTCAGAATTGAGTCCTGTAAGTTACAACATGTGTCTAATGCCTATGCGGTGCTACATGTGTGTTTGCATGTCGTTCGAACGATCGAGGCTGGTTTTGGTCTCTTTTTCGGCTTTTTGCCTAACTGTTGGCGAGTTTTGCAATTTAGGCGATAACTCTATCTCCGTATGTCGGAATCGAGTCCCGTAAGTTGCAACACGTGTCTAATACCTATACGATGCTACATGTGTGTTTGTGTGTCGCTCGGACGACCGAGGCTGGTTTTGGTCTCTTTTTCGGCTTTTTGCCTAACTATTGGCGAGTTATGCAATTTGGGCGATAACTCGATCTCCGTATGTCAGAATCGAGTCCTGTAAGTTACAACACGTGTCTAATGCCTATGCGGTGTTACATGTGTGTTTGCATGTCTTTCGAACGACCGAGGCAGGTTTTGGTCTCTTTTTCGACTTTTTGCCTAACTGTTGGTGAGTTTTGCAATTTGGGCAATAACTCGATCTCCGTATATCGGAATCAAGTCCCGTAAGTTGCAATATGTGTCTAATGCCTATGCGGTGCTACTTGTGTGTTTGCGTGTCATTCGGATTACCGAGGCAGGTTTTGGTCTCTTTTTCGGCATTTTTGCCTAATTGTTAGTGAGTTTTGCAATTTGGGCAATAACTCGATCTCCGTATATCAGAATCGAGTCCCGTAAGTTGCAATATGTGTCTAATGCCTATGCGGTGCTACATGTGTGTTTACATGTCGTTCGGACTACCGAGGCGAGTTTGGGTCTCTTTTTTGGCTTTTTGCCTAACTATTGGCGAGTTATGCAAATTGGGCGATAACTCGATCTCCGTATAGTCAGAATCGAGTCCTATAAGTTGCAACACGTGTCTAATACCTATACGGTGCTACATGTGTGTTTGCGTGTTGCTCGGATGACCGAGGCGGGTTTTGGTCTCTTTTTCGGCTTTTTGCCTAACTGTTGGCGAGTTTTGTAATTTGGGCGATAACTCGATATCCGTATATCGGAATCGAGTTCCATAAGTTGCAACACGTGTCTAATGCCTATGCGGTGCTACATGTGTGTTTTCGTGTCATTCGGATGATCGAGGCCAGGTTTTGGTCTCTTTTTTTGGCTTTTTGCCTAACTGTTGGTGAGTTTTGCAATTTGGGCGATAACTCGATCTCCGTATGTCGGAATCGATTCCCGTAAGTTGCAACACGTGCCTAATGCCTATGTGGTGCTACATGTGTGTTTCCGTGCCTAAGTTTAGTAAGTTTAATGGAAGTTGGGGTTTTATCTTAAGTTTATCTAAGTAATACAATTACAAATTACATAAATTAAATATGGAAATACAGAATTTAATTGTTTTTACCTGTCGAATATGTGGTGGAAAGATGTTGGCCAAGACAACTGCACACACGCGGATGGCTTCCTCCCGTACTACACGACATATAAGTGGCGCCTGGGGGGGGATTCCCTAGCAAGCCACGTGCTAGTCCCCGCGAAGGCCTACATCGATCACCTATGTAGTGAAATACATCAATATTTATATAAACAAATATAATGACAATACAATATAAAATAAAAAATAATAAGAAGTATCCCAATAAAATATGTAATTATACCTAACAATCCGGCCTGATCATCAAACGTAGAATCGTCATGGCCCCCATGACCTACACGCCCACCACGATCGTGGTGTGGTGTGCGCGCCATATGTATCTATACCACCGAAACTAAAAAAATACTATATTGATACAACTAAAAGAATGCAACATACAATAAAAGAGGGATAACATAGAGGATAACATACAGATACAGATAAAAGAAGATAACATATACTGTCAAATTATATGTATGTATACATACGTAAATACTATATTTGTGAACAGTAACAAAGAGGATAACATATAGACACAATTAAAAGAATGCAACATAAATAGTAAGCTAAAAGGATACAACATAAATAGATGTAATAAAAGCTACACAGACTCTTCATAATTTACCCTAAAATACTAGTTACAGAAAATTATACGATTACTTTTGTTTGTAAAAATGATAGATGTAATAAAATTATACATTAAGTGTGATAGTAATGGTTTAAACGATACAGTGGGCAAATTTTATTTATTTGTACCTCAATTCTTTTTATATATATCAACTCCAATAGGTTTACTTATATGAAAGTTTCATAAATAGTAAACTCTGACTTTCTCACAATGCCTTCTGTTGAGTCCGATTGCAAACATAGGAATTTTTCCAATACTCCAAACACATTTCTTCTTACAAAAAGATTTACCACATAAATTACTACCTCAATTAATCATAGGCTGGAATAAGGATGGATCCACGACCGACAATCAAAGATTTGCTAGCTTTCTTTCTTTATAAACAGAGACAAATATATATATAGTTGGATCTAACTCATAGCAGGAGCAGGAGGATCCTAATTAGCTTCTTTATATGATTTTAGTGTAAATTTTTATAAATTAAGGTAACTTAGGTTCCAAACCTCCTTTAAGAGCCAAGACAAACATTACTTACCATTTCTATTTGGTTGAACCAATATCTTTTGATTGATGTTGCTCCGCGTACTTGTTATTTAGATATATTTTTCATAACATCTATTGATTTGTTCTTGATTACTATGATTAGATATTAATATCATTCATACCTAATTAGTCTAACAACATGTTGAGATTGGACTTCATATGATTAGATTGAATGTTAAGCTTCTTTATTATCAAAAAAACTCATATTTTAATAGCTCAAGTACACATAATGTCTCATATAGTTTTGAATTTTTGTATAAAAATTAAAATGGGTTTAGAATGTACAAGGCACAGTCTAAACTCAAACCAATTTCATCTCAACCTTATTCTTTATGAACTCAAGCTTAACCCAAGGCTTGAAAGCTACTAGTGATAACAAAAAACTTAACCCCCAAAGAATAAAAAATAGAAATAAACTTAACCCAAGGCTTGAAAGCTACTGCAATATATATATATATATATATATATATATATATATACACTGCAATATAATTTTCATGTAAACTTGAAAATATTTGAAATTGCAATAAGGTCTTGTACACTGCAAATACACTACAATATTCTGACTTCAAATTTTCATGTAAACTAGCAAACATTTGAAATAGTAATACATTACAATGCAATTGATATTTGGGGAAAATAGAGTGAAATTGTAGAGGAAGGGATTATTAAGTTATATTTGGGGGGAAATTGAAATTGGGAAGAATTACCTTGCTCAGTCGAGAGATGACGACGGGAAGAGAGGTGGCGACGGCAAGAGAGGACCAGTGGGAGACGGGAAAGAGCAGCCGACGACAGTGCGAGGAAGGAAAAGGAGAAAATGAACAGCAGAAATGAAAAAAAATCTCAGTTACCGAAAGTAAATAAAAACTCATTCTCGACGGCATTCAATACCGACGGCAAAGACCGTCGCCTATGCCCTTTTCCCACCGCGCCAAAAAAGTCCCACCAAATTTAGGCCCGGGAAGGGTCATTCTCGACGGGCCTCATTAGCGACGGCTATGCCGTCGGCAATGAGGTCATTGGCGACGGGGATACGGCCGTCGCTAATGAGGCCGTCGCCAATGACCTGTTTTCTTGTAGTGTTCTCCATTCTCAGTGTCTCCAACACTAATCTTAGGTGTCCAACATGATCTTCTGGCATCTTAGAATAGACTAGAATATCATCTATAAACACCACGACGACTTGTCCAAATATTGTTTGAACACTCTGTTCATCATATCCATGAATGCAGCTGGTACATTTGTCAATCCAAACGACATTACCAGAAATTCGTAATGACCATAACGAGTCCTGAATGATGTCTTTGGTACATACTCCTTCCTAACCTTCAACTGATGATACCCCGTTCTTCAATCTATTTTAGAAAAATACTTAGCCCCTTTCAACTAATCAAAGAGATCATCGATCATGGACAATGGGTACTTATTCTTTATCATTAACTTGTTCAACTCTCGATAGTTGATACACAGTCTTAATGATCCGTCCTTCTTCTTGACAAACAATACTGGTGCTCCCCACTGCGAAACACTCGGTTGAATGTACTTCCTGTCTAACAGTTCTTGCAACTGCACCTCAACTCCTTCGTCTCAACTCGTGCCATACGATACGGTGCCCTGGAAACTGGTGCCACTCCTGGCACAATGTCTATCACAAATTCTATCTCCCTATCCGACGGATGACCCGTCAATTCACTCGAAAATACATCGGCGAATTCTCTCACTACAGGTATTTGTTCCATGCTTGCTACCACTCTCTGGGTATCAACAACATGACACAGATAACCTACGCATCCCTTTCTCAGTAATTTCTTAGTTTGTGTCATGGTTAGACAACACGTCCCGGCGATCTATTACCGTAAAATACTACCCGAGGTTGTTCTAACATCCTCATGTTCACACATTTATTTTGACAATCTATAATTTCCCCATGGTTTACTAACCAATCCATTCCAAGAATTACATCAAATTCTCCTAACTTTATCAATAACAAATCTACCGATAATTTACAACCTCGTATATCTACACAACAACTCTTATGAACATCTTCAACAAGAATTATTTCTTCGTTTGCTACCTTAATATTTAAAGGTATAAGCAACTTTTCGGGAAGTAATCCTAATCATCTAGCAAAATCGTATGCTATAAACGAACAAGTAGCACCTGAATCAAACAAAACGTACGAATTGATATCGTTGATCGAAATAATACATGCGACGACATCCCCTGATGCGACTGCATCTTGGACTGTTATGTTAATGGTATGACCCATCGTCCTACCCGGCTGTGCTGGTCCACTAATAGTTAACTTACCATTATTAGTGCCCCGATTCCCGTCCGTCCCCTTCTTCGGGCAATTTTTTTCCATGTGGTCAGTTGATCCACACACAAAGAATCTATGGTTCTTCTTCGGGCTCGGATAATTAGGCGCAATATGCCCCTCCTATCCATAGTTGTAACAGATGGCCTTCCCCTTGAGACAGACTCCTAAGTGAGTCTTCCCATAGGTCTTGCAGGCCTCCATTCTTCTCTTCGGGTCTCCTTGCTTCACTCCAGTATTCACAGAGCTAAATACCTTCCTCTTCTAATCCTCACCACTACCAGTGGCTCCCTCGATCTTTACTCTCCCGTCTACTTTAACCTTGCTCTACTTGTCCTTGTGGTATTGACTTAAAGCTTCACTACCACCCTCGGCGATTATCGCCTTCTTTAAATGGTTCCAAAAGAAGTACTTTGGAACATCGATATACGGTTATAGAGCCAGGGTTTCAAGCCCTGCTCGAACCATCACGCCTTCCTCACCTCAGTATCAACTTGATGTGGAGCGAACCTTGCCAGTTCATTAAACTTGGTGACGTATTGGGGAACCGTCATGTCCCCTTGTTTCAACTCCAAAAACCACATCTCCATCCTCCCTTGCATGCTCGTGGGAAAGTAGTTCTCGAAGAATATATCCTTGAACCTCTCCCACATCAGATTCGCTATCCCGGCCCAAGCCTGATTGGCTTCCCACCAAAAGTTGGCCTCTCCCTTCATCATATAGGTTGCAA
Source organism: Panax japonicus (assembly GCA_020205505.1). NCBI lineage: Eukaryota > Viridiplantae > Streptophyta > Magnoliopsida > Apiales > Araliaceae > Panax > Panax japonicus. The sequence continues at coordinate 25,201,591 of CM035108.1, read as the reverse complement.
AGGCAACCTTTTGGGCTTCATCGACATTTGCTATTACAAATGCCTTCTCTATCTTCCTTAACCCACGTTTGGACTTCAATAGGGTCCGTATTTCCTTTGAACTTCGGCGGACCCACGCTCTTGAAATCCTTAAAGGTACTAGCTCGTGTTACTCCTGGATTTACGGGGATATTAGCCAATGTTCTATTAAAGGCAACTGTTATTAAATTAACAAACTCCTGTATCGAATTAACTGAACCTCCCTCCGGTTGATTTATGCTCGCACCTTGATTACGTTGCACTCTTCTTGGCGGCATTTTGCTGATACAATAAACACATTTCGTTATTATTCCTTTCTTTATTAGTTATCATTAATATTAACAATAACTCCAACATCCATAACTCATTGCTTTCCATAAAAAGGACTTATATTCATTCTTCGTAGTATAATACTATATTGGTTACATACACAGCCTAAGTTGCTTACATTACTTTCCTGCTATTGCTTTCCAAAAATTGGGATTTATAAAAGACTACCCTTTACTATACAAAAAGGGCTTTACGTCACTACTACTTATAAAATATTTACATACTACTGTAACTACTACTAGTCTACATCTGCCTCAAGGCATTCTCGAAATCTACCTTGGGAAGTTCGGCAATAATATCACGGCTAATAGTATGTCGTGTTTACCCCACCTCCATAGGATATCCAGCTACCTTTTGCTGGAAATCATTATGAGAACTCCTATAGATGTAGGACATCCTCCCTATCTTCTGCACCTTGGTCTTTAGCTCCTCCTTGAGCTCAAATACCTCGTGCTTTAAATTGTGGACTTTATCCTTAGCCAAAATCCTCTCATCATGTTCCTACTACCACATGGACTCGACATCAGTCTTGTCCTCTATAACCATTTGGAGCTCTGCTTTTAGTTCCTTGACTACCTGACAGTAATGGATATTTCTATCCAATACTGACATGAAAAGAGACATCATCGACCCCACAGGAGCTATCTCCGCTGCTATAGCCACTGGATTAAAGGACACTGTCTCTACCCTCTATCATCCCGTCGAATACTGACTTGTAGTCAGCATCATTTGAGTCTCCAGACTCAATAACCACAACTTCAGGCTCTGCCGCTATGGGGTTCGGTATAACCTCTACTTGGTTCACTAATTCTTCACTAATGGCTTGACCATCTACATACATTCCATTTACTCCTGACATCTACACAAAACAGTTAAGTTGATTAGTACACGTCAGTAGAATAATAAAAACACATAACATAATCATAATGCATTTTTATAAGGTTACTTTCTTCTTTTACTTCTTTGACCTCTCTTAAGGTTATGACTTAAGGTTTTTAATCCCCCCTTAAGTTTTATAACCTAATGCTTTGATACCAACCTATGACGCCCCCAAATTCCGGATCTCTTCCAACCTGACAGATGGTGCTACATGGTACTACCATTTATTCATTCATTCAATTGAATAGTCTTAAAAGGAGTAATATAATTTCTATATATCCTAAATAATATTACATTTCCCAGGTTCTTTGTAACCCATTCGTTTATTCTTGTCATAATATTCAATATATTATAGACATTCAACTATTCTATTACATAGGTAATCTAAGGGTTCATCTTCGCCTTGCCCTTGTCCTTGCCTGAGCCTTTGGTCCGCTCGATCTTAGCTGTGTTCATATGGTTCAAGCAAGAGTGAGCATGACTAGCTCAGCAAGTATTACAATTCTAATAAACAACATGCTTGAATCATAGGACTTATATATCTTTAGTAACAGAACAATAGTTATGAAGTACTATCGATAATTCAAAATAGCACTTCTTTTCATTCAAAACGTTTTCCAACAACAATATTCAGTAGAATATCAACTAAGGCTCAAAACTATGAGAAGTTCATAATTTCTTTTGAAAAGGACAACCCGACACTAAGTCCGTAAGTCTGGCATAGCTTACGAGCACTTCTGGGTGATCAGCCCATAGTACTCTATGTTGATCAACACTACATTCATTAAACGTGTATACGTTTAAGTTGTGGCAACCTCACGTGCCTGTCGTTAAACGACAAAAATATTTTAGCATACTTGGTCTTCGATTGAAAACCACACCAATATAACTCGGTAAACGTTAATCATGCTTAACAGAATTATAATATAAGTCTAGGCGAAAGAATTGGCTTAGAGCTCATCATTAAAAACTTCATGCGAAAGAATACATGAATTACACTGCTTGTCCAGACTGAACTAGAACAAGGGTTAAAATACTTGCTTTCAACGTCTGCTTACTGATTATAACAGGTACACTTTAAGTCTCTAAGTATCTACAGTAATGACAATATCACATAACATATTAGGTCATGAATGAACATACATAGACCCTAATATATCTTACCCTTCTTCTCAACGTAAATCCTGACTTAGATCTACTATTATGGGTTTTCGCCTTTCATTACGTCATTCACATTTCATTCATCTTCGATTGATTATTAACTCTTAATCATAATACGTAAGTGTCTAAAATGTTCGAATAATGTTATGTTTATACCTTAGTTCATTACTATAAAGTTCCCTTTCATTCTGTACTTGTAATTATTCTTTACTGTCCATTGCCTAGGGTTAGCGCTGCAACGCCACCCATTACTCTTCATCTCGCGCTGCGACGCGAGTTAGCAGTATCTGGCATCTGGACATGGCGATGCGGCGCCACACTTAACTTATCATCTCACGATGCGATGCGATTTAGAAGTGTGCTCAGACACTGTATCGACACTACGGCGCCACTAATTTGGCCTTGGGTTGGTGCCGCGACGCCAACTCTGTGCCTCAGATAGTTTACAATTTTTGAAAATTTTACGAAACTCCCGGACTCATAAAATCTTTGTTATAAGTCCAAATTGGCTCATTCAAAAGCCTACGGATCACAAATTACATACTCTATGCATTCATGCAAGAATTTTATCTATTTGACTTCGTTTGCTAAAATTTCACCTATTAGTTCATTTTTAACGAAAACGATAAACGTCCGTGAACGTTCAACGCTCGTTTCTTCGTTCTAAGTCAGAATTCTGTCATATTTGAGTCCGCAACTCTATAATGCCAAATATGACTTGTCTCCATCGAAAACCATATCATACTTGGATTGTTCCATGGATCACGGCTTCTCGTTGGGCTTGCTAATTAAATCTAGCTAATTCCTTATTGGGCTTGTACTACCATAGTTTGGACTCATAACTTATCAAACAAATGGGCTTGATTGTCACATTCTATTGGACTCCTTCCATTTGGCTAATAATCCTACAAGTCCATTACCTCTTATTAACCAACTTAACATATATACATCACGTATAATCCTCGTATGCTAGCTCGTATATTAATTCATAATATACGTTATTTCATTCTTCATACATATTAGTACAATACGTAGTATTATACTTACGTTCATTACCTTGTACAATGTATACACATCATACGAATACAACTTTCTTCCTTTACGATTATTAAACTTAACGTTCCCAAATTAAGTCCGTATTTGAAATATTACGTTTTCTATACTTAGGTTATTATTACATAATCCATATCACCTTGATATTATAACATTATGTATTTCTCGGAAGTTCAAAAATAATTCTTGAGCAGAAATCTATGAATAGTGTTTTTCAGAAAATTTCTCGGAAAGCTTTTATTTTCGTCTTAGAAATTCAAACACTTTAATTTTCCCACGTAGTTAAAATACTACGACATTCCAACTTTTCTAGGTTATAGAACGACATTCATCTTATCCACACGTAATAATAATAAATAATAATATTTTATTCATTATTAAAATTATCTACAAAGGTTCGATTTTTTGGGGCATTACAGTTAACCTTATTGATTGTTATGGGATTGTCGATTAAGATTCATGCTTGCTTGCTTAGTTGATTGGCCATCAATTACTGCGATAATTCATATGGACTTGAGAGATGGAATATGGATTAGGATCTGATCTTAATTGCTTTTGATTGTATATTCTATATTGTGATAGGATGTATGATGTGTGTTTAGGATAGACATATACCGAAGCACCATTCGTAGTCAATCGAGAACTTGGGCTTAAACCCTAATTATTTGTAAATCACATAGACATATAATGGTTTAGGTAATGTGGGTGTTCATGTGTATTCTATCAGCTATGGATTATATGTGATATGGGTATGGTACATTGAGAGATGGTTATACCTTACTTTCGTGTTCTTAACTAACAATTCAGTACAATTAGTTTGGCTTAACATGAAATGTATGGGTTTGAATGAGTCAATAGATGAATTTGTGATCTCAGGTCTTCATTATCTAGTCTCACTCTAGGAATAATTAGGTTTATTTAATTTTATAGTTTTCATCACTATATAATATCATTCATTTAAATAAGACTGAAATGGTTATGGGCTAGTGCTTGATGAAATTTATTAGTTAATTCTCCGTGGGAACGATACTTTACTTACTCTTTATTACTTGTTGACCGTGTATACTTGCACGCATATATTGATCGGTAAAACGACCAACAAGTTTTTGGCTCCGTTTCTGGGGAATTAGCTTAATAAATTTTTACCAACAATAATTTCAATCAAATTGGTCTTAATTTAAATATTTTTATTTTGTTTTAATTATCTTCTTATATATTTCCCTTTTCAGGTACCATGGGTGACTTTTCTTATCAATGGCCTTTTGCAAATAGGACTCCAGCAAGGGACATAAGCACTGAGGGACTCAATTTATTTTTTACATTGTCAGCACAAAATTGCAACACTTTCAGAGAGGTTGGATATTCTTGCAGCCCAACACACTCGAGAGATAGTAGTTATATATGAATACTGTGTTGGCGAGCATCCGAGTTATCAGTGCAACATCAACGTTGGACAAGTGCAATTTGGGGGTGATTACTTCAACAACGATGTTTATCTTGATTGTCAACAAGGTTGGGGGTATCACCTAGATTATGAATGGGGTTATAACTATCAAGATCAATATTGCATCTCAAGTTCAACATATCCATCAGATTTCTCATATCCACCTCCAGTGCAACAAGAAAAAAATTCAGAGTTGAAGGAATTCATGTCAAAAAGCATAGCAGACCATGAAGAGATGATGATGAGTTAGGAGTTATCAAGCCAAAATCTTAACAGACAGATGGAACAACTCATTAACTCCTCAATGAATGGTCCTCAACACATGGATTTCGAAACTGAAAAAGATAATTCAAGATTGGAGGATTTGTGGTTCAAGTTTGCAGCGTCAACTGAGGAGAATATGATTGAGCAAGAGAGGTCAATTTGGGATCTTCATAATCAGATGGATCAAATATTCGAAGCCTTGAACAATCGCCCTCCAAACAATTGGTACTATAAAATGGACGACGAAACTTATGGAGAGCCAGAAGTGTACATGCCACTTAATGAACTGAAAGGAGTGGACATTGAGGAGACAACTAGGGGTATAGAAAATGAAGAACATGAGCTGACTTGTATAATACCCCAAGTTCCTTCTCAGTTAGAGTTGAAAAATTCAGTGAACTTTGCACACCCATGTCCCCTTGTTAGGCACATCCAAAGCAAGAATTTCTGCAATAATAGAGAATCTAAAGAAAGAATTCAGTTATGAGGCCTCTTACAAACCATGGTGGGCTGAGGAAGAAATAATAGAAGAAGAAAAGTATATTGTATCTTTCATGTCTCAATGCAAAAATCTATTCACAGATACAGCAGGAGAAGCACCTGGCGATGCAATAGAAATGGAGACATCATGTACAAGAAATATGCTAGGTTATTTGAATTCACAGACATGCAAGATGGGGAACTTACCTACGCACATAGCAGTTCTAATGGATGGAGGGTTCCTAGCTTATCGTAGAGGAATTGGATAATGGTGTCAAGAAAAGAGTCTAGCTAACGGACTATAAACCGAGCGCTCGATGGGAGGCACCCCATCTAGTCTTTCTCCCTCCTTGTTTAACTCTTATTTAAATTTCCATATTTAGTAGATGTTAGATATTGGTAAGTCTTAATAATAGTTTTATTGTTTCTCCTCTCAGGTTCAATCCAATTGCTATAAGTATTCAGGATCAAATAGAAGTCAAACAAAAACTGAAGTTGCCAGAGTACAAGGTCGCGCGGCCGCGCCCAACTACAAGCCAAACACCGCGCGGCAGCGCCATAGCTCAATCACAGAAAAAAATTGCTAAATTTTTAGAATTTCTGATTCAAGCATTCGGACAGTTAGAAGCCCACACTCAGTTTCCAATTATAGAATATCTCAAACTTAGCCATCGCTTGATATACCATCGGATCATAAGGAGGCGAATGGAGATGACATTTCCACTTAGGGGTGTATGCTTTCACTTTTAATTACAATGAGGGCATTGTTTATTTTATGTTTGGGGGGTATTGGGTTGTAGTGAGTAGTTGTTGCATATAGTTTGTTGCATATAGTTTGATTACATGTTTAAGTTGCATAGTAGGGGTATTTTAGTATCTTTGTAATTAAATTCGACATGCATTTTTTTTTGTTTGTTTTTAATTTTCTTTTGTCTTGTTTACTTAGTATGTGTTTAGTTTCATAACATTGCATAATCCCAGTCTTCTAGTTAGTTGAATTCTAATTTGGCCAATGATGATATAAAATTTTGATAGATTTTTAAACTTGGTTGATATCTTGAGCTTAGTTATAATTTTATACATGATATAATTCATGCTTGCTGTTTAGATGTTCCCAAGTAGCACGACAATGTTCCTATTTGCTTGTTGGTTAAGATTATATGCTTATCTACTGAGAGGAAAATGTTGTTTTTAATGATAGAATTGTGTAGGAAGTGAGTAATGACTATGAAGACACTTAAACTCAAGTTTTGGGAACTCATGGGTATGCTTGCTTTATATAAAAAAGAGAAAAAGAAAACATGAAAAAAAAGAGAAAAAAATTGAATAATTTTCGTGGCTAGTCTTGTTTCGGGGCCTTTGTTACTTGAGTAAGTATGCCCGAGGGGATTGTCTCTACACCTAGCGCCCTAAGGTCTTAATGGTCTGGGAGTCGTTGGTTGAAAGCTCGCTAAGAGGTAGCACTATTAGCCTAATGGAATGAGACATTGCACTGTCATGGGAAATATAAAAAAAATTAATAAACACCGCGAGAAAGTGCAAAAATCTCCCCCCGTGAGTAAAAATAAAGCAGAATAAACCCATTGTTAAACCTTAATTTGTATTGATGTGTTAGAGTAGTTGATGTCTCACTAGTATATGCAGTTCTTGATTTAAACTTCAATTTTCTGTCTTAACCAATTTAGCATGTGGTATCTTCACCTTTGTCAAGCTTATCTGTGAACACATCACACACACACAACATCTTTATAGTAGGTTAGGATTATATGATTATATATCATTATGCCTTTAGCTTAGTTTGATGCTTTGTTCTTGGATCTTGATATTTCTCTGAGGCATATCTTATTGGAATTCTTAATATGGCTGGAAATTTAAGGATTCATTATCATAGTAGCGTAGCTTGTATAGCATGTAGATTGCATTATATTGTGTTGCTTGGGGACAAGCAACGGTTTAAGTTTGGGGGTATTTGATAAGTTGGTTTTATACCTGCATATTCGGTATTTGTTACTTGAATTAGTTGCTTATTCTCATGTTTCTTAGTTACTTTTAATGATTTTGTGTTTATTTTGTCGATCTTATGCTTGGGAACGATGTGAGGGACTATTGGTATGAAAACGCAAGGAAAAGCAATCCGGATATCGTTTGTGCTTTCATGTTCATTTCATGTTATTGGCTTGGAACTTGGACTATGTTGTAAAGCTTATTCTAAGCTTTCCGGAACATCTTAAATCATTCTAATCGGAGTTCGGATGCAAGAGTTATGACCTTTGTACCAACGAACATTGAACATCACTATTTTGGATGGCCATTTGTATATATGTCACTTACAATCTAATTAGAGACTTCATCCGTGCATTATTTCTCAATACTCAAAGAATAAAAGTTGTAGAGCTCGTCGATATCTTTGATTTGATAGGTGGCAGGCCCCGTAACTCTTCTCAGATCAAACGTTATGGCCATTTTACCAGAGGACACTGCAGCAGAAAATGGACCGCGCGGGTGTGCGGATTTGTAGTGCATTTCCCACTCGGCCGCGCGCGACCCCGGAACCAAAAAACATTATTTTTTGCTTGAGCGCAGCCGCGCCCAACTTCTGCCCAATTCCTGCGCGGCCGCGCGACTTCGAGTGTTGACCAAAGCTAACTTTTCATTAAACAGTGCAATTGAAGCGTAATTTGGAGAGGGGTTCAATTAGGGCTTATATATTAGACGTATTTTCATTATGTAAAAGATTGTACCCCTTGGGGGCTCAAACTACTGCTATTTTCTTTCTTCAGCTTGGAATAATTAGATTAGATTAGTGATTTCTAGAGTTGATTAGATTGAAGACTTGAAGCGATTGGAAAACATTGGAGATTCAACCTTGGATCAAGAGAACAGATTTGCACTACCATTCTCTATTCTTACTCTCTCTTTGATTCCTAATTGTATCTTGTAATGTTTATTCAATATATGGATGATAACTTTAATTTAGTTATGATTTAAACACTATTCTAAGATTACAATGGAGTCTATGGATTAGTTTAATCCGATATATTTCATTGTTAACCTTATTGATTGTTATGGGATTGTCGATTAAGATTCATGCTTGCTTGCTTAGTTAATTGGCCATCAATTACTGCGATAATTCATATGGAATTGAGAGATGAAATATGGATTAGGATCTGATCTTAATTGCTTTTGATTGTATATTCTATATTGTGATAGGATGTATGATGTGTGTTTAGGATAGACATATACCGAAGCACCATTCGTAGTGAATCGAGAACTTGGGCTTAAACCCTAATTATTTATAAATCACATAGACATATAATGGTTTAGGTAATGTGGGTGTTCATGTGTATTCTATCAGCTGTGGATTATATGTGATATGTGTATGGTACATTGAGAGATGGTTATACCTTACTTTCGTGTTCTTGACTAACAATTCAGTACAATTAGTTTGGTTTAGCATGAACTGTATGGGTTTGAATGAGTCAATAGATGAAATTATGATCTCAGGTCTTCATTATCTAGTCTCACTCTAGGAATAATTAGGTTTTTTTAATTTTATAGTTTTCATCACTATTTAATATTATTCGTTTAAATAAGACTGAAATTGTTATGGGCTAGTGCTTGGTGAACTTTATTAGTTAATTCTTGTTGGGAATGATACTTTACTTACTCTTTATTACTTGTTGACCGTGTATATTTGCACGAATATATTGATCGGTAAAACGACCAATAGGTGTAGGGAAGAAAAAGGATTTTTTCAGAATTTGAGTTCAAGAAGGATTGGTTTGAGTAGTTTGTTTTAAGGACTTTAAGGACTCTAAAAGACACATGAGGAGACATATAAAAGGAGAAGAATCATAAGGATTAATGGGAGGATTCTGTTAGTTCCCAGTAGGCACAAGAGATCTAGAAGGGGGGGGGGGTTGAATAGATCCTTTTACTTTCAAATACTTTTCTGGTTTATTTTGTATTGCTAATAATTTAGCATGTGATAAACATAAGAATCTTTTCAAGCACATCAGAATAAGGAAAAGATCCCCTTCATTGATATATTCATAATCATACATACATTGTTCGTAGAGTTAGTTCAGTGGTAAGCAGTTAAAACATATATAGCAGTTATAACAGTTAATGTACATAATAGTAAATGACATAAAGTAAAAGACACAAGGGGTTTTAAGTGGTTTAGAGACTCAAGCTCCTAATCCACTCTTCTGCTTTCAACTAGCAGGATTTCCACTAAGGAAGTACAGCACCCTGAATCGCTAAGATTTCTTCAAGGCCAGCAGCCTTGGGACTTCAGTTCACTAAGAACTCTTCAAGGCCAGTAGCCTTGGAACTTCTCTACTTCCCTAGGAACTCTTCAAGCCCAGCAGGCTTGGAACTTCATTTAGTCCCTCCAGACAAGGACCCCTCAGGCCCTGGCTTCTTGTTGTTGAGGTTGTTGTTGTTGTTGGTGTTGTTGGTGCTGAGCTGCTAAGATGTCATTAAGCTCTGAACATCTTTTGTACTTAGCAGCTTTGTATGATCCTCTTTGCTTTCAGCTTCGAGTCCGGACCACATCTTCTTTGGTGCAGCTTATCTTTTCTCTTTTCTGCTCATCTTCATCTAGTATCAGTTGTGCACCATCACCAGCTGGGTTTGCTAAGTCTCTGTGCTTTTAGTAGACTTTGTCTGGCACTTAGCAAACCCTGAACCCTTCTTGAATACTTTGTAGACATGGTTCTGCACTTGTCCACTTTCAGCTTTCGGTTCTTGGCGATTCGTAGAGTGGCTCTCTTGATCTTCCTTGTACTCAGCCACTTTCCTGAATGCTATCTTCTTGGCCTTCTCGGCTATCAGCTTGGCTGCCATCTTTAGTGGCATTCTCATCTTTGTTGAGTGAAGCTTTGATCTGTTTGAGTCCTTCTTCAAAGTTGCTTCACTTCCACCTTGGTAGTCTCACTGTCACTGAGACTTGTTCTATTGATCTTTGGTGGAACTCGTAGAGTCAACAATAACATTCACCAACTCAACGATTCTGCAACTTCACAATCATCAACAACTCTTAATCTTTGAAGCTCTGTTTATTTATACTACTTCCCAATCTTCCCGTTGGAAAGTAGTCGTTGAAGGTTATTCAAATTACTTTGCAGATCTCGAGTTATTTGGTGAAGACTGCAGATGTGACATGACATCTTTTTTTGACTTCTTGACACTACAGTCTACTATTTCACCTACCCTGTCAGATATGTCACTTTGATATCTTGGGCAGGTTTAAGACTTTATTTCAGAGGTTGTCCTTGCATCGATGCTCTCAATAAGCTTTTGTCCGAATATTACCCTTCAGATTGAACTGTTGCCAATGATTCAGTCTTCAGCTATTCAAACTCTACATTTATGATGCATGTCTTCATGGACCTGATCGTAGTGTCTTGTTGATAGGTAGAAGCAACACTACGATCTTGAGGAGTGTTCACTTGATCTTTAGTGTAGAACACCTCTTTGTTCTCTAGTGTAGTGCTTTAACACTTCTGTTTGCCTTGAATGTTCTCACACACTGATGGCTTGACTTCTTGCTCTGGCCCCTTCTGAATAATATGACACTTCAGATTTATGGCGTGTCCAACACGCTTTCTCCTTGTGATCTCCCGTTCACTTATCATCAATGGACTGACCCAATGCTTAATCACTTTAGCCTTGTTATTCAGAGGCTGACCAGTATCTTTGTGTATACTCCATCAGTTTCTTCATTGTTTGGTAAACACTACGATTCTAATTACTTTCAGGATCTTGTCATCTTTCTTCTTGACATCTACCACATATGTTGACTTTCTTTAGTCAGCTACTGAAGTCTTCTTATGATCATCTTGCGGAAGACTTTATCTTGAATAGCTTCTCAACTCAATCTGGATGCTGATTTAGTTGATGCTTAGATCTTCTATTAGCTTTCATGCCATTCGTTGAGTACTCTCTGGCTTCCTTCAAGTGAGATGTATCTTTGCATTACCAACCAAAGGCTTCATTCCTTAGGATATTCTGGGAGTGCTCAATTGTTGAGAATCGTGTTTGCTCTGTGATTCTAATGTGGGCTTGTGAGAACATTGTTAAGGTCTTAGCTCTGTATTCTATGATTCATCTTCCGCTGTGCAGACACTACGACTTTGAGATCAGATCTTGATACTACGATTTATCTTTATCTGATCTTGCTCGACTACGATCTTTGCCTTTGATACGATCAGTAGACTCTACGATTTTTAGTGTAGTCTAGGATTCTTGAATTGGCTTTAACATTAGTAGACTCTACGTCTCTGAGTGTAGTCTATGATTCTTGACTGGCTTTAGCAGATGCTCAGTCGGCTCGTAGGTAGGCTGTCTCTACGATTCTGAACATGACTTTGTCAGCAGACTACGGCCCTGAGGAAGTTCTCCTCGACAAACTATGATCCTTCCTCGTCTCTCCTGGAAGTCTACGAACTCTGAGATCTACTATCTAGCAGACTACGATTCTGCCTCGATAGCTCTCGAGTTTTCCTTGACTCTCCTAGCAAGCTACGATTTCTAGTGTAGTGCTCGATGATCAGACAAGCCTATCTATTTCATTATATGATCAACCTAACATGCTTGATATTACTATATTTATAGTCCTTGTGCATCATTTCTTTTTAAGGACTTTGCAAAGCTGTTTTGCTTAAGTAGGATCAACCTAACACATTTAATCAATTCATTCTAAGTCCTTGTACATATATTTCTATTATCTATCAAAAGACTTTACAACTTTTCTTAATGCAAGCATACTTGCATATTCATTCATATATATACATATCATAATCAAATCATATGTAAATAGGAATATCATTCACATGCATATTCCTGACAATCTCCCCCTATTTGATTATGACAAAAACTATTAAGTGCATATGCATGTTATGAATGAATCTTATATACTGTGAGTTGCTATATTTCTAAAATAGATAATCATGAATGTCATTTATAATAATACGAAATATAATACACTATGACAATTTACATCCTGGATCCAGAACATACCTAACTAGTTAGAGATGTACCTCTTTGGCTCCATGTATGTTTCCAGGATGTCTGTTGATCAACTATTCATCTGTTTGATTTCATTGCTCTTGCTCCTCCTGGGATGTGGAACTATTCAATTCTTCTTTTTCTGGTTCTGGCTCTGGCTCTGGCTCCGGCTCCGGCTCCCCGTTAGCCTTAGGCTCATCATCCTTTGGCTCCCCCTCCAATGATGAACTATCTTCTTGTTCTACTTTCTTCTTCTTTATCTTCCTTTCTTGTTTGTTCCTCCTTTCCTTGCCTTTTCTTGAATGCCTTTTACTCCGCCTCTTTCTATGCCTCTCATAACATATTTAATTCATTTACTCATAACTAGTTCATTTTCATGAAAAATACCAAATTAGTTTCAAAAATATTTCTTTTCTTGGATTTAACAGAATATAGTCCTATATTGAACATATATTTTTCTCAAAATTTTTAAAATTTATTTATTATTTTTCATATGGCAAAAACCGCCGAATATTTAGACATTTATCATAAACTGTACTTTTATCCAAAAATTTCAAAATTTATAAATTATACTTCTATCATATACATGTACTCCCAATAAAAATTTCATCAATTTTGGAGTTAACCATAATGAGTTATAAGGGTTTACTTTTAAAATAGTATTTTCTCATAAAATTCACAACTTATAATCTATACATCCAAAAATCGTCATTTTTGAACACAATCTAGAAAACTCATCAAATTATCATTTCAAATTTTTCTAAAATTTTTGAAGGTCAGAAAAATTACGAAACTAAAAAACATAACAACCCTTAAAATCTCTTACTATCTCTTACCTCAAAAGAGCAGTACTTCTAACTAGATATCAGATATGACGCTGAAAGAAACTTGCACTAATGAATACCAACTCACCAAGTATCTAAATACTCACAAAATACACTCAATAATCTAGAGAGAAAAAGAGAGAAAACTTATGAATTTTGGTGTGATTTTCAATTCTAATTTAGCACTCTATTTATAGGAAAATATTAGCACGCCGAAGCAGACTTGACCTGCTACCTGATGGCTTTTACCTGCTACTATTCCACCCACCAAAAATCAGTCATCCTCCCCAACAATCAAAAGTGGGGCCCACCCATTTCTAGAATTTTTCACAAAAATTATTTATAAACCTAATTTTCGAATCAGTCACATCTAAAAATTCATAACAAATCATTCGTTCATTTTTAATGGTTCAAAATTTATGAACATATACTCAACTTATATATGTATAACATATCCAAAAATCACAACGATCCAATAGTCAGATTAAAAATTATAAATCACACAATAAAGCTGTAAGAACACTGATTTGATCTTTTAATACCTCCAATCTGACAAAATACTGATAAAATATCTCAACATTAATTCCTTCATTTATAACCACATAAATAAATCCATCATTTATATCCACATCAAATAAATATTTCATTATCATATAAATCAATAATTAATCATTCACAAATAATATTACAGAATCACAATAATGACATCCAGGCAGTTTCCAAGAAAGTTGGGGCTTTCCGATAATGATTTCTTCTTAGTGGTGCGCAATTATAAGAAAAATTGAATATTTTTATTTCATAAAATTTGGGATTTTACACGAACAGTTTGGTTCGTTTATAACTATGTTTGATTAGCTCTTAACGCTTCTTAATTGGAGTCTCTCTGATTCAGTCAGAGGCAAAACATGTTTGGTAAAAAAAAATTGGGCAAAGGGTAAAAAATGCCTCTGATATTTACCCCGATATCCTACTTGCACCTTAATTATTTTTTTCCAAAAGTATCCTTAACGTTATATTTTTTGGGTCGTCCGTATCCATGCCGTTAACAGAAGACAAACGGGATTAAAATTTGATGATGTGACAGACTTAAATATAAAACATATTCTAAATAAAACAATATATATCATTTAATCAAAACAAAAAATACTAAAATAAAAAATAAAAAAAGAATAACATATTTACATCATTTAATCAAAATACTAAAATTCAAAATATAACCTATTTACATCAAATATTAATTAAAAAAATACTAAAAAAATCAAATTAAAAAAAATACTAAAATTCAAATTATTTTGTTACTTAATCAAAACAAAAACAATTCAAATTACATCATTAAAATACTAAAATTATAACATATTTACATCATTTACATCATAACATAACATATTATCATATTTACATATTTACACCATAACATATTTTACTAAAATATTTACATATTTACATCATTTAATCAAAATACTAAAATTCAAATACTAAATTACTAAAATTTTACTAAAATACTAAAATTTTACCATAGCTGTATAACATATCAAAATACTAAATATTAGTATTTTAGTATTAGCGTTATATATTTAGTATTATATTTTAATAATTTTACTAAAAATATTAACGTTAAAAATATTATATCAATTAAATGGCTACCACTTGATCCGTACGTACCTATTTATTTATAGTTAATTTATAAATGAATAAAAATTATGTGAAAAGCACTACACAAGGTGGACAGGAGATGAAACAGTGAATTTTAGTAGTTTTTGTGAAGAAAGTTGAAAGGCGTCCAGTTTGTATTAATTTACTTGTCATATATATATATATATATATATGTAATTTAGTATTATAATTTTAGTATTTTGATGATGTAATTTGAATTTTTGTTGTTTTGATTAATTAATAAAATAATTTGAATTTTAGTATTTTAGTATTTTTTTTAATTTGATTTTTTTAGTATTTTAGTATTTTTTAATTAGTATTTTAGCATTTTTCAAAATTATTATTTGATGTAAATATGTTATGTTTTGAATTTTAGTATTTTGATTAAATGATGTAAATATGTTATACAACTTATTTTATTTAATTAGTTATTTTGATTAGTTAACAAAATAATTTGAATTTTATTATTTTGATTAAATGATGTAAATATGTTATACTTTTTTTATTTTGAATTTTAGTATTTTTTTTATTAAATGATACATATTGTTTTATTTAGAATATGTTTTATATTTAAGTCTGTCACGTCATCACATTTTAACCAGTTTATCTTCTTTTAACGACAGGGGCACGGGCGACCCAAAAAATGTATCGTTAAAGGTACTTTTGGAGAAAAAAAAGTTTAGGGTGCAAATGAGATATCGGGATAAACATCAGGGGTATTTTTGACCCTCTGCCCAAAATTTTTTTGCCTCTTAATCGGTTAGACACAAAAATAAAGCTTAACCATTTAGAGGCATATCTGAATGAGATTATATTTTTTTTGGACAAAAATACCCTCTTCAATATTATTAACTTCCTTTTGTATCCATTTTAAGCCTCTTTCTCTCTCTTCATTAAGATCTATTGCCCATTTTAGCAGAATCAGTGACTTATATTGATAGATATGGGGATTGTGATGATGGGGATTTAGGGCTTTCTGAAGATCCCCCTAATGAACTCCTTTGCTGCATATGTCAATATAGAAAAACAAATATATATATATATATATATATATATATATATATATATATATATACATAAAATACAATTAGATTCCATCTGAAAAAATTCACGCGTGCTATTTGTGTTTATATGTATACACATACGTATATATAGAATTTGGGAAAAAGAACTATTACGACGGGGGTGGTGACAGATTAGTTATTAATTACCGTGGCGATCATGGTTCCTTTGTTTTACTGAAATTCCGATGGAAGGTGGAGATAAGGAGAGAGAAAATGGATTTCTAAAGCATGCCGCTGTGCAAAGTTTTACTTTTCCGGCAACACTCGAATCTTGTCGAGGGAGAGAAGTAGTGTGATTTTTGTTGCTGATGCTTTCTTTTTGGTTGCAGCCATTGCGTAATGGAAATGCTAGGGCTCAAAAGTATGTTTGATGAGTGTTTAATTATAGGTTTTTAATAAAGAAATTGGAATGCATTTCGAGTTGTTTATGAATAACTTTTGTATTTGGGAATTTTGTAGTTTATATATTTTTTTTCTTTTGTTCATAAGGTTAAAATAGTAAAATATTGTTATTCAGACATTTTGAATTTTTTTTATCAAATAACTTTTTTTTATTCAGATACAATTCTATTCAGATGTTCTATATTATTCAGACATCTAAACTGTTTAGGTCTTAAAACTCAGTTTTTTCAAACACCATCTTAATCTTTAACATTTGCATCAAAACAACTGCCCTCAAATTTATGGAAAATTTTATTGTACACAACTTTGGCCAAATGTTGTTTTGCCTATTCTGCCCATGCCATATATCCCAATTAGACGTACATCATTGGATTTAATGCTCAATAATGAAACATAAGCATAAGAATAGGGATGATTATGAGAGCAAATCCTCTGTCCTCAATTTTCCTGTTCCCTTGTGTCCCCCCACTTAAATTTTGACACATGTTCTTTTATTTAATTTTAGAATTAATTGGTGTTAAGTAATAGACTATGTGTCAAAATTTAAGTGGAGGGACACTACGGTGTAACACCCCCTTCCCGAAAAGGAATGGAGGTCACGTGCGAAGCACAACAAGCCTCAAAATAAATAAAAAGAGCACTAACAACTTCGAAATATTAATAGTGATATCCATCAATGAAGTACTAAATACAATTCTCCAACTAGAGTCAAAATAATCAAAACTAAAAAAAATTGAATCAACCTAGATGGTCAAGACAACATTGTCATCACACTAGTCCTTAATCACCCCTGCAAACCTGCCGAAAGAGAAACACAACATGAGCCAATTGCCCAGTATGGATATAGATATACAACTGATATATGAAAATAATTGAGACAAAATACTGAACAAAGCCTCAAGTGTAAATACGGACGAAAATATAATCTCCAAAGATCTGAATGGAATATATCTAAATAAACAAAATTGACGAAACCAATAGAAGAATAAAGAAATAACGAACTGAAGTAACTAACTCAATGAATTGAACTGAACAGAAACAAACAAAACCAATACAATGAAATAATAAGCTGAATCAAATGGTTGAGTTTTATTTCATGCCGAGTGAGCTTAGAAATATACATTACCACACATGCAAGTCAAAACAATGCCACACAGGCAAGTCAAATTAAATGATGCCACGCATGCAACCAAAATAATGCCACACATGCAAATCACACATTGGATCACAAATCCAAATGTATGCAAATCGGATATGTGTGTTTGGCACAACATCACAAATTCGCAGAACAGAAAATTAGGGTTAACACATACGCCTCCCACAACAAAACACAAAATGGCTCACTTCCTCCGGAGCCCAAAACGAAGACGTCGTGGACTAATCACACTACCACGGAAAGTGTCATGTCTCTCGTGCGAAGACGACATGTCTGTGGTACCCCCACAGGTGGTTATAGTTTAGGTATACCCTACGGTATATTCTAACAAAATACTATGTCACAACACATGCGACATAATACCAACAAAAAGGTTCTATATGTACATGTTGAACCAAATCAAATTATAGTCACAAGGTCTCAAAAAGAAGGTAGTAACTTGTACCGCTCTATAATTATCAAAAATAAATACTAAACATGATATCCTAATTCAAAGAGTACAAATACGAGTCATGTGTATCAACTCCAAAATAAAAATAATATATTTATTTCACAAGAAACAATTATGTAAAATCATAACAAAATTCGAAATAAGGAAACAAACGAACAAATCAAATTTAACAAGAGTATCGCTAAAAGAGTACGGAATCCGTACTTGATACTTCCAAACCATTTATAGCACACTCCACAAAATCTTACCCTCAAATGCAAACGATATCAAATACGAAACGTTATTCATCACCTAAACATATTCACCTCAAATTAAATATAATCCAATTCAATAATTCCAAAATAATTTATAATCTATTTAATATGCCTTTAATCATCGCCTTATATCAATTATTAATACTCAAAAATTTATATTTCAAATATAACTCTTTAAGTTCCTTTCGTCCGAACTAATTACACAAATTAATAATACTAAATGTAAGTACATTTATAAAAATATGAACACTTCTATTTGGTACGACTATAAAATATAATTACTTATAATATTAAGATTTAGTTCATTCCATATAATCTTACATATTTATTTGTATAACATCTCTTGCAAATTATGCAAATTTTCGTAAACTTTAATTACTACTATATATATATATATATATTTTATTTAAAGAAATCATTAATTTATTATTTTAGGATCTCCAAAATCAATCACAGACTACTCCCTCCGTTCAATCTGATTGGAATAAAGTGATAATAATAATAAGTACATCCGTATAAGTATTACATTAATAAATAAACTCTCCCATCTTTAAAGATCGCTCTTAGTTCTTGAATTAAAAAATTACTTGCTCATGATAAAAAAAATAACATACTAAATTTAATAATTTAATATGGAACAACGTGATTTATCCCCACTAGTGATCAAAATCTCTAGTCTTTCTTCACCCGAGCCCCCTTTGTAGCTATTCCCTTTATCTCCAAAGTAACCACCTCTTCTTATTCAGTTTGTATAATGAAGTAATATTAGGTTTAGCTATTTATTAATTAAGTTGCCCTAATAAACTTCTATTTGGGTTAAATTAATATTAAGGCCCAAATTTTAACCACATAATATTATGGGTCCTTTACACTAATATACAATATTTAAAAAGTAATTACAAAAATAAAACATACACAACATAATTACAAAAATAAAACATAAGCAATATAACGCGCCTAAAATCAAGTGTACCCAATTTCATATTTGAAATTAACTGTCCCTAAAATCATGCAACTTTGAAATCAGAATAACAGATCAACAACGAAAAAGACAAAAATACGAAGCCGAAGCCTCCTGTCGCGACTAAACTCGTAATCGCAGAAGACGAAGCCGGTTGTCGCGACGCATCTCTAAGATCAAAAATAGCATACAAAATCAACAATGCCTTCAAGATCAATAACCAAATACTGTAGTGATTATTGAATACAAGATCAACATCAACTTCGATCAAAAAATACTGAGGTATGTGAGTTTAAAATTTATAATCATATAGTTACCTATTGTTACTACGAATTACTATATTGGTTACCTTTCTTAAGTTTTTTTCACTTAAAATGGTCACACGGTAAGAATAATGAATGTTTTGATTGCAATATGAATGTTTTGATTGCAATTGCATGTAAAAATGCAATTGGTTACTGCTTAACATTACATTGGTTACTGTCTAACTATGTATATATTATTGTTTAATGCTGGATTGGTTAATGCATAATGGTACTAACTAATGTTGCATTGGTTATTGACTAATAATGATTTGGTTACTGTGTCCATTACATTGGTTACTGACTAATAATGAATTGGATATTGTGTACCATTGCTTTGGTTACGGACTAATAATGACTTTGTTACTATGTAACATTATAATGGTTACTGATTATTACTTGGTTACTGACTAATACTGACTTGGTTACTGCTTAACATTACATTGGTTGCTATCTGACTATGTCTATGTTATTATTTAATGATGGATTGGTTAATGCATAATGGTACTAACTAATGTTGCATTGGTTACTTACTAATAATGATTTGGTTACTGTGTACCATTACATTGATTATTGACTAATAATGAATTGGCCACTGTGTACCATTGCATTGGTTATTGACTAATAATGACTTTGTTACTGTGTAACATTATAATGGTTACTAATGAAGACTTGGTTACTGACTAATGCTGACTTAATTACTGCTTAACATTACATTGGTTACTGTCTGACTATGTCTATGTTACTGACTAATACTGATTTGGTTACTGTGTACCATTGCATTGTTTACTGACTAATAATGACTTTGTTACTGTGTAACATTATAATGGTTACTGATGAAGACTTGGTTACTGACTAATGATGACTTGGTTACTGTTTAACATTATATTGGTTACAGGCTAACATAGGTTATAGACTAATAATTAATTGGCTATTGTGTACCATTGCATTGGTTACTGACTAATAATGACTTTGTTACTGTGTAACATTATAATGGTTACTAATAAAGACTTGATTACTGATTTTGTTACTTACCATTACTTATTTTGTTGACAGACAATGGAGATAATTCCAGTTGTACTTTATTTCAACGGCACATGGGCTGATAGTAACCAATACACCAAATTTGAAGTTACTGGCATATTAGTTCCATCAACAATTTCGTTCAAAGAAATGCTAACCAAAATATGCAGTGCATTACGGCTAGACACAAACGCAACAACATTGTCAATCAAATTTCAGATTAGAAGAGACATTCCACCGATCAGTATATCAGATGAAGCAACCTTACAATTCTTTCTGGAAATGAGTAGAAAATCTAATGAATAAGGTAAATTCCCACTGATTGTGGATATTGAACACAGAATGGGACACACAATGATCTTTCATAACTTGACAAATGTAGAAGAATCTATAATTCACGATGTAATTCCAATCAGATCAACACAAGGGAATTCAACACTAGTTCCACTAGCAAGCCAATCATGCCAATTTGGAACGCAATATGCTGATCAGCTTGCAATGGAAATTATTGAACAACGAGACAGACAACATGACAAATCATACGCAGAAGAACGATATGATGATATAATATCGGATCCGAATGAACGTGAAGTAAAATTAGATCAAACCTACACAGACAAAAAAAAATCCTCTCACAAGCTATGAGGCTGCATTCAATCAGAAAAAATAGACAAGACAAAGTCCAACGAACATGTTATATAGACTTTGTGCTAGTGTGTGTATGCGATGAAAATTGCAAATGGAAGATGAGAGCATCAAGTTTCAGAAAAACCAGTATGTTCAAGGTTAGAGAATTCAATGATATCCACACTTGTTCGGTCAATATATTATTGGGAGACCACAAACAGACAAATAGTGAGTTGGTCAGTGAATGCATAATGCAGAAAATAACAAATTTGAAGAAAATATACACACCAACCGATATTGTGGAAGACATGATGTCAGAATATAATGTGTCTCTCTTACCAAAAAGCATGGAGATCGAAGGAGAAAGCGTTGGAAAAGGTGAGAGGAAATCTACACGACTACTCAGTCATCCCATCATGGTTACACATGCTGAAGAAAACAAATTCAGGTAACACCTTAAAAACATTTATTGGTTTTACAGCATTATATAGTAACCAAGATATCATTACACGATAGATTGTTTATCAATGTAAATTATTTACTGATTAATATTGTATTGGTTACCTTCATGCAACATGATGGTTACTGTATAATGCATTTGTTATCAAACATGTGGTTACCAAGCATTAGTCAGTAATATTATTTAGTAACCAAAATAGCATTAGTTAGTAACCAATTAAGCATTATACAGTAAATAATAAACTATTACACAGTAACCAATACACCTTTAGATAGTATGCATGTTTAGTTATTATTAGTATTAGACCATTTGTATGCGGTTATTATACATGTTTGGTTACCTTAATACGCATGTTTAGTTACTAAATGTAATATACAATTTGTATACCTTTAACTACATGAACGATTACCGATTACTAGTGATTTGGATACAATATACTACTTGTAATTCTAAGGCTTAAATATGAATTAGTACTCTAAACTATAGGTCATATTCCACTTCAGTGATCCACCTTTTAATTTTGTCAATTAGGTTATTAAACTATCAATTTTTTTCAATTACACAAATTGAACACGCCACGTCAGCAATTGCTGACGTGGCTAATTTAAGTGGGGTCTTAACAAGCTTACGTGGCAAAAAAAATAATTTTTTAATCATAAAATAAATAACTCTTATTTAATTGGGGGCAAAACGGTCAAAACATAAATTAACATTTCTAATATTCCATTTTCAAAACAGTCAACTCTCGAGATGGCTTTAGCCCACCGGAGCTCCAATCTCCTTAAACCCCTAACCACCGCCGTCTCGTTCACCCCATCTCTACACCGCCCGTTCTCATCCGACACGACATCCATCACCGTCGAAACGAGTGTCCCCTTCATCGATCACAACTGCGAACCCCCTTCCCGCTCCGTTGAAACCTCTCCAAAAGAACTCATGACCTTCTTCCACGATACGACGAAGATGCGCCGCATGGAGATCGCTGCCGGCTCGCTCTACAAATCCAAACTAATTCGAGTATTCTGCCACCTCTACGATGGCCAAGAAGCCGTCTCCATCGGCATGGAAGCCGCAATTACCAAAAGGACTGAATAATCACCGCTTATCGTGACCATTGTATCTTCCTAAGCCATCTTGGGTTTGTGAAGAAATTTGTAAAGCCATCTTGGGTTTGTGGTGGGATCAGACGTTTGACTACCTGTCCCAGATCCTTCTCGTACAGTTTGCCTATATGTTTTAAGACGTCATAGTTAGGAAGCTTGTCCTTTAAAGGGAGATTGGTGATATAATTAGGGAAAAAAGGAATTTCTTACCGCCAGCCATTATTGGTGACCACTGGTTCTTCGCGAGTAGCCGGAGCTTTGTCTCCGCCGATCTTTTAACGGCGACCGACATAGAATTGAGGTCGTCAAAGATTCTCCTGGCGAAATACTCCAGCGAAATACTCCTTCACAGTCAGCTGAAGATCCTCCGTCAAAGATCCTCCGGCGAAATACTCCTTCACAGTCAGCTGAAGATCCTCCGACGAAATACTCGATAAACCCGACAGTGAAGTTGAAGAACAACAGTGAGAAGATGAGAAAGAGAAAATGGAATTGAAAATGGAATATTAAAAATATTAATTTATGTTTTGACTATTTTACCCTTTGTTTAATAAGAGTTGTTTATTTAATAATTAAAAAATAATTTTCTTATGCCAAATAAGCTTCTTAAGGCCCCACATAATAAGTCACGTCAGCAATTGCTGACGTGGCGTGTTCAATTTATGTAATTGGAAAAAATTGATAGTTTAATAACTTAATTGACAAAATTAAAAGGTGAATCACCGAAGTGGAATATGACCTATAGTTTAGGGTACTAATTCATATTTAAGCCTAATTCTAATGATAGTGCTGATATTTTATATCAGGTTCCGTCACAGCCCTTTAGTTGGAAACTAATGGTCGTTTCAAGTATCTATTCTTTGCCATTGGAGAATACATTCAAGCATGGCACCATTGTTTTCCAATCATTGTAATCGATGGCACATTCATATAATCAACTTACGGGGTAACATTACTGATAGCAAGCACATAAGATGCAAACCGAAACATTATTTCGATTGCTTTTTCAGTTGTTGACAGCGAAAATGAATTGTCTTGGAAATGGTTTTTCATAAATTTGAGAATTGCTTGTGGAGTTAGGGAAGGTCAATGTATTATTTCAGACAGACATGAAGCCATTATACAAGGATTGAATTGTGTGTTTCCAGATATCATGCATTGTTCCTGCACATATCATATACTGAAAAATATAAAAAACGGATTCAAAAAGAAAGGAGAAGAAGTTAAACATGCTTACAATGGGGTTTGTAGAGCTTACACTGTTGAACAATTCAACAAACACATGGCTGAACTTGATGCCATTGATCCTCGAATAAGGACATATCTGGAGGAAGAGGTCAAGTTGGATAAGTGCACCAGGCTCTATGGGACTGTAAGCAGGTACTCAACAATGACTTCAAACATCGCCGAATCTATTAACAATGCAATCAAGTTTATCAGGGATCTTCCAATTGCGACAATGATTGAATGCCTACGTTGTCTGGTCCAAGATGGTATTTCACAAACAAACAAACAGCCATATCAACATTCACAACACTTTCCACAACAGCTGAGAGAAAGTTGCAATCTAATATCTTTAAATCAAAGATACTTAAGGTAATTAATACTCGATTTAAATTATTGCATCCTAATTTGCATTTGCAATCTACTGATTATTACTAACTTGGTTACTTATTAATGCTAACTTAGTTACTGTGCAACATTAAATTGGTTACTAACTATTGTTGAATTGGTTACTGTGTAACCATATAATGGTTGTTGGCTATTGCTGAGTTGGTTACTGTGTAACATTATACTGACTAACAGTAACTTGGTTACTGGATAAAATTATAATCTTTACTGGTTATAGACTAATGCTAACTTACTTAATGTGCAACATTATATTAATTACTGACTACTACTGAATTGCATACTGTGTACTTATATACTGGTTACTATATAATGCTTATTTGGTTACTGTGTAACATTATATTGGTTACTGATCAATACTGACTTAGTTACTATATTACATTATAATGTTACTGAGATTTATAATTGTTTCTTTTATATTGGTGGTTACTTATTGACTAATATTGTGTACTAGTTAATTGGTTAATGTATATTTGGGATGCAACTCTTAATCATATAATGGTTACTGACTATTGCTGACTTGGTTACTGTGTAACCATATAATGGTCGTTGGCTATTGCTGAGTTGGTTACAGTGCAACATTATACTGACTACAGAAACTTGGGTACTGAATAAAATTATAATCTTTATTGCATAATATTACTGACTAATACTGACTTGGTTACATACTATTATTGACTTACTTAATGTGCAACAATATATTGGTTACTAACTACTACTTAATTGCTTACTGTGTAATTATATAATGTTTACTGTGTAATGCTTATTTGGTTACTGTGTAATATTATACTGGTTACTGATCAATACTGACTTATTTACTATGTGACATTATAATGTTACTGAGATTTATAATTGTTTCTTTTATATTGGTGGTTACTTGTTGACTAATATTGTGTACTAGTTAATTGGTTACTGTATATTTGGCATGCAACTGTTAATCTGATTATATACATTGGGTGTTGTAGGTTGAGACATCAAACTTAGTGATTTTCACTGTTTACAATGTCTCTAAACAGTATATTGTGGACATCGAACAAAAGACATGCACATGCCGTAAATTTCAGTACCATGAGATGCCTTGCCCGCACGCTGCTGCTGTTATGAGCAAGAGAAATTTGAGCTGTTATGATTTTTGCTCAAGAAATTACACTAAAGCAACTTTGGTCAAGACATATTCAGCTTCCATCATGCCATTAGATGACAAAGAAAACTGGGATGTATCAAAAGAAGTAAAAAACATTTGTATAAACCACCCAACACAAGAAGCCTAGCAGTAAGACCAAAAAAAGGGTGGTACAAACACGGATCTGAAATAAAAATTCAAAACAAATGCAACAGGTGCCAAGAAAAAGGACACAACAGAAAAACATGCAGTAATCCCCCGATTTTAAGATTACTAAAAAGGGTCTGATATAATGCAGTTAAATTAAGAGTGTAAATACATGAATGTATTATTGTTTACTTTGAGTAACCATTAAACGATTGGTTTGTAAAATTTTTGATTGTGTATAGTAAACAAAATTATTATTCATTTATATATTAATTTCTGATATCAATGAAACATTAACAATAACAGTAATCAAATAAATACATAACGGTTTTTAATGGTAACCACATATTTACATAACAGTAACCATACCAGTTTTTAACCAAATAATTACATAACAGTAACCATAACAATGTTTAATGATACCCAAATAATTACATAACAGTAACGACCTAATTTCATAACAGTAACAATACCATTTTATAATGGTAACCACAACATAAACAACCTGTATATCAAGCAACATATAATTAAAAGGGTATTAAAGTTTATAAAACCCATGTATACTCACACATGTCCACTTAACATATGACATATGTCCTGATACAATATTGTAACTCTCTGGTTACTATCAAATCAGTATCTGGTTTCCTATTTATACATGATTGGTTACCAACTGTATATTTCAAAATTATAATTGGTTACCATCTTATACATGACAGTAACCATAACAGTAACTATACCAGTTTTTAATGTAAACCAAATAATTACATAACAGTAACCATAACAATGTTTAATGGTACCCAAATAATTACATAACAGTAACCATCACAATAACCACCTAATTTCATAACAGTAACTAAACCAGTTTATAATAGTAACCACAACATAAACAACCTGTATATTCAGCAACCTGTAATTAAAAGGGTATTTAAGTTTATAAAACCCATGTATACATAACACATGTACACTTAACATATGATATATGTCCTGATACAATCTTGTAACTCTTTGGTTACTATCAAATCATTATCTGGTTACCCCTTTATACATGATTGGTTACCAACTGTATATTTCAAAAAAATTCAACAAACACAACTTAAAAAGAAACAAAATACCAACCAACAAACAATATATCTTTCATTAATGCTAATATAATCAAATATGTAATCCCATCTACATAAGATCCAATGAACATCAAAAAATCATAAACCATACACAAATGTTGTGTATAACACCAAAAATTAAAAAAATACACAACAAAATTAATAAAGACAAAACAACAAAATCCGAACTAATCAAAATCTGGAACAAATCTTCCTAGAAATTCTCTATCAGTATTATAGCCCTCCAACTGCTTGTTCCTAGCTTGCATATACAGGTTTGTGCATAACTTTTTCCGATACTTCGCAATGGGGAAAGGAATAGGAATCTGATCAAACTTCTGATGAATGACATGCTCAGCAAAATAAATTATGAACATCCCACAATCACTGTAACAGCAAACAACATATAACAAAAATCAAAAATAAAATCAACCTATATGTATAATTAAAAAAAATGTACACAATTTAACCCTTACCCCTCTATTTGTTCAGGAACCGTCTCAGCAAATTCCAACTCAATTATATCGTCTTCGTCCTTGTTGCGATACGAGTCACTGCTGAAGTCAATGTCAGACCTATCCTT
This sequence comes from Panax japonicus, assembly GCA_020205505.1. Lineage (NCBI taxonomy): Eukaryota > Viridiplantae > Streptophyta > Magnoliopsida > Apiales > Araliaceae > Panax > Panax japonicus. Next base: position 25,174,083 of record CM035108.1, on the reverse strand, counting down.
CCAAAAACCAGACTTGCATAGTAGTATGGGAAGAATGAAGATGTATGGCTCACAAACATCAGATATTTTAGTTTGCATGGATTTCCTTTTTGGTTGTAGAGAATTGTAAACAGTTAGACACCTACGATGCACATTAAAAGACAACAACAACCAATGGTCCGGTGATGACATATGAATTGGGAACAACACATAGTCAACGTTCCTCCATGGTGTGTTGACATCCATAAACAGCCCATATATGTATTCAGCAACATCACCCTCCCCAGACAGAACAATTTTGTCACAATTTTTTTTGTATACTCCTCGAAAAGAGCAGTGATCTTGCTGTGAAACCAACAATCCGTGGTCGTTAGCCTTATAGGAACACTTTCGGAATGTCTTGCCATTTTACGGAAATAATACAAGGCAATATTGATGTGCTGAGCCAAAAAAAATTAATAGGATATTAACAGTTGTTGGAAAATGCAAGTATGTGATTAATGTAACTAAATAATGTAAACATAACTAAAAAATATAATTTTTTAAAAAATACTCACATCGTCGTCTAACCACTGCCCAAGCGTCTTTAATTTATAGAACCACATCTTCGATAATATTGCAATGGATCCAAATACAAAAGAAGGCATGATAATATCGTTCTTTCCAGGAAATTTGTCCGTCCTTCAATATAATAACATAATATTAGTATACACACTAACATTAACAATTACCGTATTAATATACACACTACTACAAATCAAACTTGAACGTTCTATAATTAACATACTAATCAGCCAACTTAATTTTAAACATTACCCTGCTAACCAACAAATATTAAAATCATAACCATAATCAAATAGTAACTAATATATAACTAATAGGTAACCAAAACATAAACTAATATTAACCAGAATATAAAGTAATAGTAACCATAACATTTATTTAATAGTAACCGCACCATTTATTTAATATTAACATTTATTAAATATTTAATATTATGCAGTAACCAAAACAGCATTAATCAGTAACCAATTAAGTATTATACAGTAACCAATGTAATGTTACACAGTAACCAATATAACATTCGACAGTAACCAATATAACATTCGACAGTAACCAATACATCATTAGACAGTAACCAAAACAGTATACCAAAATCAGTAAACTAATCAACAACTTAATTTTAAACATTAATTTGGTAACCAAACCATAATCACATAGTAACCGAAACATAACTACTAGGTAACCAAAACATAATCTAATAGTAACCAGAATATAAAATAATAGTAACTATAACATTTATTTAATATTAACCATATGTTACTACAATAATACAAACTTATTTGTTTCATAAAAAACTATAGCATTGTTAACAACAAAAAACAAACCTTTTTCTGTTGTTTATTCCAATTTTGAACCATTCTTCAAACAATGCCTCTTCAAATTTTGAGGGCATCTCCATGCATGATTTGGTGAATGCACTTAAACGTGCAAGTGTTTGACTAGCAGCACCCACTACAGTAGATGATGAACCAGCCAATCCGAATGCTGCTGTATATGGAGACCGTAAAATGACACTCTTTGCAGGTTCACATACAGGTGTACCACCGGCTTTGTGGACATTCTTCCCCAACTCATCACACTTAGCTATGTCCTGTGTGGTGAGAACCATAAAATCAAGAGCATACTTGCTTGCTGCCTCACCTTTCTTCCCCCTTTTCAGTTGACATAAAAAGGTAATATATACGATTAGTAACCTGAATAACATAAACTAGTAACCAACTGACTGTACAACAGCCAACAAACTAAAATGAACATGTTATATTAGTAATCTGAATAACATAAACTAGTAACCAAATCATAATATAATAGTAGCCAAATCACAATATAATGGTAACCAAAACACAATATCATAGTAACCACTTCACTATATAATGGTAACCAAAACATAAATAACATTTAAATAAATGATGGCCCATAATTATAGCACTAACCTTATCAGCATCATACACAACAATCTATTTCCCAGTACATTGGCTTAATATGTCAAAAGACGGCATGTCATTATTATTGTCAATCTGCGCAAAATAAAGAACCATTTAATAATTAAAACAAAAGACATATATCACATAACAAAACAAACAAATATGTCTAACCTTGACATCTTCTTCATCATCATTATTTTTTTTTTCATCGGGTTCTTCAACCATAACAGCACATTCAACTTCATTAGCAATCTCAATTATATTCACATCATTCTTCTCCACGAATATTGACACATCATCACCAACTTCATTACCCAATTCAATTTCATTCCCACCCTTCTTCTCAACTTCATCCAACACATCATCACCATCATTAATCTTATTCACTTTTGAACCATAATCAACATCCTCATCAACATGGACCTCCTCCACCATGACATCATCATCCTCATCAGCAACGTCATCAGCAGCTTCATCACCTTCACCGCCTTCATAACCTTCATCACCTTCATCACCTTCATCATCATCATCATCATCATCATCATCAACATCACCATCATTGTCAGAATCTTCATCATCAGAATCACCATCAAGCTTTTTGTCCCCCACGTCTTTGATAGCACGTTACTCATCTCTAATAATGGACCTAAGGTCCCTGCATAACTGGACATATAAAATCTGCATTTTATCTTTAATATCAGTTCACAACTTTCCAAATTCTTTCTTCAATTCAGAAACTTCTTTCTTCAATTCAGACATTTTCTTCTCCAGCGGCTTAGACCGTACATCAATTGCCTCTTTCACATAGATACATCAACACCAATGTTGTCGGCCTACACTTTTTTGTCTACTTTCTTGTCAACATCCTTCCCATTAAAAAAGTGAAAACCGCCCAAATCAAGCCGATCCTTCTCCTCGGTCGCGGAAATCAAACTGTTTATCCTCAGCTAAAAAATAATAAGTATACTTTAGTATATCATCTAACAAACAATGTACAATTACATTGAAATAAACAGTAAATAAAGAATCATAAAACATAATCAGTAACCAAATACATATATACATGTAACCAAATGTATAATAAGTAGTAACCAACTAAATGTATAAATGTAACCAAATTTGTATATTCGGGTAACCAACAACAATGTCATTAGTAACCTGAATGTAATATAATCAGTAACCGTATTTGAATATTCAAGTAACCAAAAATATTGTTATTATTAACATGCATATAAAATAATCAGTAACCAAACGTGTATATAAAGGTAACTAACTACTTTGTTGATAGTAAACTTCACATAATATTTTCATTTATCAAGTATATAACTAAAGGTAAAACAACAAACCTGTCCGAAACAAAAAACTAATTCATTCAACTTGTCATTAGAAAGCGGCTTCATTAACTCCTTCCATCTGAATAAACGGACATCCGACGGAAGCTCGTCATTGCATATACCCCGACTTTTGAATGTCGAAATAGTTTCAAACATAAAAACTTGGAATACATACGGAAGCCCATTCAACTTGTACAGTTTGGTGTAATGATCCATGTAAAAATTGTATGTTGAAACACCATTCTTTCCTTTCCTATAACACCCCTTCAAAGCATTAGACAAAGAGTACTTTGTCATCTCAAAATCAACTTTCCCCCAAGGAAAACTACTAACATCGCCGTAACACAAAAAATTAACCATTTCCCCATCAACGTAATTTTCAGAAAATGTGCATATAATGAAATTAAAGACCAAAAATATCATAGACATCTTAATAGCCTCGTCATCATCATCAAAAACTGCCTTCCTATATATCCTACCTATACTACTACGTGTCACAGCTTCGTCACCAAAAAACTTACCAATAAGCATATTCTCCATACCTTTATATGGAGTTATATCATCCTCACCTTTCCATCTCAACCCAGATATCATACAAAACTCAGGCAAAACCAAACCTGACCCTTTTCTCTCTGAACAAAAACCACATTTCACCGTCATCCCTTTGGTGAACCTCCCTCACAAGAACGTGGTGAATAATCTGGGAATACATTTGGTGCTCACTAAACTCAAGAAAATTCCCAAAACATGTTGCCTTAAATTTATCCAGCTGACTCTTATTCAATTTATTTTGCAATGATACTGGGGACTTCCTATGTCGCACCAATATATCACTTTTTCAGTGAATTTTCTATTCCATTCCTCGTAATAAAGATCCCATAACTGTAAGTAAACAAAATCAGATTTACAAAGTTAACCAACCAATCATATGATAGTAACCAAAACAACATAGACAAGTAACCAATATAGCTTTAGTCATTAAACAAAACATCGTTAATCAATAACCAATCCGGCATTAGACAGTAACCAAGACAACATTACACAATATAATAGTTAGACAGCAACCAATAAATCATTAGACGGTAACCAATACCGCATTATACAATAAACATCATGTTGCAAAAAGGTAACCAATGTAAACTGGTTATTTATTAATGTTGTCTTGGTTATCTTCATGCAACATGCTGGTTACTGTCTAATACATTGGTTACCAACCATGTGCTTACCAATCATTAGTCAGAAATATTATGCAGTAACCAAAACAACATTAGTTAGTAACCCATTCAGCATTATACAGTAACCAATACAATGTTGCACAGTAACTAATACAACTTTAGACAATATATTGGTTAGACAGTAAACAAAACATCATTAGACAGTAAACAAGACATCATAAGACAGTAACCAAGACATCATTAGACAGTAAACAAGACACACATAATACAGTAACCAAGACAACATTACACAATATAATAGTTAGACAGCAACCAATAAATTATTAGACAGTAACTAATACAACAATATACAGTAAACAGCATGTTGCAAGAAGGTAACTAATATAAATTGGTTACTTATTAATGCTGTCTTGGTTACCTTCATGCAACATGCTGGTTACTGTCTAATACATTGGTTACCAACCATGTGCTTACCAATCATTAGTTAGAAATATTATGCAGTAACCAAAACAGCATTAGTCAGTAACCCATTCTTCATTATACAGTAACCAATACAATGTTGCACAGTAACCAATACAGCTTTAGACAATATATTGTTTAGACAGTAACCAAAACATCATTAGACAGTAACCAAGACATCATAAGACAATAACCAAGACATCATTAGACAGTAAACAAGACACACATAATACAGTAACCAAGACAAGCATTAGACAGTAACCAAAACATCATAAGACAGTAACCAAGACATCATAAGACAGTAACCAAGACATCATTAGACAGTAATCAAGACACTCATAAGATAGTAACCAAGACATCATTAGACAGTAACCAAGACATCATAAGACAGTAACCAAGACATCATTAGACAGTAACCAAGACACTCATAAGACAGTAACCAAGACATCATAAGACAGTACCCAAGTCAGTTTTGGTTACCTTCATGCAACATGGTGGTTATTGTCTAATGCATTGGTTACCAATCATGTGGTTACCAAGCATTAATCATTAATATTATGCAGTAACTAATTAAGCATTATACAGTAACCAATTAAGCATTATACAGTAAAGAATAATAATATTTTAATTAACACACCTTTAAAATTCGTTGAGTTGGAATTATCTTCTAGATAAGCACTTGAGCTTCATTCTTAACAGGGACATCAAAATCAGAATCTAATTGCACTTCAGAATGTTTGATATCACTATGTATCACCAAACTACTATCATTCTTACTCAATTTATTACCTACATTCTTCCCCTTTCCCTTCCCCTTTCACTTCCCCTTGCTCTCCACAACAAACTTCTTCAAGTTCTTAATAGAATCACCCTCCACGATCCTTTTCCTCTTTCTATCCTTCTTACTTGTATCATTCCTTGTATCAACCACTCTATACAAAACATAAAAACAACACAAACCAAAACAATGAATACTCCATTCTGTTAGTAAACTACTTTAATATATAATACATTAAACTTAATAAGAAATTACTCACTTGAAGCAAAAATAAACACCAGAGTCGATCAATGGAGAAGAATAACGAGTAACAACGACAATGAACCAGACGAGTAACAACGACAACGATAATGAACCAGATGAGTAATGAGTAACAACGACAATGATGAACAACTCAACGAGTATGCCGAACAACTAAACAAATATGATAGAGATGAACAACAATCACTGGAAACAAGAGTTTTTAACTCCGATTACGTTTAGTCGCGACAGAGGAGAGAACAAGGGTTTCAACATGTGTAAAATGGTTTGGTAACGGTAGAGTCCCATAAAAATGATAGGCGGTTATCACGCAATTCAAAAAAAACAACTTTTTGCCATGTCAACCCATTAATATTTATCCCTTAAATTAAGGGCTCTTAATTATATTAGTATTGTAAATATATATGATGAAATGTCATATTTTTGTAATTATTTTATTAGTGTATGCTTTTTGTAATTACTTTCATAAATGTACTATAATATGTAATTGTTCCTAATATTATCTATCACTTATTAATATTTATTAGCCCACATAATTTAAATGACTACTTTGACCCAATTTAAAGACAAAAAAAATCAAACAATATATTTAAAACACAAACATAAATACTTCTTCTTTTTTTTTTCCGGGTATTACATTACCTCCTCCTTAAAAAGGATTCCGTCCCCGGGATCAAAAGAATGGAAAGTACCTAATTATCAAAAAGATGCGGATACTCCGCTCGAATAGACTCCTCTATCTCCCAAGTAGCTTTTCGCTCCAAATGATTTTACCACAAGACTTTAACAAAAGGAATTATCTTCCTCAATTTTAATTTAATCAGTTATTTAATTACTAACTAAAAGAATTTAATTTACCAAACAAAACAAGGAAGAAAAGGGGGAAGCAAAAATCATTTACCTTTTCCAATTTAAATACAATTGTATACAATAAAATTAATTAATATTTAATTTTAAAAAAATATGGGTTATTATATTTTTCACCCCATAAAATAATTCCGTCCTCGGAATTTAAATAAGCTACAAAAAAAATTTTAGTTCCGACGTAGCGCCGCCATTTGTAACGATCAACACGGATAAGTCATCAGTCCACGTAATTATCAATGTACTTGTAAAAGATTCGTCAGCTACCATGTTAAGCCTTGGTAAGGTTGTTCGTGTTGCATCAAATTAGATCACATGATCCATCGTTGGTGCGGGCCGTCACTAATATCTTTGAGTTTAATTCTTGTAAACGTACTCTTCGGAACAATAATTCAGAATCACAAAAATTTCTATTCATCCAAATACGATTCAAATACCCAAAATATTTAAAATTATTTTTAATTCGTAAAACGTTTATGTTCCACACATGACAAAGATTTAACAAATTATTTATATTTAATTTTACATAAATTCATGCAAAACTCTAAGGGCATCAGATAAACGAAACAACTTAAATTATATCACAAACTCTCACGAAGTCCTTAAGAGCTTCAAAATATCATAACCTATAATCAAATTAGTTCTCAAATAATATTACACCAAAAATATATTACTACTAAGATCTCTTCATCACCATACCAAACTCCAAATCATATATCCTACTATATGAATAAGTAAACTATAGCTTTCAAAATCTCTTAAAGATTCATTATTTATTGTATATCTAATCTTTCAATGAATCAATCATTCTCTTAATGCAAACCTTAATCCAATAAATTTTAATGTCTCCCCATACTATCACAAAGAAAGTTTATAGAACATAACTCCAATATCCTACTAGAAATTAGCCACAAAATTGATCATTAACTCCAAATGATTAATCTAATTACCTCGATTATCAACAACTCAAATTATAAGAAATCCTCTATACTTAATAATTTTCACTTTATCATAGTATCTCATGCATCAATACACAAATCTCAAATTATCCACAAGCTTAACATAAATCAAAACCTAACTAAAATTAAATCCTCAATTCAACGATCATAATGATTGCCACAAAAAAAGAAATCTAAAAGAATAATTTTCCAAAATCAAATACTCGTCGATACAAATACTCGCATCATAATCGCATCTCATATAAAATCACTTCTTATCTGTACAAAGTATAACTTTATTCACCTCAATGATTAAATTACAATTAAAATCATTATTTAATCACCTTAACAAATTATTCCACTTCCCTCAAATCAACTACAAATCGAAAAGAAATCGACAGTTGGTTAAAATAGGGACCAATCCAAACAAAGAACAAATTCAAATCAAACTCCTATGTTTACCTAATGATTTACCCACAACTCACAGGTCAAACCTAAATAGGTTTTCTACAAGAAAGAACCTAAGCTCTGATACCATCTCTGTAACACCCTCTTCCCGAAAAGGAAAGGGAGGTCACGTGCGAAGCACAACAAACCTCAAAATAAATAAACAGAGCACTAACAACTTCGAAATATTAATAGTGATATCCATCAATGAAGTACTAAATACAATTCTCCAACTAGAGTCAAAATAATCAAAACTAAAAAAAATTGAATCAACCTAGATGGTCAAGGCAACATTCTCATCACACTAGCCCTTAATCACCCCTGCAAACCTGCCGGAAGAAAAATACAGCATGAGGCAATTGCCCAATACGGATACAGATATACAAAAGATATACAACTATTATACAAAAATAATTGAGACAAAATACTGAACAAAGCCTCAAGTGTAAATACGGACGAAAATATAATCTCCAAAGATCTGAATGGAATATATCTGAATAAACAAAATTGACGAAACCAATAAAAGAATAAAGAAATAACGAACTGAAGTAACTAACTCAATGAATTGAATTGAACAGAAACAAACAAAACTAATACAATGAAATAATAGACTGAATCAAATGGTTGAGTTTTATTTCATGTCGAGTGAGCTTAGAAATATACATTGCCACACAAGCAAGTCAAAACAATGTCGCACAGGCAATTGTCAAAATAATGACACACAGGCAACCAAAATAATGCCACACAGGCAAATCACACATTGGACCGCGAATCCAAATGTATGCAAATCGGATATGTGTGTTTGGCACAACATCACAAATATGCAGAACAGAAAACTAGGGTTAACTCATACGCCTCCTACATCAAAACACAAAATGGCCCACTTCCTTCGGAGCCCAAAACAGAGACGCCGTGGACTAATCACACTGCCATGAAAAGTGTCATGCCTCTCATTCTAAGACGACATGCATGTGGTACCCCCACAAGTGGTTATAGCTCAGGTATACCCTACGGTATATTCTAACAAAATACTATGTCACAACACATGCGACATAATACCAACAAAAGGGTTCTATATGTACATGTTGAACCAAATCAAATTATAGTCACAAGGTCTCAAAAAGAAGGTAGCAACATGTACCGCTCTACAATTATCAAAAATAAATACTAAACATGATATCCTAATTCAAATAGTACAAATACGAGTCATGTGTATCAACTCCAAAATAATAATAATATATTTATTTCACAAGAAATAATTATGTGAAATCATAACAAAATTCGAAATAAGGAAACAAACGAACAAATCAAATTTAACAAGAGTATCGTTGAAAGAGTACGGAATCCGTACCTGATACTTCCAAACCATTTACAACACACTCCACAAAATCTTACCCTCAAATTCCAATGATATCAAATACGAAACGTTATTCATCACCTAAATATATTCACCTCAAATTAAATATAATCCAATTAAATAATTCCAAAATAATCCATAATCTATTTAATATTCCTTTAATCATCGCTTTATATCATTTATTAATACTCCAAAATTTATATTCCAAATATAACTCTTTAAGTTCCTTTCGTCCGAACTAATTACACAAATTAATAATACTAAATGTAAGTACATTTATAAAAATATGAACACTTCTATTTGGTACGACTATAAAATATAATTACTTATAATATTAAGATTTAATTCATTCCATATAATCTTACATATTTATTTGTATAACATCTCTTGCAAATTATGCAAGTTTTCGTAAACTTTAATTACTACTATTATATATATATTTTTTTATTTAAAGAAATCATCAATTTATTATTTTAGGATCTCCAAAATCAATCACAGACTACTCCCTCTGTTCAATCTGATTGGAATAAAGTGATAATAATAATAATAAGTACATCCATATAAGTATTACATTAATAAATAAACTCTCCCATCTTTAAAGATCGCTCTTAGTTCTTGAATTACAAAAGTACTTGCTCATGATAAATAAAAACAACATACTGAATTTAATAATTTAATATGGAACCACGTGATTTATCCCCACTAGTGATCAAAATCTCTAGTCTTTCCCGAGCCCCCTTTGTAGCTGTTCCCTTTATCTCCAAAGTAACCACCTCTTTTTATTCAGTTTGTATAATGAAGTAATATTAGGTTTAGCTATTTATTAATTAAGTTGCCCTAATAAACTTCTATTTGGGTTAAATTAATATTAAGGCCCAAATTTTAACCACATAATATTATCTATTACTTATTAATATTTATTAGCCCACATAATTTAAATGACTACTTTGACCCAATTTAAAGACAAAAAAAATTCAAACAATATATTTAAAACACAAACATAAATACTTCTTCTTTTTTTTTTCCGGGTATTACATTACCTCCTCCTTAAAAAGGATTCCGTCCCCGGGATCAAAAGAATGGAAAGTACCTAATTATCAAAAAGATGCGGATACTCCGCTCGAATAGACTCCTCTATCTCCCAAGTAGCTTTTCGCTCCAAATGATTTTACCACAAGACTTTAACAAAAGGAATTATCTTCCTCAATTTTAATTTAATCAGTTATTTAATTACTAACTAAAAGAATTTAATTTACCAAACAAAACAAGGAAGAAAAGGGGGAAGCAAAAATCATTTACCTTTTCCAATTTAAATACAATTGTATACAATAAAATTAATTAATATTTAATTTTAAAAAAATATGGGTTATTATATTTTTCACCCCTTAAAATAATTCCGTCCTCGGAATTTAAATAAGCTACAAAAAAAATTTTAGTTCCGACGTAGCGCCGCCATTTGTAACGATCAACACGGATAAGTCATCAGTCCACGTAATTATCAATGTACTTGTAAAAGATTCGTCAGCTACCATGTTAAGCCTTGGTAAGGTTGTTCGTGTTGCATCAAATTAGATCACATGATCCATCGTTGGTGCGGGCCGTCACTAATATCTTTGAGTTTAATTCTTGTAAACGTACTCTTCGGAACATAATTCAGAATCACAAAAATTTCTATTTATCCAAATACGATTCAAATACCCAAAATATTTAAAATTATTTTTAATTCGTAAAACGTTTATGTTCCACACATGACAAAGATTTAACAAATTATTTATATTTAATTTTACATAAATTCATGCAAAACTCTAAGGGCATCAGATAAACGAAACAACTTAAATTATATCACAAACTCTCACGAAGTCCTTAAGAGCTTCAAAATATCATAACCTATAATCAAATTAGTTCTCAAATAATATTACACCAAAAATATATTACTACTAAGATCTCTTCATCACCATACCAAACTCCAAATCATATATCCTACTATCTGAATAAGCAAACTATAGCTTTCAAAATCTCTTAAAGATTCATTATTTATTGTATATCTAATCTTTCAATGAATCAATCATTCTCTTAATGCAAACCTTAATCCAATAAATTTTAATGTCTCCCCATACTATCACAAAGAAAGTTTATATAACATAACTCCAATATCCTACTAGAAATTAGCCACAAAATTGATCATTAACTCCAAATGATTAATCTAATTACCTCGATTATCAACAACTCAAATTATAAGAAATCCTCTATACTTCATAATTTTCACTTTATCATAGTATCTCATGCATCAATACACAAATCTCAAATTATCCACAAGCTTAACATAAATCAAATCCTAACTAAAATTAAATCCTCAATTCAACGATCATAATGATTGCCACAAAAAAAGAAATCTAAAAGAATAATTTTCCAAAATCAAATACTCGTCGATACAAATACTCGCATCATAATCGCATCTCATATAAAATCACTTCTTATCTGTACAAAGTATAACTTTATTCACCTCAATGATTAAATTACAATTAAAATCATTATTTAATCACCTTAACAAATTATTCCACTTCCCTCAAATCAACTACAAATCGAAAAGAAATCGACAGTTGGTTAAAATAGGGACCAACCAAACAAAGAATAAAATCAAATCAAACTCCTATGTTTACCTAATGATTTACCCACAACTCACAGGTCAATCCTAAATAGGTTTTCTACAAGAAAGAACCTAAGCTCTGATACCATCTCTGTAACACCCTCTTCCCGAAAAGGAAAGGGAGGTCACGTGCGAAGCACAACAAACCTCAAAATAAATAAACAGAGCACTAACAACTTTGAAATATTAATAGTGATATCCATCAATGAAGTACTAAATACAATTCTCCAACTAGAGTCAAAATAATCAAAACTAAAAAAAATTGAATCAACCTAGATGGTCAAGGCAACATTCTCATCACACTAGCCCTTAATCACCCCTGCAAACCTGCCGGAAGAAAAATACAGCATGAGGCAATTGCCCAATACGGATACAGATATACAAAAGATATACAACTATTATACAAAAATAATTGAGACAAAATACTGAACAAAGCCTCAAGTGTAAATACGGACGAAAATATAATCTCCAAAGATCTGAATGGAATATATCTGAATAAACAAAATTGACGAAACCAATAAAAGAATAAAGAAATAACGAACTGAAGTAACTAACTCAATGAATTGAACTGAACAGAAACAAACAAAACTAATACAATGAAATAATAGACTGAATCAAATGGTTGAGTTTTATTTCATGCCGAGTGAGCTTAGAAATATACATTGACACACAAGCAAGTCAAAACAATGTCGCACAGGCAATTGTCAAAATAATGCCACACAGGCAACCAAAATAATGCCACACAGGCAAATCACACATTGGACCGCGAATCCAAATGTATGCAAATCGGATATGTGTGTTTGGCACAACATCACAAATATGCAGAACAGAAAACTAGGGTTAACTCATACGCCTCCTACATCAAAACACAAAATGGCCCACTTCCTTCGGAGCCCAAAACAGAGACGCCGTGGACTAATCACACTGCCACGAAAAGTGTCATGCCTCTCATGCCAAGACGACATGCATGTGGTACCCCCACAAGTGGTTATAGCTCAGGTATACCCTACGGTATATTCTAACAAAATACTATGTCACAACACATGCGACATAATACCAACAAAAGGGTTCTATATGTACATGTTGAACCAAATCAAATTATAGTCACAAGGTCTCAAAAAGAAGGTAGCAACATGTACCGCTCTACAATTATCAAAAATAAATACTAAACATGATATCCTAATTCAAATAGTACAAATACGAGTCATGTGTATCAACTCCAAAATAATAATAATATATTTATTTCACAAGAAATAATTATGTGAAATCATAACAAAATTCGAAATAAGGAAACAAACGAACAAATCAAATTTAACAAGAGTATCGCTGAAAGAGTACGGAATCCGTACCTGATACTTCCAAACCATTTACAACACACTCCACAAAATCTTACCCTCAAATTCCAATGATATCAAATACGAAACGTTATTCATCACCTAAATATATTCACCTCAAATTAAATATAATCCAATTCAATAATTCCAAAATAATTCATAATCTATTTAATATTCCTTTAATCATCGCTTTATATCAATTATTAATACTCCAAAATTTATATTCCAAATATAACTCTTTAAGTTCCTTTCGTCCGAACTAATTACACAAATTAATAATACTAAATGTAAGTACATTTATAAAAATATGAACACTTCTATTTGGTACGACTATAAAATATAATTACTTATAATATTAAGATTTAATTCATTCCATATAATCTTACATATTTATTTGTATAACATCTCTTGCAAATTATGCAAGTTTTCGTAAACTTTAATTACTACTATTATATATATATTTTTTTATTTAAAGAAATCATCAATTTATTATTTTAGGATCTCCAAAATCAATCACAGACTACTCCCTCTGTTCAATCTGATTGGAATAAAGTGATAATAATAATAATAAGTACATCCATATAAGTATTACATTAATAAATAAACTCTCCCATCTTTAAAGATCGCTCTTAGTTCTTGAATTACAAAAGTACTTGCTCATGATAAATAAAAACAACATACTGAATTTAATAATTTAATATGGAACCACGTGATTTATCCCCACTAGTGATCAAAATCTCTAGTCTTTCCCGAGCCCCCTTTGTAGCTGTTCCCTTTATCTCCAAAGTAACCACCTCTTTTTATTCAGTTTGTATAATGAAGTAATATTAGGTTTAGCTATTTATTAATTAAGTTGCCCTAATAAACTTTTATTTGGGTTAAATTAATATTAAGGCCCAAATTTTAACCACATAATATTATCTATTACTTATTAATATTTATTAGCCCACATAATTTAAATGACTACTTTGACCCAATTTAAAGACAAAAAAAATTCAAACAATATATTTAAAACACAAACATAAATACTTCTTCTTCTTTTTTTTCCGGGTATTACATTACCTCCTCCTTAAAAAGGATTCCGTCCCCGGGATCAAAAGAATGGAAAGTACCTAATTATCAAAAAGATGCGGATACTCCGCTCGAATAGACTCCTCTAGCTCCCAAGTAGCTTTTCGCTCCAAATGATTTTACCACAAGACTTTAACAAAAGGAATTATCTTCCTCAATTTTAATTTAATCAGTTATTTAATTACTAACTAAAAGAATTTAATTTACCAAACAAAACAAGGAAGAAAAGGGGGAAGCAAAAATCATTTACCTTTTCCAATTTAAATACAATTGTATACAATAAAATTAATTAATATTTAATTTTAAAAAAATATAGGTTATTATATTTTTCACCCCTTAAAATAATTCCGTCCTCGGAATTTAAATAAGCTACAAAAAAAATTTTAGTTCCGACGTAGCGCCGCCATTTGTAACGATCAACACGGATAAGTCATCAGTCCACGTAATTATCAATGTACTTGTAAAAGATTCGTCAGCTACCATGTTAAGCCTTGGTAAGGTTGTTCGTGTTGCATCAAATTAGATCACATGATCCATCGTTGGTGCGGGCCGTCACTAAGATCTTTGAGTTTAATTCTTGTAAACGTACTCTTCGGAACATAATTCAGAATCACAAAAATTTCTATTTATCCAAATACGATTCAAATACCCAAAATATTTAAAATTATTTTTAATTCGTAAAACGTTTATGTTCCACACATGACAAAGATTTAACAAATTATTTATATTTAATTTTACATAAATTCATGCAAAACTCTAAGGGCATCAGATAAATGAAACAACTTAAATTATATCACAAACTCTCACGAAGTCCTTAAGAGCTTCAAAATATCATAACCTATAATCAAATTAGTTCTCAAATAATATTACATCAAAAATATATTACTACTAAGATCTCTTCATCACCATACCAAACTCCAAATCATATATCCTACTATCTGAATAAGCAAACTATAGCTTTCAAAATCTCTTAAAGATTCATTATTTATTGTATATCTAATCTTTCAATGAATCAATCATTCTCTTAATGCAAACCTTAATCCAATAAATTTTAATGTCTCCCCATACTATCACAAAGAATGTTTATAGAACATAACTCCAATATCCTACTAGAAATTAGCCACAAAATTGATCATTAACTCCAAATGATTAATCTAATTACCTCGATTATCAACAACTCAAATTATAAGAAATCCTCTATACTTCATAATTTTCACTTTATCATAGTATCTCATGCATCAATACACAAATCTCAAATTATCCACAAGCTTAACATAAATCAAAACCTAACTAAAATTAAATCCTCAATTCAACGATCATAATGATTGCCACAAAAAAAGAAATCTAAAAGAATAATTTTCCAAAATCAAATACTCGTCGATACAAATACTCGCATCATAATCGCATCTCATATAAAATCACTTCTTATCTGTACAAAGTATAACTTTATTCACCTCAATGATTAAATTACAATTAAAATCATTATTTAATCACCTTAACAAATTATTCCACTTCCCTCAAATCAACTACAAATCGAAAAGAAATCGACAGTTGGTTAAAATAGGGACCAACCAAACAAAGAACAAATTCAAATCAAACTCCTATGTTTACCTAATGATTTACCCACAACTCACAGGTCAAACCTAAATAGGTTTTCTACAAGAAAGAACCTAAGCTCTGATACCATCTCTGTAACACCCTCTTCCCGAAAAGGAAAGGGAGGTCACGTGCGAAGCACAACAAACCTCAAAATAAATAAACAGAGCACTAACAACTTCGAAATATTAATAGTGATATCCATCAATGAAGTACTAAATACAATTCTCCAACTAGAGTCAAAATAATCAAAACTAAAAAAAATTGAATCAACCTAGATGGTCAAGGCAACATTCTCATCACACTAGCCCTTAATCACCCCTGCAAACCTGCCGGAAGAAAAATACAGCATGAGGCAATTGCCCAATACGGATACAGATATACAAAAGATATACAACTATTATACAAAAATAATTGAGACAAAATACTGAACAAAGCCTCAAGTGTAAATACGGACGAAAATATAATCTTCAAAGATCTGAATGGAATATATCTGAATAAACAAAATTGACGAAACCAATAAAAGAATAAAGAAATAACGAACTGAAGTAACTAACTCAATGAATTGAACTGAACAGAAACAAACAAAACTAATACAATGAAATAATAGACTGAATCAAATGGTTGAGTTTTATTTCATGCCGAGTGAGCTTAGAAATATACATTGCCATACAAGCAAGTCAAAACAATGTCGCACAGGCAATTGTCAAAATAATGCCACACAGGCAACCAAAATAATGCCACACAGGCAAATCACACATTGGACCGCGAATCCAAATGTATGAAAATCGGATATGTGTGTTTGGCACAACATCATAAATATGCAGAACAGAAAACTAGGGTTAACTCATACGCCTCCTACATCAAAACACAAAATGGCCCACTTCCTTCGGAGCCCAAAACAGAGACGCCGTGGACTAATCACACTGCCACGAAAAGTGTCATGCCTCTCATTCCAAGACGACATGCATGTGGTACCCCCACAAGTGGTTATAGCTCAGGTATACCCTACGGTATATTCTAACAAAATACTATGTCACAACACATGCGACATAATACCAACAAAAGGGTTCTATATGTACATGTTGAACCAAATCAAATTATAGTCACAAGGTCTCAAAAAGAAGGTAGCAACATGTACCGCTCTACAATTATCAAAAATAAATACTAAACATGATATCCTAATTCAAATAGTACAAATACGAGTCATGTGTATCAACTCCAAAATAATAATAATATATTTATTTCACAAGAAATAATTATGTGAAATCATAACAAAATTCGAAATAAGGAAACAAACGAACAAATCAAATTTAACAAGAGTATCGCTGAAAGAGTACGGAATCCGTACCTGATACTTCCAAACCATTTACAACACACTCCACAAAATCTTACCCTCAAATTCCAATGATATCAAATACGAAACGTTATTCATCACCTAAATATATTCACCTCAAATTAAATATAATCCAATTCAATAATTCCAAAATAATTCATAATCTATTTAATATTCCTTTAATCATCGCTTTATATCAATTATTAATACTCCAAAATTTATATTCCAAATATAACTCTTTAAGTTCCTTTCGTCCGAACTAATTACACAAATTAATAATACTAAATGTAAGTACATTTATAAAAATATGAACACTTCTATTTGGTACGACTATAAAATATAATTACTTATAATATTAAGATTTAATTCATTCCATATAATCTTACATATTTATTTGTATAACATCTCTTGCAAATTATGCAAGTTTTCGTAAACTTTAATTACTACTATTATATATATATTTTTTTATTTAAAGAAATCATCAATTTATTATTTTAGGATCTCCAAAATCAATCACAGACTACTCCCTCTGTTCAATCTGATTGGAATAAAGTGATAATAATAATAATAAGTACATCCATATAAGTATTACATTAATAAATAAACTCTCCCATCTTTAAAGATCGCTCTTAGTTTTTGAATTACAAAAGTACTTGCTCATGATAAATAAAAACAACATACTGAATTTAATAATTTAATATGGAACCACGTGATTTATCCCCACTAGTGATCAAAATCTCTAGTCTTTCCCGAGCCCCCTTTGTAGCTGTTCCCTTTATCTCCAAAGTAACCACCTCTTTTTATTCAGTTTGTATAATGAAGTAATATTAGGTTTAGCTATTTATTAATTAAGTTGCCCTAATAAACTTCTATTTGGGTTAAATTAATATTAAGGCCCAAATTTTAACCACATAATATTATCTATTACTTATTAATATTTATTAGCCCACATAATTTAAATGACTACTTTGACCCAATTTAAAGACAAAAAAAATTCAAACAATATATTTAAAACACAAACATAAATACTTCTTTTTTTTTTCCGGGTATTACATTACCTCCTCCTTAAAAAGGATCAGCTTTTGATGATTATACCCATTTGCATCGGTTTCGAGGTTATATCCGGATAAATTTCTGAATTTCTCCGTTTGTTTACGCACATATGAAGGATCATCCTCGTAGAATACTGAAAGAACCAATCGCCCCATTATTTTCTTGCATCCAAAGAATTCCACTAGCTCATCAAGGCGCCATCTCAAAGAAGCATAATTTTTCGAGAAAACAATAATACAAATCCTTGATTCTCAAATAACTTGTCTCAATTCTTCCGAATTTTTTTCCTAAAAATGTTTAGATCCCAGCCTTCTTTACACCATGTTTATAAGTTTTATTTTGAGGAAAAAGGAAGGAAAAATAATTAAAATACTTCAAATCCTATTTGGTGAGTTTTTTTTTAATGGAGGAAGGGAAGATATTTAGTGGTAAAGTTTATTTTATTTTTGGCTAAAAACTTTCCCTCTAAAATGAGATGATTTGGAAGGATGAGAAATGATGGAAAAGTTAAATATTTTATATTAGCAAAAAAAATTCAAAATAAATAATATGACAATTTTATCTTTAACTATTATAACTCCAAAAATTTTAGAAATATAATTTTTCTCTTTTCTTTCCTTTATGGTGCGCCCCCCACCCCCACTATGACACCCCCAAATCCCTGTACTTCATTACCTCAAGATTTGATGTTCACGTAATCAAAACATTCATATATAACTACCCAATCATAATAAATTGAATAATAAAAACCTGCCCATACAGGATTACTTAAATAAAAACATTATCTCCCAGGTTCTTTAACCTTTAATACAATCATTCAACTGCGGAAATAAAATTATTACATCACATCATTATTAAAAGTCTATCATCAATGATAAAATAAAATTACAAGTCTTCATCACTTGTACATTTTTCCCTTTCCTTTGCTAGTTGTAGCCTGTAGGTTTATCTACCTTCTCATTCATAGTTGCAATAAATGTATAAATATGCAAGAGTGAGCAAACAAAGCTCACTTGAGATAAGAATAAATATCTTTGCAACATTTGCCAAATAATAGGCTCAATAGAACTGAATAATATGTTTTATTAATATTTTAATACTTACCAACTCATAGGCTCAATAGAACTGAATGATATGTTCTATTAACATTTCAACATTTGCCAACTCATAGGCTCATTATAACTGAATAATTTGTTCTATTAACATTCTTAAATAAACTACTGAGGGTCAAATGACCATGAACCATGTCCACAGTTATAAGTAATATTTCAACTTTAACTTTAACAGTCATATGACTATAAGGACTCCACGTACTTAGGGGGATCAATCCTTCGTACAATGTATTGTGCACAACCATTTTAACGCTAAGCGTAAACCCCTAAACATAGGGTTGTTTATCTCAGTATTTATAGTACATGTGACGCCCCCAAAATTAGGTATACATCACCCATCTTGGGTCGCCACTTATATGGTACATAAAACAAATACAAATTTAATTATACAGCTGTCGTGTAAAATACGACAAAACATATGCTGTGAGTTTTAATACAAATCTTGTCATCTAGATAATATCCATACCCAATGGAGTCCTCACTACATTCATTGTCGAACTATTTAACAGAATAGTGAGGACTACTAATGCTATCTTCTGGACCATCACTCCTTTCCCCGACTCGTCCCATCTATATTTTCATTTCCTGAAGAGAACATTGAAAGAAAGGGTTAGCTCAACTAGCCCAGTAAGAAATATTATGACTAAGATAATGCAGAATAAATTATCCTTAGCCTTCAACAGTATAACAACTGATAGAATATAATAGACAACAAGTTTTAGATCAAAAACTGCAGCGAAAATATGTAATCCATTAAAAGAGTCAAGTAGAGAATAAAATCTACTATCTTTTATGATTTAAAAGGTTTTTTCATCACTTTTATCGCTGAGACTCAGCTTAATAATTAAACCACATCATCGAATCATCCTTGCACTACGGGCTAAGGATATTTATTAAATCATCAACGATCATGACTATACCGAATAATCCCTGGTCATAATCATATCAAAAACTGTCCATCAATGTACTACGGGCCAATGATGACTTTTTCCACATCATTTGTAACATTATGGTCATGATTATTCCGAAAAATCCCTGGTCATAATCATACCAAGTCCATCTATGCTCTACCGGCCACAGATGACTTTCAACAGAATATAAACATGAGGATGATGACAATGATATAAGAATTCAATAAAAACAAGTTCAAGAATTAATTTTTCCAAGAACTAATAACGTCCAATTGTCAACAAGATATTGTTTTGTAGTGTAAAATTCAAGAATGCTCAGAATACTATTTCCATGAAAAGATATTGGATGAAGCGCAAATATCAAGGATATTCAACTAATTTCATAGAGTATAGAAGTCAACATTTTAACCAACTGAGTCTAATAACGAATGGAATAACAAAAGAAATCACCATGCATGCGGTACTTCGCATAGACAGGTTATTCCAACAGAATAATAATAACGGAACCAGGTCAGGTGAAAATCACACCGACAGGATATTCCAACAGAATGATAAATGCGGAATAATAAATGATGGAACCAAGTCCAACGTATAGCACAGACAGGATATTCTGACAGAATATTAAAGACTGAATAATAAAATCGAACCAGGTCCGGCGTATAGCACAAACAGGATATTCCGACAGAATATTAAAGACGGTATAATAGAAGAATGTCACCAATTATAGGGTTGCCCGCTTATACAGGTTATTCTAACAGAATAATAAGAAATGGAATAACAAGAGTTCTCTTCATGAATACAAAAGAATAATATCCCTTACCGTAAAATAATACTTGATATTAGAGTAGGGAAGTAGCAGAATACTTTTCTATAGCTTCTCTATAATTTTCTCTCTAGAGTTTCAGTGAATTTGTAAGAAAATAATGAAGGAATGAGCTTCTATTTATAGAAGAATGGACTGCATAGTAACTAACTCATGAACGCTCCAGATTGATTTACTTTAATTTGACGGTTCATATTTAAAGCAAAATCTTTTAAATAAAATATAATATATTATAATTATTGCCTAATAAAACAAACAACTTTATAAAAGTATTATGTTTTATATAAAAAGATGTTTCTTAATAATACGAATAAAACAAAACATCATTATCACTTTCTATTTTATATAAAAAGATGTTTCTTAATAATACGAATAAAACAAAACGTCATTATCACTTACTATTTTTATATAAAAAGATGTTTATTAATAATACGAAATAAAACAAAATGTCATTATCACTATAATAATTCATATTATTAATCAACAATAATTGAATCAAACCGAGTGACTTCTTACATAAATATCAATAATCAATACCGTGTGCTACAATGCAACAACGCGTATTATTGTACTTTTACTACCGAGTAGTTCAACAGTGTTAACGGTAAAACCTCCGTCGTTATTTTTAATAAAATATTTTTGTCGTTTTTTTAATCCAACAATAATTCAGTTGTGGGGTCCACCAATGATTGTACCGTCGTACGGATATTTCCTGACAAAAAGAATATTCCCCGACCAATCGAATAATTTTAAGACAACTTGCGTACTTTGCAAAATTTTCAAATACTACCCACACCTATAATATTATTTAAAATTCATACCTTAATATTTAAAAAAATATTTCGAGAAATTTAAATCTTTATTTATAAAATCTGGGGTCTCACAATCTCCCACTCCTTATGAAATTTCGCCCTCGAAATTAGGGTACGTACCAGGTATGATAAAGAGGTGAGGATACCTTGAATACGTTTATCGTTGAAAACATTAAATTCATCTTTGCAATCCGGCCAAAGATATTCATTAACAATTCATCTTTGTATACAACTGCAAAACTAATAATGCTGAGACTCAGCTTAATAGTATCACGACCACGAATTATCCATGAACTACGTGCCAAAGATAATCGTGTTTTCAATTACGGTCATGATTATACCGAATAATCCCTGGTCATAATCATACCAAGTCCATCTATGCACGTAAGCCACAGATGACTTTGAACACATCCATGAATTAATATTTCATTGCGGAGACTCAGCTCAATAATTAATCCACATCGTCGAATCATCCCTGCACTACAGGCCAAGGATATTCTTTAGTATCACGACCACGAATTATCCATGCACTACGTGACAATGATAATCGTGTTTTCAATTACGGTCACGATTATACCGAATAATCCTTGGTCATAATCATACCAAGTCCATCTATGCACGTAAGCCACAGATGACTTTGAAGACATCCATTAATTAATATTTCATTGCTGAGACTCAGCTCAATAATTAATCCACATCGTCGAATCATCCCTGCACTACAGGCCAAGGATATTCTTTAGTTTCACGACCATGAATTATCCATGCACTACGTGCCAAAGATAATTGTATTTTCTATTACGGTCATGATTATACCGAATAATCCCTGGTCATAATCATACCAAGTCCATCTATGCACGTAAGCCACAGATGACTTTCAACACAATATAAGCATGAGTATAATGATATAAAGAATCAATCAGATGAGATAAAGGTTAAATATTAAACATTTATAATATAATTTATCCAGAGTTCATGAATATCCCAATGTTATCAATCACTTAATAATCTCATAATCTAATATCATTAATATTATAACAATATTTTAATCACTTCTTAAACTTATAAATAATTTATTTCAATTGTTTATGATTTACCATATAATGCATTTAATCATTCAAAAATGCCATACTCATAAGAAATCATCACCAATGATCAAATCCCTAATCAAAAAAATATGTATATACTCTATATCGGATTCTCTAGCCATAAAATCCTATTTTTCAATTTTGTTACTTCACATAACATATTTAACTCATTTACTCATAACTAGATTATTTTCATAAAAAATACCAAATCAGTTTCAAAAATATTTCTTTTCTGGGATTTAGCATAATATAGTCCCATAATGAAAATATATTTTTCTCGGAATTTTTAAAATTCATTTACTATTTTTCAAAAAATCAATTTTCAATCAATTCCTTAAGAAATTAGCTACCTCAAGTTTAACTTCAAAAATTCCCAAATCTTGGGAGTACCTTACACATGTTAATGTGAGCTTCCAGTTTAAATTTCATGGTCATCGGAGTTATAGAACTCCAGTTATAACATTTTTTGTAGGAAAAACCTAAATATTGAAATGGTCATAACTTGTTCATTTTAAGTCAGAATGAGCTTATTTTTGGACAAGAGTTACCTTATACCATATAATTTCATTTCCCAAAAGGCCAGAATGTTTCTCATAAATTAAGTGGACGAAAATGCCCTTTTAAAAATCCAGACAGTAGCTTTTTCGGTTTTTACAGCTTTTGCCTCTTTTGTTAAAATCAGTCCACACGAAAATCTATAACACTTTTTTCAGTGATTACACATGAATAAGTTATAAGACTCATAGATCTAACTCTAGGACTTGACCACACTCAAAAATTTGAAATATAATAGGAGATATGGTCAATTGAATTTCATGTTACGTTTTTACCAAAATCTGATTTTTCAACCCTTTGTGAATTCTAAGAAACTTTTATGTTTTCTCATAATAACCAACATAACTTATCATAACACTTACTAATACTTAATATACCCATGATTTTCATCAGTCCAATACTTTTATTATGACTCTCCTCATAATCAATGTAAACCCGATCCTTTTAGTTGATGAAATATTTGAGGGTTTAAGAAATAGGTTTTTGTACTGGGGTCAATACAAAATTCGATTTCATGTTCTAAGGTAGACTAGGAAGTCTTCAAGAATACATCAAGAAATTTATTAATGATAGAAATATCATTCAAAACTGTTATTCTCATCCAAGACTTGGATATCACATGAAATGAAGGTTTCTCCTAACGGAGTTTCAACCGATAGGTCAAAGTCTAACTTCTCTAGAGTCAAATTTAAACGTTGAACGCAAGCAAAAGAGATAAAAGAATGGGTAGAACTGATATCTAATAAGGTATAGACTTCGCAAGAATTTATAATTAACTAACCCGTGCTAACTTTGTTCGGTTTACTCGCTTTTTGAGAAGTCATGAAAAACGCTATTTCTGAAACCAATGACTTTGTTTTGTCCGTATCCATTTTTGGTGCCACCGTCTCAGCTGGACTTGACTTTGGTGCACGATAAAATCGGCTAAATGACCTTCTCTTCTTGTAATTTCCACTTCTATTATCTTTGCCATGATTACCACTGAAGTGGTTACCATTCTTGGCATGATAATTTCCCCCAAAGTGGTTATCATTGTTTCGATAGCCGTTGCCACCAGTATGATTATTATCGTGTTGTTGGTCGTTAACTTTTGGTTGAGCTGACTCAACACTTTCATGTGTTTCATTGCTTATCTCAGCATTTTCAGATGTCATTCTCAAACACTGTCACAAAACAAGGGTTAATTGACATATCACATATTATCCCTATACTCTGACCGACCAATTAAATTACCAATTAAACTTAGGTAGGTCATACTAGCGAAGGAATTCCCCGTCTCTCCCCTCCTAGTTCTTGTCTCACACCTCAGCCAGGGATCATATCCCTAAGCTCTGATACCAACTGTGACGCCCCCAAAATTAGGTATACATCACCCATCTTGGGTCGCCACTTACATGGTACATAAAACAAATACAAATTTAATTATACAGCTGTCGTGTAAAATACGACAAAACATATGCTGTGAGTTTTAATACAAATCTTGTCATCTAGACAATATCCATACCCAATGGAGTCCTCATTACATTTATTGTCGCACTATTTAACAGAATAGTGAGGACTACTAATGCTATCTTCTGGACCATCACTCCTTTCCCCTACTCGTCCCAGCTATATTCTCATTTCCTGAAGAGAACATTGAAATAAAGGGTGAGCTCAACTAGCCCAGTAAAAAATATTATGACTAATATAATGCAGAATAAATTATCCTTAGCCTTCAACAGTATAACAACTGATAGAATATAATAGACAACAAGTTTTAGATCAAAAACTGCAGCGGAAATATGTAATCCATTAGAAGAGTCAAGTAGAGAATAAAATCTACTATCTTTTATGATTTAAAAGGTTTTTTCATCACTTTTATCGCTGAGACTCAGCTTAATAAATAAACCACATAATCGAATCATCCTTGCACTACGGGCTAAGAATATTTATTAAATCATCAACGGTCATGACTATACCGAATAATCCCTGGTCATAATCATATCAAAAACTGTCCATCAATGTACTACGGGCCAATGATGACTTTTTCCACATCATTTGTAACATTATGGTCATGATTATACCGAAAAATCCCTGGTCATAATCATACCAAGTCCATCTATGCTATACCGGCCACAGATGACTTTCAACAGAATATAAACATGAAGATGATGAGAATGATATAAGAATTCAATAAAACAAGTTCAAGAATTAATTTATCCAAGAACCAATAACGTCCAATTGTCAACAAGATATTGTTTTGTAGTGTAAAATTCAAGAATGCTCAGAATACTATTTCTATGAAAAGATATTGGATGAAGCGCAAATATCAAGGATATTCCACTAATTTCATAGAGTATAGAAGTCAACATTTTAACCAACTGAGTATAATAACGAATGGAATAACAAAAGAAATCACCATGCATGCTGTACTTCGCATAGACAGGTTATTCCAACAGAATAATAATAACGGAACCAGGTCAGGTGAAAATCACACTGACAGGATATTCCAACAGAATAATAAATGTGGAATAATAAATGATGGAACCAGGTCCAGCGTATAGCACAGACAGGATATTCCGACAGAATATTAAAGACTGAATAATAAAATCGAACCAGGTCCGGCGTATAGCACAGACAGGATATTCCGACAGAATATTAAAGACGGTATAATAGAAGAATGTCACCAAGTATAGGGTTGCCCGCTTATACAGGTTATTCTAACAGAATAATAAGAAATGGAATAACAGGAGTTCTCTTCATGAATACAAAAGAATAATATCCCTTACCGTAAAATAATACTTGATATTAGAGTAGGGAAGTAGCAGAATACTTTTCTATAGCTTCTCTATAATTTTCTCTCTAGAGTTTCAGTGAATTTGTAAAAAAATAATGAAGGAATGAGCTTCTATTTATAGAAGAATGGACTGCATAGTAACTAACTCATGAACGGTCCAGATTGATTTACTTTAATCTGCCGGTCCATATTTAAATCAAAATCATTTAAATAAAATATAATATATTATAATTATTGCCTAATCAAACAAACAACTTTATAAAAGTATTATGTTTTATATAAAAAGATGTTTCTTAATAATACGAATAAAACAAAACATCATTATCACTTTCTATTTTATATAAAAAGATGTTTCTTAATAATACGAATAAAACAAAACGTCATTATCACTTTCTATTTTTATATAAAAAGATGTTTATTAATAATACGAATAAAACAAAATGTCATTATCACTATAATAATTCATATTATTAATCAACAATAATTGAATCAAACCGAGTGACTTCTTACATAAATATCAATAATCAATACTGTGTGCTACAATGCAACAACGCGTATTATTGTACTTTTACTACCGAGTAGTTCAACAGTGTTAACGGTAAAACCTCCGTCGTTATTTTTAATAAAATATTTTTGTCGTTTTCTTAATCCAATAATAATTCAGTTATGGGGTCCACCAATGATTGTACCGTCCTACGGATATTTCCCTACAAAAAGAATATTCCCCGACCAATCGAATAATTTTAAGACAACTTGCGTACTTTTCAAAATTTTCAAATACTACCCACAGCTATAATATTATTTCAAATTCATACCTTAATATTTAAAAAAATATTTCGAGAAATTTAAATTTTTATTTATAAAATCTGGGGTCTCACAGTACAAGTCCGCACCAAAGAAAGTTTGGTTTGGATAAGCTTTCAAGGGTAATTGAATTTTAATGATCATCAACTAGGGAACTAGTTGAATCCACAATACTTGATAATACAACAGTTGTTTAATAACAACCTAGCTTAGAACGTTTTAGAATCATAGGTGAAATAACTATATTCTAGACTCATGCTTGAAATAACTAGAGAGCATAAGTATAGATCAAAATAAAGAAATGGTAAACCTTAGCTTGAACAATAATAAGCTAGGTCTATAATCTTGTCAAATTAGAATTTCAGTTACCGAACATGCATTAGTTGATAGCAAGCTGGAAACAATGCTTACTTCACATGTAATAAAATATACGAAGTGATTGAACCATTCAACACAAGGAATTAAGGTTCAAGAACATTTATTGTAAAAGATTAGACTAAAGAAACTTGTTAAACTATAAACAAGTTAGAGTAAGTCAACAATGATTAGAATTCCAATAATTTAGAATTAAAACATGCTCAATGTAATAGATAGATTTCGAAGCTTTCTCAATCAAAAGAATGAAGTTACACAATGTAATAATAGAACCAACTAAACGAAAGTGTATAGTTAGAAAACTTGCATAAACATAACAAACCAACTCAATGAAAGTATGGAGTTAGAAGACTTGCATCGGTCGTAAACTATAATATCAAACTCACGTTCACCTACACATAGGTTTAGAACCACAATACCTACTAGACATGCAAACATATCATAACATGTTCATTACCATTCATATTTCAGAAACTCTAAGTGTTTTACTTCACAACACTTGTCTAACTTTCATTATGTATACTAATTACCACATAACGCGTTTTCGATTTACTAATTATTTTTGCAACTTTGGTCGTACTAACCACAACTCACTATGTTATGTTAACCTTAACATTACCAATTTAACATGCTAACACAATCTTAGACCATGTTGTGACACTTTCCTAAGTCTGCTGAAATAGCAGAAGTTAGAATCTCAAACCAGGGTATGGCGCAACTGCGCCATACAAAGGCTTGGCACCGGCGCAGCTGCGCCGGTGTTCAGATAGACGAAGAGAAGGCTATAAATAGTAGCCGATTTAAGCCCAACAAACACGAATTTCACCCACCAAACAGTGAAATTAACACGAAGAATAAATATAACAATATCATAAACATGATTGCTCACATTTACAACCAATTAACACAATTTAACACTAACTAAGACTATTTTAATTTATCAAAACTCATGTTTTTCACAAAAACTCAACTTTTCTTGACATTGTTCTTGAAATCATCACTGTGAACTCACTAGTTGGCCAAATCATCTCATTCAAATTACATAATGCTCATATCTCACTAAACTAACATATACAAGCTTTAATTTATAATTTCTCATACGAATTGGCCACTAGAATCGATACTTTTCATGAACATATGAAAAATATATATATACAACTATATACTGTCAAAATTCCTACTGTTAAACCGAAATTTAGCATACAATTGTTGTTTAAACATAATCTCTATCATCATGAACATGTATAACCACAAGTAATTCATTGTAAAGCAACAATTCAATAAATTGAATTTCACAGATTATATAAAAGTTTTGCCGTAATACTCATAACATAAATAATATCCAAGTTTGTAGAACATACCTTCAATTAACTTCTAATTCTTGATGTTGCCTAATTTTTTAATAGCACTTTACCACGCAAGTATACGCGTTCAATTGTAATATTCAGCAAGCAAGGATATCGTTCCCACTAGAAATAGACAAATATTTATCAATTACTAACTCTAATGCAATTAATCCTATTTTAAACTACAAAATTTTGTTTATGATTTGAAATTTAAACTTAAAAAACTAATAATTAAAATCAAAATTTCACAAGAATAACTGCAGATTTAACAGGTTAAGATTACAACTTCCCTTAGTATTTCATTTAAACTAACTTACTTCCCATTTAAAATAAATCAATTAATATGAATCATTATCCAAGAATGCTTTATGAATATTCACGCACTTCTTCCAAAGACACGTGAACAAATCCTCCTAAATCAAATCTTTAAGATGCGGAATTACAAGGAACACCCCAGTTAATCAACTCACTATATTCCTATGTGAATCAAGTTAATTAGGATTTATGCACAAATTCTTTCAATGGATACAAAAGACACATAGGTATATTCCTATCCTACACGCTAATCATATTAACCCTATTCAGATTATATGAACAGATGTTATCATATCCAGATCTCAATCTATACTCCATCTTCCAATTTTATATAGATTATCACAGTAATTGTTGGCCAAAAAATTAATCAATAAACATAAGATATAATAAACAATTCAATAAAAACTAACTTTCATTCAATGGGAAGCTTGCAATTTAAACTACATACCAAGTTCCGTTTCAATCTTAATTAAAATTTAGTTCATGATAATAATAAATAAAAACATCATCCAAATTAATAATCCAAACATCCGAGATAATTACAAAAGATAAAACTAGAGAAGAGAAGAAGAAACTCTGAATTTGCTCCAATACTCTCTCTTTGATCTTCAGCCCTTGCAATTCTCCTTTGTGTTTTTCTTGTTGTTCTCTCTGCAAATCTCTTGAAAAATTAGTTGATCCGTCTTTTCTAAAGTCTTCTCCTATTTGTATTGGTCTCAGCCCTCATTCAGACTCCTATTTGGCTTCAAAAACCCACTTTGCAGTAGAAAAACGCATCTTTTTCCGCACTGGAGCGCCTAGGCGCTCAACATAGGCCATTTCCAAGCGCCTAGGCGCTTGACCAGGATCTCGTAATTACAAAAATGCCACTCAGCTTTAATTTTCATGATTTTTGACCTTTTTCTTCTCCGAAATGACTAATTTGTCCCTCCAGCTCCAACCTACAACAAATAAACACAAAACACATAAAAAGATACTAAAAAACAATTAAAGATAACAATAATTAAGTTTAATAATATCGGATTCGTAGGTATAAAACCTACTCATCATTTGCTAACCCACTAGAATTGCTTGAAAATCCTATGCTTCTCTCAAATTCTCTCTCAACCCTTCTCTCAATTTTTTGTGAAGCTCTCTAGGCTAGGAACTAAGTTCAGTGCAAAAACTAACTGATTAATAATTGTAAACAAAAGAAACTGCCATAGGCTTAATACGTATAATAAGTAACATTAGTTATTAGGATAAACGTATATAACATAAATATATTATATTTATTATTTGATTTAATTTGATTTATTTTATTTATCTAGTAATATCAAAAGCCATAAGGCTTGTTTGGCATATCATCCAAAATATTAAAGAATTAATATATTAAGCCTTGTTTGGTAAACACTAAATTAAATTACTTTAATTTATTTTAATAACTCCTTATAATATAGTTATTTGTCACACTATATTTAATCAAGCTTTCATATTTATTTTAATTAATTCAAATCACAATTAATTAAATAAATCCTTTAATCGCATAACACAATACAAATAATATATCATTTAATTGAAATATCAATATAATAATCATTTCCTTAATTCATCAATTATTTATTTAACAAATAATTCTCCAATATAATATTAAACCAATTAAACAAATATTCATTTACCGATAATCACATTCATTAAATATTTATATAATTCAATAAATATTTAAAATTACATTTAAATATTCTAGAATGTTACATCATTCCCTCCTTAAAAGGATTCTGTCCTCAGAATCATAATTCAAACAACAAATCGTCACATTCTTCCCTACTTACAAAGATTCTGTCCCCAGAATCGAAGACACGGATTAAACAAATAACTCAGGGTAACTTTTCATCATTTCAGTTTCGAGTTCCCACATTGCCTCTTCGACATTGTGGTTTCTCCATATCACCTTCACAAAAGGTATCACTTTCTTTTTGAGCACTTGTGCTTTCTGTCAACTATCTGGATAAGAACTTCTTCATAAGACAAATCTTTATCGAATTGCAATGGTTTGTACTCTATCACGTGTTTGTAATCGGGATTATACGGTCGTAACACCAAAATGTGAAAAACATTATGAATGTTTTCCAATTCTAGAGGTAGAGCTACCTCATAAGCCACTTCCCCCACTCTTCGTAGTATCTCAAATGGTCCAATAAATCTTGGGCTGAGCTTTCCTTTCTTGCCAAAACGAATTTTCCCCTTCCAAGGAGAAACTTTTAGGAAAAAAAATTCCTACTTCAAATTCGCGATTCTGCCTATGTTGATCGACATACTATTTCTGTCGGTCTTAGGCTGCTACCAATCTTGTCCTGATGAGTTTGACAACTTCAGCAGTTTATTGTACCAGTTCTAGTCCTAACAGTTGGCGTTCACCGACTTCATCCCAGCACAGTGGAGTTTTACACTTTCTGTCGTACAATGCCTCGTAAGGTGGCATGCCGATGCTCGCGTGGTAACTGTTGTTGTAGGCAAATTCTACCAACGGTAAATGTTGACTTATGTCACACCCTATGTTTTGATAATGACCATATTTGTTCACTAACCATGTTATATAATATTTCAGGAACATCAAGGAAGAAGGTCCAAAGTCAAGATGTTTGTGAAAAAAGAAAAACTAATTTGAGTCCTAGGAATATATGTAAGATGTTAGCATTTATCACTTTCCAAAATAAGGCTCTAGGACATGTGCATTACATATATATACTTGCATTCAT
The DNA here is from genome assembly GCA_020205505.1 of Panax japonicus. Taxonomy (NCBI): domain Eukaryota; kingdom Viridiplantae; phylum Streptophyta; class Magnoliopsida; order Apiales; family Araliaceae; genus Panax; species Panax japonicus. The sequence continues at coordinate 25,141,817 of CM035108.1, read as the reverse complement.
ATTTGATGTTAAATGTTAATTAACTAGCTCATAATATGCATGGCCAGAATTGCTCACGTAAGGAATCAAATCTTGTTAAATAGTTATATACGCTAGAGCAAGAAACGGGGTAATTATATTACCATAAGTTTTGCTTCATAATATTATCCCACAGTTCAAGGGATCTAATTGGGTGTCCGAATATAAGGTAAGATATATGGACACATGTCAGAAGATATTGAATGGTATGCTCAAAACATGACATCATAGATCATGCTTCATCATGCTGCACAATTTATGCGTCATAAATCAATGGTCTTAATTTTAGGCAATTAATTAAGGTAACTAGTTGATTGCATAAATTACCATATGTTGCATACTCATAGCAGAAATCATGTGCCATAATCTCGCCCCACGATTTGAGCAACCCAATTGGTTAACTCTAACAGACCAATACGTGTTAAGATATATGGAAACATGCCAGCAATTGTTTATGGGCATATAAGGTAGTAAATTCCGGCTTTGTAATTGGGTCTATAAGTAATCTGCGTCAAGCCTTTCTCCCATGCAATGGAAATCAATTAAGCCTAAAATGCTGATGGCGTGATTTCTTAGAAAATAGAATCTCTGTGATTGAAATCAAGCTAAGTAGATCATGATTGATATTGAACAGCAAGATTTGTGAAAAGTGTTTCAATCAACATATCACAACATCAAACATGCGCAACGGTAATATCCTAGAAGTGGTCTATATAAACAGAGTCCTTTAACATATTTATACATGAAAAACATACACAGCACGATATAGCATACAAGCTACGAAATTATTTTTCACTAAGACAGACATTGATTGCATTACGAACAAAGTTGCAGCTACGAAGAACATATATAATATATTCTGGTAATATTCTTCTTGCATATCATTTCATTCCATACTAGAGCCTTAAGTTGGTAAGAGATATATTTCTTGATCATTAGACCTCTAGTATTGTATTTTAATTGTCATATCTAAATCTATATTGTATTGGGTAATCCTGTTTGGGTTGATAAATTTTTACAGTCAAGTTGAAGGAAAGCATAGGTGCTTAAGAGTGCATAGGTGCACAAGGAACAAAGGTGTTCAAATTTGATAGAACTTGTATTGTGATTGGAAAAGTTGAATAAAAGTGAGTCTCCAATACTAGTTGGTATTGGACGTGGATTAGGCTACTATTCTAGAGGTTAGTAGTTGAACCACGTAAACATTCTGCTGTTTGTGTGATTACATTCTATCCTCTAATATTCTGTTATTTATCCAGCAACCTGCATTCTATTCATATCAGTAATCCAGATTGCTGCATTAAACATTCAAAGAATTTTTGTTACGAAATAAAAATTGGACATAGTTTGTGCCTACACTTATTCAACCCCCCCTTCTAAGTGTACCTATTTAAATTTCATTTGGTATCAAAGCTTGGCTCTACTTATCTTGGTCTTAAAGGTGACTTGTAGGGAAAGATTCTGACATGGCACAACTTGGAAGCGCTCTAATAAGAAGGTCAATTAACCAACCGACCTCCACTACTTTTTGGAAATGAGGACTATAACTTCTGGAAATTTTGGATGAGGATATATCTCAAGCGAGACCTATGGGAATGGTGGGTGGTAGAGAATGGACCGCTAATCCCAAGGAAAGATGATGGTACTCCAAAAACTCTACTCGAGATGGACTCAACCGAAACATACATGGTGTCATACGATTGAAAAGCAATGAACACTCTTCTCAGTGGCATGGTGCAATCTGAAATAGATAAAGTTTCTTCATGCAACACATCAACGGAGATATGGGATCCCTAGTAGTAAGTCACGAAGGAACTTCCAAAGTACGAGAAGTTAAGCTAAGTATGCTCATGCATGACTACGAAATGTTCTAACTAGAAAGAGATGAAACATTCAAAATGGCTCAAGCACGATTCTTGGTACTTATAAATTCTTTAAAGTTGCTCGACAAGTCAATTCCATAAAGTGAAATCAACCGTAAGTTACTTCGGGCTATGCCCAAAAGGTTTGCATCTAAAATTACTACTCTTCAAGATTCCATCAATATTTCTTCTATGGATACATTAACTCTCTTTGGTGAACTGGAAGAATATGAACATCAATTAAAAAGATATGATGACGTGGAAGAAGTTCCTCGAAAGAAGGTACTAGCTTTAAATGCAGGAATTGAAGAAGAGCTTGAGAATAACTCGGATGGTGAAATAGCCATGATGTCAAGAAGACTTAAAGGTCTACTTTAAAGAAAGAATAAAAGAAACAATACATTCAACGCAAACAAATTCAAAGCAAAGCCAACCAAAGAAACATGTTTCGAGTGTGGATGACCAGGTTATTTTAAAAAGGATTTCTTCCAACTCAAAAACAAAGGAAAGCAAGGCAATAAGGAGTTCAAAAAGCATAAATCATTCCTAACATGGAGTGATGATGAAGAATCCGAAGTGGAAATTGATGCAAACGATGAACTGGCTTAAATATGCTTTATGGGACTTGAAGGTATGTTTCAAAGCCAAAGTATCTTCCCGAAAGTGGATCCTTGACAGCGAATGTTCACGCCATATGACGGGAGACAAATCTAAGTTCGTGGAACTTAATGTCAAAAAGAAACATGGAACGATCACATTCGGTGATAATCGGTCATGCGAAATAATTGGGAAAGGTAAAATCGGTAATGGTAAGGTTAACATTAATAATGTTCACCTTGTTAACGAAATAGAATTCAATCTTATCAGTGTTAGTCAATTAATGGAAAATGGAAATCAAGTAAAGTTTGAAAAAGATAAATGTACAATTTCATATGGTACTAACAATGCTGCTTTAGTTGCCCAAAGAGAAGGGAATATATATACTCTAGATTTTGAGCGACATGAGGAAGAATTATGTCTTGCAACTGTTCAAGATGAAGCGAATTTATGGCATAGAAGGATGGGACATGTTCATATGGACCTCATCAAGAAGTTGTCATCAAAGAACTTAGTAAGAGGATTACCCAATGTGAATTTCGAGAAGAAAAGTATATGCGAACCTTGTTAACATTGAAAACAAGTAAGACCATCGTTCACAGCCAAAAATATGGTATCAACATCTTCTCCTTTACAATTGCTTCATCTCGATTTATTTGGACCTGAAAGGCATGCTAGTCTAAACGGTAAATTCTATGCTTTTGTGATAGTCGATGATTTCTCTAGATGTACATGGGTACTATTCCTTAAAACAAAAGATGAGGCATTTAAAGAATTTGAAAAGCTGATTAAAAATTTGGAAACCAAATACAGTCTTAATCTTATAAGAATCAGAAGTGACCATGGTACTGAATTTCAAAAGGATTTTATTACATTCTGTAATCAAAAAGGAATAACTCATGAATTCTCAGCACCTAGAACCCCTCAACAAAATGGAGTGGTAGAAAGAAAAAATCGTACATTACAAGAAACAGCTAGGACACTAATTCAAGAAAGTAAACTCCCAAAGAAATTTTGGGCTGAAGCTGTAAACACATCATGTTATGTACTAAATAGAGTGTTAATCTGCCCAATTCTTTTAAAAACACCATATGAATGATTAAATAAACGACTTCCTAATATAAGCTATTTCAAAATCTTTGGATCTAAATGTTTTATTCTTGACACTAGTGGGAACTTAAGCAAGTTTGATGCTAGATCTTATGAGGGAATCTTCATTGGCTATGCACAAAATAGTAGAGCATATCGCATTTATAATGTGCAAAAATTGTGTATCGAAGAATCTATACATATCAAATTTAATGAACTTAACCATGATATTCCAAAAGAAAGAGAAGAATATGTAGGAATTTTAGAGACTGCTGCAAATCCATTATACCACATAAAGCAAAACAGCAAGACTATGGAACCAATCCAGCAAGCTGGATTAGAAGAACAACAAGCTCAAGATTCTATCCAGCAAACTGAATACGAAAATCAGGAACATATTCATCAAGCTGAAATGGATGAACAACAAGACCACAATTTCTGAATCTACTGAAGAAGTAATACATGATGTTCAACTTCCAAAATAGCAAGATACATCAAAAACCATCCTTCTGAAAACATCATTGGAAACATAAACGATAAAATTACAACAAGAAGAAAAGCACAAAATATGTGTGCTTTCTCAGCATTACTATCCCAAATTGAACCGAAGAACACCAAAGAAGCCACACTTGACGAGAATTGGCTTCTAGCTATGCAAAAGGAGCTACAACAATTTGAAAGATGTCAAGTGTGGGAGCTAATCCCTCCCCCAAAAGATGTGTCCATCATTGGAACTAAATGGGTTTTCAAAAACAAGCTTGACGAGTACGGAACAATTACAAGAAACAAAGCGAGATTAGTTGCTCAAGGATATAACCAACAAGAAGGAATAGACTATGAAGAAACATTTGCTCCAGTAGCCCGCTTGGAATCCATTCGTATATTACTAGCATTTGCTTTTTTCAAAAAGATCAAGCTACACCAAAAGGACGTCAAAAGTGCCTTCCTCAACGGGTACATAAATGAAGAAGTCTATGTAAAACAGCCACATGGATTTGAGCATGACAAGTTCCCGCATTACGTATACAAACTCAAGAAGGCACTCTATGGACTCAAACAAGCTCCAAGGGCTTGGCACGAAAGATTAAGTAAGTATCTCTTATCAAATGGGTTCATACGAGGTAAAATCGACTCCACGCTATTTATTAAACGTCAAAATAAAGATATTATTATTGCACAAATCTATGTAGACGATATAATATTTGGTGCTACTAATAATTTTCTTTGTGAGTGGTTTTCCAAATGCATGCACAAAGAGTTTGACATGAGCCTGATGGGAGAACTCAACTACTTTCTGGGCCTTCAAATTAAACAAAATCATGAAGGTATATTCATTCATCAAACCAAGTACACAAAAGAGTTACTTAAGAGATTCTGTGAAGCCCCCAAAATAGGTATACATCACCTATTCTGAGTCGCAAAATACATGGTATAGAATACAAATACAATCTTAAATATACAACATAAGCTATGAGTTTTAATACAATTATTGTCTTCTAGACAGTATTCAAACTCAAAATAAGTCCTCAATGCATTTATTATCACACTATTTCATAGTATAGTGAGGACTACTGATGCTATCACCTGGACCGTCACTCTGTACCCCTACTAGTCCCTGCTACGTTCTCATTTCCTGAAGAGAACAATGAAAGCAAAAGGGTGAGCTCAACTAGCCCAGTAAGAAATATTATGACCAAGATAATGCAGAATAAATTATCGTTAGCCTTCAACAGTGTAAAACTGATATAATATAACAAACATCAAGTTTAACTATAGCGGAACAAGCAATCCATTAGAAGAGTCAAGTAGAGAATAAAATCTACTATCTTCTATGATTTAAAAGGGTTTTCAATACTTTTATCGCTGAGACTCAGCTTAATAAATAATCCACATCATCCCTGCACTATGGCCAAGGATATTCATTAGTATCACAACCACAAATTATCCATGCACTACGGGCCAAGGATATCGTATTTTCATCAATGGTCATAATCATGCCAACAACTATCCATCAACGCTCTACGAGCCAATGAAGACTTTTACCACATCATTTGTAACATTACGATCATGATTATACCGAATGATCCCTGGTCATAATCATACCAAGTCCATCTATGCAATATAGGCCACAAATGACTTTAAACAAAATATAAACACGAGGATGATGATAATGATATAGGAATTCAATAAAATAAGTTCAAGAATTAATTTATCCAGGAACCAATAACGTCCAAATTGTCAACATGATACTGCTTTGTAGAGTAAAATTCAAGAATGCTTAGAAGAATATTTTCATGAAATGATATTGGATGAAGCGCAAATATCAAGGATATTCCACTAATTTCAAGGAGTATAAAAGCCAAAACTTTAACCAACTGAGTATACTAAAGAATGGAATAACAAAAGAATTCACCAAGCATGCGATAGACCGCACAGATAGGTTATTCTAACATAATAATAAATAATTAAACCAGGTCATGCATAAATGCACAGACAGGATATTCCAACAGAATAATAAATAATGGAACCAGGTCATGCGTAAAGCACAGATAGGATATTCCAACAGAATAATAAATAATGGAACCAGGTCATGCGTAAAGCACAGACAGGATGTTCTAACAGAATGATAAATAATGGAACCAGGTCATGCGTACATCACAGACAAGATGTTCCAACAGAATGATAAAGAATGGAATAATAGAAGAATTTCACCAAGTATATGGTAGTCCGCGTATACATGTTATTCCAACATAATAATAAAGAATGGAATAACAAAAGTTCTCTTCATGAATACAAAAGAAATAACACCCCTTACATTAGTAGGAGATTGAATACTGCAGTAGTGTAGTAACAGAATACTCTTCTTCTTTCTCTCTTATTCTCTCTATACTTTCTCTCTCTATAGCTTGAATGAATTCGTGAAAAATAATGAAGAATTAGGCCTCTATTTATAGAAGATTTCTAGCTTAGCACTTGTAATGTGAAAAGGCAAGTGGCTTGATGACTGGTGATGTGAAAAGAAAAGTGGTTTGACTCTTGTAATGTGAACCACCAAGTGGTTTGACGCCTGTAATGTGAAACACCAAGTGGTTTGATGCTTGTAATGTGAAACGACAATTGGTTTGACGCCTGTAATGTGAAACGACAATTGGTTCGATGCCTGTAATATGAAACAACAAGTGGTTTGATGTCTGGTAAAGGTAATTACTATTGGCGAAAGAGACACTTAGATGATGACATATGGGCCCCCATAGAATAACCAAATTTACCACAATGTCTCATAATAGACTCTTTATATACATCAAGGATTGAATAAATATGACCAAAAATCATTTTATTTTTAATCAACACATATTTAATCTTTCAACAATTATTAATCATTAATATTATAACTTGTCGTCTCAATTATTGATTTAATAATATAACATATTATACAGATGATACTGTGACAATAATTGAATCAATAATATAAGAGATATGATGCAGCAATTACTGTAGCAATAATTGAGTATAACTGAGTGACTTCTCACGTAAGCATCAATAATCAATACCGTGTGCTACTATGTAACCACGCGTAATACTGTACCTTTATTACCGGGTATTTCAACAGTTAACGGTAAAACTTCTGCCGTTATTTTTATAAAAAGATAATTTTGTCATTTTCTAACTCCAACAATAATTCTGTTATCGGGTCCACCAATGATTGTGTCGTTGTATGAATATTCCCCGACAAAAAGAATATTCCTCGACCAAACGAATATTTTATAACAACTTGCTTACTTTGCAAAATTTATAAATATTACCCACAACTATAACATTATATCAAATCCACACCATAATATTCAAAAATGATATATAGAGAAAATTAATCTTTATTCATAAAAGTTGGGGTCTTACAACCTCCCATTCTTATGAAATTTCGTCCTCGAAATTAGGGTACATACCTAGTATGATGAAGAGGTGAGGATACCTTGATTTCATTTCAGATTCTAACTCCTAAGTCATTTCCTCGACATCGTGGTTTCTCCACAAAGCTTTGACTTGAGGTATAACCTTGGAGTGTAGAATATGTTCCTTCTTATCCAAGATTTGAACAGGAACCTCTTCATACGTTAAATCTTCTGCTATTTCATTCGGTTCTAACTCAATAATGTGGTTCGGGTCCTCCACATATTTACCTAACATGGATATGTGAAAAGCATTACGAACACGAGACATACTTGGCGGTAAAACAAGTCTATAGGCTACAGTTCTTACTCGGTCAAGGATTTCAAATGGGCCAATGAATCGAGCATTGAGCTTTCATCTCTTTCCAAATTTTGTAACTCCTTTCCATGGAGCCACACGTAATAACACATGTTCTCCAACGTTGAATTCCACGTCCTTTCGATGAAGATCAGCATAACTCTTTTGTCGATCTTGTGAGGTTTTTATACGTTGGCGGATCATTTGAATCTTCTTCGCAGTTATACGTATTAATTCCGGTCCCAACAACGTTGCTTCACCCACCTCATCCCAGCATACTGGAGGACGACACTTGCGTCCATACAATGCCTCGAATGGAGCCATGCCGATACTTGCTTGATAACTATTGTTGTAGGAGAATTCCACTAATGGCAAGAAATTGTCCCAACTTCCTTTGAAGTCAAGGACACAGAGTTTTCTACTCAATGCGTACCCACATATGATTTTCTACTCAATGCGTCAGTTACCACGTTTGCTTTTCTAGGATGGTATTGAATGGTATGATCATAATTTTTCAACAGTTCAAGCCAACGTCATTGCCGCATGTTGAGTTCCTTTTGGGTGAAGAAATATTTGAGGCTTTTATGATCCGTAAATATCTTCACTTTCTCCCCATAAAAGTAATGCCTCCAAATTTTAAGTGCGAAGACAACAACTGCCAACTCTAGATCATGAGTAGGATAATTCCTCTCATATTCTTTGAGTTGCCGAGAGGCATAGACTATGACTTTCCCATGTTGCATGAGAACACATCCTAACCCTTTGCCCGATGCATCACTGTGGATGATAAATCCTTCCGATCCAGATGGTATTGCCAGAGCAGGTGCCGAAATGAGTCTACTCTTGAGTTCTTGAAAACTCTTCTCACATTCCTCGGTCCAACCAAATTTTGTATCTTTTCGAGTCAGCTGAGTTAATGAAGTGGCGATTCGAGAAAACCCTTCTACGAATCTCCGATAATAACCAGCTAAGCCGAGAAAGCTACGTATTTCGGTCACTAATTTAGGTTGCTCCCAGCTTTGTATTGCTTCAATCTTTGCTGGGCCAACAGATACTCCATATTTTGACACCACGTTCCCAAGGAATGCTACTTCCTCAAGCCAGAACTCTCATTTCTTCAGCTTAGCATATAGCTTGTTTTCACGAAGCCTTTCAAGTAACAGCTTCAAATGGTGCTCATGATCTTCACGGCTTTTGGAATAGATGAGGATGTCATCAATAAAGACAATAACGAACTGATCCAAATATTCCTTGAATACTCGATTCATCATATCCATGAAAGCAGCAGGAGCATTAGTCAATCCAAAAGACATGACTAAAAATTCATAATGCCCGTACCGAGTTCTGAAGGCAGTCTTCAGAATATCCTCAGTTTTAATCATCAGCTGATGATATCCCGAACGAAGATCAATCTTTGAAAAGAATTGTGCTCCTTGCAACTGGTCGAACAGGTCATCAATGCGATGTAACGGATACCTATTCTTGATGGTGACATGATTTAAATCCCGATAATCAATACAAAGTCGCATACTTCCATCTTTCTTCTTCACGAATAGAACATGAGCACCCCAAAGAGACGTACTAGGATGAATGGAATCGATGTCTAACAATTCCTGTAGTTGGGGTTTTAACTCCTGAAGTTCAATAGGAGCCATCGATATGGGGCTTTGAAAATGGGTTTTGTACCAGGTTCAAGATCAATAAAAAACTCGATTTCACGCTCCGGGGGTAGGCCAGGAAGTTCTTCAGGGAATATGTCAGGAAATTTATTAACAATAGAAATATCATTCAAGACTGACGTATTTTTGTTTAAATCTGTGACATGAGCTAAGAAAGCTTGACATCCGTTTTTCAATAAACAAATAGCTTTATGGCTTGAGATGATAGTGATTGAATTTAATGGTTTGGTTGCTTGAATTTGCATAATAGGTTGGTTAGGAACATGAAAGCTAACAACCTTACGAAAACAGTCAATTTTAGCATGATGAATGGTTAACCAATCAATCCCTAAAATCACATTGAATGCAAGTATTTTCAAAGAGATAAGATCGACAGGTAACGTACGGTTGCCGATTTGAATCAAACAAGACTTATAAACCGTGGATGTAATAAAGGTTTTCCCAAATGGAGTTTCAACAGATAATTCAAAGTCTAATTTCTCTGGAGTCAAATTTAAACGTTGAGTGCAAGTAGAAGAAATAAAAGAATGGGTAGAACCGGTATCAAATAAGGTATAGACTTTGCTAGAGTTTATGATTAGTATACCCATGATCACCTCATTCGGATTCCTCGCTTTTTGGGAGGTTACGACAAACGATCTCCCATGAACTACCAGTTTTGTCTTGTCTGGGACTGCTTTTGATGCCTCTATCCCAGCTGGACTTGACTTTGGTGCATAACAAAATCGGGCTAGGTGACCTTCTTTTCCACAATTGTAACATGCTTTTGACTGTTACGTACAGTTTGGACCGATGTGTCCCTCCTATCCGTATTTAAAACATTCGACCGGTGGTCGTTCTCCTTCTTTAACAACAGGTGCTGGTGCTGATGTCTTTCCATCATTATTAAATATCCTCTTCTTGAAATTTTCACTTCTATTATCTTGGCCATGATTACCACCGAAGTGGTTACCATTTTTGGCATATTGATTTCCTCCACGTTTGTTGTCACCGCTTCGATGACTACAACCACTAGTATTATCGACTTGTCAACTGCTCTCTCTTGGTTGGATTAACTCATTATCGCGCTCCAATAAGTGAGCCCTATTTACAACATCTGAATACAAACACAGTTTATGAGAGATAAGATATTGACGTATCTCGGGTTTTAAACCTCTTAGAAACATTCGCGTCATTCTCTTCTCATTATCAACCAAATGGGATGCAAACCGGGACAATTCGGCAAACTTGACTTCATACTACGACACGGTCATGTTGTTTTGCTCCAGCTTGATGAATTTTACCTCTTTCATGTGACAAATACTTTCAGGAAAGTACTTGTCATTGAACAATTCTTGGAACTTCTCCCAAGTCATCTTCAGTGTGGCAGGTTGAGTACGCTTTACCGATTCCCACTAGTAATCTGCCTCTCCTCGCAACATAAAGGTGGCAAAAGGAACCTTTTGCTCCTCGGAGCATCCCAAAGACATCAAATATCTTGGTGATCTGCTTTATCCACGTCTCCGCCTTAAGTGGTTTTGGCTCTCCAATAAACTCTGGTGGTCCCAGCTCCTTGAACTGTTTAGCGGTAACTGTCTGAGAGTTTCCAGTGTTTTCACCTACATTTTAGACAGGAGTCGCTCTTGCTTGATGTTGCATGAACTACATAAAGCTTCTGAACATCCCATCGTTCGTCATTAGATCGGTATTATTGTTTATCTGAGGATTATGGTCTTTTTGTTGCACATTATCCTAGGTATTGATTGTTGGTGACTCAACGGTCTCATGTGCTCTATTGCTTTTCTCCATATTCTCGGATGTCATTTTCAAACACTGCCACAAAACAAGGGTTAATTGACATACAACATAATATCCTTATACTCTGACCGACCAATTAAATACCAAATAAACTTAGGTAGGTCATACTAGCGAAGGAATTTCCCGTCTCTCCCCTGTGACAACCCGAGAAATTTGACAATTTATGAAAATCTTAAATGATTGATTTAATGTTAAATAATAGACCTAGACAGAAAATAAGTGTATGAGTTTGATGTTATTGAGATTGAATTATGAGGATTTCAAAATTCGGTGAAGGATATAGGTGAATTATTCAGGATTAAGGATTTATGTAAATATGCTCTGTGTATATGGTTAATGATGTGTTCAGAATGTGGTTAAGGGTCAAGGGTTGACCAGATAAATTATATCTGTGACAAACCCTAAGTTTATATTAAGAACGACAACGTTTAGTTAGAAAACCCTAACGTCTAATAAAAAAAACCCTAGAAATTGGTTCTGGAAACCCTAGTTTCAGTTCCGGGAGTCCGAAACCTTAAATCGGATATTGAAAACCCTAGATTGGGAATGCAATGATATGTATAAGGTTAAACGTCATTAATTTTAATTAATTAGGGAAAAACCCAAACGAATTGCTGGAAATCTTGATTGATTATTAGAAAACCCTAATACCAGATCTGAAAATCCTAGTTTCAGATTCTGATAAACGAAAAACCTAATCTGGGAATATAATGGAGAATTTTAATGCTTTAGTGCTATTAATTAAGTACTGATTAGGGTAAAGGTTAATTAATTAGCAAACCCTAATTTCCAATTTTTGGAACCCAAATTGTTCCGTCAGAAACCCTAATGCTCAATTGTGGATTTAATTGCTAAAATTAGCAATGTTAATTAGGAAATCCTAATCCTAATTATTTCAATTTATGAGTAATAAGAAAACTCTAATCTAATTAAGAATATTTAATTTCTATTTTAGAAAATTATTTTTCTATTTTAAACCCTAAAATATGGTTTTGAAACCTAATATACAATTTCGGCCCTAAGTGCTAAATAAACAATTTTAATTAGGATAAATTAGTCCTAATTAGTAAGATTGATTTATGATTAGGAAATTATGATATAATTAGGAAGCCCTAATTATAATTTAGAAATCAAAATTTTCTATTTTTAAATTCTAATTAGAAAATTTTTAAAATCCAAGTTGCTAAATATTTAAGGGTTAAAATCTAAACCCTAAAGGGTCAAACCCTAAACTTTCAATGATCCAAACCCTAACCCTAAGGGTTTGCAACACATGGAAAATCTAGAAATAAAATGGAAATAACCATTATACCCTTTGGTCACATTCTTTAATTAGTTGCTTGAAAATCTTGCCAAATCAAGAGTTGGTGACCAACTCAATTGACTTTATAGGGCCTCTATATCCAGCAAATTAGTCTATTTTATCAACTAGCTAAGCAACATACATTATATATTAGATTTAAGAGAGAGAAATGAGCTACTTTACTCTCATTTTTCTTCCAAGCAATCCTCTCTCTAAAATCTAAAATTTTGGAGTAAGTGAGAGAGAAAAGATGAACCATGATCAAGTTTTAGCAAGTCTAGATCAGAATCAAAGTCAGAAATCAAAAATTAAAGCATAAAAGGTATAAAAATCCTAATTCTAGAAATTCTTCGATTTGTTGTTAATTGTTGGAATTGATTATTCAAAGTTGTGTAATAGGTTGTCAATTGATGATCTGGGTTTGATAAATCATGAACCCATAACATCAAAGTGCACGATTTTGAATTTTTAGCAAATATGGAAAATGGAAAAATTTTCGTCTGACAGGTATATGTCAGACACCATATATTCGTGTGTATTATGTGTTTTTGATGTTTAAAGCTTGTAACATGTAGCCTGATATGTGTTCTTTAAGATGCAAAAAGAATCAGAGTCAGATCTATAATAGATCACAAGATACAAACGGTCAAAACCTGTTAACCGAAACTGCCCAATTCGCGAACCCAGAAATTCTAAGAACAGTGTCCGTGTCCAACTTTGAGCGGACATATCTTGTTCATGCTGTGATGTTTTAGTGTTATTATGCTTTATAGTTGTAGTACTACATGTTGTCTACAAACTGGAATTGATAGATCACATAAACGTTATACGATCATCAAGTTATAAGGAATCAAAGTAGGCCACTCAAATCTGTTAAACTCTGACAAGCCGAAGAACAGCGTTGTCAGAGATTTTGGAGACTTAAATCTGTAGCAACCCCCGAATCCGGGCCCCGAATCGCCTCGGATCCGGTTCACTATAATTTCTATAACTGTTTGCGAAAGATATAAACATAAGTTGTTTATACAATACATTACACACTATTACCCAAGGTCGAGTAACCTTAACTTAATACACATTTCCTAAAATATCTATACACAACAAAATTTATCACAATACGCTATTACAAACTAGCTGCACATTTTATCCCAAGCGAAACTTTGCTTTAACCTTTTTCCTGTATACGACGCATTTGCTTTACCTGCAATGTTTTATCATGATATAGCAAGGGTGAGCATGAAAGTTGCCCAGCAAGTTTAAATACAACAATTTAACGATATATCATGATTGAAGAGTATGAATAAAGGGCTTGCTATAATTCATCAATATAATTGAGAACTAGCACGAACAAATTATTGACTGAACAAGTATTATACATGAACAAATATTTCTGAACCAACTGGTAATGAAGGTGATCAGCCTTTCATACCTGACTTATACATGCAAGATGTACAGAATACAATTTTTCATGGCAATCAGCAATGATTAACCATAAGCTGGAATAAACTACTCTTATTAGAGTTAAGTATGAGAAAACTTGCCTGAACCGTTGATTACCGCAACGCAATTAATAACGCTTTACTCGAAGACCTAATATTAATAATATAGATCTCTAATATTAGAATAATATCATCGCAGTAATATACTGTCATATCTATATACACAGAATAACCTAAACACATAGCACATAACCCTATCGGTCTTTACAATACATAAGACTAGGTATCAAGTCAAACTATTTAAGTCTGAGTTGAAACCGACACAATTCTAACATCCCGACGTTCTAGTCGGACTTTTATCGAGTTTAAGTTCAATTAAACTCTGACTAAACACTTAACCATACCATAGATAATTTCTAACCAGACAAAATATTTTTCCTTGGCTCGTAATAATATTCGGATAATTATTACCATTTATTAACATTTTTCAATCCTTAAAACCGTATTTAAATAAATTAAATACCACAAAATTCCTTAATCATTAATATTCATTTAATATAAAATATTAATGAAAATCATAACATAATATTATAATATAATTATAATATATCAAAGTATTTTTAATACTTTAAAATCATTTTATATAATTTTCCAACACTTTAATCCATTATCCGATACTTAATATTAATATTAAAATATTAATATTTTCATGCCAAAATATCAAAAGTTATAATTTATAACTTAAAATATTTTTATAACACTTAAATCATTTTTATATGATTTATAAAGCATTAATACTAATTTTCCATAATTTATTTAATATATCTATTAAATAAGCTAATTATCATTAATAATAAATTATTAATGAATTTCATCACCAAATATCAAAAGTTATGGAAAATAACTTAAAATATTTTCTTTTATCATAATATTATTTTTCATGATTTTTCATGAATTAAAAACTATTTTTAAATAATTTATTTAATATTGTAATTAAATAAATAAATACATTTATATTCTAAAAATATTAAATATTTTCAAAATATACTCAAAATAATTAAAAACTATTTTTCAGACTTTAAAATAATTTTTTATAATTTATTTTGTATTTTTAATAATTAAAAACCATTTTTTTCTAATTTTTAATAATTTCCGGAAATATAATAAATAATCTGTCGCTAAAGGCCTATAGCGACACTTTCTGTCGCTATAGGTGTTCTTGAGTGTTCTTGACAGATGCGAGGGTACCTAGTTTGACCGGTTTTAAAACTGTGTTCTGGATGATTCTGGGTGTCTAAGTTGCATTAATATTGTAGTATAAGTGTAGAACTACAACTAACAACCAAGATCCTGGCCAATTAACAACGTATAAAACAGATTCAAGCTTCAGAAAATGTTGTCAGACCCTTCCATCAAATTCTGGGTTTTCCAGAATTTGTCAACAGTCACGGTTCCTATTTTGAGTCCTTAAATCCTTGTTTTCCAAAATTGTTTTGCTTGATCTAGTGATTCTATATTGTATTCCTGATGTCAGGTTACAATTATATCATATAAAATCAACTTAAAAACATTACATACACCAGATTTGGGTCGGTCAAAGTAGAGGCCAAGCTCTGTTCTTCACGATTTCTGGGTTTTCCAGATTTCGTCAAGAACAGTCGGTCAACTGTGGTTTGACCTCGATTTCCTGCCGTTTCAGTTATGATCTAAGTGATCTAAAGACTTTAATGTGTAGTCTACATACTAGACTACAACTAATCAACAACAACTTAACTAAAACACATGTCAGACGCAAAATCAGACGCATGAACAATCATGTCAGAAGTGACTAAAATTCTGGGAATTTTCTGGGCTACCGAGAAAGCAGCCTTCGTGATCGGTCAACTAGGTTTGACCGTTCATATCTTTTGATCTAGACAAGATCTGGACTTGATTCAAGTCTCAGATTCAAGAGCTAACAACAAAGAACAAATCTATAACATTAAACACAACTAAACATTAACAGACAAAGATCTAGAGGTCCTGACATATGACTGTCAGACCATATTTTTCCCATTTTCCAGATTTCTATAAACCTTAGATCCGAGCATCTAGGTGTTATGGATCCATGATCCATCAACCCAGAACATTAAAAGACACCCTATTACACAACGTTAACCAACAATTAACATTAAACAACATAAGATCAAAATATTTAGAGATTTAGGGTTTTATACCACTTTCATGCTTGATTCTGATTCTGGCTTCATGATCTGTTCTTGGGTGATATAATGCTGAATAAATGACTGATCTACTATAATATTTCGGAGCTTTGGGATAGAGAGAGAATTGGTGGGAGAAAATGAGCAAAATGGCACTTTTTGTGACTTTTCTCTCTCTTGAATCTATATATATGGCTTTAATTGTTGCTAAATCTGACCAAATCCGGCTGGGAGGCTACATTTAGGCACACGGAGTATGTGTAGTTGTTCAACAACCAAATATTAGGGCAAAACTTGCAAGTTTCCTCCAATAATGCACTCAAGGGCATTTATGTCATTTTCCAATTAATTTTAATGTCATTTTTGTAATTGTCCAATCCCTTAGGGTTTAGGGTTTGGAAATTTTAGGGTTTAGGATTTGGAGCATTTAGGGTTTAGGTTTTAACCCTTAACTTTGTAATTTAATTTCTAACATTTCCGAATTTCGGTTTTCAAAATAGAAAATTAACATTTTTTTAACTTATAATTAGTATTTACTAATTATATTAAAATTCCTTAATCATACTTAAATCTTGTTAATTAGGATTAATATTTCCTAATAAAAATTACTAATTACGCAAATAGGGTCAAAATGGTCATTAGGGTTTATAAACCGCTAATTAGGGTTTCTAATAGAAAAAATTAATTTTCTAATTTAGAAATTAAATCTCGTAATTAGATTAGGGTTTTCTAATTACTCATAAATTGAAATAATTAGGATTAGGGTTTCTTAATTAGCATAGCTAATTTTAGCGATTAATTCCACCACTGAACAATTAGGGTTACTGACGTAACAATTAGGGTTCCAAAAATTGAAATTAGTGTTTGTAAATTAATTAATCTTTTACCCTAATTAATACTTAATTCATAGCACTTGGGCATTAAAATTCTCCGCTAATTTCCCAGATTAGGGCTTCAATTAAACAGAATCTGAAACTAGGGTTTTCAGATCTGGCATTAGGGTTTCAAATTTGGAATTAGGGTTTTGTAATCAATTGTTAAGATTAACCCTAATTAATCTTTTAATTATTTACACTTATGCCATTAAGTTCCCAATTTAGGGTTTCATGCACCGAATTAGGGTTTCGGATTCCCAGAACTGAAACTAGGGTTTCCAGAACCGACTTCTAGGGTTTCTTATCAGAAGTTAGGGTTTTCTATCTGAACGTTGACGTTCTTAAAATAAACTTAGGGTTTGTCATAGATATAATTTATCTGATCAACCCATGACCCTTAACCACATTCTGAACACATCATTAACCATAAACACAGAACATAATTACATAAATCCTTAATCCTGAATAATTCACCTATATCCTTCACCAAATTTTGAAATTCTCAAAATTTAATCCCAATAACCTTAAACGCATACACTTATTTCTGTCTAGGCCTAATATTTAACCTTAAATTAATCATTTAAGATTTTAATAATTTACCCAAATTTTCGGGTTGTCACATTCACCCCTCCTTATAAGAATTTCGTCCCCGAAATTCACCTTACACCTTACACCTTACACCGTGCACTTTAAACCATTCACACATAAACCTTACACCTTACACCGTGCACCTTACACCATTCACACATATTTCACATGCTACCCAATACACCTCTCACAAGGGTAAAGATTTTTAAAACTGTGCTGAGGAATCGTATAGACTGGTTGTTTTTCATTTTCGAAAAAAGGTTTTATGGAAATTCATCCGCAAACCGCCATTACTTACGGACACAAAGGGTGATCAGCCCGATATGCCCTGTACTGATCAGGTACTGTTGGTCGGAACAATTTGTTCCTCTTATCCGCCTTAGGCGCACAAAATTCCTTACCTCAGTCTTATTTGATTCCGCAGCAAAATAATTTTGGTTGAGAAATTTCTTTCAATAAACACTTGGAGTTTTTTGAAAACATTTTCGAGAATGACGTCATGATGCCGCACTGTATTTAACAGTCCGTTGAGGATTTCGTCATTTTGTGATTTTATCATGCTACATCATACCATAGTGGAATAGTGACTTTAAGTCAAATTCACACTAAGTAATACTGCATTGATGACTCCGTCATTTTTATCATCTCTGCACCAGGTCACATGGTACATAAGTGATAAATAAAAACAATTTTTATTTTAAAAGGCACATAGTGCGTATTTAGCTGATGTCAAAATTTTTAAATTTAGCATAGATAGAGGTTTAGGAAAACCTAATTCTCCACTAATGATCATTTGCTTAAACATTCTATCTGTTCCTATTATCCTTAACACTCCATCCACACATAACTATACCCAGTTCATAAAACCACACTTATGAGTTCATAACTTGGCCACAATTATATGAGTTTACAAACTTACCCTGACCTTTTAGCGACCGTTCGCTGAGGGGCTCATAAACATTTCATATAACTATGCGACAAGAATGTCACATAAGTATGAGTTCTAAGAACTCGTACTTAATCCTATATTCTCTACCTATTACCTATTTATCTATATATATAACTAGCGTGACACAACATTTCAACTATTACCAATGCCACCAACTAAGTAGTTTTTACACCAAGTACAATTTCCCTCCCATTCGAGGAATCATACAACTCTGTTGCTGGCACGAGTCCTCATTGAAATCCCCACCTAACCTTAACCCCCTTTTTCAATACGAATTCAATTCATATTCATAAGCCATAACTAATTTATGAGTTTTCATAGTAACATTTCGTAGTACAACTTTCACACAGCATCTTGTTGTAAACATTTCAATCATTAGATTGATTCATTTCCCATATCATAACCTTTATCAGATCACGGGGTGATCTTATCGTATATATTACGATTCAATTCCATGACTATGATCGTTTTGTTTTACGATCTCCTATCCTTGCACTTCTGTTCACCACTACTGTTCACCACTATAACCAGAGTTAGGGAACTCTGTAGCTTAACAACTTACTGAGATTCATCTTTGAATCTTACCGACCAACTAACTCTATGTGAGTTAGTCTTACCCTAATCATCGCGGTTATTGGTCTCAGGTATTCCTACCTAAGCTTCATAACCAATAGCTTTGATACCAACTGTAGCAACCCCCGAATCCGGGCCCCGAATCGCCTCGGATCCGGTTCACTATAATTTCTATAACAGTTTACGGAAGATATAAACATAAGTTGTTTATACAATACATTACACACTATTACCCAAGGTCGAGTAACCTTAACTTAATACACATTTCCTAAAATATCTATACACAACAAAATTTATCACAATACGCTATTACAAACTAGTTGCACATTTTATCCCAAGCGAAACTTGGCTTTAACCTTTTTCCTGTATACGACGCATTTGCTTTACCTGCAATGTTTTATCATGATATAGCAAGGGTGAGCATGAAAGTTGCCCAGCAAGTTTAAATACAACAATTTAACGATATATCATGATTGAAGAGTATGAATAAAGGGCTTGCTATAATTCATCAATATAATTGAGAACTAGCACGAACAAATTATTGACTGAACAAGTATTATACATGAACAAACATTTCTGAACCAACTGGTAATGAAGGTGATCAGCCTTTCATACCTGACTTATACATGCAAGATGTACAGAATACAATTTTTCATGGCAATCAGCAATGATTAACCATAAGCTGGAATAAACTACTCTTATTAGAGTTAAGTATGAGAAAACTTGCCTGAACCGTTGATTACCGCAACGCAATTAATAACGCTTTACTCGAAGACCTAATATTAATAATATAGATCTCTAATATTAGAATAATATCATCGCAGTAATATACTGTCATATCTATATACACAGAATAACCTAAACACATAGCACATAACCCTATCGGTCTTTACAATACATAAGACTAGGTATCAAGTCAACCTATTTAAGTCTGAGTTGAAACCGACACAATTCTAACATCCCGACGTTCTAGTCGGACTTTTATCGAGTTTAAGTTCAATTAAACTCTGACTAAACACTTAACCATACCACAGATAATTTCTAACCAGACAAAATATTTTTCCTTGGCTCGTAATAATATTCGGATAATTATTACCATTTATTAACATTTTTCAATCCTTAAAACCGTATTTAAATAAATTAAATACCACAAAATTCCTTAATCATTAATATTCATTTAATATAAAATATTAATGAAAATCATAACATAATATTATAATATAATTATAATATATCAAAGTATTTTTAATACTTTAAAATCATTTTATATAATTTTCCAACACTTTAATCCATTATCCAATACTTAATATTAATATTAAAATATTAATATTTTCATGCCAAAATATCAAAAGTTATAATTTATAACTTTAAATATTTTTATAACACTTAAATCATTTTTATATGATTTATAAAGCATTAATACTAATTTTCCATAATTTATTTAATATATCTATTAAATAAACTAATTATCATTAATAATAAATTATTAATGAATTTCATCACAAAATATCAAAAGTTATGGAAAATAACTTAAAATATTTTCTTTTATCATAATATTATTTTTCATGATTTTTCATGAATTAAAAACTATTTTTAAATAATTTATTTAATATTGTAATTAAATAAATAAATACATTTATATTCTAAAAATATTAAATATTTTCAAAATATACTCAAAATAATTACAAACTATTTTTCAGACTTTAAAATAATTTTTTATAATTTATTTTGTATTTTTAATAATTAAAAACCATTTTTTCTAATTTTTAATAATTTCCGGAAATATAATAAATAATCTGTCGCTAAAGGCCTATAGCGACACTTTCTGTCGCTATAGGTGTTCTTGAGTGTTCTTGACAGATGCGAGGGTACCTAGTTTGACCGGTTTTAAAACTGTGTTCTGGATGATTCTGGGTGTCTAAGTTGCATTAATATTGTAGTATAAGTGTAGAACTACAACTAACAACCAAGATCCTGGCCAATTAACAACGTATAAAACCGATTCAAGCTTCAGAAAATGTTGTCAGACCCTTCTATCAAATTCTGGGTTTTCCAGAATTTGTCAACAGTCACGGTTCCTATTTTGAGTCCTTAAATCCTTGTTTTCCAAAATTGTTTTGCTTGATCTAGTGATTCTATATTGTATTCCTGATGTCAGGTTACAATTATATCATATAAAATCAACTTAAAAACATTACATACACCAGATCTGGGTCGGTCAAAGTAGAGGCCAAGCATTGTTCTTCACGATTTCTGGGTTTTCCATATTTCGTCAAGAACAGTCGGTCAACTGTGGTTTGACCTCGATTTCCTGCCGTTTCAGTTATGATCTAGGTGATCTAAAGACTTTAATGTGCAGTCTACATACCAGACTACAACTTATCAACAACAACTTGGCTAAAACACATGTCGGACGCAAAATCAGACGCATGAACAATCTTGTCAGAAGTGACTAAAATTCTGGGAATTTTCTTGGCTACCCAGAAAGCAGCCTTCGTGATCGGTCAACTAGGTTTGACCGTTCATATCTTTTGATCTAGACAAGATCTGGACTTGATTCAAGTCTCAGATTCAAGAGCTAACAACAAAGAACAGATCTATAACATTAAACACAACTAAACATTAACAGACAAAGATCTAGAGGCCCTGACATATGACTGTCAGGCCATATTTTTCCCATTTTCCAGATTTCTATAAACCTTAGATCCGAGCATCTAGGTGTTATGGATCCATGATCCATCAACCCAGAACATTAAAAGACACCCTATTACACAACTTTAACCAACAATTAACATTAAACAACATAAGATCAAAGTATTTAGAGATTTAGGGTTTTATACCACTTTCATGTTTGATTCTGATTCTGGCTTCATGATCTGTTCTTGGGTGATATAATGCTGAATAATTGACTGATCTACTATAATATTTCGGAGCTTTGGGATAGAGAGAGAATTGGTGGGAGAAAATGAGCAAAATGGCACTTTTTGTGACTTTTCTCTCTCTTGAATCTATATATATGGCTTTAATTGTTGCTAAATCTGACCAAATCCGGCTGGGAGGCTACATTTAGGCACATGGAGTAGGTGTAGTTGTTCAACAACCAAATATTAGGGCAAGACTTGCAAGTTTCCTCCAATAATACACTCAATGGCATTTATGTCATTTTCCATTTAATTTTAATGTCATTTTTGTAATTGTCCAATCCCTTAGGGTTTAGGGTTTGGAAATTTTAGGGTTTATGATTTGGAGCATTTAGGGTTTTGGTTTTAACCCTTAACTTTGTAATTTAATTTCTAACATTTCCGAATTTCGGTTTTCAAAATAGAAAATTAACATTTTTTAACTTATAATTAGTATTTACTAATTATATTAAAATTCCTTAATCATACTTAAATCTTGTTAATTAGGATTAATATTTCCTAATAAAAATTACTAATAGAAAAAATTAATTTTCTAATTTAGAAATTAAATCTCGTAATTAGATTAGGGTTTTCTAATTACTCATAAATTAAAATAATTAGGATTAGGGTTTCCTAATTAGCATAGCTAATTTTAGCGATTAATTCCACCAGTGAACAATTAGGGTTTCTGACTGAACAATTAGGGTTCCAAAAATTGAAATTAGTGTTTGTAATTTAATTAATCTTTTACCCTAATTAATACTTAATTCATAGCACTTAAGCATTAAAATTCTCCGTTAATTTCCCAGATTAGGGCTTCAATTAAACAGAATCTGAAACTAGGGTTTTCAGATCTGGCATTAGGGTTTCAAATTTGGAATTAGGGTTTTGTAATCAATTGTTAAGATTAACCCTAATTAATCTTTTAATTATTTACACTTATGCCATTAAGTTCCCAATTTAGGGTTTCATGCACCGAATTAGGGTTTCGGATTCCCGGAACTGAAACTAGGGTTTCCAGAACCGACTTCTAGGGTTTCTTATCAGAAGTTAGGGTTTTCTATCTGAACGTTGACGTTCTTAAAATAAACTTAGGGTTTGTCACAGATATAATTTATCTGATCAACCCATGACCCTTAACCACATTCTGAACACATCATTAACCATAAACACAGAACATAATTACATAAACCCTTAATCCTGAATAATTCACCTATATCCTTCACCAAATTTTGAAATTATTTAGCCACGAAACTTGTTATGTAGTTGTAGTATTAAATAAATACTACAACATGAAATCAATTTCAAGTCCAGAAAACATTTAGATCATAGATCTATAGCCGGTCAGACCACCCACCCTCGCATCTGACTTGAAGATCTGGGCAACCATCAAGAACACCTATAGCGACAGAAAGTGTCGCTATAGCCCTTTAGCGACAGTTTCTTATTATTATTTTACGAAAATTGATTAAAAATTAGAAAAAAATAGTTTTTAATTATTAAAAATAAATAATAAATTCTAAAAAATTATTTTAAAGTATGAAAAATAGTTTTTAATTATTTTGAGTATATTTCGAAAATATTTAATATTTTTGGAATATAAATGGTATTTATTTATTTAATTATAATATTAAATAAATTATTTAAAAATGGTTTTAATTCATGAAAAATAATATTATGGTAAAAGAAAATATTTTAAGGTATTTTTGATGACTTTTGATATTTTGTGATGAATTTCATTAATAATTTATATTAATGATAATTATTTTATGAATATATTAAATAAATTATGGAAAAATAGAATTAATGATTTAAAAATCATATAAAAATGATTTAAGTGTTATAAAAATATTTTAAGTAACTTTTGATATTTTGGCATGAAAATATTAATATTCTAATATTAATAGCAATTGTCGGATAATGGATTAAAGTGTTGGAAAATAATATAAAAATGATTTTTTAAAGTATTAAAATACTTTTTGATATTATAATTATATTATAATATTATGTAATGATTTTCATTAATATTTTATATTAAATGAATATTAATGATTAAGGTATTATGTTGTACTGAATTCATTTAAATACGGTTTTAAGGATTGAAAAATGTTGATAAATGGTAATAATTATCCGAAAATTTTTACGAGCCTAGGAAAAATGTTTTGTCTGATTAGAAATTATTTGTGATAATTTTTAAGTGGTTAGACAGAGTTTAATTGAACTTAAACTCGATAAAAGTCCGACTAGACCGTCGGGATGTTAGAATTGTGTCGGGTTCAACTCAAACTGCAATAGTTTGACTTGATACCTAGTCTTATGTGTATTATAGACTGATAGGCTTATGTGTTATGTGTTTAGGTTATTCTGTGTGTATATATTTAACAATATTATACTGTGATGATATTATTCTAATATTGGAGATCTATATTACTAATATTAGGTCTTCGGGTAAATCGTTAAAAATTATGTTGCGGTAATCAACGGTTCAGGCAAGTTTCTTTTACTTAACTCTAATAAGAGTAGTTTCTTCAAGATTATGGTTAATCATTGCTGATTGCCATGAAATTTATACTATGTACATCTTGCATGTATAAGTCAGGTATGAAAGGCTGATCACCTTCATTACCAGTTGGTTCAGAAATGTTTGTACATGTATAATACTTGTTCAGTAAAAAAATTGTTCGTGCTAGTTCTCAATTATATTGATGAATTATAGCAAACCCATTATTCATACTCTTCAATCATGATATATCGTTATATTGTTGTATATAAACTTGATGGGCAACTTTAATGCTCACCCTTTCTATATCATGATAAAACATTGCAGATAAGGCGAATGCGTTCGGATACAAGAAAAAGACAATGCCAAGTTTAGCTTGGGATATAAAGTGCAGCTAGTTTGTAATAGCGTATTTTGATAAATATTGTTGTGTAATAGATAATTTTTGAATTGTGTATTAAGTTAAGGTTACTCTACCTTGGGGAATAGTGTGTAATGTATTGTATAAACAATTTATGTTTATATCTTCCGCAAATAGTGATAGAAATAGAATATCGGATCCGAGGTGATTTGGGACCTGGATTCGGGGCTACTACAGTTGGTATCAGAGCTGTTGGTTATGAAGCTTAGGTAGGAATACCTGAAACCAATAACCGCAGTGATTAGGATAAGATCTAACTCACATAGAGTTAGTTGGTCGGTAAGATTCAAAGATGAATCTCGGTGAGTGTAAAGTACAGAGTTCCCTAACTCTGTTAATAAAGTTGAACAGTAATGGTGAATAAATCGAGTCTAAAAGACTGAAAGTGTAGGAATAAGAGATTGTAAAACAAAACGATCATTGGCATAGAAATAAATCGTAATATATACGATAAGATCACCCCGTGATCTGATGAGGTTATGATAGCCATAAAGAATAAATCTGATGATAGAAAAGTTTATAGCAAGATGCTGTGTGTAAGTTGTACTATGAAATTGTACTATGAAAACTCATGAAAGAGTTATGGATTATGAATACGAATTGAATTCGTATTGAAAAAGGGGGTTAAGATTAGGTGGGGATTTCAATGAGGACTCGTGTTAGCAACTGAGTTGTATGATTCCTTGTATGGGCGGGGAATTGTACTTGGTGTAAAAACTACTTAGTTGGTGGCATTGGTAACAATTGAAATGTTGTGTCACGCTAGTTGTTATATACAGATAAATAGGTCATAAGTAGAGAATATATGATTAAGTACGAGTTCTTAGAACTCATACTTATGTGACATTCTTGACGCATAGTTATATGAAATGTTTATGAGTCCCTCAGCGAACGGACGCCAAAGGTCAGACTAGGGTAAGTTCGTAAACTCATATAATTATGGCCAGGTTATGAACTCATAAGTGTGGTTTTATGAACTGGGTATAGTTGTGTGTGAATGGAGTGTTAAGGATTATAGGAACAGATAGATTGTTAAGCATATGATCATTAGTGGAGATTTAGGTTTTCCTAAACCCCTAGCTTTGCTAAACTTCAATTTTTGACATCAAGCTAAATACGCACTATGTGCCTTTTAAAAAAAATTGTTTTTATTTATCACTTATGTACCATGTGACCTGGTGCAAATATGATAAAAAAATGATGGAGTTATCAATGCAGAATTACTTGGTGTTGGATGTGATCTAAGGATCGTCAGCCCACTACAGTATGATGTAGTATAACAAAGTCACAAAATGACGAAATCCTCAACGGACTGTTAAATACAGTGCGGCATCATGACGTCATTCTCAAAAATGTTTTATTGAAAGAAATTTCCAAAACCAAATTGTTTTACTGTGGAATCAAATAAGACTGAGGTAAAAAATTTGTGCCTTTGGCAGTGATGGGAAAACAGATAAAATCAGTACTTGGCCAGTACAGGGCATATCGGGCTAATCACCCTTTGTGTCCGTAAGTAATGACGGTTTGCGGATGAATTTCCATAAAACCTTTGTGAAAATGAAAAACAAACAGTCTATACGATTCCTCAGCACAGTTTTAAAATTTTTACCCTTGTGAGTGGTGTATTGGGTAGCATGTGAAATATGTGTGGATGGTGTAAAGTGCACGGTGTAAGGTGTAAGGTGAATTTCGGGGACGAAATTCTTAGAAGGAGGGGTGAATGTGACAACCGGAGAAATTTGACAATTTATGAAAATCTTAAATGATTGATTTAAGGTTAAATAATAGATCTAGACAGAAAATAAGTGTATGAGTTTGATGTTATTGGGATTGAATTTTGAGGATTTCAAAATTCGGTGAAGGATATAGGTGAATTATTCAAGATTAAGGATTTATGTAAATATGCTCTGTGTATATGGTTAATGATGTGTTCAGAATGTGGTTAAGGGTCAAGGGTTGACTAGATAAATTATATCTGTGACAACCCCTAAGTTTATATTAAGAACGACAACGTTCAGTTAGAAAATCCTAACGTCTAATAAGAAACCCTAGAAATTGGTTCTGGAAACCCTAGTTTCAGTTCCGGGAGTCCGAAACCTTAAATCGGATATTGAAAACCTAGATTGGAAATGCAATGATACTTATAAGGTTAAACGTCATTAATTTTAATTAATTAGGGAAAAACCCAAACGAATTGCTGGAAATCCTGATTGATTATTAGAAAACCCTAATACCAGATCTGAAAATCCTAGTTTCAGATTCTGATAAACGGAAACCATAATCTGGAAATATTATGGAGAATTTTAATGCTTTAGTGCTATTTATTAAGTACTAATTAGGGTAAAGGTTAATTAATTAGCAAACCCTAATTTCCAATTTTTGGAACCCAAATTGTTCCGTCAGAAACCCTAATGCTCAATTGTGGATTTAATTGCTAAAATTTGTAATGTTAATTAGGAAACCCTAATCCTAATTATT
The DNA here is from genome assembly GCA_020205505.1 of Panax japonicus. Taxonomy (NCBI): domain Eukaryota; kingdom Viridiplantae; phylum Streptophyta; class Magnoliopsida; order Apiales; family Araliaceae; genus Panax; species Panax japonicus. The sequence continues at coordinate 25,114,303 of CM035108.1, read as the reverse complement.
TCAATTTATGAGTAATTAGAAAACTCTAATCTAATTACGAATATTTAATTTCTATTTTAGAAAATTATTTTTCTATTTTAAACCCTAAAATGTGGTTTTGAAACCTAATATACAATTTTGGCCCTAAGTGCTAAATTAACAATTTTAATTAGGATAAATTAGTCCTAATTAGTAAGATTGATTTATGATTAGGAAACTATGATATAATTAGGAAGCCCTAATTATAATTTAGAAATCAAAATTTTCTATTTTTAAATTCTAATTAGAAAATTTTTAAAATCCAAGTTGCTAAATATTTAAGGGTTAAAATCTAAACCCTAAAGGGTCAAACCCTAAACTTTCAATGATCCAAACCCTAACCCTAAGGGTTTGCAACACATGGAAAATCTATAAATAAAATGGAAATGACCATTATACTCTTTGGTCACATTCTTTAATTAGTTGCTTGAAAATCTTGCCAAATCAAGAGTTGGTGACCACCTCAATTGACTTTATAGGGCCTCTATATCCAGCAAATTAGTCTATTTTATCAGCTAGCTAAGCAACATACATTATATATTAGATTTAAGAGAGAGAAATGAGCTACTTTACTCTCATTTTTCTTCCAAGCAATCCTCTCTCTAAAATCTAAAAATTTGGAGTGAGGGAGAGAGAAAAGATGAACCATGATCAAGTTTTAGCAAGCCTAGATCATAATCAAAGTCAGAAATCAAAAATTAAAGCATAAAAGGTATAAAAATCCTAATTCTTAAAATTATTCGATTTGTTGTTAATTGTTGGAATTGATTGTTCAAAGTTGTGTAATAGGGTGTCAATTGATGATCTGGGTTTGATAAATCATGAACCCATAACATCAAAGTGCAAGATTTTGAATTTTTTGCAAATCTGGAAAATGGAAAAATTTTCGTCTGACAGCTATATATCAGACACCATATATCCGTGTGTATTATGTGTTTTTGATGTTTAAAGCTTGTAACATGTAGCTTGATATGTGTTCTTTAAGATGCAAAAAGAATCAGAGTCAGGTCTATAATAGATCACAAGATACAAACGGTCAAAACCTGTTGACCGAAACTGCCCAATTCGCGAACCCAGAAATTCTAAGAACAGTGTCCGTGTCTACCTTTGACCGGACATATCTTGTTCATGTTGTGATGTTTTAGTGTTATTATGCTTTATAGTTGTAGTACTACATGTTGTCTACAAACTGGAATTGATAGATCACATAAACGTTATACGATCATCAAGTTATAAGGAATCAAAGTAGGCCACTCAAATCTGTTAAACTCTGAAAAGCCGAAGAACAGCGTTGTCAGAGATTTTGGAGACTTAAATCTCTCTGATCTGAAGTTATTTAGCCACGAAACTTGTTATGTAGTTGTAGTATTAAATAAACACTACAACATGAAATTAATTTCAAGTCCAGAAAACATTTAGATCATAGATCTATAGCCGGTCAAACCACCCACCCTCGCATCTGACTTGAAGATCTGGGCAGCCATCAAGAACACCTATAGCGACAGAAAGTGTCGCTATAGCCCTTTAGCGACAGTTTATTATTATTATTTTCCGAAAATTGATTAAAAATTAGAAAAAATGGTTCTTAATTATTAAAAATACATAATAAATTCTGAAAAATTATTTTAAAGTATGAAAAATAGTTTTTAATTATTTTGAGTATATTTCGAAAATATTTAATATTTTTGGAATATAAATGGTATTTATTTATTTAATTATAATATTAAATAAATTATTTAAAAATGGTTTTAATTCATAAAAAATAATATTATGGTAAAAGAAAATATTTTAAATTATTTTTGCTGACTTTTGATATTTTGTGATGAATTTCATTAATAATTTATATTAATGATAATTATTTTATGAATATATTAAATAAATTATGGAAAAATAGAATTAATTATTTAAAAATCATATAAAAATGATTTAAGTGTTATAAAAGTATTTTAAGTAACTTTTGATATTTTGGCATAAAAATATTAATATTCTAATATTAATAGAAATTGTCGGATAATGGATTAAAGTGTTGGAAAATAATATAAAAATGATTTTTTAAAGTATTAAAATATTTTTTGATATTATAATTATATTATAATATTATGTAATGATTTTCATTAATATTTTATATTAAATGAATATTAATGATTAAGGTATTATGTTGTACTGAATTCATTTAAATACGGTTTTAAGGATTGAAAAATGTTGATAAATGGTAATAATTATCCGAAAATTTTTACGAGCCTAGGAAAAATGTTTTGTCTGATTAGAAATTATTTGTGATAATTGTTAAGTGGTTAGACAGAGTTTAATTGAACTTAAACTCGATAAAAGTCCGACTAGACCGTCGGGATGTTAGAATTGTGTCGGGTTCAACTCAAACTGCAATAGTTTGACTTGATACCTAGTCTTATGTGTGTTATAGACTGATAGGCTTATGTGTTATGTGTTTAGGTTATTATGTGTGTATATATATAACAGTATTATACTGTGATGATATTATTCTAATATTGGAGATCTATATTACTAATATTAGGTCTTCGGGTAAAGCGTTAAAAATTACGTTGCGGTAATCAACGGTTCAGGCAAGTTTCTTTTACTTAACTCTAATAAGAGTAGTTTCTTCAAGCTTATGGTTAATCATTGCTGATTGCCATGAAATTTGTATTCTGTACATCTTGCATGTATAAGTCAGGTATGAAAGGCTGATCACCTTCATTACCAGTTGGTTCAGAAATGTTTGTTCATGTATAATACTTGTTCAGTCAAAAATTTGTTCGTGCTAGTTCTCAATTATATTGATGAATTATAGCAAACCCATTATTCATATTCTTCAATGATGATATATCGTTATATTGTTGTATATAAACTGGCTGGGCAACTTTCATGCTCACCCTTGTTATATCATAATAAAATATTGCAGATAAGGCGAATGCGTTCGGATACAAGAAAAAGACAATGCCAAGTTTAGCTTGGGATATAAAGTGCAGCTAGTTTGTAATAGCATATTTTGATAAATATTGTTGTGTAATAGATATTTTATGAATTGTGTATTAAGTTAAGGTTACTCTACCTTGGGGAATAGTGTGTAATGTATTGTATAAACAATTTATGTTTATATCTTCCGCAAATAGTGATAGAAATAGTATACCGGATCCGAGGTGATTTGGGACATGGATTCGGGGCTACTACAGTTGGTATCAGAGCTGTTGGTTATGAAGCTTAGGTAGGAATACCTGAGACCAATAACCGCAGTGATTAGGATAAGATCTAACTCACATAGAGTTAGTTGGTCGGTAAGATTCAAAGATGAATCTCGGTGAGTGTAAAGACACAGAGTTCCCTAACTTTGATAATAAAGTTGAACAGTAATGGTGAATAGATCGAGTCTAAAAGACTGAAAGTTCAGGAATAGGAGATTGTAAAACAAAACGATCATAAGCATAGAAATAAATCGTAATATATATGATAAGATCACCCCGTGATCTGATGAGGTTATGATAGCCAGAAAGAATAAATCTGATGATAGAAAAGTTTACAGCAAGATGTTGTGTGTAAGTTGTACTATGAAATTGTACTATGAAAACTCATGAAAGAGTTATGGATTATGAATACGAATTGAATTTGTATTGAAAAAGGGGGTTAAGATTAGGTGGGGATTTCAATGAGGACTCGTGTTAGCAACTGAGTTGTATGATTTCTTGTATGGGCGGGGAATTGTACTTGGTGTAAAAACTACTTAGTTGGTGGCATTGGTAACAATTGAAATGCTGTGTCACGCTAGTTGTTATATACAGATAAATAGGTCATAGGTAGAGAATATAGGATTAAGTACGAGTTCTTAGAACTCATACTTATGCGACATTCTTGACGCATAGTTATATGAAATGTTTATGAGTCCCTCAGCGAACGGACGCCAAAGGTCAGACTAGGGTAAGTTCGTAAACTCATATAATTTTGGCCAGGTTATGAACTCATAAGTGTGGTTTTATGAACTGGGTATAGTTGTGTGTGATTGGAGTGTTAAGGATTATAGGAACAGATAGATTGTTAAGCATATGATCATTAGTGGAGATTTAGGTTTTCCTAAACCCCTAGCTTTGCTAAACTTTAATTTTTGACATCAAGCTAAATATGCACTATGTGCCTTTTAAAAAAAATTGTTTTTATTTATCACTTATGTACCATGTGACCTGGTGCAGATATGATAAAAAATGATGGAGTTATCAATGCAGAATTACTTGGTGTTGGATGTGATCTAAGGATCGTCAGCCCACTACAGTATGATGTAGTATAACAAAGTTACAAAATGACGAAAACCTCAACGGACTGTTAAATACAGTGCGGCATCATGACGTCATTCTCAAAAATGTTTTATTGAAAGAAATTTCCCAAACCAAATTGTTTTACTGTGGAATCAAATAAGACTGAGGTAAAAAATTTGTGCCTTTGGCAGTGATGGGAAAACAGATAAAATCAGTACTTGGCCAGTACAGGGCATATCGGGCTAATCACCCTTTGTGTCCGTAAGTAATGACGGTTTGCGGATGAATTTCCATAAAACCTTTGTGAAAATGAAAAACAAATAGTCTATACGATTCCGCAGCACAGTTTTAAAATTTTTACCCTTGTGAGTGGTGTATTGGGTAGCATGTGAAATATGTGTGGATGGTGTAAGGTGCACGGTGTAAGGTGTAAGGTGAATTTCGGGGACGAAATTCTTAGAAGGAGGGGTGAATGTGACAACCCGAGAAATTTGACAATTTATGAAAATCTTAAATGATTGATTTAAGGTTAAATAATAGACCTAGACAGAAAATAAGTGTATGAGTTTGATGTTATTGGGATTGAATTTTGAGGATTTCAAAATTCGGTGAAGAATATAGGTGAATTATTCAGGATTAAGGATTTATGTAAATATGCTCTGTGTATATGGTTAATGATGTGTTCAGAATGTGGTTAAGGGTCAAGGGTTGACTAGATAAATTATATGTGACAAACCCTAAGTTTATATTAAGAACGACAACGTTCAGTTAGAAAACCCTAACGTCTAATAAAAAACCCTAGAAATCGGTTCTGGAAAACCGAGTTTCAGTTCCGGGAGTCCGAAACCTTAAATAGGATATTGAAAACCCTAGATTGGGAATGCAATGATATGTAAAAGGTTAAACGTCATTAATTTTAATTAATTAGGGAAAAACCCAAACGAATTGCTGGAAATCTTGATTGATTATTAGAAAACCCTAATACCATATCTGAAAATCCTAGTTTCAGATTCTGATAAATGGAAACCCTAATCTGGGAATATAATGGAGAATTTTAATGCTTTAGTGCTATTAATTAAGTACTAATTAGGGTAAAGGTTAATTAATTAGCAAACCCTAATTTCCAATTTTTGGAAACCAAATTGTTCCGTCAGAAACCCTAATGCTCAATTATGGATTTAATTGCTAAAATTAGCAATGTTAATTAGGAAACCCTAATCCTAATTATTTCAATTTATGAGTAATTAGAAAACTTTAATCTAATTACGAATATTTAATTTCTATTTTAGAAAATTATTTTTCTATTTTAAACCCTAAAATGTGGTTTTGAAACCTAATATACAATTTTGGCCCTAAGTGCTAAATTAACAATTTTAATTAGGATAAATTAGTCCTAATTAGTAAGATTGATTTATGATTAGGAAATTATGATATAATTAGGAAGCCCTAATGATAATTTAGAAATCAAAATTTTTTATTTTTAAATTCTAATTAGAAAATTTTTAAAATCCAAGTTGCTAAATATTTAAGGGTTAAAATCTAAACCCTAAAGGGTCAAACCCTAAACTTTCAATGATCCAAACCCTAACCCTAAGGGTTTGAAACACATGGAAAATCTATAAATAAAATGGAAATGACCATTATACCCTTTGGTCACATTCTTTAATTAGTTGCTTGAAATTCTTGCCAAATCAAAAGTTGGTGACCAACTCAGTTGACTTTATAGGGCTTCTATATCCAGCAAATTAGTCTATTTTATCAGCTAGCTAAGCAACATACATTATATATTAGATTTAAGAGAGAGAAATGAGCTACTTTACTCTCATTTTTCTTCCAAGCAATCCTCTCTCTAAAATCTAAAAATTTGGAGTGAGGGAGAGAGAAAAGATGAACCATGATCAAGTTTTAGCAAGCCTAGATCAGAATCAAAGTTAGAAATCAAAAATTAAAGCATAAAAGGTATAAAAATCCTAATTCTAGAAATTCTTCGATTTGTTGTTAATTGTTGGAATTGATTGTTCAAAGTTGTGTAATAGGGTGTCAATTGATGATCTGGGTTTGATAAATCATGAACCCATAACATCAAAGTGCACGATTTTGAATTTTTAGCAAATCTGGAAAATGGAAAAATTTTCGTCTGACAACTATATGTCAGACACCATATATCCGTGTGTATTATGTGTTTTTGATGTTTAAAGCTTGTAACATGTAGCTTGATATGAGTTCTTTAAGATGCAAAAAGAATCAGAGTCAGATCTATAATAGATCACAAGATACAAACGGTCAAAACCTGTTGACCGAAACTGCCCAATTCGCGAACCCAGAAATTCTAAGAACAGTGTTCGTGTCCAACTTTGACCGGACATATCTTGTTCATGTTGTGATGTTTTAGTGTTATTATGCTTTATAGTTGTAGTACTACATTTTGTCTACAAACTGGAATTGATAGATCACATAAACGTTATACGATCATCAAGTTATAAGGAATCAAAGTAGGCCACTCAAATCTGTTAAACTCTGACAAGCCGAAGAACAACGTTGTCAGAGATTTTAGAGACTTAAATCTCTCTGATCTGAAGTTATTTAGCCACGAAACTTGTTATGTAGTTGTAGTATTAAATAAACACTACAACATGAAATCAATTTCAAGTCCAGAAAACATTTAGATCATGGATCTATAGCCGGTCAAACCACCCACCCTCGCATCTGACTTGAAGATCTGGGCAGCCATCAAGAACACCTATAGCGACAGAAAGTGTCGCTATAGCCCTTTAGCGACAGTTTATTATTATTATTTTCCAAAAATTGATTAAAAATTAGAAAAAAAGGTTTTTAATTATTAAAAATACATAATAAATTCTGAAAAATTATTTTAAAGTATGAAAAATAGTTTTTAATTATTTTGAGTATATTTCGAAAATATTTAATATTTTTGGAATATAAATGGTATTTATTTATTTAATTATAATATTAAATAAATTATTTAAAAATGGTTTTAATTCATGAAAAATAATATTATGGTAAAAGAAAATATTTTAAGTTATTTTTGATGACTTTTGATATTTTGTGATGAATTTCATTAATAATTTATATTAATGATAATTATTTTATGAATATATTAAATAAATTATGGAAAAATAGAATTAATGATTTAAAAATCATATAAAAATGATTTAAGTGTTATAAAAATATTTTAAGTAACTTTTGATATTTTGGCATGAAAATATTAATATTCTAATATTAATAGCAATTGTCGGATAATGGATTAAAGTGTTGGAAAATAATATAAAAATGATTTTTTAAAGTATTAAAATATTTTTTGATATTATAATTATATTATAATATTATGTAATGATTTTTATTAATATTTTATATTAAATGAATATTAATGATTAAGGTATTATGTTGTACTCAATTCATTTAAATACGGTTTTAAGGATTGAAAAATGTTGATAAATGGTAATAATTATCTGAAAATTTTTACGAGCCTAGGAAAAATGTTTTGTCTGATTAGAAATTATTTGTGATAATTGTTAAGTGGTTAGACAGAGTTTAATTGAACTTAAACTCGATAAAAGTCCGACTAGACCGTCGGGATGTTAGAATTGTGTCGGGTTCAACTCAAACTGCAATAGTTTGACTTGATACCTAGTTTTATGTGTGTTATAGACTGATAGGCTTATGTGTTATGTGTTTAGGTTATTCTGTGTGTATATATATAACAGTAGTATACTGTGATGATATTATTCTAATATTGGAGATCTATATTACTAATATTAGGTCTTCGGGTAAAGCGTTAAAAATTACGTTGCGGTAATCAACGGTTCAGGCAAGTTTCTTTTACTTAACTCTAATAAGAGTAGTTTCTTCAAGCTTATGGTTAATCATTGCTGATTGCCATGAAATTTGTATTCTGTACATCTTGCATGTATAAGTCAGGTATGAAAGGCTGATCACCTTCATTACCAGTTGGTTCAGAAATGTTTGTTCATGTATAATACTTGTTCAGTCAAAAATTTGTTCGTGCTAGTTCTCAATTATATTGATGAATTATAGCAAACCCATTATTCATATTCTTCAATGATGATATATCGTTATATTGTTGTATATAAACTGGCTGGGCAACTTTCATGCTCACCCTTGTTATATCATAATAAAATATTGCAGATAAGGCGAATGCGTTCGGATACAAGAAAAAGACAATGCCAAGTTTAGCTTGGGATATAAAGTGCAGCTAGTTTGTAATAGCGTATTTTGATAAATATTGTTGTGTAATAGATATTTTATGAATTGTGTATTAAGTTAATGTTACTCGACCTTGGGGAATAGTGTGTAATGTATTGTATAAACAATTTATGTTTATATCTTCCGCAAATAGTGATAGAAATAGTATACCTGATCCGAGGTGATTTGGGACCTGGATTCTGGGCTACTACATCCCCTCCTAGTTCTAGTCTCACATCTTAGCCAGGGATCATATCCCTAAGCTTTGATACCAACTGTGATGCCCCCAAAATAGGTATACATCACCTATTCTGAGTCGCCAAATATATGGTACAGAATACAAATATAATCTTAAATATACAACATAAGCTGTGAGTTTTAATACAATTATTGTCTTTTAGACAATATTCAAACTTAAATTAAGTCCTCAATACATTTATTATCACACTATTTCATTGAACTGTTGAACTATCGTATAGAATACGACCACAGTTAACTGTGAGTTTTAATACAAATATATGTAACTCTCATGGTGCCTCGACCACAACCTTACAATGGTACTTTACATAAAAGTATAGTCAAAAACTGTTTTAGAAATTAAAATCTTTGGGAAATGCTCAAGGAAATCTTCGTACATGGGAGGCCATGCGCCTAGGTTATAATAGATATCATATGGCCATAGAATTATCCTTGGTTGACCCAATAGACCCCAAAGAAAAACGAGAAGATTATTATCATCTTCTTTCCAATGGTGAGTCTTCTCTTGACATATAACTATCTCCATCGTTTCCAAGTGAATATTATATTTTAAATCAATTCCAAGATCATATAGGTAGTGCCCGTAGATTTACTCAGGAAGTTGATGTGCATAACCCTGTCTTATGATAACACGAGGTTGTATCTCATTAGACATCTTGTATGATAGTGGCAAAACACCCTTCCAAAGTTGGGTTCACCTCACCCTATTTGATTCACCAAATATAACTACTAAATGTTGTATAGAATACAACACACTTTTCTATACTGTTTAGGGAAAACCTTCACAGCTAGAGACCACTGTTCTATTCCCCTGTTATCCCCGCTTAACCCGGCAACACTCTTACGACAACACTCTTATTACCTGAAAGGAATTGTGAAGCAGAAAGGGTGAGCACAACTAGCCCAGTAAAGAATATCATGACTAAAGATAATTAAATTATCAATAGCTTTCATCAATAATAAATCAGAGATTTGGAACATATTGTAGATGATAAAACTTTTCAACCATAGTTGCAGCGGAACGAGCAATCCATTAGAAGAGTCAAATAGACCATCAGGTGTATTATCTTCTCCATATTAAAAGTTCATCAATAATGTTTTATCCCTGTAACATCAATCAACAAATCTTGTCCACAATTATATGAATAACTCATAATCATAATTGTGATTTTGAATTTCTTTTCGCACCCAAGACGAAGATAATTTTCATCACATATCTTCACCCGAAACATCAAAAATCATGATTATACCAAATCACAATACATGCTCGTAATCATTAAATCGTCTTTACACTACAACCAAAGATATTCATTATTATCACATACATGAATTAATATTTCATTGCTAAGACTCAGCTCAATAAATAATCCACATCATCGAATCATCCCTGCACTACAGGCCAATGATATTCTTTAGTATCACGACCACGAATTATCCATGCACTACGGGCCGAAGATAATCGTGTTTTCATCAACGGTCCTGATCATGCCATAAAACAATTCATCTTTGCACCATTGGCCGAAGAGAATCCATAGGCATAATCATACCACAAACTGCCCATCAATGCACTACAGGCCAATGAGGACTTTTTCATTAGTATCACAACCACAAAATATCCATGCACTACGGCCCAAAGATAATCGTGTTTTTATCAACGGTCGTGATTATGCTATAAAATAATTCATCTTTGCACCCTTGGACGAAGAGAATCCATAGCTATAATCATACCAAAATCTGTCCATCAATGCATTACGGGCCAATGAGGACTTTTTCCACATCATTTGTAACATTACGGTCATGATTATACCGAATAATCCCTGGTCATAATCATACCAAGTCCATCTATGCACTACGGCCAAAGATGACTTTCAACACAAAATAAGCATGAGGATGATGCCAATGATATAAGAATCAATCAAATGAGATAAATGATAAATATTAAACATTTATAATATAATTTATCCAGCTTTCAATAATAACCAAATGTTATCAATCACTTAATAATCTCATAATCTAATATCATTAATATTATAACAATATTTTAATCATTTCTTAAACTTATAAACAATTTATTTCAATTGTTTACACTTTATCAAATAATATATTTAATCATTTAAAAATGCCATACACCTAAGATTTCATAATCAATGATCAAATCCCTCATCAAAATCTGCATATACCCTATATAGGATTCTCAAGCCATAAAATCCTATTTTCTAATTTTATTACTTTATATAACATATTTAATTCATTTACTCATAACTAGTTTATTTTTATGAAAAATACCAAATTAGTCCCAAAAATATTTTTTTCCCAGGAATTTAGCAGAATATAGTCCCATCTTGAATATATATTTTTTTCAGAATTTTTAAAATTCATTTACTATTTTTTATATGGATAAAACTGCCGAATATTTAGACATTTATCATAAATTGTACTTTTATCCAAAAATTCCAAAATTTATAGGGTATACTCCTGTTATATACATGTACTCCAAATAAAACTTTCACCAATTTTGGAGTTAACCTCAAGAAGTTATAAGAGTTTACTTTTAAAATAATATTTTTCCATAAAATCCATAACTCTTAATCTATACATCCAAAAATCGCCATTTTTGGACACAATTTAGAAAACTCATTAAATTATCATTTCAAATTTTTCCAGAATTTTTTAGGGTCAGAAAAATTACGAATCTGCCCTGACAAAAACCCTTTTTAATGAAAATACTATTCGTATGGATACGAAGGATCATTCACCATGCATGTGGTAATCCACAAAGACAGGTTATTCCAACAGAATAATAAAGAATGGAATAACATAAGGATTCACCATGCGTACGATAGACTACACCGACATGTTATTCCCAAAAGAATAATAAATAATGGAACCAGGTCCGGCGTAAATGCACAGACAGGATATTCCGATAGAATAATAAATAATGGAACCAGGTCCGGCGTAAACGCACAGACAAGATATTCCGACAGAATAATAAAGAACTGAATATTAGAAGAATTTCACCATGTATACGGTACTTCGCATAAACAGGTTATTCCAACATAATAATAAAGAATGGAATAACAGAAGAATTTCACCAAGTATAGGGTAGTCCGCGTATACAGGTTATTCCAACATAATAATAAATAATAATAATAATAATAATAATATCCTTTACGAGTACGACAATTATATCCCCTACCTTAAAAAGAAAAGTATTCCGACTGGTAGGGCGGGAATATACTTGAAGAAAACTTGTACTACGCTCAAAGCTTTCTTAAACTCTAAAGAAATACGCTCAAGATTATAGAAGAAAAACTCTCTCTATAGTTTCTCTCTCTAAAGTTTCAGTGAATTCGTAAAAATAATGAAGGAATGAGCTTTTATTTATAGAAAAATAGACTGCATAGTAACTAACTCATGAACGGTCCAGATTGATTTACTTTAATCTGACGGTCCATATTTAAAGCAAAATATTTTAAATAAAATATAATATATATTCTATTTATAATCTAATAAAACGAATAACTTTATAAAAGATTTTACTATGCAAACACTATACAGGCACTATGCAAACACTATGCATAATAAAATATAATATATTCTAATTATTGTCTAATAAAACAGATAACTTTATAAAAGTATTCTAGTTTTATATACAAAAATTTACTATACAAAATACTATAGCAGACACTATGCAACACTATGCATAATAGAATATAATATATTCTATTTATAGAATAACTTTATAAAAGTATTCTATTTTATATAAAAAGCTTTTCTGTTTTATTACATTAATAATACCAATAAAACAAAACTGAGTGACTTATCACATAAGCATCAATAATAAATACCGTGCTATTTACCAAAATAGAAAAAAAAATTGAATACTTTTATTTCATAAAATTTGGGGTCTCACAATCACCTCTCCTTATGAAATTTTGCCCTCGAAATTTACGTACGTACCTGATATTCGAAGAGATGAGAATACCTTGCTTTCTTTTCGGATTGTACCTTCTCGATTATATCCTTTGTATCGTGATTTTTCCATTGCTCATCTCCTGTATTTCAGATATCATTCTAGAATATATCTTCAAAACAAAGGTTAATTGACATATCACAATTTGTCAACTTATCAAGTAAATAATTTCAGCTTAGGTAAGTCACACACTAGCGAAGTATATAACTCGTCTCTCCCCTCCTAGTTCTAGACTTTTATCTCCGCCAGCGACCATATTCCTAAGCTCTGATACCAACTGTGATGCCCCCAAAATTAGGTATACATCACCCATTCTGAGTCGCCAGATACATGATACAAAATTCAAATATAACTTCATTTATACAACTGTTGAACTGTCGTATAGAATACGACCACAGTTAACTGTGAGTTTTAATACAAATGTATGTAACTCTCATGGTGCCTCGACAACAACCTTACAATGGTACTTTACATAAAAGTATAGTCAAAACTATTTTAGAAATTAGAATCTTTGGGAAGTGCTCAAGTAAACCTTCGTACATAGGAGGCCATGCGTCTAGGTTATAATAGATATCATATGGCCATAGAATTATCCTTGGTTAACCCAATAGGCCCCAAAGAAAAACTGAGAATATTACTATCATCTTCTTTCCAATGGTGAGTCTACTATTGACATATAACTATCTCCACTGTTTCCAAGTAAATATTATATTTTAAATCAACTCCAAGATCATATAGGTAGTTCCCGTAGATATACTCAGCAAGTGGATGCGCACAACCCTGTCTTATGATAACACGAGGTTGTATGTCATTAGACATCTTGTACGATAGTGGCAAAACACTCTTCCAAAGTTGGGTTCACCTCACCCTATTTGATTCACCAAATATAACTAATAAATGTTGTATAGAATACAACACACTTTTCTATACTGTTTAGGGAGAACCTTCATAGCTAGAGACCACTGTTCTATTCCCCTAGTTATCCCGGCTTGACCCGGCAACACTCTTACGGCAACACTCTTATTACCTAAAAGGAATTGTGAAGCAGAAAGGGTGAGCACAACTAGCCCAGTAAAGAATATCAAAACTAAAGATAATTAAATTATCAATAGCTTTCATCAATAATAAATCAGAGATTTGGAACATATGGTAGATGATAAAACTTTTCAACCATAGTTGCAGCGGAACGAGCAATCCATTAGAAGAGTCAAATAGACCATCAGGTCTATTATCTTTTCCATGTTAAAAGTCCACCAATAATATTTTATCCCTGTAACATCAATCAACAATTCCTGTCCACAATCATATGAATAAATCATAATCATAATTGTGATTCTGAATTCTTTTTTGCACCCAAGACGAAGATAATTTTCATCACATATCTTCACCCGAAACATCAAAAATCATGGTTATACCAAATCACAATTCATGCTCGTAATCATTAAATCGTCTTTGCACTACGACCAAAGATATTCATTATTATCACATCCATGAATTAATATTTCATTGCTGAGACTCAGCTCAATAAATAATCCACATCATCGAATCATCCCTGCACTACAGGCCAAGGATATTCTTTAGTATCACGACCACAAATTATCCATGCACTACGGGCCAAAGATAATCGTGTTTTTATCAACGGTCCTGATCATGCCATAAAACAATTAATCTTTGCACCTTTGGCGGAAGAGAATCCATAGCCATAATCATACCACAAACTGTCCATCAATGCACTACGGGCCAATGAGGACTTTTTCATTAGTATCACAAGCACAAATTATCCATGCACTACGGGCCAAAGATAATCGTGTTTTTATCAATGGTCCTGATCATGCTATAAAATAATTCATCTTTGCACCCTTGGCCGAAGAGAATCCATAGCCATAATCATACCAAAATCTGTCCATCAATGCAATACGGCCCAATGAGGACTTTTTCCACATCATTTGTAACATTACGGTCATGATTATACCGAATAATCCCTGGTCATAATCATACCAAGTCCATCTATGCACTACGACCAAGAAGACTTTCAACATAATATAAGCATGAGGATGATGACAATGATATAAGAATCAATCAAATGAGATAAATGATAAATATTAAACATTTATAATACAATTTATCCAGCGTTCAATAATAACCAAATGTTATCAATCACTTAATAATCTCATAATCTAATATCATTAATATTATAACAATATTTTAATATTTTCTTAAACTTATAAATAATTTATTTCAATTGTTTACACTTTATCAAATAATGCATTTAATCATTCAAAAATGCCATACTCCTAAGATTTCATAATCAATGATCAAATCCCTCATCAAAATCTGCATATACCCTATATAGGATTCTCAAGCCATAAAATCCTATTTTCTAATTTTATTACTTCACATAACATATTTAATTTATTTACTCATAACTAGTTCATTTTTATGAAAAATACCAAATCAGTCCCAAAAATATTTTTTTCCCTGGAATTTAGCAGAATATAGTCCCATCTTGAACATATATTTTTCTCAGAATTTTTAAAATTCATTTACTATTTTTCATATGGATAAAACTGCCGAATATTTAGACATTTATCATAAATTATACTTTTGTCCAAAAATTCCTAAATTTACAGGGTATACTCTGTTATATACATGTACTCCCAATAAAACTTTCTCCAATTTTGGAGTTAACCACAAGGAGTTATAAGAGTTTACTTTTAAAATAGTCTTTTCCGATAAAATCCATAACTCTTAATCTATACATCAAAAAATTGCCATTTTTGGACACAATTTAGAAAACTCATTAAATTATCATTTCAAATTTTTCCAAATTTTTTTAGGGTCAGAAAAATTACGAATCTTCCCCTAGCAGAAACACATTTTAAATGAAAATAATATTCGTGTGAATATGAAGGATCATTCACCATGCATGTGGTAATCCACATAGACAGGTTATTCCAACAAATAATAAAGAATGGAATAACAGAAGGATTTCACTATGCATGCGATAGACTGCACCGACAGGTTATTCCCAGCATAATAATAAATAATAGAACCAGGTCCGGCGTAAATGCACAGATAGGATATTTCGACAGAATAATAAAGAACAGAATATTAGAAGAATTTCACCATGTATGCGGTACTTCGCATAAACAGGTTATTCCAACATAATAATAAAGAATGGAATAACAGAAGAATTTCACCAAGTATAGGGTAGTCCGCGTATACAGGTTATTCCAACAGAATAATAAATAATAATAATATCCTTTACGAGTACGACAATTATATCCCCTACCTTAAAAAGAAAAGTATTCCGACTGGTAGGGCGAGAATATACTTGAAGAAAACTTGCACTACGCTCAAAGCTTTCTTAAACTCTAAAGAAATACGCTCAAGATTATAGAAGAAGATCTCTCTCTATAGTTTCAGTGAATTCGTAAGAAATAATGAAGGAATGAGCTTCTATTTATAGAAAAATGGACTGCATAGTAACTAACTCATGAACGGTCTAGATTGATTTACTTTAATCTGACGGTCAATATTTAAAGCAAAATATTTTAAATAAAATATAATATATTCTATTTATATAAAAAGATTTTTACTATGCAAATACTATGCGGGCACTATGCAAACACTATGCATAATAAAATATAATATATTCTATTTATAGAATAACTTTAATAAAGTATTTTGTTTTATATAAAAAGAATTTACTATGCAAAATACTATGCATAATAGAATATAATATATTTTATTTATAGAATAACTTTATAAAAGTATTCTGTTTTATTACATTAATAATACCAATAAAACAAAATTGAGTGACTTATCACATAAGCATCAATAATTAATACCGTGTGCTACTATGCAATAACGCGTATTACTGTACTTTTACTACTGAATTGTTCAACAGTATCAACGGTAAAACTTCCGCCATTATTTTTAATAAAATATTTTTGTCGTTTTCTCAATCCGACAATAATTCCGTTGTGGGGTCCACCAATGATTGTGCCGTCGTATGAATATTTCCTGTTTAAAACAAATATTTCCCGACCAATCGAATATAATATGACAACTTGCATACTTTGCAAAATTTATAAATATTACCCACAGCTATAACATTATCTCAAATTCACACCATAATATAAAAAAAATTATTTCGAGAAAATTAATTCTTTATTCATAAAATCTGGAGTTTCACAATCTCCCCTCCTTATGGAATTTCGCCTTCGAAATTTACGTACGTACCTGGTATACCGAACATGTGAGGATACCTTGACTTCATTTTAGATTCTAACTCTTGAGGTATAACCCTTGAGTGTTGGATACGATTCTTCTTATCCAAGATTTTAACACGAGATCTCATACATTAAATCATCCGTTATCTCGTCCGATTCTAAATTAATAATGTGGTTCGGATCATCCATATATTTATGTAACATTGATACGTTAAAAACATTATGAGCATGCGACATACTTGGCAGTAAAACGAGTCTATAAGCCACAGTTCCTACTCAATCGAGGATTTTAAATGGGCCAATTAAATCGAGGGTTGAGATTTCCTCTCTTCAGCAACTCTTGCTTCTAGAATAACGCCATCTTGAACCTTCTTCTTCACATTCATCGGATTCGGGTATGTAGCTTGAATGTCTTTAACTTTATCAATTAAAGTCGATTTTACTCGTATATTCGTTATCTTCACGTGGGTCCCTAGAGTCTTTAACTTTATCTTCATCATTTGTAAGTTATACGAAATGAGTCTTTGTGTTAACAACATCACACTTGTAAACGCATACGATCTTCTACTCAACACGTCAGCTACCACGTTCGCTCTTCCACGATGATATTGAATAGTACGATCGTAATCTTCAACAGTTCGAGTCAACGTCTTTGGCGCATGTTATGTTCGTTTTAGTTGAAGAAATATTTTGAGGGTTTAAGAAATGGGTTTTGTACTGGTGTCAAAACAAAATTCGATTTCATGCTCTGGGGTAGGCTAAGAAGTCTTCAAGAACACGTCAAGAGATTTATTAATGATAGAAATATCATTCAAAACGGTTACTCTCATCCAAGACTTGGATAGTACGTCACGTTGATACCAACTGTGACTTCTATCCCTTAACCTAGATAGAACCTCACAATGATATCTATCAACTTATCATCGTCATTCACGACGTCGCCTATAGAAAGTCTGGCTTCGGTGCATTCCACACAAGGAAGTCAACAACAAAAGGACCGGGACTCTTTACTTATGGCTTGATATGATAATGATTGACTTTAGTGGTTTGGTTACTTTGAATTCGCATAACAGGTTGGTTAGGAGTATGAAAGCTAACAACCTTACGAAAAGTATGATGAGTAGTTAACCAATCGATTCCTAAAATCGCATCAAAGGCAAGTATTTTCAAAGAGACAAGATCGACACGTAATGTGAAAGTGTTGATTTGAACAAGATTTATAAATAGTGGAGGTAACGAAGGTTTCTCCCAACAGATATATCAAAGTCTAACTTCTCTGGAGTTAACTTCAAACATCGAACACAACTACGTGAAATAAAAGAGTAAGTAGAATCGGTATTTAACACGGTATAGACTTCGCAAGAGTTTATGACTAACATACCCGTGATAATTTTATTCAGGTTCCTCGTCACGAAAAAAAAGTTCTCTCTTAAACTACCGGCTTTGGCTTGTCTGGGACATCCTTTGGCATCACTATCCCAGCTGAAATTGACTTCACCATACGACAAAATTGAGCTTAGTGACCTTCTCTTCCGCAATTAAAACACGTTTTAGATTGCTGCGTACAGTTTGGACGGATGTGTCTCTCTTGTCCACATTTGAAACATACGACATTTGGGCGTTCTTCTTCCTTTGAAACGGGTGCTGGTACCGATGTCTTCACGTCATTGTTGAACCTTCTCTTCTTAAAATGTCCATTCTTATTATCTTGGTCATGATTACCACTGAAATGGTTACCATTCTTGGCATGATAATATCCCCCATGATGGTTATTGTTGTTCCTATGACCGTTGACACCGGTATGATTATTATCGTGTTGTTGGTCGTTGCCTTTTGGTTGTGCTGATTCATTATCGCGCTCCAATAACTGAGCCCTATTCACAACATCTGAATATAAACAAAGTTTGTGAGAAATGAGGTATTGACGTATATCGGGTTTCAAACCTCGCAAAAACATTCGCGTCATTAACTCCTCATTATCGACAAAATGGGATGCAAACTAGGATAACTCCGCAAACTTAGCCTCGTACTGCGACACTGTCATATTGTTTTGCTCCAACTTGATGAATTCTACCTCCTTCATTTGACAAATACTTTCAGGAAAGTACTTGTCGTTGAATAATTCTTAGAATTTCTCCCAAGACATCTTGAGTGCTTCAAGCTGGGTACAATTTACATATTCCCACCAATGATCTCCTTCTTCACGCAACATAAAGGTGGCGAATGGAACCATTTGCTCCTCTGAGCATTCCAAGACATCAAATATCTTGGTAATCTACTTTATCCATGTCTCTGCCTTAAGTGGTTCTGGCTTTCCCAAAAACTCTGGTGGTCCCAGCTCCTTGAACTGCTTAGCGGTGACCAACCGTGGGTTACCATTATTTCCACCTGCATTATGGACAGGAGCTGCCTTCGCCCGTTCTTGCATGAATTTCTCCTTAAACTGCTTAGCGGTGACCGTCCGAGAGTTATCAGTATTTCTACCTGCATTTTGGATAGGAGCTGCCTTAGCCTGTTGTTGCATGAATTACATAAAGCCTCTGACCATCCCATCATTCACCATTTCATCGGTGTTATTGTTTTCATGAGGAGTATTGTCCTCTGTTTGCACATTATCCTGATTATTGATCTGCGGAGACTCAACGGTCTCCTGTGCTCCATTGATAATCTCAACATTCTCGGATGCCATTTTCAAACACTGCCACAAAACAAGGGTTAATTAACATATCACATATTATCCCTATACTTTGACCGACCAATTAAATACCAAATAAACTTAGGTAGGTC
The DNA here is from genome assembly GCA_020205505.1 of Panax japonicus. NCBI lineage: Eukaryota > Viridiplantae > Streptophyta > Magnoliopsida > Apiales > Araliaceae > Panax > Panax japonicus. The sequence goes on along the minus strand of CM035108.1, from coordinate 25,094,546 downwards.
ATACTAGCGAAGGAATTCCCCGTCTTTCCCCTCCTAGTTCTTATCTCACATCTTAGCCAGAGATCATATCCCTAAGCTTTGATACCAACTGTGACGCCCCCAAAATTAGGTATACATCACCCATCTTGGGTCGCCAGATACATGGTACAGAATTCAAATACAACTTACTAATACAACTGTCGTGTACAATACGACAAAATATAAACTGTGAGTTTGAATACAAAAATTATCTACTAGAGATTATACAAACTCAAAAGGAGTCCTCATTACAATTATTATCACACTATTACACAGAATAGTGAGGACTACTAATGCTATCCTCTGGACCATCACTCAGTTCCCCGACTCGTCCCAGCTATATTCTCATTTCCTAAAGAGAACAGTGAAAGAAAGGGTGAGCTCAACTAGCCCAGTAAGAAATATTATGACTAAGATAATGCAGAATAAATTATCATTAGTCTTTAACAGTGTTAAACTGATAAAATATAATAGACATCAAGTTTAACTGCAGCGAAACAAGCAATCCATTAAAAGAGTCAAGTAAAAAATAAAATCTACTATCTTTCATGATTAAAAAGGTTTTTCATCACTGTTTGAGACTCAGCTTAATAAATATTCCACATCATTAAATCATCCATGCACTACAGGCCAAGGATATTCTTTAGTATCACGACCACGAATTATCCATGCACTACGGGCCAAAGATAATAATGTTTTCATCAACGGTCCTGATCATGCCATAAACCAATTCATCTTTGCTTCCTTGGCCGAAGAGAATCCATAGCCATAATCATACCAAAAACTGTCCATCAATGCACTACGGGCCAATGAGGACTTTTTATTTTCACATCATTTATAACATTACGGTCATGATTATACCGAATAATCCCTAGTCATAATCATACCAAGTCCATCTATGCACTACAGGCCACAAATGACTTTTAACATAACATAAACATGAGGATGATGGCAATTGTAAAACCCCAGATTTTATGAATAAAGAATTAATTTTCTCGAAATAATTTTTTTATATTATGGTGTGAATTTGAGATAATATTATAGTTGTGGGTAGTATTTATAAATTTTGCAAAGTATGCAAGTTGTTATAAAATATTCGTTTGGTCGGGGAATATTCTTTTTGTCGGGGAATATTCGTACGACGGCAAAATTATTGGTGGACCCCACAACAGAATTATTGTCGGATTGAGAAAACGACAAAAATATTTTATTAAAAATAACGGCGGAAGTTTTACCGTTGATACTGTTGAACTACTGGGTAGTAAAAGTACAGTAATACGCGTTGTTGCATAGTAGCACACGGCATTGATTATTGATATTTATGTGAGAAGTCACTCGGTTTGATTCAATTATTGTTGATTAATAATATGAATTATTATAGTGATAATGACGTTTTGTTTTATTCGTATTATTAACGTAATAAAACGGAAACATCTTTTTATATAAAATAGAATACTTTATTAAAGTTATTCTATAAATAGAATATATTATATTTTATTATGCATAGTGTTGCATAGTGTTTTGCATAGTATTGAATAGTGTTTTGCGTAGTGTTTGCATAGTAAAATGTTTTTATATAAATAGAATATATTATATTTTATTTAAAAGATTTTGCTTTAAATATGGACCGTCAGATTAAAGTAAAATAATCTGGACCGTTCATGGATTAGTTACTATGCATTCCATTTTCCTATAAATAGAAGCTCATTCCTTCATTATTTTCTTACGAATTCATTGAAACTCTAGAGAGAGAAATTATAGAGAGAAGCTATAGAGAGAAAATTATAGAGAGAAAGAAGAAGAGTATTCTGCTACTTCACTACTTCTATATCCAGTTTCTGTTACGGTAAGGGGTGTTATTCTTTCTTATTCATGAAGAGAACTGTTGTTATTCCATTTCTTATTATTCTGTTGGAATAACCTGTATACGCGGTCTACCCTATACTTGGTGACATTCTTCTATCATTCTGTTGGAACATCCTGTCTGTGTGTTTTACACCGGACCTGGTTCCGTCTTTACTATTATTCCGTTGGAACATCCTGTCTGTGTGTTTTACACTGGACCTGGTTCCGTCTTTATTATTCTGTCAGAATATCCTGTCTGTGCTATACGCCGGACCTGGTTCCATCATTTATTATTCCGCATTTATTATTCTGTTGGAACATCCTGTCGGTGTGAATTTCACCTGACCTGGTTCCGTTATTTAGTATTCTGTTGGAATAACTTGCCTGTGCGAAGTTCCGCATGCATGGTGATTTCTGTTGTTATTCCATTCTTTATTATACTCAGTTGGTTAAAGTTTTGACTTCTATACTCCATGAAATTAGTAGAATATCCTTGATATTTGCGCTTCATCCAGTATCTTTTCAGGAAAATATTCTTCTGAGCATTCTTGAATTTTACACCACAAAACAGTATCGTGTGGACAATTTGGACGTTATTAGTTCATGGACAAATTAATTCTTGAACTTGTTTTATTAAATTCTTATATCATTGTCATCATCCTCATGTTTATGTTACGTTGAAAGTCATCTGTGGCCTGTAGTACATAGATGGACTTGGTATGATTATGACCAGGGATTATGCGGTGTAATCATGACCGTAATATTACAAATGATGTAGAAAAAGTCCTCATTGGCCCGTAGTGCATTGATGGACAGTTTTTGGTATGATTATGGCTATGGATTCTCTTCGGCCGTAGTGCAAAGATAATTGTTTTATGGCATGATCAGGACCGTTGATGAAAACACGATTATCTTTGGCCCGTAGTGCATGGATAATTCGTGGTCGTGATACTAATGAATATCCTTGGCCTGTAGTGCAGGGATGATTTAATGATGTGGACTATTTATTGAGCTGAGTCTCAGACTCTCAGTGATAAAAGTGATGAAAAACTTTTTAAATCATAAAAGATAGTAGATTCAATTCTCTCTACTTGACTCTTTTAATGGATTGCTTATTCCGCTGCAGTTAAACTTGATGTCTATTATATTTTATCAGTTTAACATTGTTGGAGACTAATGATAATTTATTCTGCATTATCTTAGTCATAATATTTCTTACTGGGCTAGTTGAGCTCACCCTTTCTTTCACTGTTCTCTTCAGGAAATGAGAACATAGCAGGGACTAGTCGGGGAATGGAGTGACGGTCCAGAGGATAGCATTAGTAGTCCTCACTATTCTGAGAAATAGTGTATTAATAATTGTAATGAGGACTCCTTTTGAGTTTGTATGATCTCTAGTAGACAATTATTGTATTCAAACTCACAGTTGTATTTTGTCGTATTATACACGACAGTGGTATTAGTAAGTTGTATTTGAATTCTGTACCATGTATCTGACGACTCAAGATGGGTGATGTATACCTAATTTTGGGGGCGTCACAGCAATGATATAAGAATTTAGTTAAACAAGTTCAAGAATTAATTTGTCTAGGAACCAATAACGTCCAAATTGTCAACATGATACTTCTTTGTAGAATAAAATTCAAGAATGCTCAGAAGAATATTTCTATGAAAAATACTGGATGAAGGGCAAATATCAAGGATATTCCACTAATTTCATGGAGTATAGAAGTCAAAACTTTAGCCAACTGAGTATAATAAAGAATGGAATAACAAAAGAAATCACCATGCATGCGGTACTTCGCATAGATAGGTTATTCCAACACAATACTAAATAACGGAACCATGTCAAGCAAAATTCGTACCGATAGGATGTTCCAACAGAATAATAAAGAATGGAATAACAACAAAAATCACCATGCATGCGGTACTTCGCACAGACAGGATATTCCAACAGAATAATAATAAAGACGGAACCAGGTCCGGCGTAAAACACACAGACAGGATATTCCAACAGAATAGTAAAGACAGAATAATAGAAGAATGTCACCAAGTATAGGGTAGACCGCGTATACAGGTTATTCCAAAAGAATAATAAAACAATGGAATAACAACAGTTTTCTTCATGAATAAGAAAGAATAACACCTCTTACGAGTACAACAAATAATATTCCCTACCTTAAGAAGAAGAGTACTGGATATATAAGTAGTGAAGTAGCAGAATACTTTCTTTTTTCTTTTTTTTGCAAAATTTATAAATATTATCCACAACTATAACATTATCAATTTCACTCTATAATATTCAAAAAAGAAGAAAGTATTATGCTACTTCACTACTTATATATCAAGTACTCTTCTTCTTAAGGTAGGGAATATTATTTGTTGTACTCGTAAGGGGTGTTATTCTTTTGTATTCATGAAGAGAACTTATGTTATTCCATTCTATATTATTCTGTTGGAATAACCTGTATACGCGGGCTACCCTATACTTGGTGACATTCTTCTATTATTCCATCTTTACTATTCTGTTGGAATATTCTGTCTGTGCGTTTTATGCCAGACCTGATTTCGTCTTTATTATTCTTTTGGAATATCCTGTCTATGCGTTTTACGCCGAACCTGGTTCCGTCTTTATTATTATTCTATTAGAATATCTTGTCTGTGCATTTTACGCCAGACCTGATTCCGTCCTTATTAGTATTCTATTGGAATAACATGTCTATGCGAAGTACCGCATGCATGGTGATTTCTGTTGTTATTCCATTCTTTAATATTATGTTGGAACATCCTGTCGGTGCGAATTTCATCTGACCTGGTTCCGTTATTTAGTATTCTGTTGGAATAACTTGTCTATGCGAAGTACCGCATGCATGGTAATTTCTTTTGTTATTCCATTCTTTATTATACACAATTGGTTAATGTTTTGACTTCTATACTCTATGAAATTAGTGGAATATCCTTGATAATTGCGCTTCATCCAGTATCTTTTTATGGAAATATTCTTCTGAGCATTCTTGAATTTTACTCTACAAAGCAGTATCATGTTGACAACTTGGACGTTATTGGTTCTTGGACAAATTAATTCTTGAACTTGTTTTATTGAATTCTTATATCATTGTCATAATCCTCATATTTATATTTTTTGAAAGTCATCTGTGGCCTGTAGTGTATAGATAGACTTGGTATGATTATGACCAGGGATTATTCGGTTTAATCATGACCGTAATGTTACAAATGATGTGGTAAAAGTCCTCATTGGCCTGTAGTGCATTGATGGACAGTTGTTGAAATGATCATGACCATTAATGAATACACAAATATTCTTGGCCCGTATTGCATGGATAATTGTGGTCGTGATACTAAAGAATATCCTTCGCCATAGTGCAGGGGTGATTCGATGATGTCGATTATTTATTAAGTTGAGTCCCAACGATAAAAGTGATGAAAAACCTTTTAAATCATAAAAGATAGTAGATTTTATTCTCTACTTGACTCTTTTAATGGATTGTTTATTCCGATGCTGTTAAACTTGATGTTTGTTATATTGTATCAGTTTAACACTGTTTAAGGCTAATGATAATTTATTCTGCATTATCTTAGTCATAATATTTCTTACTGGGCTAGTTGAGCTCACCCTTTCTTTCACTGTTCTCTTCAGGAAATGAGAATATAACTGGAATGAGTCAGGGAACGGAGTGATGGTCCTAGATGGTGCATTAGTAGTCCTCACTATACTGTGAAATAGTGTGATAATAATTGTAATGAGGACTCCTTTTGAGTTTGTATACTCTCTAGTAGACAATATTTGTATTCAAACTCATAGTTTATGTTTTGTCGTATTGTACACGACAATTGTATTATTAAGTTGTATTTGAATTCTGTACCATATATCTGGCGACTCAAGATGGGTGATGTATACCTAATTTTGGGGGCGTCACAAAGTCTTTATCAAATAAAAGAATTTGAATAACACTTTTCTATTCACTTGCACTTTATTTGAGGGCTAAAATAGAAGTTGTAGATCCTTGTTAGATGAAAACAAATGGATCTTCTTCTTTCTCTATAAGAGTTACTGTACTGAAACCATTTGTTTCTATAGGTTATCTATCTACATATGACTCCCTGAGTTCCATTTTACTGTCCTATCCTTGGAGGCCCAATACATGAATTTCTTATTTTGCTTGCAGCTAATAAAAACTGTCAAATTGAGCAATCATAATTAAAATCATGTTACCATTATTACATTGGCAAGCACAATCTCACAACCTACATTCTTAAGTGTTAAAAGCATTAAATATGAAATTTTACTTATCCAGAACAATTTTGGCACACCCAAGACAACAACATCCATCATTACAACATAATAACGTCTTCAATTTCCCAGATTATTGTCTAGACAGTATAGCACATTGTCTAATAAAAAGAGAATCGTTTGAGAAAAATCTAATGACCCTGAGGTTTCAACATGAGCAAATACATACTCCAGTGTGTAAGAAATCAATCTGCTCTAAAAACTCATTAACAGCCTACAAATTCATGCAACAAAGGTAACATAATGAAATGTAATAGTAACTTGAATGAATTGATCACGAATGCATATAAATAACTTGAAAATCAAAGAAGAATATTTTCATTCATATTATTTCTGTATCCTTACATGTACATATTTATAGAGATAGTAGAGATCCTACAATCAAGCTATTCATCCTACAATCAAGCTATTCCTATAATTAAGTTATTTAGTTATTCCTATAATTAAGTTATTTGCCTAACAAAGTAGGAAAGAATTACAATAAAAAATCTTTGACTATTAATCCAATATCGCAACACTCCCCCTCAAGTTGGTGCATAGATGTCACACATTCCCAACTTGCCCAAAAACTTTGAGAACACTCGACTTGAAATAGCTTTGGTGAGAATATCAACTAATTGATCTTCGGATCGAATCTTAGGCAACTCGACAATTTTCTCATCCAATTTCTCCTTAATGAAGAATTTTTCTACCTCCACATGTTTTGTACGATCATGTTGTACCGGATTATGAGCAATATCATATGCTACTTTATTATCACAATAAATCTGAATCGGTTGACTAGGCAGAAAGGCCAAATCCCTCAACAGAAGTCTCAGCCACAATACTTCACATATTCCAAGTGCCATACCCCTAAATTCAGCCTTTGCGCTTGAACGTGCAATAACATTCTGCTTCTTACTTCTCCATGTAACGAGATTACCACCTACAAAAGTGAAATATGCCGAAGTAGATCGTCTGTTATCTATTGCTCCAACCCAGTCAACATCACTATATGCATCCACAATTTGACAATCTACATTTTTAGTGAACAAAATGCCATTTCCAGGAGTAGACTTCAGATACCTTAAAATGCGCATAACTGCATTCATATGTTGTTCTCCAGAATTATGCATAAACTAGCTAACAATACTCAATGCATGGGCAAGATTTGGCCTACTGTGGGCTAAGTATATCAATCTTCCAACGAGCCTATGATATCTCCCTTTATCAACAGGCACCTGATTAGTCTCAACACATAACTTCAATCCTTCTACTGGTGTATCAGCTGGTTGACATGCTGACATACTAGTTTCCTGCAATAAATCTAAAACATATTTTCTTTGAGATAAGAAGATCCCTTTATCAGATCGAGACACTTCAATCCCAAGAAAATATTTCAAGTGACCGAGGTCTTTCATTTTAAATTCGCTTGACAAGTAACTTTGTAGAGCCTTCCTTTCATTAGGGTCATTTCCTGTAACCACCATGTCATCAACACACACAATAAGGGCAGTGATCTTACTATGCTGTCTTTTCAAGAATAAAGTGTTGTCTGAATTACTCTGATGGTAGCCAAAGGACCTCATGGACTTTGTGAATCTTCCAGACCATGCTCTCGGAGATTGTTTTAGCCCATACAATAATTTCTTTAATTTGCACACTTTCCGACAATACACTTCTGGTATCATGCACCCTGGTGGAATATCCATGTACACTTCTTCAGACAACTCGCCATTCAGAAAGGCGTTTTCACATCAAATTATTGCAATGGCCAATCCAGGTTCGCAGCTTGAGACAATAAGACTCAAACTGTATTGATTTTAGCTACAGGTGCAAATGTATCTGTAATCAATTCCATAGGTTTGGGTGTACCCTTTTGCCACCAGTCTTGCTTTAAAACGTTCAATTGTACCATCTACTTTGTGCTTCACAGTATAAACCCACCGACATCCAACTGGTTTCTTCCCTGAAAGATGATCAACAAGTTCCCAAGTTTCATTCTTCTGCAAGGATTTAATCTCCTCATTCATAGCAATTTTCCACCTTGGGTCTGCTAAGGCTTCTTGCACACTGTTAGGAATAGATACAGTAGATAATTGATTTACAAATGACTTATTTGATTAAGACAAGCGATGGTTAGACACATAATGACTCATGTGATATTTAACTTTACTAGAAAGTTCGGGTTCATATGTGGGTGTGGGGATACCTCTGGTTTGATGCGGTGGTAGTTGTTTTCTTGGTGGTTCAGACACTACAGTAGGACCATCCTCAGCAGGCGATTGGTTTGGTGTATCTGTTGCCTGTGGTGCGAGATATTCAGATGGAGGTTGCCCCATAACTTCTTTTCTGGGTCTTCATCACATTCATCACCACTGTGGTCCAAATTTATACCACCCAAATCCAATTCACCAGCATTCTCATTGCATGTATCCTTTCATGTACATATTTTCATTCATATTATTTATGTATCCTTGCATGTACATATTTATAGAGATTGTAGAGATCCTACAATCAAGCTATTCATCCTACAATCAACCTATTCTTATATAAAGTTATTTAGTTATCCCTATAATTAAGTTATTTGCCTAACAAAGTAGGAAAGAATTACAATAAAGAATCTTTGACTATTAATCCAATATCGCAACAAAATATGATTACAAATATGAAAGGAAAAAAAAGGGAACCAATTTTGAAGCAATGGATTCTAAAGAAAAATAAAAACATATTACTCTAATGATCATAAGTGGATTAAAGAGCAAAATTATTTAAAAAAAGGAACCAACATTGTTACTGATTAATTTGTTGATTGAGATGCCAAGGTATCACCAAATTCGTAATGTGAAAGTATATGTTTTAAGGTTGAGCTATATATCCATACTCCAGTTAAGACCACTAAAAACTCTTCTGAAAATTAAGAGGGAATATGGCTTGCCTTATTTTGAAAAGAATAATGTGTATAACAATAATAAACATCTAATTATACCACATAATCGAAGGTTAGATGCATAAAACCTAAAAAATGTCATTATGCCCAACAACCATTATATAAGATTTTCATTCTACAAAAAAATATAGCACACCGAAAAAGACAATTGATGAAAGTAAAACCAAAGTTTGAATTCCATTTATCGTTGCGTTCACGAGTGTCTCTACATAACTTAAACCCCACACAAAACAAAAACATAAAATAAAGTGACTAACAAAATACAAAATAAACCACAAATTCATAATTAAGGAGAAATTAAAAAAAAGGTGAGTCATAGTTTCGTTTCAATTATCGTTATGGTCATGCTTAAACCCTAAATAGATTCACTGTGCAACTATATACATGACCATAATTGAGTTAGGGCACCTGCAACCTACATGGATTGTATTACCCCGACCCTGTTGTTCCCTAGGGTAGAGTTGTACCTGTTCCCAACCCTAACAAATCATAAGCAGCCTACTCCTAGAACTTAAATTGGCCTAATAATCATGGACAACAAAATCACTGCAAAACATATATAAGCAAAGACGGACTACAACACAACCAAACAATCCTAAAATACAAAAATATGTGACAAACAATAAAAGATAAATCTAAATCATAATAAATTAACAAAATTAACATTAAGATCTTTGTACCAATAAAGAAACCTAAGATCTAAGCTTTGGCGATCAGACAATTTATTGTTCGATCTACCGAAGATAATTATTAAAAACTGAAAAGATTAAAGTTTATTGGAACAAACATTACATAACATACGTATATATAAAGAGAGAGAATTGCCTTTCGCCAGTAAAATTTAGCAGTAGCTCCGTAAAACTTTGAATTGGAGGTTGATCTCGTCATCAATCCTATGGGATAGAGGTAGATAGAGCAACACAATTTGGATGATTTATGGATTGTTCGACTATTTGATCAATCGAATCTTCAATTGAAAGCAGAAATTGGAAACTATTATCTAATTATCTACCCTTATACATGAAAGTATAATTTGATGTAAACATGAACAATAAACAAACTAAGATGCTTTATGTAGTAGTAGAGCACAAAGTACAAACTTCCATGTGTCAAATTAAAACTGAAAGAACTCATTCAAAGATCTCATCTTCTGTCTCTGTACCATTGATTTGCAGGTAAATGGTTCCCATTACTATAACCTATATATAATTCTTAGAAAACATACTCAACAAAATTTCCAGAATTATAAAATTACAAATTGAATACCTGGAAGAGACCATAGATGCATATGTAGAACAAATTTATGAAGAAAGAACCCAAATCACATACCTAATTTTTATGAACAAAAAACCCCAAATCACATACCCATTCATTTTGAACAAATTCATGAACAAAAAACCCCAAATCACATACCCAATTCATTTTTGAATAAAGTGAAAAGGGGTCATGGTCGGAAAGAAGAGACGAACACACGATTGAAGAAGAGATGAAGAGAAGATTCTGAAACCAATCCAAATTTTTTGGGAGATGTCGTTGACACTCCTAAATTAATACCTTACTTCTACTCTATTAACACAAGTATTAGTATAACAATAAGCAAGGAGAGTAATGTGTTTTTGTATTTATCCAACTGTTTCTAACAAAGATGGGTTTTTTTTAAGTTTATGAACTAATTAATAAAAACAGAAAAATAATTAATGTGAGTAATCAATGAATGAAAGATTTCAGTTCTACAGTCCAGTTTCACCTTTTCACAAGTATGGATCAATCAAGTTAAACAATATTTACCATTCAATGAGACTAATAACTCTAGATAACCGCAATAGCTAATTATCCAAAATTCTCCTTAAGTTGTAAATTTAAAGTGATAATTGTCCCAATAAACCCTAACTATCATACAACCTAGAACTATTCGTTTAGATTTAATATAACAGTAGCATGAAAAATGAGAATTAGGTTATTTCAAGTAACAATCACACAATCAAGAATTATTTAACTTGTTTTTTTATAATCTTAGCAATACTTAAAAGTTTGTCCACAATCACTCATCACTAATTACTATTTATGGTCAGATATATTATCATTTGCTTAATACTATATCCTAATCTAACAAATGATATTTATCAGATTAATCTAACTGATCAAATCAAATCAATTAGATAGAATAGCATGCAATCAATTAAAACAGAAGAACATAATAAATTTCATTAAGAAGAAATAAATAAAGTAAACTCGATCAAACCATTAATTATGAATAAGCTCAACATCCTTGAGAACTGAAATAGAGAATTTAGCTTGACATGCCTTTGTTCTTCAAAACAAGGGTTGAATTCTAATGTAGAAGATGATCTAAAACCCTGACTATTATAATGTATTTATAGTGCTAGACAAAGTCTTAAATACTATGAGAACTAGAAATCCAAATCCTAAAAGGAATCACAAATCATAACTAGTTTTCATAAAGAAATATAAACCAATTTAGAAAGAGAATCTTAGTCTAAAAGAAATCCTAAGTTCAATAGAATTATGAAATATAAAAAAACTCATATAAAATTGAGTCCTCTTTTTAGCTCCATTTTCCATCTTTCTCCACATTTAGCTCTAAATACTCCTGAAATCAATAAACACCTTAATAAGTCCTAATACACATAAAACATGTAATAAAACCAAATATAAACGGATCAGAATAAATGAATAATATGTACTCATCAAATTCCTCCACACTTAGCCTTTATACGTCCTCATGTAAACCAAAACAAAGATTATGATATCAACAGAATTCTATTCAACTAAAGTGTCAAAAGGGTTCAAGTTATAAATCATGAATAGCAACACCAACTAACAGAAACCTAATTAATGCCTCATCAGTGAACTCAAAATAACAACCTTGCCATTTTACCGATGAATTTCATTAAATCAAATTGTATCCTCATAAGTAGTTTTCCTATAATCCACACACAAACTTAATTCAATTATCATGGAACAACGGCTGTGGACACTGAATCATAATTTAAAACAGATTTTCCTGTTATTCATCATATTTTCTCGGGTGAATGCATTTTATACTCCATTGCACCCTTCTCATTCTTTTTCTTTTGCAACTGAGTGCATTTTATGCTCCATCTCACTTATTTGCACTTATTTATGGGAGAGAGTGTTTTATGCTCTATCTCTACCCACCACATATTTCTCTTTTGCTTCTCATTTTGTTTATTTTTTCAACCTTGATTTTTTTTCGAATTTTCCAATTCCTCTATTTCACATGGGCCTGCAGATGACATAAGCAGTCAAAAAGTTCTAAATTATGAAACTAGTGCACATAGATAACTCCACAGATTACTGAGCCAAATAAGCATATTTCTCATATTTAAGCACTTATGCAACACAAATTCAATTCAAATAAATTACTATGGATCATGACTTAGTTCTCATAAATCATCAACCAATTAAGTATTAAACAGATTCTGAAAGTTAACATTAATTTTCAATCTTTTGACTTTAACCTCTTAAAACTTAGCCAAATTAAAATTTCCAAGGCCATCAAAATTCTCTATCAAAAATGGATTAAATCAACAAAATTCGATAAAACCTAAAAACATAAAACCTCCCCCCACAGTCAAATCGTACATTGTTTCCAATGTAAGAAAATCATGTAACGAAGAAAGTATTAATAAACTAGCATGCAACTAACAAACTAAAAGTAAAGGGATAGAAACATTAAATTTGAATCTCAGGTAGCCTCCCAATAAGAACATTTTTTTAACGTTGTTTGCATGACAACAATCCTCTCGATCAATCATAAGTCGGCTTCCCCCAAACTTAGCATCTCCACCTCTTTATATGAAATCCTTAAATGAACGGTTTTAGCCCGTGACCATTCGCCTTGAATATTGTACTTGTCTTTGAATTTTGTATATCTATTGCACTATGAGGAAACACATTAGAAACAACAAAAGGACCTTCCCAACGAGATCAGGATCTAACCTAGAAACAATTTCAGTCTTGAATTATAGAGAAAAACTTTTTATCCAATGGTGAAATTTTTCCGCAAGATTTGCTTTTCGTGGAAAGCCTTTGTCTTGTTCTTGTACGGTCTAGAACTTTCATATACATCATTTTGCAACTCCTCTAGATCTTGTAACTGCAATTTTTTATGCACTCATGCTTCATCCATACCCATGTTTCATTGCTGAATAGCCCAAAAAGATTTGTGTTTTAACTCCACAGGTAGATGGCATAGGCTTCCCAAACACCAACCGATACAGAGACATACCAATAGGAGTTTTGTATACGGTTCTTTACTGCCCAAAGTTCATCTTCTAGACGTAGACTCCAATATTTTTTGATTGGTTTGACTACTTTTTCTAAAATGGACTTTACCTCTTCGTTGGACACATCGGCTTGGCCATTTCTTTGTGGATGATAGGATGTAGACACCTTGTGTAAAATGTTGTATTTCTTAAACAAAGTTGCTAGCACCCTATTGCAAAAATATGTTCCTCTATCACTGATAATGGCCCTTGGAATTCCAAACCTGGCAAATATATTAGATTTGACAAAATCTGCAATAACTTTAGAATCATCAGCCCAAGTGGCTTTAGCTTCCACCCATTTGGAAATATAGTCAACAACCCAAACAATATAGAAATTACCAAGGAGTAGGAAATGGTCCCATGAAATCAATACCCCTAATATCAAAGATCTCAAAAATGAAAAATAGGGTTTTGATGTATTTGATTTCTATGTGATATATTACACATTTTTTGAAAATTTGCACAAGATTTACAAAATACATAGCAGCCTTTAAAAACCTGAAGGCTAGAAAAATAACTTTTTAAAACTTTATGAGAAGTCCTTTTCGGTCCAAAGTGTCCTTCACAAGCATAAGAGTGACAAATGGTTAAGATATATAAAAATTCATTATTTGGCACACACCTTTTAACGACATGATTAGCACATAATTTCCATAGATATGTATCATCCTATACATAATACTTGGTATCACTCTTAAGTTTATCTTTTTGTGTTTTAGAGAATTCACTTGGGAAATATGCACTTACTAAATAATTAACAATGTTAGCATACCATGAAAATTCCTCATGAATAGACAATAGATGCTTATCTGGAAAGGAATCATGTAATGGTAGTATCTCCTCATCTCTCATCAACCTGCTCAAGTGATCCACCACCAAGTTAGCTGCCCCTTTCTTATCCTTGATTTCCAAGTTAAATTCTTACAGAAGCAAAATCCATCTGATAATTCGAGGTATAAAGTCATTCTTGGTTAGGAAATACTTGAGAGCAGCATGGTCAGAGTAAACCACTACTTACGTACCAAGAAAATATGATCTAAATTTATCTAAAGCAAAAACAACAGATAAAAGTTATTTTCTATTGTAGAGTAGTTAATCTGAGCAGAGTTGAGAGTTCTCAAGGCATAATATATGGCATGGACAATTTTGTCAATTCTTTGGCCCAAAACAGTTTATATCGCATAATTGCTCGCATCACACATGATTTCAAACTGTAACGTCCAATTTGGGGGTTGAATCAGCGGTGCAGAGTTCAATAGGCTTTTCAACTTGTCAAACGCCTCTTTGCACTCATAAAAAATTGGAATTCCTCAGTCCATTTACAACAACTTACACAAGGGCAAAGCTATCTTTGGGAGGTCTTTGATAAATTTATGATAGAATCCTGCATGTCCAAGGAAAGAACGAATCTCCCGCACACTGACGGGGTAAGGCAATATGAAGAAATAACATCTATATTAGTTTTATCAACTTCTAAACCTTTAGCTGACACAACATGGCCAAGCATTATACCTTGTTCTAACATAAAATGACATTTTTCCCAATTAAGAACAAGGTTAGTTTCTAAACATCTATCTAGCACACAAGTCAAATTATCCAAGCATATATCCATAGAATCACCATGAATCATGAAATCATCTATAAAGACCTCGATGTAATTTTCTAAAAGATCAGAAAAAAGGTGTACCATATATGTTTGGAATGTTTTTTGGTGCATTACTAGAATCCAAAGGACATTCAACGATATACAAATGTACCTAAGGGACATGTGGATTTGGTCTTTTCTTGGACTTTGGGTACAATCACGATTTGATTATAACTTGAAAAACCATTTAAGAAATAATAATAAGCACACCCAGCTAATCGTTCTAACATTTGATTAATGAAAGGAAGAGGAAAGTGATATCTTCTTGTTACAACATTCAATTTTCTATAATCAATACACACTCTCCATCCTATTTGTGTACGTGTACTCACCAACTCATTGTTGTCATTTTTGATGATTGTGATTCAAAATTTCTTTGGTACTACCTGTACTGGACTTACCCACTGACTGTCTGAAAATGGGGTAGATTATATCCGACATCAAGAAATTTGAGCACCTCTTTCTTCACTACCTCCATCATGGGTGGGTTCAATCTCCATTGTGCTTCTCTAGTGGGCCTTGCTCTATCTTCTAACAAAATCCGATGCATACACATCGTAGGGCTTGTGCCTTTGATATATGCTACTGTCCAACCAAAAACTATGATGTGGGGTCTCTAAGGACTCTTTACAATTTAACTTCTTGCACTTTTGTTAGATTACTAGAAGTAATTATAGGTAATGTCTCACTAGTCCCTAGATGTGCATATTTTAAGCGATCAAGTAGTGGTTTCAATTCTAAATTTGGAGTTTGCACCACATGATGGTAACAATTTTTGATGAACAACAAGAATTTGAATGGATCGGACTGCATACTTATCTAAGATTTTTGGTAAAGAATGTAATCCAGCTACAACCTCCTTTAATTCCTAATCATGCTCAATCTCTTCATCTCTATCCATCTCCAAGCTGTTGGTAATAGCAACCTCCAAACTTTCCTTATGCATGTGATCAAGAGATCCCTATACTGATGAATCAATGATGTCAATAACAAAAATAGGATTAACATCACTAGGATACCTCAGTGCCTCATATATGTTGAACTAGATTCGTTCACCATTAAATTCCATATACAAGGTTCAATTGTGTACATCAATCATTGTCCTTGCTGTTTTCAAAAATGGCCATCCCAAACAAGATATGTGAAGGATTTGGAGATTTGTCATCCTCTATATCCACAATATAAAAATATGCAGGAAAGATTAGTTCGTTTACCTGCACCAAGACATCATCAATTACCACTTGGGGGTAAGTGTTAGTACGATCCGCCAGGTTGAATAATCACACTAGTTTGCTTTAAAGGGCCTAGATTTAAAGAAGCAAATATAGATAATGATATAACATTTATTGAAGCTCCTAGATCTAGCATGACTCTTTCAGCATCTAGTGTTATCCCATTCTACATGGGATTGTAAGCATGCCTGAATCTTTACATTTAGGGGGCATTTTTCTTTGCAACACTGTTGACACATTTTCACCAACAATAACTCTTTTATCATTTATCATTTTTTTCTTTTATTTGTGCACAATTCTTTTAGAAACTTAGCGTATCTGGGCACCTGTTTTATAGCATCCAGAAGAGGAATGTTTACCTCTACCTTTTTGAAAGTTTCCATGATTTCCTTTTCTTATTCATCCTTCCTTGAAGTTTTAGGATTCCTGGGGGGAACACTACAACAAAAAGACTTACAGCGACCGCATATCTGTAACCGTATATGGTCGCAGATGAGTATTAGTGACCGACTGCGGTCACTGATATTAGTCGTAGATAATCTGGTCGCTGGATGGACGTCAACGACCATTATCAGCTCTTGACGTATCAGCGATCGCTATCAGTGACCGACGTCGTCGCTAATCATATACATATTGAGTCAGTTGTCAAGGATGACGTGGCACACGTGTCAGCAACCGCGTTGGTCGCTGAGTATCCAAAGGATATTAGTGACCGTACTTAGTAGTAGCGACCGAATGCGGTCGCTGATGTTAATACTTTTTTAATATTTTTTCTATTTTATTGATTTCCCATAAAAATTTACATGTTTTGTACCTGCTTTTAATCCCAACACAGCAGTATATATAAACATCCATATAAACATCCATCCATGATTTATATATATATCCCAACACGTCTACATATAACAATACATATAAACATCCATCCATTGCAGACAAATAAACCAACACAATATCAATCAATACACTTTTCCAAAGAATGAATATAAAAGTACAAGGCATCTACCCTATCAAAAAAATAAGTGTAGCTCTTCATACATCCTCATCCAAATTAGTAGGATCCTGTAAATAGCAAAAGAATATAACATATTACATGTGTTGACGTACATGGATGACTTAGGGAAAGCTAAACAATAGAAATTATTTAAACATAAGTAAGACATACTAATATGTTTCCTAGTATACCTGATTGCCATCCTGATGTCGTGCTGCTGCCGCTGCTGCATTCGCCAACTCATCAGGACTCAGAGACTGTAGATGCCCGCCAAATATATAAAGAAGATCACGATCCCGATAGATCGCTCTCACACAGTCAGCATGAGTATGATTGGCTGGATGACCTGATGACTGTGTAGACTGGGTAGCAAAGCTTCATGTGCCACTGATGGTCAGGGCGCCGTTTTTGCCCTTGGCCTTTCACATAGTTTTTCTTCATGACTGACGCCCTCTCCTATAATTCTTAATCAATCGACGGACGCGGGGTGCCTTCAGGATAGCGCTCGTTCATTAAGCCCTTATAAGTGTCCTGTCAGAAAGTCAACAATTAAATAGTTAAAAATAAATAAAATCAAGAATGCTACAAAAGGTTGTCACAATTTATAAACAACATATTAATATAAAGTTAACTTATTATCGCTATCTGAACAGCCTCAGGCAGACCATCGCGGGTGGCCACATACACATCCAACCAATTGATAGGTTGACCTTGAGACTAAGACTCCTACAGTTCATTTTCTAATATTAATATGTAAACATATGATATTTTAGCTACAAAAGATGACTGTAAATATAACATACATACCCTGGCAGCAATATGTTGTAGCTGTGATATAGTACTGCCCCGATACGTGCCTTTTTCCTTTTCGCCTTCAGATACACCTGAGGATATGTTCAAGGAAGAAATCTTGAGCCTCTTGACCCAGGTCTCAACTCTCTACAAGTCACACATCTGAACCCATATGGGCTGTGTGCACCACCAAGGGCTATGCTCATGCATATATTGCTCACTTTGTCCTGGATGGTCAATCTCAACATTATGCAAGGCTTTCTGTCGTTCCTTGTTCAGATTATCTTTAGTTCGGACGTCGCACTTCTGCCAGAACAGTATCTGAATAACTGATGCCCGCGCGTCGTCCCATCTATACCACTTTTGAAAATAAAATAACAATAATAATATTAAAATAGTTATATTACAATAATCTAACATTACTAACAATATTATTTGATTAACTATGTATTATCTATCAGAGTGGTAAAAAAATACCTGAAATTCAGCCCAAACTGCATCCTTATGGGCGAGAGGTGTGCTCGCCAATGTAATCACTGGCGTAGGCCAGTTCTGTAAGCATAATTATGAAATGTACTTCACAATTTTACTATCTTGAAAATCACTACAATATACATTAATTTACATTAAAATATATTTATAACAATGGAAATATTAAATTGTTATATATACACGATGTTTAACTTACGTGCTTTCTAGAGGAGGACGGATCTGTATGAGAATGCGATCATTTAGATTAGTTGGGGCCTTCGGCACATGATTAGGGCCCCGACAACCCATGCTTTTGTACTGCTGGTTCAGAAGACATCTATAAATAAAAAAAATTAGGATGTTAGTATGAGTTATAAATGAAAGGTACATAAACATGTCAAGGATATAGAGAACATGTATATATGTAATTGTATGTAATACAATTAAAACTAAACATACATTTTATAGAAAAGGACAATAATGATAATTAATTGTATGAAATAGTTAACTACGATTACTATAAATGAATATGAATCATTGCATCATGCATGGTCTGCATATGCATTGGTACAAGTCTAAATTACCCGACCAATGAAAATATTTTGGTAGAGTCTCCCCTATAATATGGACTATCCACATGCACGAGGGCATGCATACTTGACCATTTGTAGTCATATAAGAGCAAAAAGAATGTATAAGCAATTAACATAACATCAAATATACTCATTGCCTTTATATATTCCAGGGTCCATATCTGAACACAACAAAAACTCTTCTACATAGGATATGACATTAGGTGATGAAAATATCTTGATGGTCAAGTTTCAAGAACAGCCAATGGACTTTGCAATGTGTTCTAGAAATTATAACGCTATGTATATCAAGATTGCAGAAAAAGGCATACTATTAGTCCCTTAATATGGGACTATTAGTCCTATAAAGTCATTTGATACCCAAAACAGTCCAAAACATTACATACTTGACCATTTGTAGGCATATAAAAGCAACAAGAATGTATAAGCAAGTATTCTTATACCTTCATTATGACATATATAAGAGCAATAAGAATGTATAAACAAGTATTCTTATACCTAGCCATTTCCATCCCTTCATCATGACATATATGTTGCTAAGTAAAATTTCACTCCTTAGCTTTAATTATGACCCATATGTTGACTTGTATATGTATACCTATTATTTAGCTTTGTATAGCAAATTTATTTTGTACAGGTTATCAACCATCCACACTGAAATCTTAGATAGTTGCAATAGCGAAGTTACCTATCCAGCTGCTCAAAGAAAAGTTTAAATATAGCTAGGCATGCTAACTTCCTCGTTTTAGTTTTATCTTAAATTTATTTTTCTTGCAATTTAACTTACTTAAATCTCTTAATTAACTGAATAAAGTGTTCCACATACAACCTTTGCTTTGACTTCTACTTTCTTTGGTTTTAATCAAAATAGTCCATTGAGGACTTTTGACAAACACCTTACGTGCACAGTTTTGTAGCACATGTGTCATAGCTATTTATTTGCTCAAAAACTCCATTAAGTCTCCTTATAACACCACAACCCACTTATTTTCTTGTGCCTAAGCTAAGCAATAACAATAAATAATTAACTTAACAAGAGTTGAGCATAACAGTTAACATAGCAACAAAATCCATGTAGCAGTCAAATAACATAACAAGAATAATGTATAGTTATTAGTCTTGAAGACCATTATTTACAAAATTTACCAAGTTTGTTTTTCTTTGATTTCACCTTACTATATAACAAATCAATGTTGTTGCTTCTACTGTTTTAGCAACCACTAATTTTGTTAATCTACATAAACAAAGTTTACAATTTAATATCCTTCTACTTATCATGTAGTAGCCAACAAGGTTATCAGATACTAGTGTATTTTTTATGTTAATGTGGAATTGTTAGTAAAAAATTACTGCACATACAAAGTAATACATAATTTAAAGAAAATGATGCCACTCATGAATAAAATGCCTATAACTAATCCAACTTCATACCAATTTGTTTCTTTAATTATCTCCCTTTAAATACTAGTTCATTAACTAATTTTAGATTTTAATAAATGTATTTTAGCTAGTACAATAATTTAATAAAATATTTATGACTAATAAAAATATAATAAAAATAGGTATGAGGTGTTGAAGAAGGTTCAACAATAATAGTTTCAAAAATTAGGAACATAAGCCATGAAGATACTCATATTGTTTGCTAATGTTTGTAACAACGAAAAGACTAAATTGGGAAAACATGTCACAAAAAGAAAAGAAAAGATTTAAATGTAGCTCAAAATGTAGTTTATATCTTGGCAAGAATCACAATCTAGTTGTGGGGAACATTAATACAAGTGCAGAATCAGCTATATATTAACCCATACACCATATTATTCAATAAATTAACAAAAACCCAAATCTTCATTCATAAAACCAAATCAGAATCAATAAACAATTATAAAATCAATAGTTAAACAAAACCCTAAAAGAGAAACCCTAAATCAAAAAAGATATATAGAGGGGACATGACAAATTAAAACTTAAGATTTGGAACTTTTTACCTTTCGTTTGAGGTTGTACCAGGCTTGTAATGAAGCAGTAGCAATGAATGAGCGAACGAGTAAACGAGCGAACGACTGAAGGCGTACCCTCTCTTCTCTTCTCCTCTACTCCCTCTTCTCCAGGTCTGTTTCTCCCTCTCTCTTTTTTCTTCTGTATTGAACGAGACAACACCTGATTCTAATTAAGTTTATGAGAATCAGCGACTGCATGTGGTCGCTAATTTTTAATGATGTGGACATATCAGCGACCGCTAACAGTCGCTGATATGGAGTGTTCGCCACGCCAAAGTTTTGCACCAATTTTTGGGAGGGGAATACATGATAGCGACCAAGCAGCGACCGCATGCGGTCACTGATACAAACTAGCGACTAGACTCTCCTTAGAGGTTGCAGACAGCGATCGCTAAAAAAATTTATCAGCGAACGGATAGGGCGTTCGCTAATATCATTGGTCGTAGATAGAGCTTTTTTTTGTAGTGGAAAAGGTAATGTCTTAGTCATAACTTGAGAAGATGGTTTAGATTTTACTTTAGGTGTCTTAGTATCTTCCTTAGCTTTTTCCTCCTCAAGATCAGCAACTGCCTTGGGCACTTCCAATTCTTTTTCATTCTGTAGTGTAATCGCACCGACATTCTCCCTTAAATTGATAATAGTTTGAGATGGTAGCTTTGCTGAACTTTGAGAGTCCAATCGACCAACTATAGTAGCAAGTTAACTCATTTGATTCTCCAAATTGTGGATGGAATTTCTTGTGTCTTGTTGAAATTGTTGTGTCTAATTCATGAATGCATTGAATATGTTCTCCAAAGATGTCCCAGGATTAGTCAATGCTGCTGGTTTGGTTTGGTACTATGGTTTAGGTGGCTAGAAACCTTGTTGTTTGTTTAGGAAAAAATCTTGCACCGGTGGCCTAACACCCCCATAACTCAAGTTGGGATGATCCTTCCATCCTAGATTATATGTGTTTGAGTAGGGATCATACTTCCTCCGCGGTTGTGCTTGATAATTTCCCACTACATTAGCCTGTTGTGCATTCTCATCCTCTTGCAATGTTGGACACACATCCGTGTTGTGCCCCACCATTAAGAATATTCCGCAAGCCTTTATAACCGAAAAGTTTTCCATTGCTAATTATTTCACCACAACAGTAAAGTCATAAATCTGTTGCTCTAAATTACTCGTGCTACCTCGCTTACCCTTTATGGTGCATGATCATTCCTCATTCCGGACTATTTTGAGTTAGCTGCCATGTTTGCAATTAGATTTCATACAGCCTCTGGTGTTTTATCTACCAGTGCTCCTCCACTAGCAGCAACGTTAATTATACTACTATCCATTGGTACAAGTCCCTCGTAGAAGTACTGAATAAAGTGTTGCTCATCGATTTGGTGGGGAGGGAAGCTGAAGCATAATTTTTTGAATCTTTTCCAATACTCATACAATGTTTCTCCATTAAACTGTTGAATTTCGTATATCTCCTTACTTTTGTTTGCCACTCTTGAAGCAAGAAAATCCTTCTCCAAGAATAGCCTTTTCATGTCGCTCCATGAGTGTATTGATCCAAAGGGAATATAGTACAACCAATCATTTGCTAAATTTGCTAGGGAGAATGGGAAAGCTTTAAGCTTAATTTTCTCCTCCGTAATACTGTGTTGTTTCATGGCCGAACACACCACATGGATCTCCTTCAAGTGCTTTTATGGATCTTCACCTGTAAGACCACTGAAATGTAAGAAGATGAATTAGTCTGAATTTAAGTTTGAATGGAGAATTTAAAGTAGGATATTCAATGCACAAAGGTTGTTGAGTGAGATTAGGAGTGGCTAATTCTTTCAACGACCCGTTATTGTTTGGCATTGCCATCTCCTCTCATCCGATTCGCTAGATGAATGGTTTGAAACTAGCTCGAATGCTATGTTGAGGTCTAGTGATGGAGCTTCGGTGAAATCTGAAATTAACGAGTCTCCTTCCTAAGCTTGCGTGCGGTTCTCTCTATTTTTGGATCAAATTTAAAATTAAAAGAGTGAGAGGATCGAGGCATAAATAAAAATATAAGAAAACAATAAATAAAAACAAATAACACTCCTCGGGAATGGCACCAAAATTTGAAAGCTGTCGTTGACACTCCTAAATTAATACCTTACTTCTACTCTATTAACACAAGTATTAATATAACAATAAACAATGATTGATCCCACAGAGAGTGATGTGTTTTTGTATTTATCTAAGTGTTTCTAAGAAAGATGAGGGATTTTGAGTTTATGAACTAATTATAAAAACAAAAAAATAATTAATATGAGTAATCAATGACTGAAATATTTTGGTTCTACAGTTTAGTTTCACCTTTTTACAAGTATAGATCAACCAAGTTAAGAAATATTTACTATTCAATGAAACTAATAGCCCTATCCAACCGCAATCGCTAATTATTCGAAGTTCTCCTTAAGTTGTAAATTTTTATTGATAATTGTCCCTATAAACCCTAACTATCATATAACCTAGAACAATCAGTCTAGATTTAATATAACAGTAGCATGAAGAATTAGAACTAGATTATTTCAAGTAACAATCAAACAATCATGAATCATTTAACTTACTTTCTGATAATCTTAACAATACTTAAAAGCTTGTCCACAATCATGCATCACTAATTTCTAGTTATGATCAAATATATTATCGTTTGCTTAATACTATATCTTAATCTAGTAAATGATATTTATCAAATTAATCTAACTGGCCAAATCAAATCAATCAGACAGAATAACATGCAATCAATTAAAACAGATTAATAGAATAAATCTCATGCAAGAATGAATAAATAAAGTAAACTTGATCAACTCGTTAACTATGAATAAGGTTCAACATCCCTGAGAACTGAAATAGAAAATTTAGCTTGACATACCTTTGATCTTCAAAAAAAGAGTTGAATTCCAATGTAGAAGATTATCTAAAACCTTGACTACTACAATGTATTTATAGTGCTAGACAAAGTCCTAAATCGTATGAGAACTATAAACCCAAATCCTAAAAGAATTACAAATCATAACTCTAGTTTTCGTAAAGAAATAAAAACCAATTTAGAAAGAGAATCTTAGTCTAAAAGAAATCTTGAGTTCAATAGAATTATGAAATATGGAAAGAAATATGGAAAAACTCATGGAAAATCGCGTCCTCTTTTTAGCTCCATTTTCCATCTTTCTCCACATTTAGCTTCAAATCCTACTGAAATTAATAAACACCTTAATAAGTCCTCATACACATAAAGCATGTGTTAGTTCCCGGAGGTAAAAAAGTTATCTAGATGGGGGGGTTTGAATGGATATTTTAAAAAAGGGCAAATAGGTTGAAGTAGATTCTTCTTTTTGATCAATCAAAACCCCTTCCCCCGCCAATCAATCTCCTACGTTTTTTGATAAGCCTATCGATCTGAGAGCACTGGAGTCTCAGGTCAAGAGAGAAGAGCGATGACATATCTTGAGTCACTCACTTCTTTTGGGTGTTCCATTCATTGAAGATTCTATCTACAAAAGAAACTTTTTCTTTTCAAAAATTAGCTTAACAGATTTTGTTAATTAATAAATTAATTAACCACAATGGAATGTATGATTTAATTATCCCCTTATAGATAAAACTGAAGTTATAGTTCAAGTAACAGTTATAACAGATATGACAGTTAGTAAATGACAAAATGTAAATGACACTGTTGTTTTAAGTGGTTCAGAGTACTCAAGACTCCTAATCTTCTTTTCTACTCCACGAGTAGGAAATCCACTAAGGATAAAGGTACAACTTTGAATCACTAAGATTCCTTCAAGACCAGCGACCTTGGAACTCTAGTTCACTAAGAACTCTTCAAGCCCAACAGACTTGGAATACTATTTCACTAAGAACATTTCAATCCCAACAGACTTAATTGCTCTATGATGAGAGTTTGTTCGTTGTTGTGCTACTCAGTTGCCTTAACCCTATGTTCTGAAGAACTAATTAGTGAAGTAAGATAATTCTTCTGATTCGTGTAGAGTGTGGCTTTGACAAATGTTCTTATGATTTGTGCGTTCTTGCTTTTCTTGAAATCTTCAATCTGTTTGCCTTATGTAGGAGCCTTTGAAATATTCCCGTTGAAATGCTTTATCTGGAGCATTTATTGCTTCAGATATTCTAAGATCTTAGACATTCTGGGTTTATGTGCATACTCCTTTCTGACTTGCCTGACACAACAGACCGCTTTCTCACCTAACACCTCCGAAATGTCACTTTTAGCAGACCAATTAGAAGTCTCCTTCCTTTTTCCTTTTGATTCTTTGATTTAGACCAAGGAAGTTGGTGAGAGCATTGGGATTCTCAAACATCAACGTTCATATGTCAGTCTTCACTATAAGACACCCTTTTTCATCAGATAAGCAAACTTTGACAATTCTAATTCTGACTGATGAGCACTACAATCGTTGTCCTGCTATAATGATTGGTGTGTGTTGATGAGTGCTTATTGGCGATTCATTCAAGATTGCATACTTTAGCTTTGTAAGTGATGATTGGATAATATACCCATGAATCAGATATATTTGGAATTAAATTATTGTATTATCAAGGCATTTAGATTCATTTTTACTGTGTTTAGTTTGTATTTTGCAGATTCGGGAGCTGGAAAGGCGATTGAGGAAGTTTGGAGCATAGAATGACATTTTGGTAATTAAAGCAACCTACAGCGCCAGGGCACTACTGCTATAGTAAATCCCAGTCCCGGGGCGCTGGGTCGTGATTCTTATTAACCAGACGCGCGTTGACTTTTGGTTTGACTGCATAATTGGAGGATATTGGAAGTTGATTTGGACTATGATTGAAGGAGGATGGATAAGTGGAGTATATAAAGGTTATTTTGATTAAATTAGAGACCTATCAACCACAATTGGAGGCTAAGCAAGGGATTACTTGAATATTGAAGGATTGGCTCTGGAGTTTTTCTTTTTCTCCTTATTTTCAATTTGTGTAATTCATTAAGGATGTTTTGCAAAAGATTGTTGGTTTTTATTTCCGTTATGAACTAATTCTTTAATTAAGATTTCAATTGAACATTTTATGTCTATAAATTAGTTATTCGGTTTATTCCAATTATTTGTGTCAAAGTAAATTATTTATCTTATCTTGTGCTTATTGCTTAATTATTTGGCCAATAATTACCTTGTTACTCTAGAAGGAATTGGAAGAGGAATTCTAGGGTTAGAACTGGGCATGATAACATGTGACTTGGTTATTTGCATGGTGAATAATTAGGTTTGTGAATTGAATGGAAATATTTGTTCACCGCATGTAACACATAAGGAATTGGAGTTGAAGGAGTTTAATTCAATTGTTTTGCATAGGAATATAGTAAGATTAATCTGGATTAAATAGAAGTTAATTGATCACTTGGAAAAGGGCTTTTGGCATTTGAGAGTTCCTATTAACAATTCAGTATGCATAAGAATTAGGATAATTGGATAATTGATTTATAGTTCATAATTGGGGATATTGAAGTCTTAATCTTTATTTATCTGAATTCATTAAAATCTTAATTTTATTTAGTTGATATATTCTAGAATAATCTCTTTTGAATTGTTTAATTTAGTTTCCATATTTAGAAAAAGCACATTTATGGTTGTTTAAATAAAATTGACTTGATATAGTGCTAGTAGTTGGAATTTGTTGATTAGAATTCTCAGTGGGTTCGACACTCTATCTTATCACTTTATTACTTTTTGACTGTGTACAGTTGCACAAATCTATTGATTGCGAAATCGACCAACAGTAAGCGATTGACTGACTACGATTTTGCCTTGGCTTCTGTAATCTCTTGGCTGGCTCGACATAATACGAATCTGTTCTAGCATATCTATTACAACACATAAGATCAACCTAACAAGCTTGATCTTTCTATTAT
This sequence comes from Panax japonicus, assembly GCA_020205505.1. Taxonomy (NCBI): domain Eukaryota; kingdom Viridiplantae; phylum Streptophyta; class Magnoliopsida; order Apiales; family Araliaceae; genus Panax; species Panax japonicus. Next base: position 25,067,500 of record CM035108.1, on the reverse strand, counting down.
CGAGGACTTTACAAAAAAATAATCATTAAGCGCAGATTAACTTAACATTTCTGATCTTTAATCTAAGTCATTGCACATATGATCTAATAAGGACTTTACATCTTTTTGATATTGCATGCACATTTATTTATTTATTCAAATATCAAATTTAAATATGCAACTCCCAACAACATGTAATAAAACCAAATAAAAATGGATCGATAAAAATGAATAATATGCACTCATCAAAACCCTAGGACAAAGAATAATTAAATTGAAAATAGAACGTACCTTCAGATATGGTGCGAGTTTGGATGCAAGAAAAAGGAAATCTAGGGATATCTTCTACCTTTTCCTATAAAATGGTTTGTGAGATTATGTCGAGGTAGAAGAATGGGGTTAAGTGAGGGAGAAGAGACGAAGAGACAATTGAATTTAAGGGAGAAGGGAAATGGAACATGAAGAGTGGAATTGGAAGATCAATCGGAGTAATTGTGAGTTATCACTGAGTTAGCTCTTAATTAATTAAGGGTTGACTTACCGATTTTTTAAATTGAATTGATTGAGTGACTTCATCTTTGTACATGCATTTATATATAAGGAATAAGGATTGATTGGGTCATTTGAGAATGAATTATTAAACCAAAAATAAAATATCTCGTATTTATGTCTTGATTAGTGTCAACACTCTAAATTTAATTAAATTTTTTTTAACCCTTTTGTCACTACTAGTAGTGGGTAACACTTCTTATAAGAATAAATGAGCACATTTCAGTTTTTTTTAATTTAATGTACAAAGAGATATATATTAACCAGAATAATACTTATTTATTTTAACTGATTTCTTTAAATCTACTTATTCTTTTAGAAAATATAATTGTCACTACAGACCTTTTCTCACACTTGTTAGGGCCTAGAGGAGAGCTTCTCTCTTCTAGAGGAGAGACTCATGGTACCCCGTTAATGTGACTCCCCCAAAATCAGACCACATGTGTCTCACATTTGGTTGTCACGTACTACTCTAATATCATACTAAAATCATCACAGCAGAATAACAGAATAAATTACATTGTCATAATATAATTATTCTCATCCCAAGGTTTCGTAACTTAAATATCTCTTACAATACCTTAATTGTAAGTAAGCACCATTTAGACATAACTAATACATAATCAAATATAGCTTAAACCAAGTTCTGCCTTAACTAAAAGGTTTTTAGGAAAATCCTTCTCTTTTCCCTTATCCTTTCGAGAGGACTCACCACGTTCCGCCTTAACTGAAAGGTTTTTAGGAAAAGCAAGGATGATCAACAAATTTTCTCAGCAAGTAATATAGAAATAAGGGTACTCAAGGTAGTTTTGTATTTCTCAAGGTATAGTAATAAAGATAGTTCAAGATAGTAAGAAGTATCAATGATTATCAACAATAGTCACTATAGACAGAAAAGATCAATAATATTCAATGATTAATCAATTCAAGATTTCAAAGTAATGAATACTGAGCAGTCACTAAGGACTAAGAACTTCTCCTAGAATTCACAGTAATTAACTGATAATTCCATAAAATGAGTACAACATGTGATCAACCTAAAGTACCCTATGTCAATGCATTACATTTAATCTTTCTCAAGTGTGCACATTGGTTTCCCGACAATATATAATTCCCCTACCAAGAGGGTTGTTCATCTCACTTATATGAGTCCACACTAAGTAAATGTGCTTTGGATTGCTTTCAATCAATATCAATAGTCTAACTGAAGTAATGGCTTAGACAGTTTTCTTCATAATATATAAGAACAATTATCGTTCGAAATCAAGGTTTATAAACAATTTCATTTCTAGATTACGAAGTATTATACTTTCAAAGTTCTACTTGTACGATCAATAATTGCACAAGTCCAATTGATGCTCAATAAAGAGTAAGGTTCGAATACTTGCATTCAATATATGAATCAAATGAAATTCGAGAACTTGAACAAAATCCAATGTTGTGTAAGTTAGGAAACTTGCTCAATATAAAATAGAGTTTGGATACTTATCTCAAGCGTAGTTTACAAAAGTAAAGCTTAATACCCTCTTTCGGATCCTAACATAATATATTTACACGTATAGTATGTTCATTAGTTTCATAAACTCACACATGTAAGTCCAAACGTACACGTAAATGTCTAACTTAGTTGTAAACTTTATACATATTATATCACATATCCTACATCCTCAACGTACAAAAAATCAGATTGTATGACACCACATTTTCAAATCTTTGCTTTATAGTTTGCAAATACCTTTTCGAACTTCATTCCTTAAAATTTATAATTATTCGTTGAGTATTTAACTCTAACATCTAACATGTTTTTTAACACATTTAAAAGCATATTGGTCATATAATACAAGCTAAAGTAACCACATAAGTATGCTTCGAACATCAGATCAGAAACATAAACTATACATGACTGCAAGATGGCGCAGCTGCACCCTGTCTAGGCTTAGGGACGACGCAGATGCGCTATCCCCTGGCCAGACCAGGGTTGAGCTACTTCTCTCCTGATTTCATATTACAACTCTAACACACCTATACACTCATACCGTAACATATATACATGCCAAAGGTTCTTACATAGCATATGACCATTCTTGAGTTCATCCTTGCAAGTTTTAACTAATAATTTACATGGTGTTAAGGCATAACAAGATCATGTAGTTACCATGTTTCATAACTTGGCTATATGTCTACATCATGATCACATAATCTGCTAATACACATGCTCATAGTGTTTGTATCATTTACTTAAATCTAGTTTTGGTATTTCTTTAAAAACATACCTATACACATGCTTGGTTTACTACCGTTATATCAAACCTATAAGAGTCATGCTTAGAGACACAATGAATGTAAACATGTCATTTTAGATTCTCAGAGCTTAACTACTCATACTTAATGCACTTGGTTTAAAAACATATCCAAGTTGGCTTTTGAAACCATTTTAAACTTAAACAACGCAATTTAATACATACAAGGCAACTTTAAAGCTCTTATCATATGTAGTCAAGTTATGTTAACACATTCGCAAGATTAGAATGTATATCATGTAGTATTCATGCATATTAGCTTTAAAATATCAAACTTTTCTTGAAAACTTTTCTAATGCAAGGTCTAACAAGTTTTGTCATGGACAAAGACACTATATCATGCTCCTTTATATTTGAAATCAATCATGTGTATAACATACTAAGTTCAAAACTTGTAGGACAAGTGTTACATCAAAGTTTGTTTTCAAAACTTTAAGTTTTTTTATTACAAATCTCTCACTAAATCATGTTGATCACTTCATACTACATAAGAAAGCTTTATATCTCATGTTATACCCCTTTTTAGATATATATCTAAGTCATGATACCAAGTTCTCAACACATAACATAAACAAAACCAGCAACTGATTCTGAAGTACGGCGCATGTAAGACCCCAACTTTTTGAATAAAAATTAAATTTTCTCGAAATATATTTTTGAATATTATGGTGTGGATTTGATATAATGTTATAGTTGTGGGTAATATTTACAAATTTTGCAAAGTACGCAAGTTGTTATATAATATTCGATTGGTAGGGGAATATTCATTTTAACAGGAAATATTCGTATAATGGCACAATCATTGGTGGACCCCCACAACAAAATTATTGTCGGATTGAGAAAACGACAAAAAATACTTTATGAAAATAACGGAGGAAGTTTTACCATTAACTGTTGAAATAGCTGGTGTTAAAAGTAAAGTAATACGCATGGTTGCATAGTAGCACAAGGTATTGATTATTGATGCTTACGTGAGAAGTCACTCAGTTATACTCAATTATTGCTACGGTATTGGAATTGTTTGTGTTAGTAAAAATTGACATTTATTCGGATGATAATTGATGTCTAGGGGTTATATTGATAAATCGGGTAATTTATCGGATAAATAAGCAATTAATTGCTTCTAATTCACATGCTTATATAACTATTTGTTCACATATGTGTACTATTGAATAACATTATTTACTATTAGGGGAGTTGGTGCAAGATTGATAATACTTGCATGACTAAGTTAAACATGGAGGTATAGATGGAGGTACTATACTGAAATTCAATTTTTTCACATGATTATACTATTGATTCACATGATTGAACTATTGATTCACATTATTTACTATTAGGGGAGTTGGTGCAAGATTGATAATACTTGCAGGACTAAATTAAAAATGAAAGAAAAGTTGGAGGTATTGTACTGTAATTTTTTGAGCCCCAAAACAGTACAATTATCGAAACTATATTTTCCTATAAATAAAAGCTCATTCTTCCTTCATTTCTCACCAATTCACAAAAGCTTTAGAGCGATTATTATAGAGAGAAATTATAGAGAGAAAGAAGAAGAGAAATCTGCTACCTCATTATTCCAGTATCCAATTTTTTCCAAGGTAGGGAGTATTATTTCTTTCTTTCGTCTTCATGAAGAGAACTTCTGTTATTCCATTCTTTATTATTCTATTGGAATAACCTATATACATTGGCTACCCTATACGTGGTGAAATTCTTCTATTATTCCATTATTTATCATTCTGTTGGAACATCATGTCTGTGCGTTTACGCCAGACCTGGTTCCATTATTTATCATTATGTTGGAACATCCTGTTTGTGCGTTCTATACTGGACCTGGTTCCATCTTTTTTATTCTATTGGAATATCATGTCTATGCGTTTTACGCCGGACCTGATTCCATCTTTATTATTCTGTTGGAATATCTTGTCTGTGAGTTTTACGCCGAACCTGATTTCGTTATTTATTATTCTGTTGGAATAACCTGCCTGTGCTGTCTATCGCATGCATGGTGATTTCTTTTGTTATTCCATTCCTTGTTATACTTAGTTGGTTAAATTTTTGACTTCTATACTCCATGAAATTAGTGGAATATCCTTGATATTTGTGCTTCATCCAGTATCTTTTTATGGAAATATTCTTCTGAGCATTCTTGAATTTTACTCTACAAAACAGTATCATGTTGATAATTTGGACGTTATTAGTTCCTGGATAAATTAATTCTTGAACTTGTTTTATTGAATTCTTATATCATTGTCATCATTATCATGTTTATATTTTGTTGAAAGTCATCTGTGGCCAATAGTGCATAGATGGACTTGGTATGATTATGACCAACAATTATTCGGTGTAATCATGACCGTAATGTTATAAATGATGTGGAAAAAGTCCTCATTGGCCCGTAAAGCATTGATGGACAATTGTTGGCATGATCATGACCATTATTGAATACACAAATATTCTTGGCTCGTAGTGTATGGATAATTGTGGTCGTGACACTAAAGAATATCCATGGTCATAGTGCAGGGGTGATTCGATGATGTGGATTATTTATTAAGCCGAGTCCCAGCGATAAAAGTGATGAAAAACCTTCTAAATCATAAAATATAATAGATTTTATTCTCTACTCGACTCTTTTAATGGATTGCTTGTTCCGCTACAGTTAAACTTGATGGTTGTTATATTGTATCAGTTTAACACTGTTGAAGGCTAACGATAATATATTCTACATTATCTTAGTCATAATATTTCCTACTGGGCTAGTTGAGCTCACCCTTTTACTTTTATTGTTCTCTTCAGGAAATGAGAACGTAGAGGGACTAGTCGGGGAACGGAGTGACGGACCAGATGATAGCATTAGTAGTCCTCACTATTCTGTGAAATAGTGTAATAATAATTGTAATAAGGACTCATTTTGAGTTTGTATAATCTCTAGTAGACAATATTTATATTCAAACTCACAGTTTATGTTTGTCGTATTGTACACGACAGTTGTATTAATAAGTTGTATTTGAATTTATGTACCATGTAAGTGGCGACCCAAGATGGGTGACGTATACCTAATTTTGGGGGCATCACAGTTGGTATCAAAGCTTAGGGATATGATCCCTGTCTAAGATGTGAGACTACCACTAGGAGGGGAGAGACGGGGAATTCCTTCGCTAGTATGACCTACCTAAGTTTATATGGTATTTGATTGGGCGGTCAGAGTATAGTGATAATATGTTGCATGTAATTAACCCTTGTTTTGTGGCAGTGTTTGAAAATGGCATCCGAGAATGTTGAGAACATCAATGGAGCACAGGAGACCGTTGAGTTTCCACAGATCAATAACCAGGACAACGTGCATCAGGAAGGAGACAATCCTCATGCAAACAACAACACTAACCAAATGATGAACGATGGAATGTTCCGAGGCTTCATGCAATTTATGCAACATCAAGAGAGAGCGACTCCTATTTAAAATGCAGGTGTAAACACAGGAAACTCTCGGACGGTCACCGCTAAACAGTTCAAGGAGCTGGGACCACCGGAGTTTATTGGAGAGCCAAAATCACTTAAGGCGGAAGCATAGATAAAGCAAATCACCAATATATTTGATGTTTTGGGATGCTCCGAGGAGCAAAAGGTTCCCTTCGCCACCTTTATGTTGCGTGAAGAAGCAGATAACTGGTGGGAATCTGTAAAACGTACCCAGCCTGACGCACTCAAGATGTCTTAGGAGAAGTTCCAAGAGCTGTTCAACGACAAGTACTTTCCCGAAAGTATTCGTCACATGAAGGAGGTGGAGTTTATCATGTTGGAACAAAACAATATGACCGTGTCGCAATACGAGGCTAAATTTGGGGAGTTATCCCGGTTTGTATCCCATTTGGTCGATAATGAGGAGCGAATGACACGAATGTTTTTAAGAGGTTTGAAACCGGAGATACGTCAATATCTTATTTCTCATAAACTATGTTTGTACTCAGATGTTGTAAATAGGGCTCAATTATTGGAGCGCGGTAACAAGTTAACGCAACCAAGAGAAAGCAGCCGGCAGCATAAAAATACCAGTGGTATCAGTCATTGAAACGGTGACAACAAACGTGGAGGGAATCAACATGCCAAAAATGGTAACCACTTCGGTGGTAATCATGGCCAAGATAATAAAAATGGACATTTCAAGAAAAAGAGATTCAACAATGATGGAAAGACGTCAGCACAAGCAACCGTGGTTAAGGAAGGAGAACGAACATCTATCATATGCTTCAAATGCGAAGGGGAGGGACATATCAGTCCAAACTGTGCGATGCCATCCAAAGCGTGTTATAATTATGGAAGAGAAGGTCACCTAGCCCAATTTTGTCGTTCACCGAAGATAAGTTCAGCTAGGATGGAGGTACCAAAGGTCGTCCCAAAAAAGTCAAAGCCGGTGGTGCAAGGGAGAGCATTTGTTGTGACCTCCCAAAAAGCAAGGAACCCGAACGAGGTCATCACGGGTAAGCTTATCGTAAACTCTAGTGAAGTCTATACCTAATTTGATACCGGTTATACCCATTTTTTTTATTTCTCCTACTTGCGCTCAACGTTTAAATTTGACTATGGAGAAATTAGACTTTGACTTATTTGTTGAAACTCCATTAGGAGAAACCTTCATTACATCCACTGTTTATAAGTCTTGTTTGATTCAAATCGATAACCGCACGTTACCTGTCGATCTTATCTCCTTAAAAATACTTGCATTTAACGTGATTCTAGGGATTGGTTGGTTAACTACTCATCATGCTAAAATTGATTGTTTTCGTAAGGTTGTTAGCTTTCATATTCCTAATAAACCTATTATGCGAATTCAAGCGACCGAACCATTAAAATCAATCACGGTCATCTCAAGCCACAAAGCTATTCGTTTATTGAAAAACGGATGTCAAGCTTTCTTAGCTCATGTCATGGATTTAAACAAAAATACGTCAGATCTGAAGGATATTTCTATTATTAATAAATTTCCTGACGTATTCCCTGAAAAACTTCCTGGCCTAACCCCCAGAGCGTAAAGTTGAATTTTGTATAGACCTTGAACCTGGTACAAAACCCATTTCCAAAGCCCCATATCGAATGGCTCCTATTGAACTTCAGGAGTTAAAGACCCAATTACAAGAATTGTTAGACATTGGTTTTATTCATCCTAGTACGTCTCCTTGGGGTGCTCCGGTTCTATTCATGAAGAAGAAATATGGGAGTATGAGACTTTGTATTGATTATCGGGAGTTGAATCATGTCACCATCAAAAATAGGTACCCATTGCCACGTATTGATGACCTGTTTGATCAGTTACAAGGAGCATAATTTTTTTTAAAGATCGATCTTCGTTCTGGATATCATCAGCTGAAGGTTAAAACTGAGGATATTCCAAAGACTGCCTTTAGAACTCGGTACGGGCATTATGAATTCTTAGTCATGTCTTTTGGATTGACTAATGATCCTGCTGCCTTCATGGATATGATGAACTGAGTATTCAAGGAATATTTGAATCACTTTGTGGTCGTCTTTATTGATGACATCCTTATTTATTCCAAAAGCTAGTGAAGATCATGATCAACACTTGAGGCTGATACTCCAAAAGCTTCGTGAATATAAGCTTTATGCCAAGTTAAAGAAATGCGAGTTCTGGCTTGAGGAAGTAGCATTCCTTTGGCACGTAGTATCAAGTCATGGAATATCCGTTGACCCGGCAAAGATTGAAGCTATTCAAAGCTGGGAGCAACCCAAATCAGTGGCCGAAGTACGTAGCTTTCTCGGTTTAGCTGGTTATTATCGGAGATTCGTGGAAGGATTTTCTCAAATCGCTACTCCATTAACTCAGCTGACTCGAAAAGATACAAAGTTCAGTTGGAGCGAGGAATGTGAGAAGAGTTTTCAAGAACTCAAAAGGAGACTCATTTCAGCACATGTTCTGACAATACCATCTGGTTCGGAAGGATTTGTCATCTACAGTGATGCTTCGGGCAAAGGGTTAGGATGTGTTCTCATGCAACATGGGAAAGTCATAGCCTATAGCCTTAAGACAACTCAAAGAATATGAGAGGAATTATCCTACTCATGATCTAGAGTTGGCAGCTGTTGTCTTCGCACTTAAAATTTGAAGGCATTACTTGTATGGAGAGAAAGTGGAGATCTTTACGGATCATAAAAGCCTCAAATATTTCTTCACTCAAAAGGAACTCAATATGCGACAACGACGTTAGCTTGAACTGTTGAAAGATTATGATTATACCATCTAATACCATCCTGGAAAAGCGAACGTGGTAGCTGACGCACTGAGTAGAAGATCATATGCGGGTACGAGTGAAATATTGTCAACACAAAGGCCCATTTTGTATGACTTGCAAATGATGGAGTTAGAGATAAAGACTCCAGGGACCCACATGATGATGGCAAACATACGAGTAGAACCAACTTTAATCGATAAAGTTAAAGCTGCTCAAGCTACAGACCTGGAGCTAATGCGTATGAAGAAGAAAGTGCAAGAAGGTGCTATGCCGGAAGCAAGAATCGATGAGGAAGGAATACTTTGAGTCAACTCCAGACTTTGTGTTCCTAACAACCCTGATTTAAAGTATAAAATCATGATGGAGGCGCACAACAAACTGTTTGCAATCCATCCTGGGAGTACCAAAATGTATCGTGATCTTCGACATACATTTTGGTGGAGCAATATGAAGAGAGAGATAACAGAGTTTATCTCAGGGTGTTTAACTTGTCAACGAGTCAAGGCGGAGCATCAAGTACCAAAAGGTCCATTGCAACCACTTGAAATTCCAGAATAGAAGTGGGAACACATTACTATGGATTTCGTTACTGGTCTTCCCAAGGTTTCTCAAGGCATAGATGCAATTTGGGTCATTGTTGATAGATTGACCAAGTCTGCTCATTTCTTATCTATACGAGAAACTTATACACTTGAACGTCTTGCTCGTATGTACATAAACAAGATTGTAAGACTGCATAGTATGCCAGTATCCATAGTTTCTGATCGAGACCCAAGATTCACTTCAAGATTTTGGGTTAGTTTGCAAAAAGCTATGGGCACGGATTTACGATTTAGCTCGGCATATCATCCTCAGACGGACTGGCAGTCAGAGAGAACCATTCAAACTCTTGAAGATCTATTAAGACTCTATGTCCTTGACTTCAAGGGAAGTTGGGATAAGTTCCTACCATTGTTGGAGTTTTCCTACAACAACAGTTATCAAGCAAGTATTGGCATGACTCTATTTGAGGCGTTGTATGGAAGAAAGTGTCATTCTCCAGTATGCTGGGATGAGGTGGGTGATGCAACATTGTTGGGACCGGAGTTGGTACGTATGACTATGGAAAAGATTCAAATGATCCAACAACGTATAAAAACCTCACAAGATTGACAAAAGAGTTATGCTGATCTTCATCGAAAGGACGTGGAATTCGATATTTAAGATCATGTGTTATTACGTGTTACTCCATAGAAAGGAGTTACGGGATTTGGAGAGAGAGGAAAGCTCAACCCTCGATTCATTGGCCCATTTTTAATCCTCGATCGAGTAGCAACTGTGGCGTATAGACTCGTATTACCGCCACGTATGTCTCGTGTTCATAACATTTTTCACATATCTATGTTACGTAAATATGTGAAAGACCCAAACCACATTATTGAATTAGAACCAGACGAGATAGAGGAAGATTTAATGTATGAAGAGTTACCTGTTAAAATCTTGGATAAAAAGGATCATATTCTACGCTCCAAGGTTAAACCTCAAGTCAAAGTTTTGTAGAGAAACCACGATATGGAAGAAATGACGTGGGAGTTAGAATCTGAGATGAAATCAAGATATCCTTACCTCTTCGACATACCAGGTACGCACCCTAATTTCGAGGACGAAATTTCATAAGAAGGGGAGGTTGTAAGACCCCAACTTTTTGAATAAAGATTAAATTTTCTCAAAATATATTTTTGAATATTATGCTGTGGATTTGATATAATGTTATAGTTGTGGGTAATATTTACAAATTTTGCAAAGTACGCAAGTTGTTATATAATATTCTATTGGTTGGGGAATATTCATTTTAACAGGGAATATTCGTACAACGGCACAATCATTGGTGGACCCCCGCAATGGAACTATTGTCGGATTGAGAAAATGACAAAAAATACTTTATGAAAATAACGGCGGAAGTTTTACCGTTAACTATTAAAGCACCCGGTGTTAAAAGTACAATAATACGCGTGGTTGCATAGTAGCGCACGGTATTGATTATTGATGCTTACGTGAGAAGTCACTTAGTTATACTCAATTATTGCTACAGTAATTGATGTATCATATCTATCATATTATTGATTCAATTATTGTCACAGTATCATCTGCATAAAATATTTTTTATTAAATCAATACTTGAGATGACAAAGTTATTCATATTATAAATTGCAATATTTACAATGTCTAGAAGTTCTGTCAAGGAGAGGTTTTTACAATATTTACAAATGATGTGGAAAAAGTCCTCATTGGCCCGTAGTGCATGGATAATTGTGGTCAGGACACTAAAGAATATCCTTGGCCGTAATGCAGGGGTGATTCGATGATGTGGATTATTTATTAAGCTGAGTCCCAACGATAAAAGTGATGAAAAACCTTTTAAATCATAAAATATAGTAGATTTTATTCTCTACTTAACTCTTTTAATGGATTACTTGTTCCGCTACAGTTAAACTTGATGTTTGTTATATTGTATCAGTTTAACACTGTTGAAGGCTAACGATAATATATTCTGCATTATCTTAGTCATAATATTTCCTACTAGGCTAGTTGAGCTCACCCTTTTACTTTTATTGTTCTCTTCAGGTAATGAGAACGTAGCAGGGACTAGTCGGGGAACGGAGTGACAAACCAGATGATAGCATTAGTAGTTCTCACTATTCTTTGAAATAGTGTAATAATAATTGTAATAAGGATTCCTTTTGAGTTTGTATAATCTCTAGTAGACAATATTTGTATTCAAACTCACAGTTTATGTTTTGTCGTACTGTACACGACAGTTGTATTATTAAGTTGTATTTGAATTTATGTACCATGTAAGTGGCGACCTAAGATAGGTGGTGACGTATACCTAATTTTGGGGACGTCACAGCGCAGCTGCGCTGCACCCTAGTATAAACAGGGCGCAGCTGCGCCATGCCAGGACCAAAAGCAGTAACAGACTCTGTTTGTAGAGTATCAGCCAACCTTCATTTCTCTTGATTCAAACATGCTCAATTCATCATTAAAGGTTTCACACATGTAAGCATACTTCCTAAACACATTATAGCATGTTAATTCATCTTGATTGACATAGAAATTCAAGTAATTTCAAGAACTAAACAAGACCCAATTCAAGAACACAAATAGAGTTTATACCTCCTTAAGCTTGAATTGGACTCCTCACACACTGAATATGCTTCTACACTTGCTTAGCAAATTACAACTCTCAAACTCAGACAATTACAATTAACAAAAACTGAAATTGGAGCTTCTATTTATAAAGGAAACTTGGACTGGACATTTGTATTACACTAGGGTTGGAGTTCATGGTGTAATGGAAGAAAACATTGGTTAATTGAGAGTGGTTTAACAACCCACCACCATCCAATCATCACCTATGCTTAGCCACGTGGAAGTTACGTAAATTAGCCTTAGGTCACTGTTCATGTACTTTTGTGTCACTCAATTTAGGACAAGAGCAATATCTCAGCAATAAGTTATCTAAGGCTTGGTTTGGTTTCTTTAATTCCCATAATGTAATCTTAATGTACAATTGTTACCATATTAGGAAATTAAAGATTAATTATATACTCACATCATATAATTCATGTACATTAAATACACGTAATAAAATAACGCAGTTAGGTATTATTTTCCAAGTATCCCCCATAATTATTTTTACTACCCTCATAACCACATAATAACATTATTTAATATTAATGTTTATTTAAATATTTAATTTCTTTCCTAGTTTCTAGAATACACACCTATTTTCATTATTTCTGTATTATAATTACATGGGATTTCATTGTACTACTTGGTACCTCATGTCATTAAAATATACTCATATCATATGATTTTATTAATGTCATATATATAACAAAAGTGTTCATTTCATTTATATAGTAGAAAACTAATTATCTCAAACTGACCAGTGGCGCAGCTGCGCCAGTTTATACTGCTGGGAGGGCGCAGCTGCGCCGGACCCTTGCAGTGCCAAACTGGTTTAGCTTCAATCCAGTTTCAACTTCTATCGCCACACTAGTTTTACACGACATGAATTAACGTCCACATGAGTGATATTAGTAATCTAAGAGTGTATTCAGTCCTTATATGGAATCACATAATCATATACAATTAATCTTTCTAGTTCTCTTTTAACTCACTTAGTGAATTTCCTCATTTCACATTATGCCACACAAGACACTTCATAAATGCTCATCATATTTCCACATTTTTTAATTCGTATTAATCCAACGCGAATTAGTTTAATTACTCATCTTGCAAAACATTATATTCAAATAAATATTCATTCTCTTACATTAAAATAATTATTAAATCATGAATTTCTCGGTTCTTACAGTTAACAAGAATAACACCCATTAATAGGGATAAAGTTAGGAATAAAATGAATTATTTTTATGAAATAAAAAAAATTGTGTTGGATTGTTCATTGAATTGGAATGAACTATTCTCATTCCTTCCAAAATTAAATTTTATTATTGGAATGAAATCAATCATTCCACTTTTCATTCCTGTTAACGCCAAGTTTCGCCGGTGCGTCCAATCACCAAATCCATGCGTTAAATCCTGCACAGTAACAGATCACACATGAAGCTTGATGGCTTGTGCCACCGGGTGATAGCTACGGTGTGAGAATGATTACATGTCGTTACAAGGTTTAACAATGGAGGATTTAGTGTTTAGTGCTCAAAATGGTAATACCTATTAATTGTAGTCTAGCCTTGTATTTATAGCCATTCTCGTCACCTTAGAGTCCACTTCCGAGTCGGATTAGGACTCCTAAATATGACAGTTATCATTATTTGGGTCCAACACAATCTCCTTAAAAGGTGCAAGTTGGATACAATACAATCACTACATTTGGAGTTACCTTACTCAAATATGGTTAGGATTAGGATCCTTAACCATTTAGAGCTCTTATCACTCCGAACTCCATACAAGGGCCAAACCGCTATATAGGCCCAATTCAACCAAACCACGTAAACTGGTCTGGGCTCCATCACAATGGACTCGGATGCCCGACCCCAATCATCATCGATTAGAACAGGACTCCGACCAGAGAACTCAGATGTCCGAACCCGAACATCTTCAATATCCTTAATGGCTTCGGCCCAATGGGCTTAATCTTCTCGACCGCAGCCCAGGCCTTCAACCCATATGAGGGTCGTTAAAATGCTCCCGAACATTGTCCCCAGTCTCTTGTTATAATATATTTATAATTAGAGACTTTGAAGAGTCACGACAGGAAATGAAGAGTTGTCTGGGGAGCCCAAACAATTTTTCCTTGTTCTTTGAAACACTACACGTCTTCCCAGGACTGGACCCCACCTGCCATAAATAGCATCCCTTGGAATTTGTGCAGTCTCACTATAAAAACCCCTATTCGTCCGTTGTTGTCACCTATTCCAGTCTTCCTTCATTACAAGTCTTTCTCTCAAATTTTCCGGCGAGGGAGATTTTCGGCAAGCAACCCTTCTATCAAGTTTTCTCTGATTTAAGCTCTTCTTTGTCTAGTTTTTGCTTCTAAAACTTCACAATCATACCTCATTCATCTCAAATGGCAGCTTCCAACATTCCTCGCAACACTGAGCAAGTTCCACCAACTGTCATAACCACTACCATTGTCGCACGGGGATCTGATTCTGGTCAATTTACCAGCAGCACCTACTGATACCACTACAGAAAGTGTCGAATCCAAAATCCGAAGCGTTTATGCTTCTGAAGCCGATTTCTCCCATGTCAACACCAAATCTATCATCACCTCATCCCAACTTTTGAATATCTAAACCTTGTTCAATATTCCCAAAGAGTACAAACTTCGGGTGCCGGAGCTGAACGAAAGGATGTTCTGGCGTCCCGAAGGCGATTGGGTTGCCATCCCTCTCTACGCCTTGAGGTATAGGGTTCGGTTTCCCCTTCATGAGTTAATTTCATCTTTTCTCTATTTTATGGGGATCGGGTTTGCCAAGCTGGTGCCGAACTCATACATCCACCTCATCAGTTTCATCGCACTGTGCCAGGAGGCTGGCATCACTCCCGGGCTTGATTTCTATTTTGTTCTGTTCTCCGTTCGCCGATCAAAGGAATCTAGCCTTCGACAACTAAACCGTATCTCCGGCTGAGCCACCTTTATGAAGACCCCTTCTAGCAATAAGGGATAACATCCACAGTGGTTCTTCGTGAGGGGGGACTAACCTTAAACTCCTACCAAATTGGGCCAGCCCCGAAGACCCATTGCAAAGGTGTCCAAATTCCCGAAGGATCGGGTCGACGCCTTCAAGAAGTTTTATAAGAAACTGCAGAAGACTGACTGGGGTCTGGAGGTCGTATCCAAAAAGGCATGGCTCTACAAACATGGCTGTAAGTTATAACCCTCGAACCTTTTCATGCCTTGACTTTATCTTCTATCGTTCTTTATTGATTGTCTTATCTGCCTTGCAATAACTATTTTCAAGCCCGAGGGGGCTGATGTATCCTTGATGCCTCTTCCCATTATGACTGAGCTCATTTGCCCCCGACCGCAAATGATTCCCTTAACAAAGAGACCATCACGATTGCAGAGCTCTCAACTGGTTCTGCATTGGGTCCAGCCCCTCCGAACACCTCCACCGCCGCACTCGCCAATAAAATGTGATGAAGATGAACCGGGCTGAGAAGATGGCCTTGTTAAAGAAAAATAAGAAGCCTTCCTCCAAAGTCCCCCCCCCCCCAAGGCATCTTCTGCAACCCTTCCGAAGTTGACTCCTCCACCGCCGCTGTCGTCGAGGATTCGGAGGAACCGAAGCGGTTCCTTTCTAACCTCGACCTAAGAGGCCTCGTCTGGAAGAGGATTTGGATCTGCAGATCGTGGAGGTAAACCCTCTTCCAACCTCGACACTAACTTCCAAACCAACCACTGAGTCGAACTCTTCACAAGGGACACCGAAGACCTTTTGGCCGAGGAGTCCTTCAGATGTCTTCTCTTTTACCCAGCTCGAACACTTCAAACTACTCGGGGATGACGAACGATTTAGGGGATATTCGTTCGAAGAGTATCTAGTAGCCTACATCAAGGCCCAGTGTCAGGTAAGCCTTATAAACTGAAATATGTCCTTTATTGATCCTTTTTTCTTCAAAAATGATGTATTCCTTCATCGTATTGCTGGCCAACGCTATCCTCGCCCGAGCTATTCCGCCTCTGGCCCATGCCACTAAGAAGGAGGCTCAAATAAAAATCGATGTGGAATTGCTCGGGGCTGAGGTTTAGGTCTAAATTCTCTTCTTTATTCAATTCTTTCACCAAATTCATTTCTTCAATCTAAACACAACATTAACATAAACATATTTATAGCATAGAATACAAACAAATGTATTTATACTTGCGTGGGAGAAAGAATAATCACTATATATATATATATATATGGGCAATGATCTATAGCATATATTTGCTATGAATCAAAAATGGGCAAATACCATCTCTACCTTCCATAACAACTATCAATGGCCTGGATTAAAAAATACATCTTTTTGTTCGCTAGAATTACTAGCGGATGGAATTAAAATTTTCTATGGACAATTATGCCCCCCTCGCATCAACGAGTCATAGCAACAAAAAAAATTTGTTTGTCCGCTAGAAATTCTAGCGGATGTATGACAATCCCTTTTTCCAAATCAACACTTTCCAAATCACACAAGGAATGAATGAGTTTATTTCCCTTTTGGACATGTCCTCTGTCTCAATACTAAAAGAACTCTAAATCATAACTAAATTATTATATTTGGGTTTCAAAGGTAGCACTCACACAACATTTTGCCAACTAAACTAACAGCCTGATAGAAACAAAATTTAATAGCCTGATCGATTACCAATAATTTTTCCCCAATTCCTTTTCACAACAAATTGTCGATCCTAATTTGAACTAGTTTCCAATTCCAATTCCAATTCAAATTCCAATTCGCAGACATTGCAGTAATCGCAACAACTAATCCCAGAAATTGGGTAAATCAGTGAGAGAGTAGAAATTGTTGAGAGGAAATTGCAGAAATCGTTGAGAGTCTCGTTGAGAGGAAATTACAGATGGATCCGCTAGAAAGTCGTCCGCTAGTCTTTCAAGCGGACTAATGATTTTTTAGAATACTTGGCCTAATTAGGGGCATAATTGTCCAAATAATTTGTTAATCCCATCCGCTAATTCTAGAGAATGACGAAGACTGATTTTTAATCCACATCGTTCATTATTATAATAGAAGGTAGAGATGGTATTTACTCATTATTAATCCATAGCAACACACACACACACAAACACACACACACACAGACACAAACACACACACACACACACACACACATATATATATATATGGGGACTGATCTATTGACAATATTGTCAATTTAACATTATCTTTACAACAGATCATGAGCGTCCTTCCTAAGATCGAACGGTTTAATAGAGCTCACATCCGTAGTTTAATAATGTGGACGAGACATGTGTCCAAAATACCCCTCCTTATAAAAGTTTATGTCCACATTATTAAACTGCGAACACTAGGTATGACCAAATGACTAACTGGGAAACGACACCGTTTGTAAATAAGTCTTATCTGTAGTATTAAACTGCGTATGTTAAATTCAAATTTTTTTAGTTTTCAAGGTTTGATCAATTCCCAAGATTGCAGTCATTGGTGTTTATTTGATATATCGGATACTTGAAATTTATTGTTATATGTTTCTCTCTTGAAGATTGGAAAAGGATCCTGGAAGACCTGAATTTTTTTCCCACAGATTGCATATTTGCATTCAACATGTTGACACAGTTTTTCACAAAGGGAGAGGGTTTAAAAGTTGACCCAGATGACAAATATATAATTGGGATGAGATTGTAAATTTCCAAAACGTATATCATTGGCATTCAACATGATCGAAGCCTTAAAAACTAAAAGAATTTGGCATCCATAATTTAATACTGCGGACGAGACTTATTAGTTGGCCATTTGGCCATACCTAGCGTTCACAGTATTAAACTGCGGACGAGAACTTTCAAAGGAATGACATTTTGATTTTATGTCATGTCCGCATTATTAAACTGCAGAATACTGAAAACTAAACTGCGGGCGTACCCTTTATTAAATCGTTCGATCTTCGGATGGAAGGTCATGATTTGTTATAAGGATAATCTTAAGTATAATTCTCTGGAAAATGTTTCACTTTTTCGAGAAGACATTTACTTTGTCATGTTCGTATTTAATTGCAAGTTGCAACCCATTTCAAATAATCGAGATATATATAAGAAAATGCATGTCAATTTCAGATATATTTCCTTCCTCTCAAATTATAAAATTATTATTTACTTTTAAAATTAAAATTCAAATTAATACATTTTAAACTCAAAATTAAGATGGTTTATTAAAAAAAATAGACTAAATTTTATTTTGAGATAGTTTAAGAATTCTAATTAAAGAAATCTATGTCAATTTTGAATCTAAATGTCTTTAGTTAACTTTAAAAAATCAATAATAATCTTATATTTTAAAACGGAAGAAGTATAAATTACCAAATAAATAAATATACTTGTATTTGTCATACTACATTGTTTTTCTTTTTAATCATTTGAGACTTTTCCACAGGAAATCAGAAGACTTTTCCACAAGCTTGTGGAGTAACTAGTGCAAAAGAATATCAGGCAAGGTTCATTTGCCCATTATTTAATTTATCCCACTCTACCAATAAATTATTAAAGCTGACTTTTGCAAAAATTAAACAAAAACACGTCTCTGGAAAAAAGATAAACAATCACATTTGAGCAGGAGATGATCAACAATCTTGAACCCCAAACTTTGCAGAGGTTGGATCTCAAGAGCAATGGTTGTGATTTACAGAGCTCTCAATTGCAGAGGAGGGCAGAGCCCGAGGTTAATTGCAGAGACAAAGCGACGTTGTTGGTGAAAGGTAGAACGGAGAGAATTACAGGCGAAGAGGTAATTAATATACCAGAAAATAAAACTTCCAACATTTCTTTAATTGGAGAACTATTCAACAATACCAACCACCCAGTTTATTATGCATCCAACAAATTGATACTCCATTTAATAAACCTGCACTTAAAATTAAATTATAGCAAATTGATCAACATGATCGTGACTTTTAATTTGTGTTTTTCTCTTAAAAGTCTTTGATTCAATCATATCCCTCTACCACTAACAAACCACCCAAATATTCATATCAATTTTGCTTAGTTTTCTCTCATATCTATCCATTCATGGCTTTTAGAATTAACCAAACAAACTCTCCTTCATTTCCATCTTCATCTTCCACTCCTCATTGGAACCACCATGTCTTCTTGAGTTTCAGAGGTACAGATACACGCAAAAATTTTACAACTCATCTGTACACGGCTTTAAAGCAAGCTGGAATCAAAACCTTCATAGATGATGAAGAACTACCAACGGGAAAAGAAATTAAGCCGAAATTGCGAAAAGCTATCCGAGAATCAAGGATGTCTATTATAGTTTTCTCCAAAAACTATGCTTCTTCCAGATGGTGCCTTGAAGAGCTTATGGAGATAATTGAATGCAAGAGAACAATGGGACAATTGGTTCTTCCTTTATTTTACGATGTTAAACCATCTGATGTACGTCATCAAATTGGGAGCTATGCAGAAGCTTTTCAGCACTTTGACGACGAGTCGGATAAACCGAAGGTGAAGAATTGGCCAGTTGCATTAAAAGAAGATGCAGATCTCTCGGGACGTGTTCTTGCAGATGAAGAAAATGGGTAACTAAACCTTAACCTCTCATCTTCTTAGTTTAGTTATTTGATTATTAGTAAAAAGTAGAAAAAGTTACCAACTCTAATCTAATTTACTTGGTAAAATACTCACTCTTTTCCTAAAAGATTGTCGTTTAAGGTTTTGGAACATGGATTAAGAAAATATCATTACCAAGTAAAATTTGTTTGAAATTTCATCACTACCCCTTTATGGGAAGTTGAAAACTATTAATACAAGGGAGAGAATTTCTTGGAACAATGAGAGAAGGTATGGGTAATATAGAAAAATAAATAATTTATTATCCTCGAAAGTTGTAAACGACTAACTTTTTAAAACAAATTTTTTCTTCTAAAACGACGATCTTTTAGGAACGGAGGGAGTACTTTCTACGCGTAATCAACATAGCAAACATTCTTTTCCATGTTGCAATAATAAGGGTTCAAACTTTCACTAGTGATGTTTAAACTCTCTTCTTCTTAATTATGTCGTGTGTTAAGTTCTATATATGTTCACGTGTGCACAAAATTGTTGGCAATTTCACTAGTACTCCCTCCGTTTCTTAATATAGGTCGTTTTAGACATGTGCACAAGAATTAAGGAAATGATTGAAAAACATTAACTATATTATCAATTGTCTATAATACCCTTCACCTCACTTATCTCATAAATATGGATAAAAAAATTAGGTGGAGTAATAAGGGGCAATTTGGGAAATATAATAATCAATTCTCCTAGATAACTACAAATGACAAATAATTATGAATAAAAAAAGAGTCTAAAACGACCTATATATAGGAATGGAGGGAGTACAAGTTCTCTAATTAAGTAGACAATGTTATATACTTCCTTCGTCCCATTGTTATAGGCTGATTTCTTTTTGGCACATAGTTTAAGAAAATTAGTTAAGTGGCAATTTTTAACATAAATTTTCCATATATACCCCTTAATATGGAATTAATAAATAAGTTAATTACTCCTTACTTATCATGGAACTCTCAACTTCATTGATTGACGTGTACTGACCATTAAAATCTATAACCATAGAACTTTAACCAAAGAGAATACAACAACATTAACTGTGGTGATAAAAATAATGACATTGAATTTTGTTTCTTCAAAAAAAGAGTAATGGTTGAATATTTATTATAAGGGCATAAAAGTAAAACAATGAACCAACTAAATATTATAAATAGTAAGTAGCATATATATTAGGACATCTCAAAATAGAAAATCATCCTATAACTATGGGACGGAGGGAGTAAATTACTAAGGGAGTAGCACCACACAAGGACATTGATGAAAGCGTTCAGCTGTCACATAAATTCTCTAATTAACTAAAAGCTGCAAATTTCTAACTTCTGTACGTTCACTTAGATTCAGACATCAATTTAATTTCGTGTTTTTTCAGGAAACAATTTGTCAGATTTGATGACAAATTACTTGCCACATATATTAGAAAGTAAGACATGTATATTCTACTTGTATACTATTTGCAGTACAGTGATAATGAAAGAAAAAGTGAATAAACTATATCTTAGGAGTTCTCTACTCCTCTTTTTTTAGCATCAAATTGGGCAGTTTTATAGTGTTTCAATTCTCATTAATGCACAAGCTTTTGAAAAACACAATTATAGTTTCCAAATCGTGAATCGTATCGTGTATCAAAAATTTTCATATCGTATTTCATCTATTGTATCGTGAATCGTATAATGAAATAAAAAATATGATATATATTTAAACATATAAAACACACAACTTATTAGACAATCAAACATATTAGTTTGACTATATATGTTATACTAGTCAAGTAAATATTATTATAGACTAAAAAAAAAGTTAAATAGTAGCTAAAAGCCTAAAATGCTCTAAATTAATTTATTATATGTTATTTTAGTCATCTTTATAGAGTAACAAGCTAGAGAAAACGAAAACTTTAGATTAATTCACCATTAAATTATAAAACAAAAGAGCATAATTCAAATTAATAAGTGGAGATTTATGTAGTGATGGGTATGATATGAATCCTTGTTGGATTTGGATTTGGATTTAGCTATCACCTAGAATCTGTTTTGGTTTAGGAAAAATAATTTTTCTAGTTATACTCAATTTAGTATTTCTTATCCTATTTGGTTATGAAATTCTCCTATGACCTATAAATATAGGTGCTAGGTTTTGGAGAAGAGACATTTAGAATTATTTTAATAATTCTCTCTTTATCTTGTATTTTTCATATTTTATTTAGCGGATTTCTTCTTTCTCTCTCCATGGGTTTTTCCCGATTTGGGTTTCCACGCAAATCCTTGTGTTATTTTCTTTATCTTTTTGCGTTGATTTATTTTGTTTGCTATAGTTTATCATAACGAACTGGTATTAAGAGCCTGATTATTATCGATCCATACTATGGCGTTGAGTTCGACTTCATCAACGAAATTTGATATTGATAAATTCGATGAGAATATTAGTTTCAGTCTTTGGTAGGTTGTGATGAAGGTTGTTTTTACTCAACAAGGCTTGAAGAAAGCCATTGTAGTGAAGCTTGAAGATATGTCTGATACGAATTGGGAGATGAAGAATGCTAACGAGACGTTTGAGTCAAAATGAGAAACTATGGATGATAAAACACTTTCGGCAATTCAGTTGTGCCTTTCGAATGATATGTTGCAGGAAGTGTTAATGAAAACTACAACTGCTGATTTGTGGAATAAATTAGAGTCTCTCTATTTGACGAAAACCCTCACAAATAAATTGAGACTTAAAACGTCTTTACAAATTGCATATGTCAGAAGAAACTCAAATCAAATCTCATATCACTAAGTTTAATTCAATTGTAATTGAATTATAAAATATTGATGTTAAGATTGATGATGAAGATAAAACCCTATTGTTGTTAGTCTCATTACTTTGGAGACACTATGATCTATGTTAGAGACATTATCTCAATTGAGGATGTTAAGACGAATCTTATGAGTAAACAAAAATTAGATTATGAGATGACTTTTGGAAAAAGTGATGATCAAGGTGTTGGATTATTTGCCAGAGGGAGGTCATTTGAGAGAAGTTCAAAAAGTGGCAGTACACATAGATCGAAATCTTAGAATAAGAATTTCATTTGTAACTACTGTCATGCAAAGCGGTATATAAAGCATACTTTTCCGAAGTTAAAAAATAAAGAACAAAGAGGAGACAATCATGGTCAAATTAATAGTGGATAAAATGTGCAAAACCAACCGAATTAAGGGGAAAGAAAGCCAGCTCAGGCTAGTGTTGCTCAGGATAATGATGATCTTCTGTTAGTTGCCGATGATAGAGAAAGACTTAGTAGTGACTGTATTTTGAATTTTGGGTATTCTTATCATATGTGTCCTACTCGTGATTGATTCTCCACATATGAACTGCGTTTGATGGAGGAACTGTTTTGATGAGAAATAATTCTAAATGTAAATCAATTGACATTGTGACAATTAAAATTAAAATGTATGATGACATAATAAAGACATTGTCAGATGTTACACTTGTTCCAGGTTTGATGAAGAATCTCATATCTTTGGGTACACTTGATGAAAGCAGGTGCAAGTACACAACTGAGGTGGAGTTATGAAGATTAACAAAAGCTCTCTTGTGTTGATGAAAAGAATCAATGTCGACACTTTATATAAGTTGGAGGGTTCTACAACTATAGATTCAGATACAATTTGTTCTTTAGTTACTGCATATGACACCAGGTTGTGGCATATGAGGTTTAGGCCATATATATGAAAAGGCATGGATGCTTTAAGTAAAAAAGGTCTTTTGTCTAGAAAGAAAATAGGAAATTACGCTAGACTTCTGTGAGCATTGTGTCTTGGGGAAGTAAAAACGAGTTGGTTTCAGGACTTTGGACTATATTCATTCAGACCTTTGGGGCCCTTCACGAGTTCCTTCCAAAGGTAACAGTGCACATTATCTGCTAACATTTATTGATGATTATTCCAGAAAAGTTTGGGTCTACTTCTTGAAAAATAAGAATGATGTTTTTGTGACTTTCAAGTAGTGGAAGACTTTGGTTGCAAGAGAAACAGACATGAAAGAAAATTAAGAGGTTTAGATCATATAATGGCCTTGATTTTGTGAGAGTGAGTTCAATGAGTTATGCAAGAATGAAGTATTTGTTAGGCGTCGTACAATTTGGAAGACATCACAACAGAATGGAGTTACAGAAAAAATGAACATAACCTTGATAGAGAAGGGTGCATATTGTCAAATGCAAGTTTAGGCAAAGAATTTTGGGTAGAAGCAATGAACACAACTACTTTCTTGGTGAATCGTTCTCCTCACACAACTATAGAATGTAAGACCCCTGAAGAGGTTTGGTCAGGTAATCCTACATATTATTAATTTCTTAAGGATTTTGTTTGTCCTACATATGCACATATGAATAAGGAAAAACTCGAACCTAGAGCCAATAAATGCATCTTTCTTGGTTATGGTTATGGTGTGAAGGGTTATAGACTTTGGTGTGCTAATCAGAAGTTAGCAAAGGTCATCATTAATAGAATGTTACTTTTGATGAGTCTGATATGCTTCTTAAGAACAAAGAATCCTCTATTCCTTGTATTGATAGTTTTGATAATGTTGGTCAGAAGGTGGAGCTTGAAATAACTTCTCCTCATGTTCAAAAATCATAGCAGAGTTCAGATCATGTGCCTACTACTATTACTGTTATAGATGGGAATATAGTTTTAGAGGAGGAACATGTGGACAATCAGTATAGTCTCACTAGAGACAAGGCAAAGAGTACAGTGTGACCACACAGAGATATGTGTATTCAGATTATATTTCTTATGCCTTGTCAGTTGCCAATGCAGTTGAGTATAGTGACCCTGTGACTTATAAAGATGATGTTTCCTAGAATGATTAGAGAAGTGGTTGTTTGCTATGAATGAGGTGATGTAATCTCTTCAGAAAAATTAGACTTGGGAGCTTGTGAAACCACCTAAATGAGAGATCAACATGGATCACAGAGTTACTATTGTCCGTTGTGATAATTAGAGTGCTATACACTTGACTAAGGATAAGATGTATTATGAGATGAAGAAGCATATTGATATCAGGTATCATTTTGTTCGAGACATAGTTGAAGATGGTGACATTAAGATCTTGAAGATTGGTACTACAAACAATGCAGCTGACATGTTAATGAAGTCGTTACCACGTACCAAGTTCGAACATTGCTTGGATCTAGTTAGTGTTCGATGCAATTAAGTTGTGCATTTGTGAAAAGAAGAAAGTTCACTGTTGGTGCTATATTTGGAGGATTCAAGTCAATGTGGAGATTTGTTAGGTATGACATGAATCCTTATTGGATTTGGATTTAGGTATTACTGTTTGCCTAAAACACTACTAGCAGTTACACGCAAGTATACGTGATAACTTATGCAATATAGTGGTAAATAGAGTATCGTTCCCACAAAGAGCAATGTGTAACTTAACTACTAATTACTAACCATGCACCAATTTAATTCTATTTTGACAAATGAGATTAATAATTAAGCTAAGTAATAAATTATTAATTCTATTACTAAAAACATTAAGGAATCAATTTCCCCCGATGAACCAATAAAGTAATATTATTCTTATTTCATTGAATTGATTATCAAGAATTACCAACGAAAAATCTCTAATAGTTAATATAATTATTTTCCAAATAACTATATCGCATACCTATTATTATTAAATTACCTATATTCCTATGAGAAAGAATAATAATAAATTCATTAAGATTCATTTTCCATTAGTTGCTCGCTTTATTCAGGTATATTTCTATCTTGTCCACAAATTAATATTCACTCCGAGGAAGAATTACTAATCACAAGTTACTATATTCAGATCTTCATTTAAAATCCGTTGTCAAATTTCATCTAAATTCATCTAATAATTGTTGATCAGACAATTATAACAACAAAAACAAGACATAATAAACAATCCCATTCCATAATTAATTCAATAGTAAATAAAAATAAACAATTAAATGAAATCATCATCGGGTTCCATTGAATCCTTAATTAATAAATTAGTTCATAATAAAAGGTAAAAACATAAATGATTTATCAAGAGTCATTCTAAATACAACATATAAGAGTAAAAGAAGAGAATAAAACTCAAGTGGATTTTGCCTCCTTTTTCAACTCCCGATTTTGCATCTCAAATTGAACTCTCAAAACCCTTATTTTCTCTACGTAGTATTCTACCTCAGCCAACTGATGATAATGAAAATGATCATCATTCTAATTATTAATCTCCTACTAATATCTATTAACAAAAGTATCCAACCCATAAAAAATCAGTGTAAACCAATTCGATGCCAACCTTTAGGAGTTTGAAACCCTCCTAACTTGAATAATCAAGCATAAGCTATAATTAGGAATCAAAATAATCATTTAAACTTCAAATTCTCCTAGGAACATGGAGCACACGCACCTGCTAAACAAGTTAAGCACCACGGCTCTAAGTGATGAGCGTCGCGGCTCCTCTCCTGCATAGCCAAGCGTCGTGGCTCTCTAGCTTATGGCGCCGCAACTCCAACTTCCCTGTCTGTTTCCTCTTGATTCCTTGCTTGTTTTTGCTCATATGCTTCACCTGAAGTCCATCTACTTAATTTTCCTTTCGCCTAGCTTTTGCCAAACAATCTTCTTTCACTTGTAGCTTATATTAAAGCTTAACTTACAATATTTTGCATCATTTACACTAGCACATGCTGGAATCCATTATCAACATAAAATTATTAAAATGCAATAAAATAATACTAAAATACTTGAGAATAAGCAAAATAATTAAGTCAAGACTACCAAATTGATAGATATAAAATCTACTCATCAAATACCCTCAAACTTAAATCTATGTTTGCCCTCAAGAAAAATCAAAATAAATGCACATCTAAACATACCTAAGAGTGCAACCTACTCACTGATATAAGAATGAATCTGTTTATAGCCTCCAAGATCTTACACAAACAACATTTAGCAACCATTAAACCATGCAAAAGCTCATCAATCTACACAAATTATGATTCCGTAGGTGTGCGTGCAACCTCCACTTTAATTAAGCATAAATTTAGGCACGATTATACAATGAACACTTCGTATCTCAGAATTATCATCCCTTAAGAACATATTACAATAATAATCTCAATCATGGTAGACATCATTCATGTAAAAAGTAAACACAATATTTTTATCTTACGCTTAGCTATTCTTCCTAGCTATATTACTCTTGACTTGTGCAAAGCCTAATTTCGTTAGGATTTTTAGAGTTACCCACGTATCAAGCGTTCAATCAATGACTCCCAAACCAGTTGGTTTTAGGTCAATAGGTGTAAAGACATCCATAAGGATCTATTAACTCGAGTAACAAAGGCCACAAAACTAGACTTAGTCAAAATAATATTTTTGAATACAGTAATCACAATATAACTCATGTTTTATGCAAATGGGAGAGTGCGTTTTATGCTCCATCTCGCCCTTATTTTCTTTTCTTTTGAAGGAGTTTTCTTTAATCTCAATTCACTCACCATATACTATAATTCTAGGAATAATAATATTTTCTTTTTTACTTCTTAAAACAGTAACTCCCCCAAACTTGAACTATAATCCTACAGTTTTGATATCCTCTAATAATAAAGTTTCAATGTATAGTCTCCTAAAATACAATTACTCAAAGTGGGGTATAAATGCTCTTAATTAATAGGAAAAATAAATGCGCAACATCGACTTCTAACTCAATATCAAAACCACACATAATCAAAAAGTTTGCTAATTCCTAACCAACTATAATCATTTCTTATCATCGGTTATTCTAAAATTCACTACTTACTTACTTTATTATTATTTTTTTAGCATGAAAAATCAATTAAAAACCTACCTAATCATGCAAATACTAATAATACTCCTAACTATGATACAAAATACAAATATGCACTGAATATTACTAACTAACATATTAACAATTCTATTTAACCATGCATTTAAAAACTAATTAAATCATCATGCAAATAAAAAAAATTTAAACCATATATGCAGAAGACAAATAAAAATAAGTCTTAAACCAAACCATGAAAATAAGTCTTAAAAACCAACAGTCTTGATCAGTGCCCCCAAACTTAAATATTACATTGTCCTCAATATAAAACTTATATACTTCCCAGGAAAAATTCAGTCATCCTCATCCGTGAGGTCGTCGATATGTGTCTCCTCCTCCGTCTCGAAAGCCATGTCTGGGAACACCGGTGGTGGCGGGAAATGAATAAGTTCTGAATCGGTCATGTTGAAGTGATTGGCATATTTAGTGATGACCTCGTTCGTATAATCCACAAATGTTTCCACTCGACCCACTATCTGGTCCACTCGGCGTGTTTACTACCGAGAAAACCTCAATCACTGCTCCTGACCTCGTCCCAGGTTGTCTGTAGCACCATGTAAAGCCCTAAACTCTGTAAGTAAAAGATCCAATGTAACACCAGCCGGAGAAGATGAACCCGATCCTTGGCCTTCCCATCTAGCTAATTGAGATGGTCTCGCACTTCCAGTAGGTCATATAGTAATAGCTACCTCAGCCTCGACAGCAACAACATCTTCCTCTGTCCTATAGCCATCACTTCTCATGTCAGGGAACCTTCTAGTCCATTCCTTAAATCGGTCGATGGTGTTGCTGTCTAAAACTGACTTTGGCTGCTCAAAAATCTCATATGGGCCCAATATGACTCCAGCGTTATTACACAACCCACAAATGAGGGATGGGCTAGGAAGTCTATCGATGGAACCGCCTCTCAATGCTGTGAGGATTGACCTATAGATGACTCTTCCCACGTCTATGCTCTTTCCCGTAACAATAGCAAATAACAGAACTGCCCTGGACTTGATAACCTCTGAAACATGCGAAGAAGACATCAAATTTTCACATAAAAAATAAAACCAAGCCTTACGTACCATATTTACTTTATTCTCCTCGAGGAAAAGAAACTGCTGCTTCGGTGCTTCTTGTGGTCCATCGTGCTCCAGGCTTGCATAGACGTTGGATATCCTCATTCCAATTCAGTTTTTTCCTGTGCGTAGCAACTCTTAATGATGAATTATAAGGCTTGTATGTTAGGATTACCTCATTGATATGAAGAAGTTGAAAATTTGTAATCTTTGAATTCAATCTCTTCTCCAATTATAAAGACTTGATTTTCCCTTGCAATCCACCACTGTGTTGTTGTATAGGTGTATAATGCTGAGATTGAGAGCAATTGGGAGTAATGGTAGTTGTTATTGGAAATGGTTATGTAACACCCCTTTCCCGAAAAGGAAAAAGAGGTCACGTGCAAAGCACAACAAACCTCAAAACTAAGAAAACAGAGCACTAATAGCATCAAAATATTAATAGTGGTGATCCATTAATAGCGTACTAAATACAATTCTCCAAATAGAGTCAAAATAATCAAAACTTAAAATTCAAAACAACCTAGATGGTCAAAGGCAACACTCTCATCAAACAACCTAAATTGTCAAAGACAACACTCTCATCACACTAGCCCTGAATCACCCCTGCAAACCTGCCGGAAGAAAAACACAGCATGAGCCAATTGCCCAGTACGGATATAGATACATAAAAGATATACAACTGATATACGAAAACAACTGAGACAAAATACTGAACAAAGTCTCAAGTGTAAATACTGACGAAAATATAATCTCCAAAAATCTGAATGAAATATATCTGAATCAACAGAATTGATGAAACCAATAGACGAATAAAGAAATACCGAACTGAAGTAACTAACTCAATGAATTGAATTGGACAGAAACAAACAAAACTAATACAATAAAATAATAGGCTGAAACAAATGGCTGGGGTTATTTCATACCGAGTGAGCTCAAAAATATATCTTGTCACACATGCAAGTCAAACTAATGTCACACAGGCAAGTCAAAATAATGTCACACATGCAAGTCAAATGATGCGACATAGGCAAGTCAAAATAATACCACACAGGCAAGTCAAATGATGCCATACAGGTAAATCACACATTGGACCGCGAATCCAAATGTATGCAAATCGGATAGGTGTGTTTGGCACAACATCACCAATCCGCATAACAGAAAACTAGGGTTAACCCATATGCCTCCCACAATAAAACACCAAATGGCCCACTTCCTTCGGAGCCCGAAACGGAGATGCCGTGGACTAATCACAGTGCCACGGAAAGTGTCATGTCTCTCATGCCAAGACGACATGCCTGTGGTACCCCCACAGGTGGTTATAGCTCAGGTATACCCTACGGTATATTCTAACAAAAATATCATGTCACAACACATGCGACATAATAGCAACAAAAGGGTTCTATATGTACATGTTGAACCGAATCAAATAATAGTCACAAGGTCTCAAAAACAAGGTAGCAACATGTACCGCTCTACAATTATCAAAAATAAATAGTACTAAACATGATAACCTAATTCAAAGAGTACAAATACGAGTCATATGTATCAACTCCAAAATGAAACTAATATATTTATTTCACAAGAAACAATTATGTGAAATCATAACAGAATTTAAAATAAGGGACAAAACGAACAAATCAAATTTAACAAGAATGTCGCTGAAAGAGTACGGAATCCGTACCTGATACTTCCAAATCATTTATAGCACACTCCACAAAATTTTATCCTCAAATGCCAACGATATCAAATACGAAACGTTATTCGCAATCTAAACATATTCACCTCAAATTAAAAACAATCCAAACTAATAATTCCAAAATAATTCATAATCTATTTAATATGCCTTTAATCATCGCCTTTTATCAATTACTAATACTCCAAAACTTATATTCCAAAAATAACTTTTTAAATTCCTTCTATCCGGGCAGATTTCATGATTAAAAAGAATGAACCAGTAGATGTCTAGCAAAATTGCACAAAAGAAAATAAAGGGATAAGTTTTGGCGAGACTCTAACTGCTAATTTCAATTGCCACGAGCGCAAATGTGACGCCCCCAAAATAGGTCCAATCCACCCAACCTATTCTGAGTCGCCAAATATATGGTACAGAAACAACTACAACTTCATTAATACAATTGTTGTACAAAATACGACAACACATAAACTCTGGGTTTAAATACAAATATTATCTTCTAGAAAATATCCACATTTAAATAAGTCCTCATTACAATTATTGATAGACTATTTTACAAAATAGTGAGGACTACTAAACAACTGTCTTGAACCATCACTCCATACTCGGACTAGTTCCCGCTATATTCTCGTCTCCTAAGAAGAAAAATAAAACAAAAAGGAAAAGGGAGAGCTCAACTAGCCCAGTAAAGAATATTATGACTAAGATAATATACAACAAATTATCCTTAGTCTTCAACATGGAAAAATCTAATAGAATACAATAGACAACAAGTTTTAGATCAACAACTGCAGCGGAAATAACAATTCATTAAAAGAGTTAAGTAGAGAATGAAACCTACTATCATCTATGAATTTAAAAGTCCATCATCGATATTTTATCACTGTAACATCAATCAATATACATCATAAATCAAATAGTCATCTTTGCACTACAGGCCAAAGATATTCATCAGTTGGTCATGTTCATCTCAACACATGTTCATCTTTGCACTACGGGCCAAAGATATTCATCAGTTGGTCATGTTCATCTAAACTCCTGTTTATGTACTACGGGCCAAAGATATTCATCAAAAAATCATTCATCTTTGCACTACAGGCCAAAGATATTCAATTATATCATCATTTAGGACTGAGAATGATGAAAAATATTTTAAAGAAAATGAATTCAGTGAAACAAAAGAAAAAATATTAAGGATTCGTACTTTACACAATCCAAGTTCAAAAATACTTCATAAATAATCAGAGTGGAGTAAAATTCAAGAATGATCAAAACATAGATCCAATCAAAGATAGGAATCATAACAGACGATCTTGGACATAGAAAAGAAAATTTAATTTTTCTGTGAATAGTGACGTATTCGTGAATAGTGCTGTATACGTGAATAGTAACTCCGACACCAAAAGATAGAAATTTCATAAAATACATCATCATGCTTCGTGAATAGTACTCGTGTATAGTAACTCGTGAATAATAACTCATGAATAGTAATCCCGACATGAAAAAGTTCCAAATTTGATAAAAAGTTCCAACCAATATTTCGGCATAATGATATTGAAAAAATAATATCACTTACGAAAAAAATAACATCCCTTACCTCGAAAAGACAGTACTTCTGACTGGAATATTGGATATAGTGCTAAAAAAACTTGCATCGTATAACAATACTCAAAGTATTAAAATACTCACAAAAATACGTTCAATATATCGAGAGAGAAAACTTGTTTTTGATGTGATTTTCAATTCTATCCTAAGCACCCTATTTATAGGAAATTGCTTAGAACACCAAAGCAGAAAATTTAATATAATAATAATATATATTTACAAATTTCTTACGCCCAATTTTACAAACTGAATTCAGCATTCAACACATTTATATCACATGTGGGACACTGACCAAAAACGTTTTTCTTAAAAAAAATTAATTAAAACTTCAAAAATCAATTATTTCGAAACTTTGGAACTTCAATAATTTATAATAAATAGCCCTTTTATCAGAAAATTTGAATCTCGAGGCTTGTTATAGGAAATTCAATTCTCTACAACTTTGCAGAAGAAAGTTTTTCCAAATTCCAAATAAAAATTGACCGAAATCCACAAACGGACGATTTTACAAGCTATAATCAAATTTCAGGCAAGAAATGGGGTCTACCGACACACAAAACATGTGTTAATCATTTAATACAACAAAAAAACTATTTCTCCTCATATACTCATATATCCCACATTCATTATAAAAATATCATCATTATTATATTATAATACTATAATAAAATATTATTTTATCAGAAAAGATAACATATCAATTTTTAACAATTGTCACTTTAAAAAATTTCTCCATCTATATCCACATAAAATCAATATTTTCCTCATCATATAAATTAATAATTAATTATTCACAAATAATATTACAGAATCACAGTACTGGCAACCAGGCCGTTCCCAGGAAAGAGGAGGCTTTCCAATAAGGATCTCTCCTTACTGGCACGCAATTAGGTGACCAAACCTCTCCTTAAACAGAACTTTCTAGACACTGTCAATAATGTTATCTAATAATATTATTCAGATAATATGAATTATTGCTTCGATAATGGAAAATATTGTGTAGTGACAATTATTGAAACAACAGTAATATAAAATATCAATGTAGCAATTATTGAATCAATAAAATAAAATATTAAATAGTAATTACTGTAACCATTATTGAGCAGTGCCTTCTTACGTAAGAATCAATAATTGGTGCAATACTGTGTGCTACTGTGCAACAACGCGTATTAATGTGTTTTAACCACCGGGTATTCCAACAGTATTAACGGTAACAACTACGCCGTTATTTATAAACAACTTATACTTGTCTTTTTCTTCATCCAATCGCTTTCCGTTATGGGACCCGCACAAGGCTGCGCTGTCGTACGAATATTCCCCGACAGCAAGAATATTCCACGACCAAACGAATATTCTCCGACAACAATGAATATTTTATAACACTTGCTTATTTAAAATATTTGCGCATTTTACCAATAACTAACCACATTAATCAAATCAACCTCTTACTATTTCAAAATAATAATTAGAGAAATTAAATCTTTATTTATAAAAAGTTGGGGTCTTACAACCTCCTCTCCTTATGAAATTTCGTCCTCGAAATTGACGTACGTAGGACATGCTCTTTCCTATCCAAGATCTTGACTGGTACCTCCTCGTACGTTAAATATTCTGCTATCTCGTCTGGTTTTAACTCAATAATGTGGTTTGGGTCGTCCACATATTTACTTAACATTGATACACAAAAAACGTTATGAACACGCGTCATACTTGGCAGTAAAATGTGTCTATAGGCCACAGTTCCTACTTGATCGAGAATCTCAATTGGACTAATAAATCAGAAGGTTTGAGCTTTCCTCACATCACCGATTCTTGCTTTTGGAATAACGACTTCTTGCATCTTCTTCTTCATATTCATCAACTCCAGGTCTGTAGCTTGAGTAATAAATTTATCGATTAAAGTTGATTCTAATCGTCTATTCGTTATCTTCATGCAGATTCTTGGAATCTTTAACTCTATCTCAATCTTCTGTAAGTCATACAAAATGGGTCTTTGTGTTAACAATATCGCACTCGTAAACGCAAACGATCTTTTACTCAACTCGTCAGCTACCACGTTCATTTTTTCCAGGATGGTATTGAATGGTATAGTCATAATCTTTCAACAGCTCGAGCCAACGTCATTGCCGCATGTTGAGTTCTTGGAAGCTCTTCTCATATTCCTCACTCCATTCGAATTTTGTATCTTTTCGAGTCAGCTGAGTTAATAGAGTATCGATTCGATAAAATCCTTCCACGAATCTCTGATAATAACCATCTACGCCAAGAAAGCTACGTATTTCAATTACTGACTTAGGTTTCTCTCAACTATGACTCATATTCCAATCTTGGATAGCACATCACAATGACACCTATCAGTTTATTACCACACAAATACGGCGTCCTCTACGGAGAGTCTGGCTTCGGTGCATTCCACAAAAGAAGTCACCAGATAGAGGCTCGGGTACCAAATTCTATAGTTGAATTTTTAAATCCTGAAGTTCAATAGGAGCCATTCGATATGAGATTTTAGAAATGGGTTTTGTACCAGGTTCAAAGTCGATACAAAATTCAATATCACACTTTGGGAGTAAGCCAAGAAATTCTTTAGGAAATACGTCAGGAAACAAAATATTATTCAAATATGACGTATTAAAGTCCATGACATGGGTAAGAAAGCTTGACATCTGTTTTTCAATAAATGAATGGCTTTATGGCTTGATATGACAATTATTGACTTCAGTGGTTTGGTTGCTTGAATTCCAATAACAGGTTGTTTAGGAATATGAAAACTAACAACCTTACGAAAGCAATCAATTTTGGCATGATGAGTAGTTAATCAATCCCTAAAATCACATCAAAAGTAAATATCTTTAAAGAAATAAGGTCAACAGGTAATGTGATGGTGCCAACTTTTGGATCAAACAAGATTTATAAACAGTAGATGTAACGAAAGTTTCTCATAACGGAGTTTCAACAGATAAGTCAAAGTCTAATTTTCTCCGGAGTCAAGTTTAAACATTGAGTATAAGCAGGAGAGATAAATGAATGGGTAGAACCGGTATCTAATAAGGTATAAACTTCGTAAGAATTTATAATTAACTAACTCGTGCTAAATTCATTCGGGTTACTCGCTCTTTGAGAAGTCACAAAAAAATACTCTTCCTGAAACCACCGACCTTGTTTTGTCTGTATCCACCTTTGGTGCCACCGTCCCAGCTGGACTTGATTTCGCTACAGGACAAAATCGAGCTATGTGACCGTCTTTTCCACAACTAAAACATACCTTGGAAGGTTTTGAACAGTTTGGTCTTATGTGTCCCTCTTCTCCGCATCTGTAGCATCTAATTGGCGGTCGTTCTCCTCCCCTAGAATTTGTTGTTGGTGTTGTTGCCGATGTCTTCCCGTCATCTTTAAATCTTCTCTACATAGATCGGACATCTCTTTCCACAATATCAACGCGTCGTGCGGCTTTTACCCATGCATCACTCATTTTCACTCTTTTAGTTGTTTCTTCTTTCAGCTCAGATTCTAGCTTTATCATCTTATACTCTGCCAAAGAGTGCTTCTGCTCAAGCATCACATATCGGGTAACATAAGCTTGAATTGTTTCATCCTTTTGCTCCACGACCGCCTGCCGTTCTTCAACCTACTCTTCTAACTCATGAATACGATTTTACAATTCTATATTTTGATCATATAATACCTCTAATAAATTCTCCTCAGGTACTTCTTCTTCCTTTTCTTCCTCACTCTCAGATGTTACCTCTGCGACTATCTCGGGTGCAACTATCAATTCTTCACTTACCACATGGATATCTCTAATTCCTTCTTCGTCTAACATCACATTATCCTGGTTGGTGATTAAAGGTGTCTCCACGATCTCATTTACTCCACTGTTAACATTCTCAGTCGACATTCTCAAATACTGCCATAAAAAAAGGGTTAATTTAACAAATTAACAAATCACATAATACCCCTATATTATGACCGACCAACAAATAAGCTTAGGTATGACACACTAGCGAAGAATTTACTCGTCTTTCCCCTCCTAGTTCTATTCCCCGATCTCCGCCAAAGATCATATCCCTAAGCTCTGATACCAACTGTGACGCCCCCAAAATAGGTCCAATCCACCCAACCTATTCTAAGTCGCCAAATATATGGTACAGAAACAACTACAACTTCATTAATACAATTGTCGTGCAAAATACGATAACACATAAACTCTGGGTTTAAATACAAATATTGTCTTCTAGAAAATATCCACATTCAAATAAGTCATCATTACAATTATTGATACACTATTTTACAAAAAAGTGAGGACTACTAAACAACTGTCTTGAACCATCACTCCATACCCCGACTAGTTCCCACTATATTCTTGTATCCTGAGAAGAAAAATGGAACAAAAAGGAAAAGGGTGAAATCTAATATACAACAAATTATCCTTAGTCTTCAACAGGAAAAAATCTAATAGAATACAATAGACAACCAGTTTTAGATCAACAACTGCAGCGGAAACAACAATTCATTAGAAGAGTTAAGTGAGAATGAAATCTACTATCATCTATGAATTTAAAAGTCCATCATCGATATTTTATCCCTGTAACATCAATCAATATACATTATAAATCAAATAGTCATCTTTGCACTACAGGCCAAAGATATTCATTAGTTGGTCATGTTCATCTCAACACATGTTCATCTTTGCACTACGGGCCAAAGATATTCATCAGTTGGTAATGTTCATCTAAACACCTGTTTATCTTTGCACTACGGGCCAAAGATATTCATCAGAAAATCATTCATCTTTACACTACAGGCCAAATATATTCAGTTATATCATCATTTAGGACTGAGGATGATGAAAAATATTTTAAAGAAAACGAATCTAGTGAAACAAAAGAACAAATATTAAGGATTCGTACTTTACACAATCCAAGTTCAAAAATACTTCATAAATAATCAGAGTGGAGTAAAATTCAAGAATGATCAAAACATAGATCCAATCAAAGATAGGAATCATAACAGACGATCTTGGACATAGAAAAGAAAATTTAATTTTTCTGTGAATAGTGACGTATTCGTGAATAGTGCCGTATACGTGAATAGTAACTCCGACACCAAAAGATAGAAATTTCACAAAATACATCATCATGCTTCGTGAATAGTACTCGTGTATAGTAACTCGTGAATAATAACTCATAAATAGTAACTCATAAATAGTAACCCCAACATGAAAAAGTTTCAAATTTGATAAAAAGTTCCAACCAATATTTCGGCATAATGATATTGAAGAAATAATATCACTTACGAAGAAAATAACATCCCTTACCTCGAAAAGACAGTACTTCTGACTGAAATACTGGATATAGTGCTGAAAAAACTTGCACCGTATAACAATACTCAAAGTACTAAAATACTCACAAAAATACGCTCAATATATCGAGAGAGAAAACTTGTTTCTGGTGTGATTTTCAATTCTAACCTAAGCACCCTATTTATAGGAAATTGCTTAGAACACCAAAGTAGAAAATTTAATATAATAATAATATATATTTACAAATTTCTTATGCCCACTTTTACCAACTGAATTCAGCATTCAACACATTTATATCACATGTGGGACACTGACCAAAAACGTTTTTCTTAAAAAAAATAATTAAAACTTCAAAAATTAATTATTTCGAAACTTCGGAACTTCAATAATTCAAAATAAATAGCCCTTTTATCAAAAAATTCGAATCTCGCGTTTTTTATAGGAATTCAATTCTCTACAACTTTGCAGAAGAAAGTTTTTCTAAATTCCAAACAAAAATTGACCGGAATCCACAAACGGACGATTTTACAAGCTCTAATCAAATTTCAGGCAAGAAATGGGGTCCACCGACACACAAAACATGTGTTAATCATTTAATACAACAAAAATACTCTTTCTCCTCATATAATCATATATCCCACATTCATTATAAAAATATCATCATTATTATATTATAATAATATAATAAAATATTATTTTATCAGAAAAGATAACATATCAATTTTTAACAATTATCACTTTAAAAAATTTCTCCATTTATATCCACATAAAATCAATATTTTCCTCATCATATAAATCAATAATTAATTATTCACAAATAATATTACAGAATCACAGTACTGGCAACCAGACCGTTCCCAGGAAAGAGGGGGTTTTCCAATAAGGATCTCTC
The DNA here is from genome assembly GCA_020205505.1 of Panax japonicus. Taxonomy (NCBI): domain Eukaryota; kingdom Viridiplantae; phylum Streptophyta; class Magnoliopsida; order Apiales; family Araliaceae; genus Panax; species Panax japonicus. The sequence continues at coordinate 25,029,206 of CM035108.1, read as the reverse complement.
CTTACTGTCGCGCAATTAGGTGACCAAACCTCTCTTTAGACAGAACTTTCTAGACATTGCCAATAATGTTATCAAATAATATTATTCAGATAATATGAATTATTGCTTCGATAATGAAAAATATTGTGTAGTGGCAATTATTGAAACAACAGTAATATAAAATATCAACGTAGCAATTATTGAATATAAAATATTAAACTGTAATTACTGTAACCATTATTGAGTAGTGCCTTCTTACGTAAGAATCAATAATTGGTGCAATACCGTGTGCTACTGTGCAACAACGCGTATTACTGTTTTTTAACCACCGGGTATTCCAACAGTATTAACGGTAACAACTACGCCGTTATTTATAAACAACTTATACTTGTCGTTTTCTTCATCCAATCGCTTTCCGTTATGGGGCCCACACAAGGCTGCGCTGTCGTACGAATATTCCCCGACATCAAGAATATTCCATGACCAAACGAATATTCTCCGACAATAATGAATATTTTATAACCACTTGCTTATTTAAAATATTTGCGCATTTTACCCATAACTAACCACATTAATCAAATCAACCCCTTACTATTTCAAAATAATAATTAGAGAAATTAAATCTTTATTTATAAAAAGTTGGGCTCTTACAGCAAATAACCCAATCCCCAAATTAATTATCAATACCCCATTGTACAGTGCCCCAAATGATCCGGTCAATGAACAACAAATCTATTAGACCAATATAGAAATTGCATTCCAGGAAAATATCAAAAACAAACCATATACAAGGAGTAATTTGAAGAGAAAAATGGGACACGTGGCTAACTTGAATTAATTCAGTAAAATGGAGATGGGGGAAAACTAACTTGAATGTAAATGAGAATGACAACAATAGATTGAATCCTGACATAATCACGAAGCCACGATTGTATACCCAAAATGCTCAAATCAGAACAAAGCATCATATACCGAAAAAACTCTAAATCTTATGAATTTCTTTGTAATTCCTTATGCAAAACTCAAAAATTTCATCAGATCTTTCCTTATCTTCTTTGTCTCTCATGCTTCTCTTCTAAATTTTTTTTTCTCTTTTAGCCGCCGCATGTCCACTTCGTTTTCTCAGTTCACATAGAATAGTTAGGTTTTACTTATTTATTTATTAACATATACTATTAACTCTCCTAATTTTAATAAGATTTATTAGTACCCACATTTAATTAAATTAAATCAAATTAATTTTTAAGGCCCAAATTATACTAAATTAATTTACCAATCACTTATTAATATTTATTAGCCCACGCAAATTAAATAACTAGTTTGACCCAAACATAAGAAAAGCCCAATTAAATATGGATTTAAATATTATTTATTTTTATTTTTATTTTTTTTTACCGGGTATTACATCATCTACCTCTTAAAAAGGATTCCGTCCCCGGAATCAAAAGAATGAACGTACCAAATTATCAAAAGATGCGAATACTCCGCTCGAATAGACTTCTCTATTTTCCAAGTAGCTTCCCGCTCCGAATGATTTTACCACAAGACTATAACAAAAGAAGTTATCTTCCTCAATTTTTATTTAATCAGTTATTTCATTATCTACTAAAAGAATTTAATTTTTCAAACAAAACAAGGAAGAAAAGAGGGAAACAAAATCATTTACTTTTTCCAACATAAATACAACCGTATAAGATAAAATTAATTAATATTTAATTATTTAAAAAAATGGGTTATTACATTTTTCACCCCTTAAAAATAATTTCGTCCTCGGAATTCAAATAAGCTACAAAAAATAAATAAATTTAGTTACGACGTAGCGTCTCCATTATAACGATCAACGCGTATAAGTCATCGGTCCACGTAATTATCAATGTACTAGTAAAAGATTCGCCAGCTACCGTGTCAAACCTTGGTAAGGTTGTTCGTGTTGCATCAAATTAGATCACATGATCCATCGTTGGTGCGGCTGTCGCTAATATCTTTGAGTTTAATTCTTGTAAACGCACTCTTCGAAACATAATTTGAAATCATAAAAATTTCTCTTCATCTAAATACGATTCGAATACCCAAAATATTTGAAATTATTTTTAATTCGTAAAACGTTTATGTTCCACACATGACAAAGATCTAACAAATTATTTTTGTTTAATTTACATAAAATCGATCATATAAAACTCCAAGGATATCAGATAAATCAAACAACTCAACAAATTATATTAACTTTTTCCTAAATCTTCTAGAGCTTCAAAATATTCAAACCTCAATTTGAACTAGTTAGTTCTTAAATATTATTATACCAAAGAATATACTACTAAGATCTCTTTATCGTCATATCAAACTCTAAGTCAAATATTCTACTATCTACATGAGCAAAATATAAATATTCAAGATCTCTGAAAATTAATTAAATTTCATCATACTATCTAATCATATAATAAATCAATCATCCCTTATTGTAAACCTTAATCCAATAAATTTCAATGTCTCTCCATACCATCACAAAGAAAGTCCATAGAACATAACTCCAATATCCTACTAGAAAATAGCCACAAAATTGATCATTAACTCCAAATGATAAATCTAATTACCTCGAATATCAACAACTCAAATTACAAGAACTCTTCTATATTTAATAATTTTTATTTTATCATAGTATGCCATTAATACACAAACCTCAAATTATCCACAAGCTTAACATAAATCAAAACCTAACTCAAATCAAATCCTCAATTCAACGATCATAATTATTATCACAACAACAAAAAAACAACTCTAACAAATAATTTTTCCAAAATCAAATACTCATCGATTCAAATACTCACATCATAGTCGCGTCTCATATAGGAGCACTTCTTATTTGTACAAAGTATAACTTTATTCACCTCAATGATTAAATGACAATTCTTAACTAATATCATTACTCAATCACCTTAATAAATCATTCCACTTTCCTCAAATCAACTACAAATTGAAAAGAAATAGACAGTTGGTCAACATAGAGACCAACCAAACAAAGGACAAAATCGAATCAAACTCCTACGTCTACCCAATGGTTTATCCACAACTCACAGGTCAAACCTAAATAGGTTTTCTACAAGAAAGAACCTAAGCTCTGATACCATCTCTGTAACACCCCTTTCCCGAAAAAAAAAAGGAGGTCACGTGTAAAGCATAACAAACCTCAAAACTAAAAAAATAGAGCACTAATAACATAAAAATACTAATAGTGGTGATCCATTAATAGCGTACTAAATATAATTCTCCAAATAGAGTCAAAATAATCAAAACTTAAAATTCAAAACAACCTAGATGGTCAAATGCAACATTCTCATCAAACAACCTAAATTGTCAAAGACAACACTCTCATCACACTAGCCCTGAATCACCCCTGCAACCTTGCCGGAAGAAAAACACAGCATGAGCCAATTGCCCAGTACGGATATAGATACACAAAAGATATATAACTGATATACGAAAATAACTGAGACAAAATACTTAACAAAGTCTCAAGTAAAAATGTTGACGAAAATATAATCTCCAAAGATCTGAATGAAATATATCTGAATCAACAGAATTAATGAAACCAATAAACGAATAAAGAAATAACGAACTGAAGTAACTAACTCAATGAATTGAATTGAACAGAAAAAAACAAAACTAATACAATAAAATAATAGGCTGAAATAAATGGTTGGGGTTATTTCATACCGAGTGAGCTCAAAAATATATCTTGCCACACAAGCAAGTCAAACTAATGTCACACAGGCAATTCAAAATAATGTCACACAGGCAAGTCAAATGATGCGACATAGGCAAGTCAAAATAATGCCACACAGACAAGTCAAATGATGCCACATAGGCAAATCACACATTTGACCGCGAATCCAAATGTATGCAAATCGGATAGGTGTGTTTGACACAACATAACCAATCCGCAGAACAGAAAACTAGGGTTAACCCATACGCCTCCCACAACAAAACACCAAATGGCCCACTTCCTCCAGAGCCCAAAACGGAGACGCCGTGGACTAATCACAGTGCCACGGAAAGTGTCATGTCTCTCGTGCCAAGACGACATGCCTGTGGTACCCCCACAGGTGGTTATAGCTCCGGTATAACCTACGGTATATTCTAATAAAAATATCATGTCACAACACATGCGACATAATAGCAACAAAAGGGTTCTATATGTACATGTTAAACCGAATCAAATAATAGTCACAAGGTCTCAAAAAGAAGGTCGCAAACATGTACCGCTCTACAATTATCAAAAATAAATAGTACTAAACATGATAACCTAATTCAAAGAGTACAAATACGAGTCATATGTATCAACTCCAAAATGAAACTAATATATTTATTTCACATGAAACAATTATGTGAAATAATAACAGAATTCAAAATAAGGGACAAAACGAACAAATCAAATTTAACAAGAATGTCGTTGAAAGAGTACGGAATCCGTACCTGATATTTCCAAACCATTTATAGGACACTCCGCAAAATTTTATCCTCAAATGCCAACGATATTAAATACGAAACGTTATTCGCAATCTAAACATATTCACCTCAAATTAAAAACAATCCAAACTAATAATTCCAAAATAATTCATAATCTAATTAATATGTCTTTAATCGTCGCCTTTTATCAATTACTAATACTCCAAAACTTATATTCCAAAAATAACTTTTTAAATTCCTTCTGTCCGGGCTGATTTCATGATTAAAAAGAATGAACCAGTAGATGTCTAGCAAAATTGCACAGAAGAGAAGAAAGGCATAAGTTCTGGCGAGACTCTGACTGCTACTTTCAATTGCCACGAGCGCAAATAACCCAATCCCCAAATTAATTAACAATACCCCATTGTACAGTGCCCCAAGTGATCCGGTCAATGAACAACAAATCTATTAGACCAATATAGAAATTGCATTCCAGGAAAATATTAAAAATAAACAATATACAAGGAGTAATTTGAAGAGAAAAATGTGACACGTGGCTAACTTGTAATCAATGACTATAGTATAGGGAAAGAACTTCAATGTTTATACATGCACAAAGAAGTAACAGAATTAATTTAGTAAAATGGAGATGGGGGAAAACTAACTTGAATGTAAATGAGAATGACAGCAACGGATTGAATCCTGACATAATCACGAAGCCACGATTGTATACCCAAAATGCTCAAATCAGAACAAAGCATCATATACCGGAAAAACTCTGAATCTTATGAATTTCTTTGTAATTCCTTATGCAAAACTCAAAAATTTAATCAGATCTTTCCTTATCTTCTTTGTCTCTCATGCTTCTCTTCTAAATTTTTTTTTCTCTTTTAGCCGCCGCATGTCCACTTCGTTTTCTTAGTTCACATAGAATAGTTAGGTTTTACTTATTTATTTATTAACATATCCTATTAACTCTCCTAATTCTAATAAGATTTATTATTACCCACATTTAATTAAATTAAACCCAATTAATTTTTAAGGCCCAAATTATACTAAATTAATTTACCCATCACCTATTAATATTTATTAGCCTACGCAAATTAAATAACTAGTTTGACCCAAACATAAAAAAGGCCAATTAAATATGGATTTAAATATTATTTATTTTTATTTTTATTTTTTTTACCAGGTATTACATCACCTACCCCTTAAAAAGGATTCTGTCCCCGGAATCAAAAGAATGAACGTACCAAATTATCAAAAGATATGAATACTCCGCTCGAATAAACTCCTCTATTTCCCAAGTCGCTTCCCGCTCTGAATGATTTTACCACAAGACTTTAACAAAAGAAGTTATCTTCCTCAATTTTAATTTAATCAGTTATTTCATTATCTGCTAAAAGAATTTATTTTTTCAAACAAAACAAGGAAGAAAAGAGGGAAACAAAATCATTTACTTTTTCCAACATAAATACAACCGTATAAGATAAAATTAATTAATATTTAATTATTTAAAAAAATGGGTTATTACATTTTTCACCCCTTAAAAATAATTCCGTCCTCGGAATTCAAATAAGCTACAAAAAAAATAAATTTAGTTACGACGTAGCGTCTCCATTGTAACGATCAACGCGTATAAGTCATCGGTCCACGTAATTATCAATGTACTAGTAAAAGATTCGTCAGCTACCGTGTCAAGCCTTGGTAAGGTTGTTCGTGTTGCATCAAATTAGATCACATGATCCACCGTTGGTGCGGCTGTCGCTAATATCTTTGAGTTTAATTCTTGTAAACGCACTCTTCGGAACATAATTTGAAATTACAAAAATTTCTCTTCATCTAAATACGATTCGAATACCCAAAATATTTAAAATTATTTTTAATTCGTAAAACGTTTATGTTCCACACATGACAAAGATCTAACAAATTATTTTTGTTTAATTTACATAAAATCGATCATACAAAACTCCAAGGATATCAGATAAACCAAACAACTCAACAAATTATATTAACTTTTTCCTAAATCTTCTAGAGCTTCAAAATATTCAAACCTCAATTTGAACTAGCTAGTTCTTAAATATTATTATACCAAAGAATATACTACTAAGATCTCTTTATCGTCATATCAAACTCTAAGTCAAATATTCTACTATCTACAGGAGCAAAATATAAATATTCAAGATCTCTCAAAATCAATTGAATTTCATCATACTATCTAATCATATAATAAATCAATCATCCCTTATTGGAAACCTTAATCCAATAAATTTCAATGTCTCCCCATACCATCACAAAGAAAGTCCATAAAACATAACTCCAATATCCTACTAGAAAATAACCACAAAATTGATCATTAACACAAATGATAAATTTAATTACCTCGAATATCAACAACTTAAATTACAAGAACTCCTCTATATTTAATAATTTTCATTTTATCATAGTATGTCATTAATACACAAACCTCAAATTATCCACAAGCTTAACATAAATCAAAATCTAACTCAAATCAAATCCTTAATTCAACGATCATAATAATTGTCACAACAAAAAAAACAACTCTAACAAATAATTTTTCCAAAATCAAATACTCGTCGATTCAAATACTCACATCATAGTCGCGTCTCATATAAGAGCACTTCTTATCTGTACAAAGTATAAATTTATTCAACTCAATGATTAAATCACAATTCTAAACTAATATCATTACTCAATCACCTTAACAAATCATTCCACTTTCCTCAAATCAACTACAAATTGAAAAGAAATAGACAGTTGGTCAACATAGAGACCAACCAAACAAAGGACAAAATCGAATCAAACTCCTACGTCTACCCAATGGTTTATCCACAACTCACAGGTCAAACCTAAATAGGTTTTTTACAAGAAAGAACCTAAGCTCTGATACCATCTTTGTAACACCCCTTTTCCGAATTGCCCTGTACGGATATAGATACATAAAAGATATACAACTGATATACGAAAACAACTGAGACAAAATACTGAACAAAGTCTCAAGTGTAAATACTGACGAAAATATAATCTCCAAAAATCTGAATGAAATATATCTGAATCAACAGAATTGATGAAACCAATAGACGAATAAAGAAATACCGAACTGAAGTAACTAACTCAATGAATTGAATTGGACAGAAACAAACAAAACTAATACAATAAAATAATAGGCTGAAACAAATGGCTGGGGTTATTTCATACCGAGTGAGCTCAAAAATATATCTTGTCACACATGCAGGTCAAACTAATGTCACACAGGCAAGTCAAAATAATGTCACACATGCAAGTCAAATGATGCGACATAGGCAAGTCAAAATAATGCCACACAGGCAAGTCAAATGATGCCATACAGGTAAATCACACATTGGACCGCGAATCCAAATGTATGCAAATCGGATAGGTGTGTTTGGCACAACATCACCAATCCGCATAACAGAAAACTAGGGTTAACCCATATGCCTCCCACAATAAAACACCAAATGGCCCACTTCCTTCGGAGCCCGAAACGGAGATGCCGTGGACTAATCACAGTGCCACGGAAAGTGTCATGTCTCTCATGCCAAGACGACATGCCTGTGGTACCCCCACAGGTGGTTATAGCTCAGGTATACCCTACGGTATATTCTAACAAAAATATCATGTCACAACACATGCGACATAATAGCAACAAAAGGGTTCTATATGTACATGTTGAACCGAATCAAATAATAGTCACAAGGTCTCAAAAACAAGGTAGCAACATGTACCGCTCTACAATTATCAAAAATAAATAGTACTAAACATGATAACCTAATTCAAAGAGTACAAATACGAGTCATATGTATCAACTCCAAAATGAAACTAATATATTTATTTCACAGGAAACAATTATGTGAAATCATAACAGAATTCAAAAATAAGGGACAAAACGAACAAATCAAATTTAACAAAATGTCGCTGAAAGAGTACGGAATCCGTACCTGATACTTCCAAATCATTTATAGCACACTCCACAAAATTTTATCCTCAAATGCCAACGATATCAAATACGAAACGTTATTCGCAACCTAAACATATTCACCTCAAATTAAAAACAATCCAAACTAATAATTCCAAAATAATTCATAATCTATTTAATATGCCTTTAATCGTCGCCTTTTATCAATTACTAATACTCTAAAACTTATATTCCAAAAATAACTTTTTAAATTCCTTCTTTCCGGGCAAATTTTATGATTAAAAAGAATGAACCAGTAGATGTCTAGCAAAATTGTACAAAAGAAAATAAAGGGATAAGTTCTGGCGAGACTCAGACGGCTACTTTCAATTGCCATGAGCGCAAATAACCCAATCCCAAAATTAATTAACAATACCCCATTGTACAGTGCCACAAGTGATCCGGTCAATGAACAACAAATCTATTAGACCAATATAGAAATTGCATTCCAGGAAAATATCAAAAACAAATAATATACAAGGAGTAATTTGAAGAGAAAAATGGGACACGTGGCTAACTTGTAATCAATGACTATAGTATAGGGAAAGAACATCAAAGTTTATACATGCACAAAGAAGTAACAGGATTAATTCAGTAAAATGGAGATGGGGGAAAACTAAATTGAATGTAAATGAGAATGACAGCAACGGATTGAATCCTGACATAATCACGAAGACACGATTGTATACCCAAAATGCTCAAATCAGAACAAAGCATCATATACCGAAAAAACTCCGAATCTTATGAATTTCTTTGTAATTCCTTATGCAAAAGTCAAAAATTTCATCAGATCTTTCCTTATCTTCTTTGTCTTTCATGCTTCTCTTCTAATTTTTTTTTTCTCTTTTAGCCGCCGCATGTCCACTTCATTTTCTCAGTTCACATAGAATAGTTAGGTTTTACTTATTTATTTATTAACATATCATATTAACTCTCCTAATTTTAATAAGATTTATTATTACCCATATTTAATTAAATTAAACCCAATTAATTTTTAAGGCCCAAATTATACTAAATTAATTTACCCATCACTTATTAATATTTATTAGCCCGCTCAAATTAAATAACTAGTTTGACCCAAACATAAGAAAAGCCCAATTAAATATGGATTTAAATATTATTTATTTTATTTTTATTTTTTTTACCGGGTATTATAGGTTATGTTTGGAAAGTTTTTGGGAGAGTTATGGAGGAAATGGGATTGTTATGGCCGAGTGATGAAAAAAATGGGGCCATTTAGGCATTTGATTACTGCATTGGGATTGCTAAAATGCGCTAGAGCGCCGCGGCTCTTGCCCTGGAGAGTCGCGGCCTAGGTAGAGCTCCGCGAGGACCGCGACTCTAGCTTGAGTTGTTTGCATCTCTGATTTCGCGCACCCCCCTTTTTTTTGGCCTACTTTTCCTCTTTTTCTTCCTTAAATATTTCAATTCACTTGTTTTTCCATACTTAGCCATTTTCATCCCAATATTTTTTTTCATTTTTCATGTGCCTCTCCTCAACCAATTCATGCCTTGAGTTCTATTCTTCTGATTATCCTTGCTAGTTTATGTTATTCTATTGCTTTCAATATGTGTATCACCTGAAATTAACAAATTCTATTAAATTGCAAACATTATGAAATTTAATTAATTGTAACAAATGACATGGTTTAAATTGAATCAACCAAATAAATTCTCATTGTAATTGTAACCCAAGTGGTACCTCCCAGTAACACTTGTTTTTAAGTCATCAACCTGACCTTCATGTTTCATTTAATTATGATCAGTTGATGGAGTGTCGTCAGTTGAGCATCCCCTATCCTTCCTTGCTTGACCAATTTCTTCCTTAATTCTCGGCGACCTTGTTGTCCTCTTCATCATTTTCTATACTTTCTTGAGCTAAATAACATTCCTCTACCTCGTTTGGGAACCTGACAATGACAAACGCGTTGAACTTAATTTCTTGATCATTAAATCTCATGGTGAGTTCCTCGTTTCGAACATCTTTTCGATATCTTTCAGTTTCTATGAAGGGTCATCCCAAAATGAGTGGGATTTCCTGATCCTCTTCACAATCAAGAATAACGAAATCAACTAGGAACACAAACTTATCCACTTTTGCCAAAACATCTTCAATAACTCCTCTTGGATATGTTATTGATCGATTTGCAAATTTCAGAGTTATATTTGTTGGTTTAACCCCTTGTAATCCAAGATTCTTGTATATAGATAAAGGTATGAGATTGATGCTTGCGCCAAGTCACATAGAGCTTTCCCCACATACTGTTACCCAATGGTACATGGTACTGTGAAACTCCCAGGATCTTGTAATTTAGTTGGTAACTTTCTTTGAATAACGGTGCTGCATTCTTTAGTCAATGCCACCATCTCATTCTCACCTATCTTTCTTTTCTTTGACAAAATCTCTTTCATGAATTTCACATAACTCGACATTTGTTCTAGTGCTTCAGCAAAAGATATATTGATCTGTAGCTTTTTGAAAACTTCAAGGAATTTAGAATATTGATGATCTAACTTGTTACTCTTCAACCGTTGGGGGTATGACCAGAGAGTTATAATTTCATATTCTTTCTCTTCATTTTTTTTCAAGTTTGTCTCCTCATGCTCTTTTTCAACATTCTTGATCATGTCTATTATGACCTCTTCTTTCTTAGTGTTCACCTTATCTGCAAGTATGATGTCTTTTCCTTCAAAACTCTTACCACACCTTAACGTAATTACCATACATTGCTCGTGATTCTCTTTTCTTATGTTTACATCGGTGTCACTTGCGAGTGTTTCTTGTGGACAGTTATTCATTTCATTTGCCAACTGCCTCATCTAGTTTTCCAAGTTCTGAATTGATCCTTCTAAGCTGTTGATTTTCGTATCATTATGAGTGATGTGCTTAGTTAACATTTCTTCCATACTTGGTTTCCTTTCTTGTTGGTATTGATATTGATTTTAAAAACTAGGTAGCGGGAATTGCCTTGGAGCTGAGTTATGATTCTGATTGTTGCTCCATGAAAAATTTGGATGGTTTCTCCATCCTTGATTATATGTATTAGAATACATATCGTGCTTGTTTCCAATGAAATTTACTAACTCTGTATATTGATTGCATATAAATTTGTTTGGTGATTTCCTACACATAACTCACATACTGCAGCTAACTGTTGAGTTGGCGTGTTACCCCATGTATCAAATTTCTTTGTTAATGATGGCACTTGAGCATCTAATGCAGTTAATGCATGTACTTCCAATTTTCCTCCGGTTTTTGGCGTGTTCATCCTAGCTGTCTGCCACTAATAATTATTTGCAGCCATAGTTTCTAACAAATCATAAGCTTCATCGACATTTTTCCCCATCAAGGCTCCTCCAACAGCTTCGTTAATACTTGTATGTGTGATGTTGAATAACCCATTATAAAAAGTCTGAACTTGCAGCCATTTAAGAAGTGTGTTATGTGGACATCTCCTTAGCATATCTTTCAACCGTTCTCATGCCTCATACAACGATTCAAAATCTTGCTGATTAAATGATGATATATCATTCCTCATTCCATGTCGTGATTGAACTTGTGGGTAACGAATGCAACCAACTCTTCTCCTTGTCACATATCTCCGCAAACTCCATTATACTTAAAAGTATCACATATCTCCAAAAAACTGACAAGGTGGTCATTCGGGTCATCATTCAGTAGCCCTCCAAATTAAATTGAGTTTTGTATCATTTTTATTGTCCTTGGCTTGATCTCGAAATTATTTGCATTAATTGTAGGCCTTCAAATGCTTGAATGAATCTCTGTCACGTGTGTCATAACATAATCCTTAAGAGATTTTTGCGAATCTTTGGTAGCCATTTTCTCTCTACTCTCCTTACAGTATTTCAGCAACCGTTGAAATCGTTTTTCTATATTGTCGTCGTACATTAGCAACTCTGGCTGTTTCGACTGCATTTGCATACGCGGGTCAAAAAAACATGTAATAAGAGACAAAATACGTAAAAGAAAAATAAAGTCTAAATTAAAACTAACTGATGGAAATTAATATTAGAAACTTAAGTTATAATTTGCTTCCCGACAATGGCGCCAAAAACTTGTTTTCCTAAAACACTACTAGCAATTACACACAAGTATACATTATCACGTATGCAATATTGTAGCAAATAGAGTATAGTTCCCACGAAGAGCAATGTGTAACTTAACTATTAAGTACCAACTATGAACCAATTTAATTCTATTTAGACAAATGAAATGAATAATTAAGCTAAGTAATAAATTATTATTTCTATGAATAAAAACATTAAGGAATCAATTTCCTCCGATGAATCAATAAAGTAATATTATTCTTATTTCATTGAATTGATTATCAAGAAATGCCAACGAAAAATCACTAATAGTTAATATAATTATTTTCCAAATAACTAAATCACATACCTATTATTATTAAATTCTCTATATTCCTATGAGAAAGAATAATAATAAATTCATTAAGATTCATTTTCCACTAGTTGATCGCAGTATTCAAGTATATTTTTATCATGTCTACAAATTATCATTCATTCCGAGGAAGAATTACTAATCACAAGTTACTATATCCATATCTTAATTTAAAATTTATTGACAAATTTCATCTAAATCCATCCAATGTTTTTTGATCAGACAATTATAACAATAAGAGCAAGACATAATAAACAATCTCATTCCATAATCAATTCAATTGAAAATAAAA